>JAHRHZ010000062.1:38706435-38734879 GCA_024137785.1 Ginglymostoma cirratum
GGTGGGGGTGTGGATGGCTACAGCAGAAATTCAACCAGGGAAGAAAAAACATACCAAGGGAGGGCGAGGCAAGCAGAGCTGACAAGGGAAGTCAGGAACAGCATAAAGGCAAAAGAAAAAGTATTAAATATGGTGAAGATTAGTAGGAAGCCAGAAGATTGGGAAGCCTTTAAAAACCAGCACTCATCAGCAGCAAAGGTACTTGCTTCTCCTAGGACCTTACCACATTCATGCTATCAGCACCATTTTCAAAGCCCAGCTGCGTATCAGGTTTAACACAGTCAGCCAGAAATAACCCTTCATAGTACATATAATTGGAGGAAAATTTAAAAGAGAAGCTTTGCATACATGTCACCAATGACACTTCATTGGAACTAGAATTTCACAATTGTAAATAGAGTATTACTTGACATCTAGATCAGAAGAAATTTTATAGTTAAATAAAGGGATAGCAGGTGGTCAGAGCAATTTTGGCCCACAAAGAATGAAAGTGGGGATATTTTCACTGACGAGAAGTGACGAAGAGGATTGATGAAGGCAGAGCAATTGACTTTGTCTATATGGATTTCAGCAAGGCATTTGACAAGGTTCTGCATGGTGGACCAATTAGCAAGGTTAGATCACATGCAATACAGGGATAGCTAGCCATTTGGATATAGAATTGGCTCAAAGGTAGGAGACAGAAGGTGCTGGTGGAGGGTTGCTTTTCAGACTGGAGGCCTGCGACCAGTGATGTGCCACAAGGATTGGTTCTGGGTCCACTGCGTCTTGTCATTTATATAAATAATTTAGATGTGAACATAGGAGGTATGGTTATTAAGTTTGCAGGTGACACTAATTGGTGGTGCAGTGGACAGTGAAGAAGGTTACCTCAAAGTATAGTGGGATCTTGTTCAGATGGACTAATGGGCCGAAGAGTGGCAGATGGAGTTTAATTTAGATAAATGTGAGGTGCTGCATTTTGTTAAGACAAATCAAGGCAGGACTTATACAGTGAATGGTAAGGTCAAGGGGATTGTTGCTGAACAAAGAGGCCTAGGGGTACAGGTTCATAGTTTCTTGAAGGTGGAGTTGCAGGTAGACAGGACAGTGAAGAAGGCATATGGCACACTTGCCTTTATTGGTCAGTGCATTGAGTATAGGAGTTGGGAGGTCATCCTGCAGCAGTACAGGACATTAGTTAAGCCACTTTGGAATACCGCATTCAGTTCTGGTCTCCCTGCTATAGGAAGGATGTTGTAAAACTTGAAAGGGTTCAGAAAATATTTACAAGGATGTTGCCAGGGTTGGAGGGTTTGAACTACAGGGAGAGGCTGAATAAGCTGTGGCTATCTTCCCTGGAACATCGGAGGCTGAGGAGTGACCTTACAGAGGTTTATAAAATCATGAGGGGCATGGATAAGGAATAGCCAAGGCCTTTTCCCCAGGGTAGGGGAATCCAAAGCTAGAGGGCATAGGTTTAAGGGGAAGAGAGGGGAAGGATTTCAAAGGAGCAACTTTTTCACACAGAGGGTTGTGCATGTACGGAATGAGCTGCCAGAGGAGGTGGTAGAGGCTGGTGCAATAACAACATTTTAAAGGCATCTGGATGGGCATATGAATAGGAAGGGCTTAGAGAGAAAGGGGCCACATGCTGGCAAATGGGACTAGATCAGTTTAGGATATCTGGTCGGCATGGAGGAGTTGAACAGAAGGGGCTGTTTCCATGCTGTCCAATTCTATGACTATGGGGAAATGGCAGGCAAGTTGAATAATTATTTTGCCTTCATATTTACAGTAGAAAAGAAAGGTAGCTTGCCGAAACCTTGAAGAAATTAAAAATGGTTCAGAAACAGGGAGTGAATAAAATAAAAGTAAATGAGATATCGGTAATAAGGAAATTAATGAAATTAAAGAGTGACAAATTCCCAGGACCTGGTGGTTTCCTGAAGGAAGGACATAAAGAAAGTAGGGGAACACATTATAGATGCTATAATTTGGGGTGGCATGGTAGCTCAGTGGCTCAGTGGTTAGCACTGCTACTTCACAGCGCCGGGGACCCAGGTTCAATTCCAGCCTCAGGTGACTGTCTGTGTGGAGTTTACATGTTCTCCCCATGCATGTGTGGGTTCCTCCTGGTGCTCTAGTTTCCTCCCATGGTCCAAAGATGTGCAGGCTAGGTGGATTGACCATGCTAAATTGCCTGTAGTATTCAGGGATGTGTAGCTTGGATGGATGGGTCTGGGTGGGTGCTCTGAGGGTTGATGTGGACTTGTTGGGCCAAAGGGCCTGTTTTCACATTGTAGGGATTTTACATTCTATATGGTCTGACTGTGATCTTTCAGATTTCTCTAGATACAGGAGCTATCCCTCAGGACTGGAAAATTACATCACTCTGGTCCTTTTTAAGAAGAATGAAAGAGGAAAACCAAAGAATTATGTATCAGTTAGCCTAACATCTGTGGTGCGGAAATAGTTGGAGTCAATCATTATGGATGGTGTAACTGAACAACTTGAAAATGTTCAGTTAATTAGGGAAATCTAGCATAGATTTATGAAAGGTAGGCCATGCCTGACAAACTTACTTAAATATTTTAAAGATGTGACCCAGGTGGGGAACGTTTTATATGAACTTCCAGAAAGCATTTGCTAAAGTTCCATATAAGAGACTGTTAACTAAGATAGAAACCCATGGAATTTAGGGTGAATTATTGACATGGCTGGGAAATTGGTTAAGTGCTATATGACAGAAAGTAGATATAATGAGTAGGTACTCAAATTGGGAGGATCTGACCAGTGGTATCCCAAAAGAATCTGTGCGAGGACCCCAATTATTCACATTATTTATTAATGATTTGGATAACAGCATAAAAAGTTATATATCCAAATTTGCTGATGACATAAAGTTAGGCTGAATTGTAGACAGTGTAGATATAGACTAAGATTACACAGTGAAATTGGTTGACAAAGTGAATGGGCAAAGCTGTAATAGGTAGAGTTCAATGTAAGCAAATGTGTAGTTCTCCATTTTGCATGAAAAAAGTATAGATCTGGGTACTTTTTAAATGGAATGAAGTTAAATACAGTGGATGTCCAATGAGACCTTGGGGTTCAGAATAGACCTTTACAATGTCAGAAATGGGTACGGGAAAATCGTCAAGAAAGCTAACGGAATACTGCCCTTTCTATCCAGAGAACAGGAGTACAAGGATGCAGAAGTTATGCTGGAATTATACAAAATCTTGGTTAGACCCTACATGGAATACAGTGAGCAGATCTGGGCACCACACCTCAGGAAGGACATATTGGCCTTAGAGGGAGTACAATGTAGGTTTACAAGAATGAAAGCCGGACTTCAAGGGTTAAGTTAGAAGGAGAGATAACACAGATACCCAAATTTCTGTGATCTGAAACAAAAAGCTTTTCAAACTGTTTTTTCTGCAAAAAACGGCAAAAAAAAGTCACTTGCTGATTCTTCTAACTGAGAGCAGGCAAATACTTTGCAATATTTATTCTGTCCTCTCATATAATTCTCACAATGCAAAAAAGTTCCATTATTCCCCCAGGGATACTGTTTCTCATAATGTTTAAAAGAAAATTGTATTTCCAGAAATGTTGACAAAGTAATCATTAAACTCCCTCATACACACGGACCAAAACCCATATATGACTAGCTCAAAATCAAAATTCTATAAAACACACACCTTACATCTAGAGATTTGCATCACTGAACATTTTAGGAAGCCAGAACTATTGCTATTGTATTGCTGGGGTGAAAGAGTGGCCAGAGTGGATCTTACTGGTTCATAAAATTTTCTAAAAACCGTATGATGGCACTCAATGTTACAAACTGGTAAAATAAGGAAAGGTGAACCCTTCATTGGGAACATTGGGAATAATGTTAGACTGATTCCTATGTGAAGAGTGGGTAGTGAAATATAACTGTAGTATGGGATCTTTGATGTCATTAAAGGGTATATATCTTCTGCACTTCAGAGTATTAGATGCATGCTTCTACACCAGAAGAATTTTGTGAATCTGTGAAGATGACACAAAGTGTCTGTCGAGAGATAGAGACAGGTCAAGTGAGTAGGTTAAGTCTTGGCAGATGGGATACCATGTGGGAAAATTTGAAAGTATAGAACAGAAATTTTTTGGAGCTCTCGTCCATGATTCAGAAAAAAAATTAACATCCATGTTCAGTGGATAATAAGGAAAACTAATGGAATGTTAACATTTATTTCATAGTGAATTGGGTATAAAAGCAGGGAGGCTTTGCTAAAACTATACGAGGCATTAGTCAGACCACAGTTGGAAAACTGTGAACGATTTTGGCCTGTTTTTCTAAAGAGCAATATACTGGAATTGGAGGCAGGTCAGAGAAGATTCACTAGACTGATATTAGGCCTGGTGGAACTGTCTTATGAGGAGAAGCTGAGTAGGTTTGACCAATAGTCATTGGAATTTAGAAAGAATGGGAGGTGACTAATATTAAAACACATATGGTTCTTAGGGGACTTTTTGGAGTAGATGTGGGAAGGTTCTTTGCCCTTATGGAGGTGTCGGGGATCAGAGGACATAATCTCAGGATAAGAGATGGCTTGTTTAAAACTGAGATGAAGAGAAATTTCTTCTTTCAAAGGATAATGAATCTATGGAATTCTTTACAGCAGACAGCTATCAATGCTGGTTGTTATGTATGTTCAAAACTGAGAGAGGCAATTCTTTTATCAGTAAGGGAATCAAGGGTTATGCAGAAAAGGCAGGACAGTGAAGTTGAGGATTATCAGATCAGCCGCAATGTCGTTGATTAGCAGAGCAGACTTGATGGGCCAAATAACCTACTTCTGTTCCCACATCTTACAGTCTTATCGTTTTAGGAGCCACTGCTATTGAAGGGGATCTGTAGTAAATAGTTGTAGGTTTAGAAGCAGCATGTTGGGATGTGAGGCGTGAGGGGAGGAGAGATAATACAGCTTTGAAGGGAGAAGGGTAATGTGGGAGGAGGAGTCAGTAACAATCCAGACCACCCTGGCTTCCACGGGACGAAAGTCAACCACTATAACTGGAACGTTGACTTGCTATGCCTGGGGCTGGGGCGTAAAATGGACAGACAAAGATTTAGATCAACAGGTTAGGTAGGAACATAGGAAAGTTCAAAGCAAATGAGATTGACTGGGAGAGCTACCAAGAAGAGAATGTGTACCACTTGGGTGTTCACCAATATTAATAGTCTAAACCTGACGTTCATGGTATAAGGAGCAACCAATATTTCCTTCCATCTTGCTGTAAATAATGTGTAATGGAGCTGTAAATAACTGTGATGACACTTGGAGTGGGCAGGGTAAGTGTTTTCTTTAGTGATGAGGGGCTTCACTTTTGAGTGATTTGAAGCCCTTCAAAGGGCAACAGCTTTACGCCATCACCCATACTGTAACTGTGAAAGACACCTGAGAGCATAATGTGATTATGGGAACCTTAGGCATGAGTAAAACCCTGGCCCCAAGCACACTTGACAATGTCGTGCAACATTATGCAACAATTCCACTAATGGTTGTGACAGACCCAATGATTTGTGGCCTGGTCTTGCAATGTTAATTTTTTAAATCTATCCATAATATTTATCTTGTGCTTTTTACATTGTTAATTGGATGCAAAATTCATAGAATCTGTTAAATGTGTTAAGGATTTTTCCTAAATCATGATTTTTAGTATACAATTTGTATCAAAAATATTCAACTTGATATTCCACCTCATAGACCTAGAGAAATGGTGCATGCATTGATTCACTGGTTCAGGTTCTGCTGAGTCAGAAATAAGAAAATAAATACTTCATTTACAAGTATCCCTGTTTTTTTAATTAACCCCAAAACTCTAATTTCTTTCCAAAGCTGATTTTCGGATTGTTTGGTAATAACATTCTGAAGAAGAAATGTAAAGATTTGAGGATTGATTCAACATTCAATTCTTTTGCTGTTTCTGACACTCTGTATTTCTTTATTTCTTGTGTAATTTTCATAGCTTATGAATAATTTAACAGCTTTTTGGCACAATTTTCTCTTTTCTCTGGCCCATATGCATTCAGTTCATTTATAGAGGACATCCATTTACTTACTAGAATTGACAGAAACTGTTCAGCTATAATCCCCTAAGATCCAAGAAAAAAATGCATCAAGTCCTCAATCATCAGATAGCTGCTTTTTGCTGATAATGCCATACCAGCATTCCATTAAGGGAGCTGATTAAGAAATTCTTATGTTTTGAATAAAAGTACTGTTTGGAAAGAGATTGAATTATGACAGTAACTTTTAACCCTTAATAAATATGTCATGACTCATTTACATAGAGTTACAAACCTAGTAGTAATTTTGTTGCAGTCCAGCCAGCTGAACATTAAGAAATTTAATAAATTGACATGCTTCTGTTGATGAGGTCATTGATCTTTCAAAGCTTATCCATTCCCTTGTCAGTATGAAGAATCAAATTAATGGTTCACGCAGAATAAAGCAGCATGTTAAGTTGAGTGTTCACTTTGTTGTATATGGTATATCCAGCAGGATTAAAAAAATGAAAAATGTATGCTTTTCTGATTTGAATATTCAGCTCCAAGTTTGAGTGTAATGAATTACATGTCGTTGGAAGTTCCTTCCAGCTGTCCCGATGTTCTTCAACATTTCATTTAAACTGATAACTGAATTGAATGTATGGATGTGCCTGTCCTTTACTCAGGCTTTTAATTATGGTTTATTATTGATTTTTATTTGTCTTCATTCTTTCTTCCCAACATTCCAGCCCTGCTTTTCTCAAAATAGTGTGGAAGAGTTACATACCAAATGAACTTATTTTCATTTAGAAGCTAAACAGTTCCTATGTAGAGGATTTGATCAGTGGTGGTCTGCTGGAGATCTGATTATTATTTAATTTGATCTTTGATTCAATAGATAAAGTTGAAGAAAATCTGATCTAGATTTTCCAACAGCCGGTCCATCCCACCATCACTGCTACCACACCATTATGCTCCCACTTGGCAAGAATGGGGGTGCACAAGTTCAATCTTTAAGCTTCATTTATTTTAGTCAAACAAAGTTTATTTTGTTATGGACTGAGGTAACTTGTGTGTATAACATGGGGAAATCTCTTTTTCCTGATTGAGGGGTCACGTTTGATATTGCAAAACATCAAATTTCATAACTCTATAAAATGAAACTTGACATCAACTATTTCATTACCATGTATTAACCATCATAGAACAAAAACCAGCAATCAGGAAAGACAGTAGATAACATGGGAGAGAATTTTATTACACACTCAGTGACATATTGGAGGGAAAGATGGGTAGATAAAATCATGGATAGAGAGAGAGAGAGAGAGAGAGAGACAGTGCTTGTTCACTAATATGCTCCTGCATCCTACTGCTTTAGAACTGAAATCAGCATGCCTGAAGTCCTTTTCATTTCCCATCCAACTTCCAGGAGACTGCAGTAAAGGGATGGTGTTGCTGCTGAGGAAATACCATCCACTGCCTCTAGTTGTTTCACTACTCCAATTTGTTCAGTTCTTTGACATCACACCTGAACCAACAGCAATCTTGTTACATACTCAGTGAATGCTTCCAGTTAGTCTTGAAGTCTCGAACTTTGTCTCACCTTCCCACATTCACAATGTGCTTATCATCCCTGAGTGAATGGTAAGCCTGGAGGTGGCCTTTAATTGGAACCATGCTCAAAACTACCCCAAAAGATGCCCTGCTGCTGTGCTTAGTGTTAAGATCCAAAAATGGTTATAACTGCTAAAACTAATTATGGAGGATTCGGCCCCAGTTTCAGCACTGTAAATGAGAAATGGGCCAAATATTATTAAAACCCTTACAACCTTTGTATCACAGTTAGTTTAATTGAGATATTTACAAAAAAGTGTTAGTGGCTGTATTTTTAATTTTTTTTTTGGAAACCTATGACAGTTATTTTAAAAACAGGACTTTTTTTTCACAATTACGAAAAATCAGATTATTGACTCCAAACTGGTGCTCGTATACTTAGAATTACAGAGTTGTTATAGCATAGCAGTAGAGCATTCATCTCATCATGTCTGCACTGGTTCTCTAAGCATTTTAACTTTATGTCAATCTACTGCCTTTTCCCTATAGCTCTGCACAATGTTTCTACTTGTAACTGTATAATGCCCCCATGAATGCCTTAGCTGAACCTACCTCTTCCACAATTCCAGGAAGTGTATACCACACCCTATCTACTTACTGTGTGATAACGTTTTTTCCTCACCTCACATTTGCTTCTTTCATAAAACTCTTTAGAATTGTGTCCTCTGGTTTTTGATCCATTACCTCTCTGTCCAAACCCCTCGTGATTTCTATCAAATCTCCTCTTAACCTTTTCCTTTCCAAACAAATCAGTCCCAACTTCACCAATCCTTCCCCATAACTGAAGTGCCTCATCCTTGGAACCATTCTCATAAATGTCTTCTGCACTCTTTCCCTTTGTAGTCACATTGTTCCAATTGTATAACACACAGAACTGAGATTTGTCGACTTTATGTGGACTATAGGATATTCGATCACTGTCTATCACCTGTATTTACTATGTCTTAATTTTGGCTGTTAGAAATACAATGTACAATACATGTACAATTTAATAGTGCTCTAACTTGGTAAAGTATTGTTGTTTGTTCGATCTCATGGAATCTTTTGGTCTTGTTCTCTTCAGTTCCCTGAACTGACTTATTGTGTACCTTAAACATGAATGTTACTCATTCCTACTTAGATCATAACACAATATTGGCAGTCTGGTCTGGCATCATATAACATAATCGTAACATAGTCTATTGCAAATTTCTATTTAAACTTCCTTTAAATAGTAATGTAGGAGCAAATTGCTGCAGATGCTTTCAGATTAAATAATAATGCTTCCTCTGAAAAAATGGTTGTCTCACCTCAAGTCACCTTTCCTAATTGTTTCAAGACTCTGGAAGCTGACCCTTCATTGCTTTGTCGGGGAGAAGAGCAATCAGAAGCGGGTTAACGGGGATGTTCATTTCTCAATCTGAAAATGGCCCTGCAGTGTTTCTAGAGACTAAGTAGTACAATTCCAAACCTGGAGTCTCAAAAGCAGAGTATATCAACCTGCATTTCATCCTCGTATTAAAAATCCCATTAATCGGAAAACATAAAAATAAGAAATGTAATTTTATGCATTTATGTGGAGACCTGGGAGGAGAGGTGAACAGCATTATCACAGAGTCCTTTCTTCTTTTGAACCTCATATCAAACCTCAATCAAACTGGATAAGTGCTGGTTACAAAGAATTCAGTGCAATTTGCAATATCATCAGTTCATAGCATAAAGCATATTGCTAACTTGTCTGATCTATGACAAGGAACTGTTGGAAAATCAGTGTTACTGATATTCTTTCTAATTGAAGAGAAGACATTGAACCTTCAAAGAATGGGTGAGGAACAAGTCAGTCACATGCACATGCGCTTGTGCATACACAGGCATACAGTTGCATTATGACAACCTTCATTCGGTGGCATTTTTTGTTTGTAAATCTTTAGACACAAATTGTCAACCGTGGAGGCAGAATCTACGAGGGATTAATGGTCAATGATAATGATGCCCCTATCATTTTGAAGTCATCAAATTTCAGAGAGGTCCCTCTGTTTTGGTCCAAGGAAACTTTGTTGTCTATCTTCCACCTCCTGCTGTGGCTTTCAAATCTGGTTTCTGGCTTGGCCTGTAAACTGATTATCAGCATTCCCCAGTTCACAATGGGGTTGCCCTCCTACGACATTCCCCACTTGCTTCTCCATCTTCAGGTACTCCTGGCTTTCAATCTGGCTCTGTGGACACTAGTGTTCAATCTCCTTAGAAACAGTGACATGTACATAAAGGTTGGGGGAATGAGAAGAACTCATTTTTTATAGCCTAAGTTGACGATAGCTCTTGGTCAAATCTGAAGTTGAACTGTCCATCATAGTACCAATAAAGGCACAGAGATGCATAAGTATCAAATGAGGCAACTTTGTAGAAGTTTATAAAATAATGACAGGTATAGATAGGGTTAATGGTAGTTGTCTTTTCCCTAAGACAGGGGACTTCAAGGCTTGCGGGGACAATTTTATAGTGAGAGAAGAGAGAATTAAACAAGATATGGGGGCAACTTTTTTACCCACAGGATGGTTTGCATGTGGAATGAACTTCCTGAGGGAGTGGTGAATATGGGTACAATTATAACATTTAAAGGACATTTGGATATGTACATGAATAAGAAATGTTTGGAGGGATATGGGCCAGGAGCAGGCAGGTGGGACTAGTTTTGTTTGGGATTATTTTCAGCATGGACTGGTTGGACCGAAGAGTCTGTTTCCGTGCTGTATGACTGTATGACTATGACTCTAAGTGTTCACACAATAGTTATAGGTAAGAGTAATACAGATAAAGATAGAGTGATTATAATCCTGTAAACAAATGCTATCAGATTATTGGTATACAAGATATGTGCGCCCTGAGCAATAAAGGAAGAAAGTGTTGATTGGTGCTGCCCTCTGCATTCTCAGTAGGTAGATGTTGTTAGATGGTCTTGTTTGCCACAAGCAACCTGCCCTTTTAAGAGTTTAGTGATACTGATGCAGCACTGGATATATGTATACTTCTCGAGGAAGTGTACAATTAACTGCATTTGCAATGGCAGATGCTGCTTCAAATGAAAATCTGCTGATTATCGCTATCTTTATAATTCTGGAAGGCATACTCTGGTGATGTATCCTATTGCTCCTGGAAGCTAGTAATGGTGCAAGAATTGATAATATTCATCATCTTGACTGCTACATGAAGGGCAATTATGATTTTACTCTGGCCATACACTGCATCATTCTTGATACATATTAGTAATCTTGCGTACATTCTCCTTTCTCTTTTGTGATGATTAAGACATTAAATAGTGCAGCTGCAATGTGCACCATGACATTGTTCATCACAGAGGTGCAATGGTGTAAAGATTTAATCATTATATTCCTGATATTGGTAAACATGATGAACCCAAACATAAATAGCACAGGCGGTTGTTCTCTACACATTTCTACCAGCGTTCCACTTCTGATGAGTTGTTTGCTATCACTTTAATAGTTAATATTTAAATGAGGTTCTTATGCCAAATGAACACTCTTTAGACAATTTCCCAGAATTGTGGGATGTTGTTGTTCCATCAGCTTGAACAGAAAATATGGAAGTCAAAGATTGTTCAACCCTGAGTTAGTTTCACATTACCAGGCATGAAAAGTGCAATGAGAAAATGCTTCTGGCTTAGGTAATTTTAGTTATTTTCATTTAGTTTTCTCTGGCCACTCAAATATTGGATTACCATGATTTATCTCATAATTTCATTAATGGGTTTCTTGATGGGAAATAATTTATATTTGATTTTAATGGCTGTCCATCTACAATACATTCGCTCATACACTAAAAGATCAAGATTTATAATATCCCATCTGTCAGTGGTGCAATCATTGAGCAGGTTACAAAGGTTACAAATACTAAGTGTGACAACTTCCATACCTTGCAAAAAGCTTATATCCATTAGAGATTCTCTTAATGCAAAGCAAAAGTAAATGAGGCTGGTTCTGGGAAGGAAATGTGTAATTCGATTTCTAGTTCTGAGGTCACTTCTGAAAAATAGGCTGTGATTTGATAGTCTCATGGAGATTAAAGCAGGATAACCAAACAGTTAATAGAAGCTTATGAGGGGAGGGGGGTTGTGGTGGTGTTGGAGTACTCAGATTTCAGCTTGTGGTGCGCAGAACACGGACATGCAGGACTTTTGGTGTGTTCAGGAGAAGCAAGCAGTGTTCCTCATTAAAAAGTTAATTATCTGTGTTATGAATATAAATAAGATTGCTACATTTCAGAACCATCTCTTTTAACTTGTAGTAAAGTGGAGAAATGTCAGGTCTTACGAACTGTAAAACAATCTGGTTGGCTTGGACGTTAAAGGTTGGGGGGTGCAGATAGGAGATAGGGGAGTTAGAATGTTTTACTGGAAAGAAGGTACAAGATATTTACCCCTATGAACAATAGGAAGAGTCGTTATGCTGACTGATAGATAGGTATAAATGACTGAACTTTAAACTTTTCTGTAATTCCAAGATGGAATGGAGTTGGAAGTTCATAAGTTAGCTAATTATCATCTATGCCTCAACACAAATGGCAACATGAATCATCAGATGGTCAAGAGCAGCCTCTCATGCCAGTCCTGGGTGTCGGCCATGGCCAGGCATCCAACTGGGCTTGGCGTTGCAAGGGGGGACCAAGCCTCAGTGGTCAAGGGAGGTAGTCATGGACAGTTGTTTGTCTTCACAGGAATCAGCCCAGGCTGGAGATTGATGCAGTTGGAGACATGCTCACCAGCTAGGGGTCTGCTCAGGTGAGGGCTGGCAGGTCAGTCACTCAAAGGATTGGGCCACTGTCATCTCATTGTCTGTGTTCACAGAAATAAAGGAGGAAGGGGGGACTTGTACGCAAATATAGACACATTGAAATTACTTGGGTACCTGGAGAAGTGTGAACTCTAGGCTTGACGAAATGAGCAAATTAAGTTTGTGAGTTTGCTGGTAACACAAAACTGGGTAAGAGTGCTGACGGAGATATAAACATAGAACATAGAACATAGAGCAGTACAGTACAGGCGCTTTGGCCCATGATGTAGGGCAGACCTATTATCCTATTAAGATCAATCTGCCCTGCATACCCTGTGTTTTACTATCCTCCATGTGCCTATCCAAGAGTCACTTAAAAGTCTCTAATGTATCTGACTCCACTATCACTGCCAGCAAAACATTCCACATGCCCACCACTCTCTGTGTGAAGAAACTGCCTCTGACATCTCCCCTACATCTTCTTCGAATCACCTTAAAATTATGCCTCCTCATAATAGTTATTTCCACCCTGGGAAAATGTCTCTGGCTATCCACTCTATCTATGCCTGTCATCACCTTGTACACCTTTATCAAGTCAGTTCTCATCCTTCTTCATTCCAATGAGAAAAGCCCTAGCTCCCTCAACCTTTCCTCATAAGACCTGCCCTCCAGTCCAGGCAGCATCCTGGTAAATCTCCTCTGCACGATCTCTAAAGCTTCCACATCTTTCCTATAATGAGGTGACCAGAACTGAACACAATATTCCAAGTGTAGTCTAACCAGAGTTTTATAGAGCTGCAGTATAACCTCATGGCTCTTAAACTCAATTCCCCTGCCAATGAAAGCCAACACACCATAAGGCTTCTTTACAACCCTATCAACTTGGGTAGCAACTTTGAGGAATCTATGGACGTGGACCCCAAGATCCCTCTGTTCCTCCACACTGCTGAGAATCCTGCCATTAATTCTGTATTCTGCATTCAAATTTGACCTTCCAAAATGAATCACTTCACACTTTTCTGGGTTGAATTCCATCTGCCACTTCTTTTCCCAGCTCTGCGTCTTCCCAGCTCTGCATCCTGTAGATGCAGAGCTGGGCAAACAGACTTTAGATAAGTTGATTGAGCGGACAAATACATGGCAGATGCAGTATAGTGTAGATAAATGTGAAACTATTCACTTGCATTGGAAAAGCTGAATGGTCAATTATTATCTTACATAGAGATAGATAGGGAAATATTGATATGAACTGAAGTGAACTGAAGTCGGTTTAATGTCACATGTACAGTGAAAAGTTTACAAGTCACCATTTACAGTGTCATGTTAGACACAAAGGTACCCAGGTACTTATTCTTGATACAAAGCAGAAAAATAAAGAAAACAAAGTCAAAAATTTAAACATTACAGTCCTTCTTACTACAATGTAAAAAACCAAAGAAGCACAGTTAACAGTTCCACACCACAGCTCTATAAGTGCCTGGCCCTGCTGGGCTCACACTCCACACAAGGGCTTGTCCTCCTCCTGTCCAGGCTTGAACTCGCTCCCACCACTGCCTTGGGCTGCCTACTCCCGCCCTCATCGCCAGCTGGACCAGGCTGTTTATTCCCTCTCTCACCACCAGCTGTACCAGGCTGTTTACTCCCGCCCTCACCACCAGCTGTACCAGGCTGTTTACTCCCTCTCTCATCGCCAGCTGCACCAGGCTGTTTATTCCCTCTCTCACCACCAGCTGTACCAGGCTGTTTACTCCCTCTCTCATCGCCAGCTGTACCAGGCTGTTTACTCCCACTCTCACCACCAGCTGTACCAGGCTGTTTACTCCCGCTCTCACTGCCAGCTGTACCAGGCTGTTTACTCCCTCTCTCACCACCAGCTGTACCAGGCTGTTTACTCCCGCTCTCACTGCCAGCTGTACCAGGCTGTTTACTCCCTCTCTCACCACCAGCTGTACCAGGCTATTTACTCCCGCCCTCACCACCAGCTGTACCAGGCTGTTTACTTCCTCTCTCATTGCCAGCTGTACCAGGCTGTTTACTCCCGCTCTCACTGCCAGCTGTACCAGGCTGTTTACTCCCTCTCTCACCGCCAGCCGTACCAGGCTGTTTACTCCCTCTCTCACTGCCAGCTGTACCAGGCTGCCTGCTCCCGCTCTCACTGCCAGCTGTACCAGGCTGCCTGCTCTGTTATCCTTGTATACCACTTATTGTTTCCCTTGACCAAGGGGTCCAGATCAATGTGTCACTCTCTCAAAACATGTAGTAAGTCATTTTCAGTCTGAGAGGAGGTGACATTTCTTCACTCAATGGTAAACCTTGAATTTCTCTAAAACACAATGCCCTAGAGGTCAAGTTACTGAATATGTATATGAAATGGATCTCCAGAAGCTCAAGGTGTCAAAGGATGTGGGGAGATAGAAGGAGGATAGTGGTGAGATGGGGAACAGCCACAATTATTTTGACGTCAGAGTGGCCTTAATGGGCTGAATAGTATAATTCACTGTTTTACCAGCCACTGTGGGAAGAGGTGTGGCAGATAAGGGAATCTCCTCTTTCATCTGCTGTTGGAACTGGCCAAAATAGAAATAAAATCTCAAAGCAGCAGATGATCAATGGGTTCATTCAGCCTGACTGCCTGCCTCCCTTGCATGGCTATGTCCTCAACAAATGTCCACGAAGAAGGAACATACAGCATTCACTGGTCACACTTGAGGCCTTTTGCAATTAGTGGGTTCTAGGGGTGAAGCCAACCTGGAAATCACATTTTATATTAATGTTTATGTAAAGTTTTTGGTACAATGAATTAACTGTACCACTTTCACATGTGGTTTTTAATTAGTTACTGGTGCAAAAACAGCTGTAAGGAATCACTTATTGACAATGCTGAAGGGTCATAGGATTAATAGAAATAAATATCCCACTTTGTGAATAAAACACAAACAGGGTGAAGATTGGCTTCTGATCTCCACTCCTTCGGCTGCTGATAAGAAGTAACATCATATTGACGAGAAGGTGCCCGTTAAGGTAGTTGGCATCTTGGCAGGCTTTGCTGAGTGATATTATCTCTGGCATAACTTCTTCAATATAGTGCTTATGGAGCATTACATGCTGTGATAAAGGTGCTTCAGAGAAACATCCAACCTAACAGTCAAACTTACACTTGTAAGAGTCCTATCAAGTTTGCTGACTCTACTACCTCAAGCTCAAGCTACATAATAATCATCTGTCAAAGTGTGATGTCCTCCCTTTGGACTGGCCAGAGGTTGTCAGGCGGATACAGACTATCTCTGGCACAGCATGCACTACCTGTCATCCTCCTATTGTTTATTCTCTTCAAATCACCTGACATAGCAGAATCATCTTCAGAGACACATTGATGCCAGTTTTAGTGCTTGGTTGGGGTCTAAACTGTTGGTGCAATAGCTCATGAGAGTCTGAGTATAGGCCCAAAAAAAATCAAAAATTGAGAAAATGGTGCATACATACTTCAAACTGTCAAGCAAACCCTATTAAATTCTCTTTGATAAACTCATTGCCTAGCAACACTGGATGCCTAATTATATGACTGGCAACTAGAAGTGACAGCAAGTTGTATAAAGCCACAAATGACTTGGAACCCATATTGCAGCACGTCAGTGTCATTATCTTTATTTGTCCCTTTCAGGTGAAACTTCATATATTCATATTTGACTGTTGGAAAGATGGATAATGAAACCAAACTCTTCAGCACATTCCTTTGCTCGTGTCTTTTCATCCATGAACTGGTGCAGCAAAGTACACATGATTGAAAACTCAGTCTCTTCTGCTAGAGAGGCCGGAAGAAAACACAAAGAACTTCTAAAAATGGTTTCGAACTTGGATGTGAGCAACTGTCAGATTGTTGACTCTGGGTGGCGGGGGTGTTGAATTTCAATCTGACTCCTACACAATTTGAAAGGTTAAATGGCATTATCTTAACTATTTCTCTAAAGCAACATTCTTACAGAGAAGAGACACATTTCCTGGAACCCAAATTTACTGAACAACAATTAAACATTGCATCAAAGAGCAGTAAGCTGTTTAGACCATTAGAGACAACCAGGTGTGGAGCTGGATGAACACAGCAGGTCAAGCAGCATCAGAGGAGCAGGAAAGCTTGACGTTTCAGGCCTAGACCCTTCTTCAGAAATGGGGGAGGGGAAGGGAGTTCTGAAATAAATAGGGAGAGAGGGGGAGGCTGTTAGACGATGGATAGAGGAGAAGATAGGTGGAGAGGAGGCAGACTGGTCAAAGCGGGGGGATGGATCCAGTAAAGGTGAGTGTAGGTGGGGAGGTACGGAGGAGATAGGTCAGTCCAGGGAGGACGGACAGGTCAAGGGGGTGGGATGAGGTTAGTAGGTACAAGATGGGGGTGGGGCTTGAGGTGGGAGGAAGGGATAGGTGGGAGGAAGGACAGGTGAGGGAGGTGGGGAAGAGCTGGGCTGGTTTTGGGATGCAGTAGGAGGAGGGGAGATTTTGAAGCTTGTGAAGTCCACATTGATACCATTAGGCTGCAGGGTTCCCAAGCAAAATATGAGTTGCTGTTCCTGCAACCTTCAGGTAGCATCGTTATGGTACTGCAAGAGGCCCAGGATGGACATGTCTTCTGCGGAATGGGAGGGATAATTGAAATGGTTGCGACTGGGAGGTGCAGTTGTTTAATGCGAACCGAGCGTAGGTGTTCTGCAAAGCGGTCCCCAAGCCTCCACTTGGTTTGCCCGATGTAGAAGAGGCCACAACGGGAACAGCGGATGCAGTATACCACATTAGCTTCAAAATCCCCCCTCCCCCTACTGCATCCCAAAACCAGCCCAGCTTGTCATCGCCTCCCTAACCTTGTCCTTCCTCCCACCTATCCCTTCCTCCCACCTCAAGCCCCACCCCCATCTCCTACCTCCTAGCCTCATCCCACCCCCTTGATCTGTCCGTCCTCCCTGGACTGACCTACCTCCTCCCTACCTCCCCACCTACACTCACCTTTACTGGCTCCATCCCCGCCTCTCTGACCGGTCCGTCTCCTCTTCACTTATTTTCTCCTCTATCCATCTTCTATCCGCCTCCCCCTCTCACCCTATTTATTTCAGAATCGCCTTCCCCTCCCCCATTTCTGATGAAGGGTCTAGGCCCGAAACGTCAAGCTTTCCTGCTCCTATGATGCTGCTTGGCCTGCTGTGTTCATCCAGGTCTGCACCTTGTTGTCTCAGATTCTTCAGCATCTGCAGTTCCTACTCTCTCTGTTTAGACCATTAGTACCTTTATATTCTACCAGTCATTGACTCTCTCCTGTGCTGGCACAAATATTCTTTGAGCGTTTATAAATAATTTGTATGTGATGAGCTCAAATTGTTTTCATATCAAAACTCTCTCTTGCTTTCAAGACTGCAACTTGATCTGGATTTCTTCCAAGTCCATCTGTATTGGGGATTGATTCTGATTTCAAAGTGGATTGATCCTCATTCTCAATCTGAGACACAAGGGCAGTTAGGTTAGTGTTTATTGTTAATAGAATACACAGCCTCAGCTTCGTATAATAGATCTGCTCTGTGCCACACACATGGAAATTATTTTAATAGCGTTTGTCATAACTTTTAATGGCATTTGACAAGTAAAAATAATATGAACTGCAGAGGAAAATGGTCACCTGTCTCCATTCTAAGATTTTAGCGTGTTCATTGTTGGCATAGTGTATTGCAATCAATTTGTTTTAATCTTGACATCTTTCTTAATTCCACAGCTGAAAAAACACAGGCAGCGCTATCAAATTCCGTGCACCATTTTCACAATGTACTTTTTGTTTTATTTTTAATTTCCTTTACAAAAGATTTCCGCCCTGGGATATGTTTTGCTGTTGACTTTATTGTGCTGCAGGCGATATCAATTCCTCTGCATAACCTGACATCAGAGAAATTCCGAGAATTCAGAAATTAAGTTTGAAGTGCATGATTTGATAGGTATGTGCCAAAGACGCATGCTGTTGCCAGAAATGTATTATCTGAATATAGCTTATACAGCTTGGTAATATTATGCAGAGTGACAAGCTGCAACCTATTACAAGGATAGAACTGATAGATCGATCTCAAAGTTCAGATGAGACTAACAAAACCCCTGAATTATGTAATTTTAATTAATAACCTTCCCTATTGTTATGATCCCCATAGAGACCAATAACTTTGAAAAAGATGTTTAAATTTCCAGCAATCAGAAAGCAGCTAGTGTACATGTTGAAAATCTAAAAGAAAAAGCAAAGATGCTTAGCAGCTATTACAGCATCTTTGGAGTGAAACAGAGTTAACATTTCACATCCGTGATGTTTCATCAGAACTGTGAAAGTTCAAAATGAGGCTCTGAGGAAGGGGCGAGTGGCTATGTCTGTGATTGGGTGAAAGTCATTCGAGATTGAATGACAGTAGTGTCTGTCTCACTGAGCCATTTGTGTGCAGTGATGGATCACCAAAAAATACAAATAAATAAAACATATCCTCGGACCAGATCTGCAGCTGATTGAAGGGCAGAGTCGGGGTGGGAGTGCAGGTGGGGTGGAATTGAAACAAGAAAAGAAAAAGAAATGAACTAGAGCCCTGATTATGATCTGAAACTGTTAAGCTTAATGTTGTGTGCAAGGGAATTTTACATTGAGGAACACTACCTCATCCTTTGACTGATCCAGAAATCCAAAAGCCTTGTTAAAGTTCTCAAACTTTAAAGAAATTGAAAATTGAGGCTGCTATTAAAAAAGACTGAATATGATGATGTGACATTGTTTGAATGGAATATATAAATAGCGAGTCTGCATCATTTCAGTTGGAAATGATGTTGTCCAGCATTGATACAGAATTTGGAATGTTGTTGTTGTAGAGCTCTCCTCTAACTTGTAAATCACATCATGAGGCGTGTATCCGGAGAAGTTTAGAAGAACAAGAGGTAACATACTAGAAGTGGCTAGATTCTTGTTAAACAATGGGAGAATAGCTTCTTAGGGCAAAATGGGATTGTGGATTTGAGGGTACAGCCATATTAGCCATGAAATCATTGAATGGTGGTTCACACTAGATAGGCTTGATGAATTACTCCTGCTCTTTGCTTATTATGTTTGCTTGTACATTCCTGTGTGTGTGACTAGTAAGTTTGAATAAAAGACACAGTAATATTGCACGAGGAATGCAACAGAGAAGGTCTGAATCATGGTGATTCACAAGTGTAGAGATCTCTGAAGCCTTTAGAAACCATCGGGCACCACAGGGGCTGGAGTTTATCATCATACCCAGTAATGACACATTATTTTATGTTTGGAAAGGGTCCTTTGTAGATTTCCATTGACCTTTCTATTTTTCTTTGCTACGGTGGCCCATAAAGTGAGTGCCGGTTGGGAAGGGAGGCAGGGTGGGAGCTGTGGTCTAATCTGTTTATAGTTGATTTATGTAAAAGAGTAAAAAGCTTAAGTAGAGTCACTCTGACAATCAGGAGATGCCAGAGAAAGGCAATTGCAATTACACAAGCCTGCTGCTAAAAATGCAGAAGGAATACAGTGAGTGCTTGAAAACAGGCAAGTAATTGATTAAGAGGATAACTGTATCTGTGCTTAGCTGGAATATTGGCCCAGAAATTCTGACCTGAGTTGACCTTTTAATAAGAGTCAGGAAACCTGCAGGAATTCAACCAGTGGTGATAGTCAGGCTTTGGGAGAGGAGGAGTCAAGTCTAACGGGGTTTCCATAAGGGGTGGTGATGCTGGTGGAGATGTGTTTGGGAATGTTGGATCAGGTCTGATGAGTGTTGGGTTCAGGAGGTGGGAGAAGGATTGGTGGTGTCGAGTCGAGGTGAGTGCCTTGTTGTAGCGGATAGGAGGATGGGACAGGACAGAACAGGACGGGCCTGGCAGAGGTGGTGTTGGGTTGGAGGGGACCAGGTCTGCCCTGGTCCGGTTGGGGAAGTAGATATAATCAGATCAGATCAGGCAGTAGGAGGTTGTTGGAGCAGCTTAGATCTGAAAAAGGTGTGTCAGAGGTTGGAGATCTGTAGTCAGTGGCTGTTCAGCAGTGATTTGAGACTTGGTATTGTATAGTTAGTGTAATGTTATAGTAGGTTTCAATCTGATAATGTTTCCTGGTAACTAAGTCAGAAGCCTCCAAATTCTCCAGCCGTAAGGGATATTATTAGAGGGTTTAGGATGCAGGGAAATTGCCCATTGGAATTTTCAATTTCCTGGAGTCAGCTCCCTTGGGATTTCAATATGGTCCTGAGGTGGAGTTTCAATCTATGTTGCGAGAACAACGGTCTGACTATTAGGTCTGAGCCATTGAGTCAGCTCAGGATCAAACTACAAATATCCATTCAGAATCATGCTGCGTTGTGAAGCCATTTTAATGCTGTGGTGTTGTTCCCAGTGAAGGCAACACCTGGCTTGGTCCAAAGAATAAGTGAGATATAGTTTACAGCACCACAGAGCTATGGTAGGACGCAGCTTGGAGCTGGACATTAAGTCTAAAGCTGTAGGCACAGCAGCTTAACTGTATTATTTAGTATTTCATTCAAAGGAAGCAGCCTACAGTAAACCAGAAAAAAATCATTGAGAAGCACAGAGCATCAGAACAATGACCGTGACATTTACCATCAAAAAATGGAAGGTCAGGGATGCCCTATCAAACTTGATTTTTTTTAAAATCAGAGAATGGAATTGTGTTTTTGGAGTTATTCATTGCTGAATGTGACAAACCATATATGAAGATTAGAATAGCTGTTGGAGATGATGGCACCATTGAGTCAATTCATCAGGTCTGTCCAATGTGGATCAAAGAGACCTAGATTCAGATTTCCATGCTGTTCTATTGCATTTATGGACACTTCCAGTGAACATAGGATTACTGTCACCAGTTAGACTGGCAGATCAACTGACATATCTGGGTTGTTATTTATGAAAGAAAGCCTGCTGCAAAGGCAGGAGATGATGAAATGTACAAATGATCAACTGCAGACGTAGAAATACCTTGCTGCAGGGCAAAATATTCAATATAATCACCCAAAGGAAAGAATCTTGCTCTCCACAGGTATCCAAGGAAGCCCAGATCATGCATAGGCACAACCACTTACGGAGTGACTTTGAGGAGGAACAGAAATCAATGAAGAGAATTGGCCAACTGCATCTTATCCAATACTCCAATTTTGCCAAGGTGACGTTTATGTGCACAGTCGGAGAGTGAAATTGTTGAAGATCACTGTGAAGATAATTGGCAAAGCGCCAAAGCACCCATACATATGCCGATGAGTCGAGAACATCCTAGTGATGACTCAAGTATTTGACTATGATGAGATATTAGATATGAGATATGACATATTAGTAAACTACCGACACCTTTTAAGCAATCTTAAATGATGGATAGAGGATTAACTTTTAAGTAAATAGTGTTCACACAATCACCAAATTATTACAGTGCAGAAGGAGGCCATTTGGCCCATTGTGCCTGCACTACAAACTGTGTTATATCATGGCTATTAGTTATTTATTACATGTATCCCCTACTGCTGCATTGAGTCAGGAAGTTGGAGGCACTGACCTCATTGATGTGAGCCCAGAATAGGACATCAGCACCCGCTGTGCCAATGGGCTATGTATGGTGCTGCCAACAAAAATTTTATGCTTGCATCTCCACTCACTGTACTGCTTGGCATTCTACTTTGCTCAGCACTCGATTCACTGCCCTGTCTGTCTCACTGGCCCACATCATCCTCGGCTTATTACACAGTACTTGACTCAGAGCCTCACTTGGCACTCAGCTCTCTGCTCTGCCGGCTTGCTGCCCCACGTGACTCTGTGAAAAATACAGGCCCAAACCTGGAAGAGTAGCAATAACTTTCAGTTACTCAATGATCCTAGTCTTTGATGAATAGATAACCTGCAACATCTCTAGCATGGACATCACATGCATTGTGACAGCATGGGCAAGTGAGTGAACTCTCCCATCCCCCACAGTCGTAGTGGCAGCAAATGCAGCCTTATTATTAAGTCTTGTTATAATTGAAGAATAAGGTGAATGCTGTTATATTCTTTCATGGACAATGTAAACAGAGTGTGCATCATTGCTGCAGGAAGTGATATCATACAGCATGTGACACAGAAGCAGGAGTATTTTATAATTCCCTAGTAAAATGTACATGTACCACTATCTTGTAACTTGTATACTGTATCTCCAATAAAAAGCACTAAATTATTTGTTAGTATTTCTCCACGTGTGACAAAAGAGATGTGACTTTGAAGGCCAGTCAGATCATGATCCCCATGGTTCCTGCAATATGGTGATTGGTGGGAATCAGCTGGGAAATTTAAATTTACTCTGTCCCCGCCTCCTGTTTTAGCCATCCAACACAGGTTTGTCCAATATCACCACAGCAAAATTCAGTCCCATACTTTCAAAGTTTGCTCTTACATAATCTAATACTGTTTGTGCTTCTTAATAAACTGTTAATAGACTTCATTTTAAACAAATTGTGTACCATAATCAACAAGAAGGAGCAATTCATCAGGAAAAAAAGGTTCACTTTTGTCACAGCAATCTGTAATAACACACCTCAGTCTGTGTACTAATTCAGGGCATGTTCTAAATTGTACACATGGGTATGGTTATAGGCCTACAAAAGTAATGAAGCATGGAGCCAAAATTAGCACAGGGACTAGCAGCCTGCAGGAAACAGTTAAGAAATACCTGATACAGAGGCAGTGTTAATTAAAGCTGAATAAGTTAGCTCTGTATGAGGCTTGTACAGTGATGTGAGCAGCATATCAAAACAAAAATAAAGCGTCAAGTCTTTCATATACAGTTAGAAAAAGAAGATTCATGAAATGACTTGCAATGTTGCTTTTTTTGGGCAGTTTAAGCTTGTCTCAATTGATGCGTAAGTTATCACGCTTTGCATCTACTTAAAAATAGAACAGTTTCAGGAACATGTTTAATATTACTTTATAATTTTCTCAGGTAATTCACTCTCTAAATGACCTGCTAATATTGCAGATCCTGGATGACAAAACTGGCATCTCTTGAGATCCCGAATGATGTAATACCACTTAAAATACAGCTCCTGTTGTGAACTCATTTAGCAGCAATGGGAAGACAAACACAAGCTCTGCCATGCCAAGAACATGTTTTTACTTTGTGCTGTGTTAGTTGATGTCAGTCAGGGCAATAGTTTTAGTGGCAGAGTCTGTGGACTTGGGAATGGAAAAAATGAGTCCTCTTTTCCTCTCTAGATAGTGTCAAGTGAAGACCACTGGTGTAGCTGTGAGGGCTTCTGTTGAAGACAGGATTGGGCTTGGCCAGGATAACTCTTCTTTGTCAAAATTCACGGTTGCGCTCACTGCCCAGCAGAAACTTTCAGTATGTATAGAACTATACCTGAGCCTGAAGCTCAGGGCAGAGAAGCTGAAGATGAAGCGCAGGGAGTGGGGACAGGAGGGGAAAAGACAAGGACCAAGGGTTCGAATGGCTGGGGTATGGTGACATATGTTGCAGAATCAAGGGAGATGTCCAGCAAGATCTATCTTGATGTCAGGAGCAGCTCACTGCATCCTTTATGCATTTGCCAAATGGTGAGGCAAGCTTCTTGCTAGGCAGTAGCAAGTTGTTAATTAGGGAGGATTGTGGCTTGTTAAAGTTATAAATAACACTGTAACTCCAGCAAGATTGACCAGACTCAGGCAGGGCAGCGTTATACAGTGGTAGTGGTAGGAGGACGACTGTTATTGTTCTGAAAGATAATAGCTCACTCCTTCCGCTTTGAGCCAATGCCACTCCTCAGCAACCCTGATAATCTGCTGGAACATGGATAACTGAACTGGTGTGACACTCTGACAGCCTCTTTGGTTACTGGAATCTGCAGCCACATTAGCAGCAGTCGGAATGTGCATGGCATCAAGCTCAGCTGGTAGAGCAACAGAGACTTCATATGCTCGGTCTGACCTTCCACTGCAAACCCTGCAAGTTTGGTCATTTCTGTTTGTGTTGCACTGAGTCATTGGAAATCAGATACTGCATCATAATTTTTTTCTCCCAGAGTTTGTAAGCACACTGACAATGGAAAAGAATGGGTTCAACTCTCCTGGAAAAGTCCTGTATCAAGTTGAAACTGAACCCCTACATTAAAAGTGACATCAGACTTTCTGGCAGGTCTGCCCATCTACTTATTGGTGCCCATTTAGACAGTTTAGCATCCAAACATATCTTTTTTTTTCCCATGTATAATCCCATCAAATACCTCATCTGTGTTCTCTACACAAAAGCTCCAATGTGGCCTCACTATCTAATGAAATGGTACCTGTAATATCCTAGTATTCAGCCCTGATTGCCATGCACGCAACCCCGGTGATACACCATGAGTGGATCCTGCCTCTCGACTCCCCTGCACTTATTGTACAACCGCACTGTGACACCAATTGTGCCAGCCACCAATTTGCCTCTGCCCACACACCACCCTACACATTCCCTGCATGGGCCTACTGTATTTACTGAATGATACCAGATTGCAGTGTCCTATGAGCTATAATGAGTACATTCAGACTTTATTCAACTAATGTCTGTCAATTTTTCTCTCATTGTGAGTAATTTCTGGGCTAAAGTCTTGTTGGAACATAAAAAAGAAATAAGGCAAATCCTCATGGAGACTACTGAAAGAAAAAACACATTCTTTCAGGCTGTCAGATGTAGTGTATTCAAGTGCAAGTGACTTAGTCCAGATAATGGCAAGTATATCTTGTTAATCACTTCTGCATGCAGAGTAATAAGTGAAACTGAGAGAAAGCACTGGAATGCTCAAATTGGGACGGGCAGCATGCTGACCCTACAATAATGAAAAGGAGAAAAAAATGCTCAGAAATGTCATTACTCTGTCATTGTGAAATGAGTTAAAGCAGTTTAAAAAAAGATTTAAACTGTGACCAGATTGTAAATGTGGCACAGTAGTGATCCAACTACTGAAGTGAGGTGAAATAAATGCACAAGTTGTTAGCTGATTTTTTAAAAAAAGGCCTGATTATCCTATTCCTTTATTGAAGCCAATCCTATTTGTTGCTGGTCTAAGCTAGTGATATACATACAGAGTCCTTGCCACCAGTGGATTATTAAACATTTAATTTGTGGTATCCATATACAGATTTTATCCAATACACTAAATGTCATTATCACCTCTAGATCAAATCTGTTTCCTCCAGCCTCTATTTTGACAGCAGTTATACATAGGCATAGAGTCAAGATTAGTTAAAGTATGAGTTTTGTCAATACTTGACAGAAGTGTTGGATGGTAAGAAGGATAATTACGCGGGTGAGGCATTGTTTATACACAGCCTCACCATGGCCACAATGTGCATCAAGTCTGGCCATTAGATTGATTCTGATCATCTTCCAGGATATAAATTACATAGAATTTACAACACAGGAACATGTTACTGGTTATGTTCCATGTGATCCTCCTTACTTAGCCTTTCCATTTAATCCTGTCAGCATGTTCTACTATTCCCCTCATCATTGACCATATATCTAATCTGTCCTTAAAGACATCAATTTTGTCATAGAATATATATAGTATATTGAGGTTTGAGATTTGCATTTTTAAATAGAAACAGATGGGCTTTGGTCAGTTCTGTGAAGGTTACTTTCTGTCTTAAAAAGAATCAGAAAATCATTTGGGACAGCAGCCTAAATACAACATTTCTAAAAAAGACATGTGACCTCAATCAATCCTGGCAGGACACCTGTAGTGTAAGTAGATTGAAAGTTTATTCAGCTAATTTCTACAAACAGAACAGAACCTATTGGTTTGACTTTTTACTTCATTTCAGAGGATCAGGCGTTCAGATTAAAAGGGAGATTAGTTTACTCCCAGCAGGGGGATCAGCTTTTTTCAGCTCAATTCAGTGATACCATCTACTCTAGCTAAAGTGGTTTTAATTTGTGTTGCTTCCAAACTAGAAGAGTTTACATAGAAGTCTTCAAGTTGTTGGAACTGAAAATGTTTAGGGCATTAGAATTAAGAAAGGTTCATGCCAGCCGAACCTCAGAAAGGAAATGTAAAACTCTCTCAGTGGTCAAAGGGAAGGAAACCAGAAAAAGTCAGTTAAGTGAAAAATTAAGGTTTTGAGATAGGAGTTATAGTTCACTGGAAAAAAAACAGAAATTACTGGAAAAACTCAGTAAGTCTGGCAACATTTGTGGAGAGTGACCTTTCTTCGATGGGAACTTCGATGTTGTGGCCATTTCGGAGACGTGGATAGAGCAGAGTCAGGAATGGATGTTGCAGGTTCCAGGGTTTAGATCTTTCATAAAGATCAGGGAAGGTGGTAAAAGAGGGGGAGGTGTAGCTTTGTTAGTCAAGGACAGTATAACGGCGGCTGAAAGAACTTTTGACGAGGACTCGTCTACTGAGGTGGTATTGGCTGAGGTCAGAAACAGGAGAGGAGAGGTCACACTGCTGGGAGTTTTTTATAGGCCTCCGCAAAGTTCCGGGGATGTGGAGGAGAGGATCGGCAAAACGATTCTGGGCGGGAGTCAGGTGGTCATTATGGGAGACTTTAACTTCCCCAACATTGACTGGAAATGCTATAACTCTAGTACGTCGGATGGATCGGTTTTTATCCAATGTGTGCAGGAGGGTTTCCTGACACAGTATGTCGAAGGGCCGACAAGAGGGGAGGCCACACTGGATCTGGTACTTAGTAATGAACCAGGCCAGGTGTTTGATTTGGTGGTAGGTGAGCACTTTGGAGAGAGTGACCATAATTCGGTTATGTTTAGTTTAGCAATGGAAAGGGATAGGAACATGCCACTGGGCAAGAGTTATAGATGGGGGAAAGGCAATTATAATGCGATTAGGCAAGACTTAGGAGGGATAGAATGGGGTAGCAAAATGCAGGGGATGGGGACAATCGAAATGTGGAGCTGGTTTAAGGAACAGATATTGTGTGTCCTTGATAGGTATGTCCCTGTCAGGCAGGGAGGAAGTGATAAGGTAAGGGAACCTTGGTTTACAGAAGAAATTGTATCTCTTGTTAAGCGGAAGAGGGAGGCTTATGTGACATTGAGACGAGATGGTTCCGATGAGGCGATGAAGAGTTACAGATTAGCTAGGAGGGATTTAAAGAGAGAGTTAAGAAGAGCAAGGAGGGGACATGAGCAGTCATTAGCAGGTAGAATTAAGGAGAACCCTAAAGCTTTCTATAGGTATGTGGGGAATAAAAGGATGACGAGGGTAAGAATAGGGCCAGTCAAAGACAGAAGTGGCCAGTTGTGTGTGGACCCTGTGGAGATCGGAGAGGTGCTAAACAAATATTTCTCATCTGTTTTCACTCAGGAAAAGGAGAATATTGTAGAGGAGAAGACTGAGATACGGGCTATTAGACTTGAAAGGATTGAGGTTAGTAAGGAGGAGGTGTTATCAATCCTAGAAGGTGTGAAGGTAGATAAATCCCCTGGGCCGGATGGGATTTTTCCGAGGATTCTCTGGGAAGCTAGGGAGGAGATGGCGGAGCCTTTGGCCTTGATCTTTGAGTCGTCATTGTCTACAGGTTTAGTACCAGAGGACTGGAGGATTGCAAATGTTGTGCCCTTGTTCAAGAAGGGCAGTAGAGATGACCCAGGTAATTATAGACCAGTGAGCCTTACATCTGTTGTCGGAAAAGTTTTGGAAAGGATTATAAGAGATAGGATTTATAATCATCTAGCAAGCAACTATTTGATTGGAGATAGTCAACATGGATTCGTCAAGGGCAGGTCGTGTCTCACAAACCTCATTGAGTTTTTTGAGAAGGTGACCAAGCATGTGGATGAGGGTAGGGCAGTTGACGTGGTGTACATGGACTTCAGTAAAGCCTTTGATAAGGTTCCACATGGTAGGCTATTGGAGAAAATGCGGAGGCATGGGATTGAGGGAGATTTAGCAGTTTGGATTAGAAACTGGCTTTCTGAAAGAAGACAAAGAGTGGTGGTTGATGGAAAATATTCAGCCTGGAGTCCGGTTACTAGTGGTGTGCCACAAGGATCTGTTTTGGG
>JAHRHZ010000062.1:38744879-38820352 GCA_024137785.1 Ginglymostoma cirratum
ACTGCAGATGCTGGAGAATCCGAGATAACAAGCATGGGGCTGGATGAGCACAGCAGGTCAAGCAGCATCATAGGAGCAGGAAAACTTGACGTTTCGGGCCTAAACCCTTCATCAGAAATGGGGGAGGGGAAGAGGGTTCTGAAATAAATAGGGAGAGAGGGGGAGGTGGATAGAGGAGAGGATAGGTGGAGAGGAGGCAGACAAGTCGAAGAGGCGGGGATGGAGCCAGTAAAGGTGAGTGTAGGTAGGGGGGTAGGGAGGAGATAGGTCAGTCCAGGGAGGACAGACAGGTCAAGGGGGCAGGATGATGTTAGTAGATAGGAGATGGGGGTGTGGCTTGAGGTGAGAGGAAAAACAGGTTAGGGAGGTGGAGATGAGCTGGGCTGGTTTTGGGATGCGGTTGGGGGAGGGGAGATTTTGAAGCTTGTGAAATCCACATTGATGCCATTGGGCTGCAGGGTTCCCAGGCTGAATATGATTTGCTGTGCCTGCTGCCTTCGGGTGGCATCACTGTGGCATTGCAGGAGGCCCAGGATGGACATGTCGTCTGAGGAATGGGAGGGGGAGTTGAAATGGTTCGCGACTGGGAGGTGCAGTTGTTTGTTGCGAACTGAGCGCAGGTGTTCTGCAAAGCGGTCCCCAAGCCTCCGCTTGGTTTCCCCGATGTCGAGGAAGCCACAACGGGTACAGCGGATGCAGTATACCACATTGGTAGATGTGCAGGTGAACATCTGCCTGATGTGGAAAGTCTTCTTGGGGCCTGGGATTGGGGTGAGGGAGGAGGTGTGGGGGCAGGTGTAGCACTTCCTGCGGTTACAGGGAAAAGTGCCGGGTGTGGTGGGACTGGAGGGGAGTGTGGAGCGGACAAGGGAGTCGCGGAGGGAGTGATCCCTCCGGAAGGCAGATAAGGGTGGGGAGGGAAAAATGTCTTTGGTGGTGGGGTCTGATTGCAGATGGCGGAAGTGTGGGAGGATGATGCGTTGGATCCGGAGGTTGGTGGGGTGGTATGTGAGGATGAGGGGGATTCTTTTTTGGTTATTGTTGCGGGGACGGGGCGTGAGGGATGTGTTCCGGGAAATGCGGGAGACATGGTCGAGGGCGTTCTCGACCACTGTGGGGGGGAAGTTGCGGTCCTTGAAGAATGAGGACATTTGAGATGTGTGGGAGTGGAATGTCTCATCCTGGGAGCAGATGCGGCGGAGGCGAAGGAATTGGGAATAGGGGTTGGCATTTTTGCAGGAGGGTGGGTGGGAGTAGGTGTATTCCAGGTAGCTGTGGGAGTCAGTGGGCTTGAAATGGACATCAGTTTCTAGGTGGTTACCCGAGATGGAGACAGAGAGGTCCAGGAAGGAGAGAGAAGTGTTGGAGATGGTCCAGGTGAACTTCAGGTTGGGGTGGAAGGTGTTACTAACATCATCCCGCCCCCTTGACCTGTCCGTCCTCCCTGGACTGACCTAACTCCTCCCTAACCCCCTACCTACACTCACCTTTACTGGCTCCATCCCCGCCTCTTCGACTTGTCTGCCTCCTCTCCACCTATCCTCTCCTCTATCCATCCTCTATCCGCCTCCCCCTCTCTCCCTATTTATTTCAGAACCCTCTTCCCCTCCCCCATTTCTGATGAAGGGTTTAGGCCCGAAACGTCAAGTTTTCCTGCTCCTCTGATGCTGCTTGACCTGCTGTGTTCATCCAGCCCCATGCTTGTTATCTCGGATTCTCCAGCATCTGCAGTACCTTTTATCTTTGTACGTATAAATGAGTCTTTTTCTGATTGGCAGGATGTGATGAATAGTCCTGTAGGGGTCTGTGCTAGGGATTCAATATTTTATAATTAATAACAATGATTTAAATAAGGGGAGTAATTGAACGTGAAACCATCTCTCATTCTCCTGACCAGGTCAGTACGGATTAAAGCGTACTCTAACTTTTCATCAAGATCAACAAGCATTTGACATTTCCATCCTTCCTCTTGTTCCCGTTAATCCATCAGAGCAACTTTCAGCAGTCAATGAAAAGTGGGACAATACATACCCAAAATAAAAATTTAATCTGCTGTAATATATGAGTACAATCTTTGTAACAACTATTGCAGGTAACTTTGAGACAACGTATTTGGACAAATTTACTTTTGGGAGAAATCCTAGCCAGGCTGATATCACTTTCAATTCTGAATTGGAGCTCTTTAGCAATGTTAAATCCATCCACTCAGCTGTCTGTGTTTCAATGTGGAGGTCCTGTTGTAAGGTGAGCAAGTGAAATCAGCCATGACGGTTACCAATCTACACACAACTGAGTTGTCACTTCCAAAAAGCCACCAGCGATGAGATAGGGAAATGTCCTGCCCTCAGCTGGGAATGGAGTGGTAATTAGGGTGCACTTGTTGAAATCTGTCTTTCCAGTTACAATGTGAAAAACATAGCAAGCATAAGAAATCAACAATTGTTTCCCTCTCCCCACTTGCTCGGTCGTGATGTAGACCGTCAGGCATGTCAGTTCCTGACACAAATTAGCCCTGTATGCTTCATGACCATTCTACCTACTGGTAAGATGATCTCATGGAAAATCGACCATAGTTCTTAAAATGTAAAAAGAGAGTTTTCAATAATTGCTTCTGAGCAGATGAAGAAAAGTGGTATCCTTTGCCTGCTGCATAGGTCACCTAAATATTCATATTCTGAAGCTCATTATAAAACAGATTTTATCTTCTACATATCCATTGAGCCTGTAGTTCAAAACTGTCATAAATCTAATTCTATTAACATCTATTATTAATGCCCTCTAACCTCCCCAAAGTTTCATGTCACTCTTAAAGAATGAAACTATTAAGAAAGGGAAAAGAGAGTTGCCCTCATAATAGTGCCGATCATACTTCCCAAAGTTCCATGTCAGCAATGAAAGATTTTGAAATGTTGTCACTGCTGCAGCATAGATCAACTACTGTTTTCTTCATTGTTGTGAATTTTCATGCCATGTCTTTCAATATTTCTAAAGCCTTTTGTTGCTCTACAAAACTTGACTAGATTTTATTTGAAAAGGCATATTGCATTTGTGATCATGGGATCCGCAGATGCAAGTTTAATTTCAGTGGATCTAAATTGGATAACCATTGAAACAAGATAGGACAAACCACAAAACATAAATGATTCATAATGGCTCATTGTGTTATTTGCTACTCATTAAATTTATTTTGTCTGCTGCTTTACATGATTGCTGCATTTAGCCACTATTACAGCTTCACTGTTCATTGGCTGGATAGCATAGGAGACTAACACTACTTAAAGATAGCTGTCCCTCTTCAATGATACCTGCATTGTGACTCGTCTATCAATATCATGACTGGGTTCCAGATGTTTGAATAGATGAGGACCGGGAACCATCATGCAAAATAGTGAACAACTATTGAATATTGCACTATTTACAGAGACATGGTTCAATAAGATTTTATCTGAATCTGTTTCCCTTTGGTCCGAGTTCCAAATATGACATCATCTAACATTAATGACAATGCATTCTTAATAAGAACATAACTAATATTATGCTACCCCAGCCCCATCAAATCCATCATAAACTACATACATATTTATTCTACTCTTAATCTCCCATGACATCACTCAGCAAAGTCTCTGTTTTCGCTCAGAGCCAGAAATAAAGAATCTGTAATATCCTGACTAACCTGCCTGACCATGTATTTGTTTCTCTTGATGACATGTAGGAACATGTGTATCTAGTGAAAGAAGATACAAAAAGTCTACTGAGGTGGCTAGTGTATTTTACGATTTGGCTGGGCAATCAACCCAGATCTGCAAAATTGCTCACTGGTCGACAGCAACGCTGGTGTGGTGCGACTGAGAATGCTATCGTCAGTGTTAAATGAGCAAAAATCAAGGTAAATGAGTAAAAATTAAGTTAAATTAAGGGCTCAAAACTCAGCCAAGTTAGTTCTTGCCCGAGATCCAGGCTGACTTCCCAGGGTGGTTGGTGTGTTGCAGTTCCTGTAACTTATAGCAATGGTTGAAAAAATAGCCTAGTTTGTACAATCCTCCTTCTATCTGACCTTACCCAAGTCAACCTCTGTGATACCTTGTCACAGTGTATGCAGTAGACTCAGAAACTAAGTGTATAAACTTCTATCCAATAAGGGCTCCAAGGGATCCATACTGTTGTATAAATATGTTGAAAAGTAATTAAGCAAGGTACGTTAAATGTCGTCATTTTTCTTCAATAGGCCTTGACATTACAGTCTCCCTCCTCATTCACATTCAGCCATGTAGGGACTGAGGTGAATGTTTGTTTTTAATGTATTCAGAAGATGTGGCCTTTGCTGGCTAAGCCAGCATTTATTGCCCATGCTAATTGTCCTTGAGAAGTTCGTGATGATCTGCCTATTTAAACTTCTACAGTTCAGTAGCATATAGAAAACTGTAAGATTCAGTTAAGTGTTTGAACCAGTGATTAGTGAACTGCGGGTTATTGCCTGAGATGACCATCTTTGAAATAGCATATGTCCTTTGATCATAACAATAACCATTTTTAAGGTGGACTACATAGTTGTTTGCCCTCTGCCATTGAATAATAGTCAATAACTTGAAGAAGGTTTTACCCTTGAAGACAAACAATTCCATCCTGAAGTGTTTCAATCAGTGGGATGGAAAGATGAGTCTGTTAATGGTTCCTCGGGTTCTTGCCCATCGATGGCATGGCTGTACACTGGAGATCATATCTTCAATGGGCATTAATATTCCAGTCCAGAAAATGGATTTTGGGACCTGTGCCCTGCACTTGGTAACCCTTGGATGATCCTGATGTAATTATTGGAGAATGCACAGTCTGAGGACTCTGGGAATAAAAATATAGTCATTATAGATGAGACTAAGATGTCAGCAATTCCCAAAAGTGTTTTGAGCGTAATTAATATGAATGTATGCCGGTCATGCACTGGCAGACATTTAAGTGAATATTTCAAAAGATTCAAAATAGATACATTCCAAAGAGTAAGAAAGATTCCAAGGTGCAGGCCAGGTGTCTGTGGTTAACAAGAAATTTTAAAGATTGTATCAAACTTAAAAGGAAAGGTGATAATTGTACAAGGACATGTGACAAGTTAGAAAATTGGACATACATTGAAAAATGTAAAGAAAGACCAAAAATTAATATAGAGCAATATATTAGAGCACAAAGGAAAGCAGCCAGAAATATAAAAGCAGATACTAAGTTTCAATAAATATTTTAAAAAGAAAAGAGTTAATAAAGGGAGATTTTGCCTTCTATAAAATGACACTAGAGAATTAATCATGGAAAGTAAGGAAATGACAGGTGATGAATTAGTATTTTGCATCTCGTCACTATAGAAGATACAAATAGCCCCAGGAATCAGAGATAAATCATGGAAGAAATGGAAGAGAGGGATAAACTCAAGAAAATCACAATCAGCTTAGAAATAGTACCGCAGGATGACAAATGTGGGCCTGATCAACTTTATTCTAAGATCTTAAAAGAAGAAGCTAGTGAGATAAATGCAAAATTCTGTAGATCCTCTAAATCTGAAATAGACACAGAAATTGTTGGAAAATCTCAGTAGGTCTGATGTTGTCTGTGGAGAGACAAACAGAGTTGGCATTTCAAGTTTGATAGAACTGTTCTTCAAAAGTCAAGAGTCAAGTTGACTTCAGAGTCAATATGATTTTGTGAAGGGGAGATTATATTTGACCAATCCATTGGAATTCTTTGAGGAGGTTAAACATGTGGAGTATGGGGAACTGATGGATCTACCGTATCTTGATTTCTGAAGGAATTTGATAACATTAACATTTATTGCGGAAAATTAAAGCTCATGGTGTAAGAGGTAGCATATTGATATGGATAGAAGATTAATTGGTTAACCGAAAACACAAAGTAGGCTAAATGGGTCTTTTCCAGTTTGGCAAGATATAATAGATTATATGCTACATGCAATCAATGTTGGGGCCTCAATTCTTTACCTTTTGTATAAACGAGTTAGATGAAGGGTGGAAGGTATGGTTGCCAAATTTGGTGATGAAGAAAAGAAGGTAGGAAAGTAAGTTGTGAAGAGGAAATAAGGCTGCTACAAAAATGTATAGCTAGGTGAAATAAGTGGGCAAAATTGTGGCAAATGGATTTTTATAGTGTGAGGAAATGTAAAATTATCCATTTTGATAGAAAGAATAAATAAAGTGTATTATCTAAATGATAAGGGACTACAGAGTTTCAGAATGCAGTACAATCTGAGTGTCTGAGTGCATGTGTCTGAAAAGGTGGTATGCAGCTACAGCAAGTAGCTGGGAAAGCTAACGTAATGTTATCAATTATTGCAACAGGAATTATTATTAATCATAGAGAGGCTATGCTTCAGTTGTAGAGGTCACTGGTGAAATTACATTTGGATTATTGTGTACAATATCTGTCAACTCAATTAAGGAAGGATACAAATTCGTTGGAAGCAGTTCAGAGAAAGTTTATCGCACCAGGACTAGGATGAGTGGGTTGTTTTGTGAAGAACAGTTGGCCATGTTAGGCCTGTATCCTCTAGGAGTTTAGAAAAGTAAGATGTAACTTAACTGAAACACATAACATCGTGAGGGGTCATAACAGGATAGTGTGGAGAGGATGATCTCTCTTTCAGGACAATCTAGAACTAGGGCCCTTGTTCAAAATTCAAACTTTTCTAGTTTAATCCTTCTCTCAGAGAGTCATGAACCTGAGGAAGTCTTCCTGAAAATATGGTGAAAACAGATCCCTTGATAATTTTCACACAGAGCTAGGTAGACTTTTGTTAAGTGGGGGATGAAAGGTTATGAGAGATATGTGGGAATGCAGATTTGAGGTTGCAACCAGATCAGCCATGAATTAATTGAAAGACTGTACAGAATTGAGGGGCTGAATGGCCTAATGCTGCTTCTTGTTCATTCAATATCCCACTTCACAGTACCGCTACACTTGTGTGCGTGCTATCAACTACGACATATTTAACTACTTTGCAAAATTTCATGTATTGATCCTCACTGATGTTAAGGTGAAGTAATTGCTCCCTGAAAATACTTGAAAGATATGGTCTCCTGCTGAGTGCCCTCCTTCTCTTCCTCTTGCACCTTCTTTCTCTGCTAGCAGCTGGTCATTCCTCCACAGCTTGTTTTCACTCTCACAGTTATGATTAATGCCAAGAGGAAAGCCATCTTTGTTCGGAAGCAATTTCCTTTGGTGTAATATTTTATATGACAAAAAAATGCAAGGTTTACCAGGATACTCTCTCTACAATATTAAAACCGTAACCAAGTACAGGACATCTTTCAAAATGCGTGCAATTGCACTAGCACCTACAAAAAAAATCTAACAACTGACCTATAGCATATCATAATCCCTTTAAATGACATCCGTGGGGATTCCTCATTCTGCTTAATGTGAGGCTAACAATTGGAGTTTACAGTTGGAAGATATAATTGTGCATCAATCCATATCCATGTCTCATTGCTCTACATGCGGCTGATAATTGTTAATTGCTCACACACAAACATCATTACCAAAGTAGGGTCTTGAACATTACATGTTGGAAGTGCATGTGAACATTTTGGACCCTTATTTCAAGACTTATGTAGCTGTGTTGTTTCAAATAAAAACAGATACTTCATGGCTCAATTTAGCCCCTAGCAAGTTGTGGTGTGGGATCAAAAATGAGATTGATGGTTCTGTGAATACATTTGGGAAATTTCTTTTAACTCCTGCAGAGCAATGACTCCATTGCCAGAAAAGGAACAGATGCACAGTAAAATAAAAAAAAAATCTGTTTGTTGTCATTGGTTCTACTGTCAGAACCAGGGTAGGAAGGTTCTGAAAATTAGAATTTACCATGTTGTTAAGTCTGCAAAGTTAACTCACACCTAATTATCTTGCAATGCACATTTTCCACCATGGTGATTTTAGGATATGTGAGAAAAGTACACAATTAAGAACATTAAGGTGTTGTCTGCAATTTTCCTTGTCACAGATAGATTTCTCACCTAGGGTTAAGTCAATCCATTGTAAGTATACAGTAAAGACTGGATGAATAGAGCCTTAACAATACTCAAGAAATTTGACACCTTCCAGGTCAAAGCAGCCTGCTTGATTGACATTACATCCATGACCATCCACTCCGTCCACCATCGACATTCAGTAGCAGCAGTGTGCGCTATCTACAAGATGCACTGCAGAAATTCACCCAAAATCCTCAGAAAGCACTTTCCAAACCCATGCCCACTTCCATCTAGAAGGACAAGGGCAGCAGATACATGGGAACACCACCATCTTCAAGTTCGCCGACAAGCCATTCACCATCCTGATTTGGAAATATATCACTGTTCCTTCACTGCCTTTGAAAATCTCTCTGTGGCCGATTAAAACATGAACCCACATCTTTGGTAAGCTATGGATCATTTGGATGTGTTCTAGCATGATTATGAGTAAGTATCACTTTAGTAACTTGCCTGTAGTATTAACCATACATGGAATATTACAACAGGAACCTACTAAAGTGTTCCATTGAGTTCTCACTGTAGTTCAAGAGAGAGGCTTACGGAAGTCAATGGAATATCACAGATTTCTGCTTGTGTCTGGAGTTACAGATCAGCAGAGGAATTTCAGATTTTACAGTTCAATTCAGTGTAAACTGTGAGACATACCCCACTGCATCAACTCCCTGGAAGAGCCAGAGGAATCACAACTGAGGTGCCATGTTTTAATATTGTCACTACATTTAGAAATTTGTATGAACAAAGCAACAAGCAGAATAAGAACAATGCTTGAATAAATCTGCACAAACTGCAGAGATAGGCCAAAAATTGATCCCTTGCAACAGAAGATTAAGTGGTGAAGAAGAAAAGCCACAGAATTTGAATGTATAGCATCTGTATACCCAGTGCTACAGGTGCTACTTCAGGACAAGATGGTATCCAGAATGCATAAGTATACGCCTGGTTCAGGCTAGCAGCTGTTTTAATAGATCATTACCTGGAAGCATGCAGTAGAAATATGACACATGCAGCAGAAATTTTCTACTCGACTAATGAAATATTATTGGCAGGGGGGGGCGTGGGGGGATGCGGGGGAGGGGTGATCTGAGGGAAGAGGTCCTTGAATGGCCACTAACTTAGGGCCTTCTTGGGCCAAGGAAGGGTGGACCACCCAATTCCTATTCTGACATTGGCAATGTATCAGCAGAGGCAGATAGGCACCAGGCACAATTCCTTCACCATCTCAGTTAATTTTACATCCCCTCCCCCTCACATCCTAGCCTGGTCCCTGGAATAGCAAAGTTCTGCATGATGCAGTGAGTAATTATCTGCACACAAGTTGCTTTGTGGGTACCCTGCTTAGTCTTGAGTCAGGATGCTCATGCCCTGCTCAAGGACTTGAGCACTAAAAACACGATGACACTCTGGTTGAGTCCTGGTGAGATGTTGCACCGTTGGAAGTATCATTCAGACCCAACATGAAACCAACGCCCTGTCTGCCATCTCACAATTCCATTGCAACATTCCATGGCACTCTTTTGAAGGAGAGCAAAAGGGCTTCCCCCTGAATGCTGGCCAATATTTATTTCTCAATCAACATCATAAAAGTAGATTGTCTGATCCTTGCCACTTTGCAGCTTGGAGGAGATTACTCTGTTCAAATTGATTCCTGTGGTGATACAGTTCAAAAATACTTTGTTGGCTGTAAAGCGCTTTGGAACCCACAGTATTTCTTTTCAAAGAGATATTGCAAGCATAAAAAATTCCACTACCTCAATCTCAGCTGGAGTGAGGCTGTACTAAGTGCATCATACATTTAAATGGTTGACACTCTGGCAGCAGTCTGCAGTACCCGCATTTGAGCCACCGTAAGAGACTAGAGGGCGGTTATGGGCAACAAAAGCTATCTGCCGACCAAATTTGTTATGTGTCTGATGTGCAAGCTACACACACATGAGCAGCATGCTTCCATGTGGAATGTCATTAAACAGACTTTGAGTTTTTAAACAATGCTTCCATTGCCTGGACTACTCTAGAAGAGCTCCGTAGTACCTACCAAGATAAATGCCATGATTCGTCGTGGTCTGCTGGAAAGATAGAGAGGAAAGTGTATCAAGGAATGGGCTGCAATGTGTTTGGGTAATGTACCTGTCTTCAATGAACAGCTGGCAGTGTGTAAAAATAGTTCTGAGGTTACAGAACTGCTAAGTATTTTTGAGAGAGAGAAGAGGTTGGATATGAGTTGTAATTGATAGAGATTATTTGAAGAAGCTTGATGGGCCTTTGGGCGAGGCTAGTGGTGAGACACATCTGGAGATGCATTCACTGACCTCTGACTGCTTGGATCAGATTATTGAATATCTTTCAGTACCTTATATTGGTCCTCAAGCTTAGAATACTGACATTAGCATAGGGCTAGCCATGCACCTCTGAAGACAGGGAGGCCAATCAGACTCTTCAGTGACAAGGAGCAGGCCTTGCCTGGTGATGGGGTGAGAGCAGAAATATCAGCCCCTGCAAACAGTTGGCAAATCAGAGTCCAGCAGCTCTTTATTGCTGTCAGCACTACTGTGGAATTGGTGATAACTGCTAGCAATGCACATACCCCAGAGGTCAAGGATCAGTGAAAGTGCAGCCAAACCACAGGTAAGTGGGATGGGAATTAAATCAGGACCAGTCACTACCCAGGAGTGGGGAGAGGTGTGGAGTTATAGTGGGGTGTCAATAGGAAAAGACAGGAGGTGGCATTCTGTAAGCTCCACTCTTCACACTTCCCTGTTCCTCAATCAAGCACTGAATGGTTTTAAATGAGAAACACCTTCCTGCAAGCCAGCTCAACAGCAGTGAGCTCCCTGCATGGCACTACCACACCTGCTGCAGTTTGAATACCAATGGGATCAGCCCCATAAGTGGACATGAATCTTTTCAGGGCAGGAAGGAAACTTTTCAGCCTTTCCACCATGGACAGAGGCAGAAAGCCAGCAGGGTCCACAGCCAGCACATAGCTATTCAGCAGCATGTCTAAGCAATGAGAGATAGTAAGAACTGCAGATGCTGGAGTCTGAGATAACACAGTGTGGAGCTGGAGGAACACAACAGGCCAGGCAGCATCAGAGGAGCAGGAAAGTTAACATTCCAGGTCGGGACCCTTCTTCAGAAATGGGGAGGCGAAAGGAGCTGGAAAATAAATAGAGAGGAGGGGTGGGCATGGGGAAAGTTAGGTGGGATGGTGATAGGTGAGTGCAGGTAGGGAGTAGTGGGGGTTGGTCGGCAGGAAGGGCAGGGTGAATAGGTGGTGAAAAAGATGGAAATGTTATGTTAGGTCATGTCAGGTCAAGGAGGCAGGGATGAGAGGGAGGGTTGGTCTTGGAATGAGGCTGCGGGTGGGAAAATTTTTTAACTGGTGAATTCCATGTTTAGGCCACCTGGCTGTAGGCTCGCGAGGTGGAATATGCAATGTTGCTCCTCCAGTTTGCGGGTGACACTGGAGGATGCCCAGGATGGACATGTCACCCAGGGAGTGGGAAGGAGAGTTAAAATGGTTGAAGAGTGGAAGGTGTTGTCGTTTGTCCCCACCTCATTGATCTGACACAACCTGTCCATCTTCTCTCCCACCTAACCACTTCTCCCACCTCACTGACCAATCCCCACTACTCCAACCTGCACTCACCTATCATCATCCCATCTACCTTTCCCCAGCCCCACCCCTCCACCCTCTATTTATTTCCCAGCTCCCTTCCCCTTCCCCATTTCTGATGAAGAAGTGTCCCGACCTGAAATGTCAACTTTCCTGCTCCTCTGGCGATGCCTGGCCTGCTGTGTTCCTCCAGCTCTACACTGTAAAATCTCGAGAGTTAGAAAAGGAGTCTAAGAAAGGCGCTATTACAGTAACCATGGGGTCTTCAACATGCAGATGGATGGAGAAAATCAGGTTGGTAGGTGATTCCCAAGAAAAGAAATTTGTGGAACATCTGCGAGATGGCTATCTGGAGCAGCGTGTGGTAAAGCCCACTAGGCTACAGGTAATTCTGGATTTGGTGCTGTGTAATGAGGCAAACTTGATTAGGGTGCTTAAGATGAAGGAACTGTTAAGGGTCAGTGACCAGAAGATGATAGGATTCACCCTGCAGTTTGAAAGGGAGAAGCTAGAATCAGATTTAACGGTAGTGCATTGGAGTAAGGTAACAACAATGACATGAGGGAGGAGCTGGCCAGAGTTGATTGAAATGGCAGCCTAGCAGGAGTTTCAAGGCATAATTTGTGAGGCAGAGCAGAAACATATCAAGGGATGGATGAGGCAACCATGGCTACCAAGGAAAGTCGAGATAGCACAATGTGGTGAAGCTCAGTGGGAAGTAGAGGATTGGGAAGCTTTTAAAAACCAGAAGAAGAAAACGAAAACAATCAGGGAGAGAAGATGACATATGAAGGTATGCAAACTAGTAACATAAAAGAAGATTGCAAGAGTTTTTTGAGATATGTAAAATTTAAGAGAGGGCCAAGAGATTGGACATTGGACAACTGCAAAATGAGGATGGAGAAGTATTAATCAGAAACAAAGAAACGGTGGCAGAACTGTATAGGTAATTTGCAGATGTTGGTGTGTTCGCCGAGCGGGGAAGGTTGATAGCAGACATTTCGTCCTCTTACTAGGTGACATCCTTAGTACTGTGGAGCCTCCTGTGAAGCTCTGTTGCCTTGTGCCCGTTTGAATTTATATGGTAGGGTTTTTGCTGCTTCCAATAGGTGCCGGTTCCGGCTGTGTGTAGTAATGGTCGGTATATCGGGTCTAATTCAATGTGATCGTTGATGGAGTCTGCAGATGAATGCCAAGCCTCCAAGAATTCCCTGGCTGCTCTCTGTTTGACTTGTCCTATGATAGTAGCGTTGCCCCAGTTGAAAGAGTGTTTTTTCTCACCTGTGTGTATTGAAACCAAGGACATCTGGTCGTGTTGTTTAATTGTTAGCTGGCATTCATGGCTAGTTGTCTACTGTTTGTCCCACATAGTGTCTTGTGCAGTCTCCACATGGTATCTTCTAAAATACATTCGTCCTGTCCATGGTATCTATTGGGCATTTAACCCTCATCAGTTTGCATTAGTCTTCACAGTGCAAGGTACTAATAATGTGCCAAGAGACTCAGGAGGCAGAGGTGAGTGTAGTGGTCATAGAGTCATAGAATCATAGAGGTCTGCAGTATGGAAACAGGCCCTTCAGCCCTACTTGCCCATGCCACCCAGTTTTCACAATTTAAATGAATCCCATTTGCCTGTATTTGGTCCATATCCCTCCATACCTATCCCATTCATGTACCTGTCTAAATGTTTCTTCAATGACAAAATTGTACTCACCTCCACCACTGCCTCTGGTGTAGGTGGAGGTGGATGTGAGTTCCAGACACTCACCACCCTCTGAGTGAAAAAATTGCCCCTCTGAAAACTTTTGTATCTCTCACATCTCACCTTAAACCTGTACTCTCTATTTTTAAACACTCCTACAGGGGGAAAAGCTGTCCACTATCTACCTTATCTATGCCTCTCATGATTTTAAATGCCTCTATAATGTCACCCTATTATAGAGAATAGAGTCCCAGCCTATCCAACCTTTCCTTGTAACTCAAACCTTTCAGTCCAGGTAACATCTAGTAAATCTTTGCTGCACTTTTTCTAGTTTAATAATGTCCTTTCTATATAGGGAGACCAGAACTGCATGCATTACTCCAAATGTGGCCTCACCAACATCTTGTACAGCTGCAACAAGACATTCCATCTCCTATATTTAATGATCTGAAGATGAAAGCTCATGTGCCAAAAGCCTTCTTCACTGCCCTGTCTACCTGTAATTACGTTTTCAAGAGCTAAGAACCCGTAACCCTAGATCTCTTTGCTCCATAACATTCCCCGGGGCCCTACCGTTGACTGTGTAAGTCCTACCCAGGTTTTCTTTACTAAAATGCAACACCTTGCATTTATCTAAATTAAGCTCCATCTGCCATTTATCAGCTCACTGACCCATTTGATCAAGATCTTGCTGCATTCCCAGATAACCTCCTTCATTGTTCATTATACCATCTTGGTGTTATCCGCATACTTACTAACCATATCTCCTAAATTCTTATCCAAATCATTTATATAAATGATGAATAACAGTGGACAGAGCAACAATCCCTGTGACACACAGCTGGTCACAGGCCTCCAGTCTGAAAAACAACCCTCTAATGCCACCCTCTGTCTTCTACCATCAAGCCAATTTTGTATCCAATTGGCTAACTGTGGATGCTGTGTGAATTAACCTTACTCAACAACCTGCCATACAGTACCTTGTCAAAGGCCTTGCTAAAGTCCTTGTAAACAATGTCTACCACAATGCCCTCATCTACCTTCTTGGTTACTCCTTGACAAAACTCAATCAAATTCTTGAGACATGATTTCCCACACACAAAGCCATGCTGACTATCCTAAATGAGTCCTTGCCTCTCCAAACACCCTGTAGATATTGTCTCTCTGAATCCCCTCTAACAACTTACCCACCATGGACGTAAGGCTTGCCAGTCTGTAGTTCCCAAGCTTTCCCTGCAGCCTTTCTTAAAAATGGCACAATATTAGCCATCATCCAATCTTCAGGCACTTCACCAGAAGTGAGGCTCAGGCTCTCAATGATACAAATATCTCCATTAGGGGCTCTGAAATTTCCTCCCTAGCCTCCTACTAAGTCCCAGGATACACTTCATCAGGTCCCAGGGATTTATCTACCTTAATATGTTTTAAGATCTCCAGCACCTTCTCTTCTGTTGTGTGGAGACACTTCAGGACATCACTATTTATTTCCCCACATTCCCTAACATTCATTCCTTTTTCAATGGTAAATACTGATGAGAAATATTCATTCAGAGTCTCCCCCACCTCTTGTGGCTCCACCTGTAGATGACCTTGTTGATCTTTAAGGACAGGTGTTTATCCCTGATTTCCTGGTCAACGTATATCAGTCATTCAATATAACAATTATCAGTGTGCAAATGAGCTGCTGTATTTCATGATTTATAACAGTGATTATACTTCAAAACTACTGCATTCACTGAAATGCTCTTTTGGGTACATAGTAGTCATGAAAAGCATGATATGAGCTGCTTTTATATTCATCATCCTACATTTTTTGAACCACTGCCACCACATTACAGTCAAATACTATGTTTTTGTGTCATGGAACTCAAAACTCTGGCTACATACGACCCAAATGTGAAAGGACAAAACCTACTGTTGTGCAGTTTTACCAGCTCAGGTTGAAAATTTCAGGCATCCACTGTTGTTCTTGACTAAAATTTTAAAGGAATATTTAACTTTTCTCCAGGTAAGCATCCTACAGTCGGCAGTCCTCATCAAGTCTACTTGTTTGTAAAACTCAAAATAGAAAAGGTCAACCTGCTTTTAAATCATTGACAATGTCTAAAGACCCCTGTAATTGGAAAATGCTGCTATTAACTCATTTATCCTGAGCTGTACCATTCTATTATCTCTCCTGCACTCCTCAAATTTTGCGCTAGGTAAAATGGAGAACCCAGTCTTCGAAAACATATGGAGTCGTTCATTACGAAGGATGTAGCTGATGGGCAAGCTTGAAAGTCTGAAGGTGGATAAATCACCCAGACTGGATGGACTGTACCCCAGGATTCCAAAGGAAAATGCTAAGGAGATTATCGAGACATTGGTAGTGACCCTTCAGGAATCACTGGAGTCAGGAAGGGTACTACAGGACTGGAGAATGGCTAAGGTAACAGCCCTGTTTAAGGGAAGGACGCAAAAAAATGGGAAATTACAGGCCAGTTATCCTGACCTCAGTCATTGGTAAGATTTTAGAGCCCATCATTAAAGATGAGACTGTACAGTATTTGGAAGTGCGTGGTAAAATAGGGCTGAGTCAGCATGACTTCGTCAAGAAGAGGTCACGTCTGACAAATCTGTTAGAATTCTCGGAAAAGGTAACAAGCAAGTTAGGCATAAGGATGTCGGCCGATGTGATCTATTTGAATTTCCAGAAGGCTGTTGACAAGGTGCCACACAGGAGGCTGCTAAATATGAGCAAGGGCCAAGGTACTGGCATGAATAGAGGAATGGCTGACTGGCAGAAGGCAGGGAGTGGAAATAAAGGTGTCTTTGTCAAGATGGCAGCGGATGACTAGTGGAATTCCGCAGGGTCCATGTTGGGAACACAACTATTCACGTTATACATCAATGATGTGGATGAAGGAACAGCTAGGTTTGCAGGTGATAGGTAGAGGAGCAAATAGTGTTGAGCAAATGGGGAGGATGCAGAAGGACTTGAACAGCTAGGAGAGTGGACAAAGAAGTGGCATATGGGAAAATATGAGGTTGTGTACATTGGTAGGAAGAACAGAAGTGTTTTTTCTCATCTGCATGTATTGAAACCAAGGACATCTGGTTGTGTTTAATTGCTAGCTGGTGTTCATGGCTGCAGGTTGCTAGTTGTCTACTGTTTGTCCCACGTAGTGTTTTGTGCAGTCTCCACATGGTATCTTCTAAAATACATTCGTCCTGTCCATGGTATCTATTGGGCATTTAACCCTCACCAGTTTGCATCAGTCTTCACAGTGGAAGGTACTAATCATGTGCCAAGAGACTCAGGAGGCTGAGGTGAGTGTAGTGAAGGGCATACTATTTTCTAAATGGGGGATGGCTTTGGAAATGTGAAGCACAAAGGGACTTAGGAATCCTAGTTTAAGATTCTCTTCAGGTTAACATGTAAGTTGAATTGGAAGATAGTAAATCAAAAGCAAAGTTAGTATTCAAAAGGTCTAGAATACAAGGGCAGTGTTGTATAGCTGAGGCAGTATAAGGCTTTCGTCGTGCTGTATTTGGAATATCGTGAGCAGTTTTGAGGCTCTTATCTAAGGAAGGTTGTGATGGTGTTGGAGGGGGTCCAGAGGAGGTTGCCAAGAAAGATCCTGGGAATGAAGGACCTATCATATAAAGAGAAGTTGAGGACTCTGGGTCTGAACTTGATGGAGTTTAGAAGGATGAGGGGGTATTTCATTGAAACATACCACATATTGAGAGGTCTGGATAGAATAGATATGGAGAAGATGTTTCCTACGACTTGAAGGAGCAGCTACAGAATGAAGGGGTGACACTTCAGAACTGAGGTGGGGAAGAATTTCTTTCAGCCAGTGGGTGGTCAATCTGTGGAATGTATTGTCGCAAACGACCGTAGAGACCAAAGTTTTGAGTGTCTGTAAGACAGAGGTAGATTGGTTCATGATTAGTAAAGTGATCAAGTCTATGGGGAAAAGGTGGGAGAATGAGGTTAAGAAACATATCAGCCCTAATCGAATGATAAAGCAGACTCAATGGCCCAAGTGGCTTGAATCTGCTCCTGTACGTTATGGTCTTATGGTCTTGAGGGTTCAGTTGTAAAACCCTTACAGTTGAAAAACTAATCAATTTTCACACTTGGAGTTAACACATTAAATATAATTGTTTATATAAGTTCCCATGGCTCTTACCCCAGCAGAAGTTAGCAACTTCAGAATAAGAAATGAGAAATGGAGATAAAGTTGAAAGAGAGATTCGGTGAAATTATATTCAGTGAAGTGTTTCAGGTTTACAAATATCCAAATTTATTAGCTTTCTGAGGGCAGTGCTAGTGCAGTGGAGTGTTTCAACATAATGATTGTGTTTTATGCACTGGCTGCTCTCCTGTTCCTGTTTTATTTTAGGGGTAATTTCCTTATATTTCCCCGGACACAGATCCAACTGACAATGCATGAAAGAAAGTCTGGAAATAAAAGCAGGAGAGAAATCCAGGGAACAGTGGGAAATTAGACAGCTGTTTACAAATTAGAGCTTGTTTTAATTGCTCGCTCTTCTACTCTCAATTTCTCTTCAACCTTCCTTTATTTGTGTTTTGCTGTTAATATTTTGCCTTGTTATTCTTTACCTCCTTTACTACATTTTTTTTGCAGTTTCTCTTACTTTATTTTTCAGCGTACTTGTTTGATCATGTGCAACATAAATTGAGCATTCCTATTCTCCTGAATTAGATTCTTGGCTTTTTTTCTTTTGAGAGTAATCTAGAAGTGCAATAATTTTAATGAGCCACCAAGCAACATTGCAACCATTTTGAAACCAGATCATAAATGAAGCAGCTCAAATTCAGAGCATCATTGAAGATTGCCAATTCATGTTTCAATATCTGATTTTTAATGGAGGAGTATTCCAGTACATCTTAGGTAAATTTTGCACATGAGCTATATTTATAGGAAGGCTCCTGGATTTGATCCTTTGCCCATATTATGCTGTCAATGTCAATGTAGATATCACACTGTTCTGGTTCAATAAAATAATTCAAAAAGAAAAGCAAGAATTTAAATTCCTCATCGCTTAGCCAGTACCTTCTTCTACAAAACCCTTCTGCGTGTCAGGGGACAACAAAAATGGACAGGACTGCGATGTTTCTATTGTCAAATAGTTTACTGATACTCATTATCTAGGTTTGCACCCAAAGCAGGAATATTTGACTGATATACTAAATGTCAGATCTTCCCATCAATTTTTATTCTATGAATCAGGCCCTCTTTCAGACAAGGGGTGGGGCTTGGAGGTGTGAATGTGAAGAGCTGCATTTCTGCGACACTGTTCATAACTACCAGCTGCCTCAAAATGCCTAACAGAAAATTATTTTTAAATCATTGTTATTGTAACATATCAAATATGGCAATTTCATACAGCAACAAACAATGTGACCATTATCATGTAAGTGTTGTTGTTGTTAATTGAGAGATAAATATTGGCCAGGGTACATGGGTATTCCCCTGCTCCTCTTTGAATAGGGTCATGGAATCTTTATATTCATCAGTGTGGTACTGTCTGAACTCACACAGCATGTGTGACATCAGTAGAATGGATGGAACCAATGTAACAAGAACATTAGTCCTTTCAGAACCTCTGTACAACAACCTAAGAGGTCAGATTGGATCTTTGTTTAAGGCCTCACCTAAAAGACAAAGCCTCTGACAGAGTAACTTCCCTCTGAAAACTCCCTTGAAGCGCTAGCCCTGACCATTGTGTTTAAAACCCAGTGTGGGTCTTGAACCCACAACTTTTTGACCCAGAAACAAGAGTGCTACTAAGCCGATCTGCAGCAAAGTCCAAAGGGAAAACACTGTCAAAAGTGAAGAGGCAGTTCACAAACACAGATAGAATAACTCTATAATGTTACTATTCAAATGACTGTGACACCGTTAAGTTAAATTGTAAATTTCTAAAGAGCTATAATTGGAGAATGGCATTCAATCAGGTAGGAATGACCTTGGAACACATCCTTTTCTGTTTAGTTCCATAAAGCTGTCCTTTGGGAACGTAATAATATCTGATCAGATAACAGGGCTTTCAGAATTTCAGAGACTAGCATTTAAAACAGCAAATAAATTGTGTCTCTGTGACATTATTTTGCACATCAAATCCATTTCTTCTTTCCAGATTTAGATTGTAACAGAGATAATTGCACTTGCCCTAATTTTATCAAAAAATGATTAATTGCTGGTAAGATATTGTGATTCTTTTTCTCAAATCTGACCGCACAATTTTTAGATTACATGGTCAATTTTAATTTCAAGAGAAACCTTAAGTCTCTTGCCCAGTTTCTGAAACAAGTTGGAGCATTAAACCACTTGTACACAGATGCAAAAGCATAAAGAGGTATACGGTCGACATTAGAGGGCTGAAAAGCTACCTGAACAATTTCAACATGAGCGCACTCTCTTAAAGAGGAAATATTCCACTTTGTAACATGAAAGAAACTGAGCATGGTATAGAGGAGGCCAATGAAAGAGTTGGATGCAACTATAAAGGCAAAGAAAGACTTTTGGAGGAGGTTAGAAGTACATAGAGGTGCCAGGAGAACAATTTGAAAGAAAGATTTAGATGGCAGGAACATGGTGGCTGAACAAGAACGTGCCACTGAGGCAGTTTGAAGTTTGAATATTGGAGAGGTAGAGGGTACATGAAGGAATATAAAGCAGGAGAAAAGCTGTAGGTAGAAATCAGAATGTAAGTAAATTGAAAACACACAGAAATTTTAAAAACAAGGCCAGGATTTCTTTTAATTTAATCCTTATTTCTAACCAACCTGTTCAGAGATGTTTTTAAACATCTCTGGAGCAGGTGGGACTTGAACCCAGGCCTTTTTATTTAAATGCACACATTATGGCATCATCATTTTGTTTGCAATGTTTCAGTTAGATTGATGCACATAAAGGTTACGGAAAAAAATCAAATAAAAGTAACTGCAAGGGCATAAAGACATGCACTTGGGTTCCATCAGCAAAAGGATTGAGTTAGAGGTTGAGGGGCCAATGTCGCAGAAGAAAGAAAAAATGTTTTTTCAGTGGAATATGCCAAAGTATGTGGTACAGTCAATGGGGAGGTAGAACCATTTCATTAACATGTAACCTGCTCGTGCTAATTGTCTTCTATAAATTGCGATGAAGATGCTTAATTATTAATATTGAGTCATATCTTACAGGACATTAACAATATGGGTTATGACAAGATCTGTGGCAAAAATACAGAAGGATTCCAGCCAGGTCTGTCTTGATTTTGGGCAACACTTACTGCATCTTTTGTATATCTATTGGATGAATTTCTTGCTGGGCAGTGGAGATTTGGCAATTAAGTAAAATTATTGCTTGTTAAACGCCTTACTAACTGCATATCTCACCTTGTTAATATGCAGCTTCCTGTCTTATCAAATGCGCTGAACAAATTAGATGTGAGAATTCTCAACGTGGAAGTCAGGGCAGGTACTGACAACTTCAACAGGAGGCACGTGTCAATCAGAGGCATCCTCTGCTACCAGTCCAGGGGTTGGCTGCAGTCAGGCATCCAGTCACAGTGTTCTCAGTTCCAGGGGTCCATGTCTCTGCGGTCTAGGGATTGGGTCATGGTCAGCTATGTGGAAACATATTGACACATCTATTGGGTAGGACTAATGTAGTCAGGGAGATGTACAGACATTTATGGGATGTCTGTGTGCTTCATGTCCAGGGTAGACCACTTAACTCGCTAAATGGGGTTGGCCACAGTGTGTAATCAGGTCTATCCAGAGAAACTAAAGGGAAAGGGGATTTGACAAGGGGGTCGCCTGCCTCAGGAAAGAGACTCAAGAACCTACTCATGGGGATTGGGGGCTGTAGGCTGCGGGGGAAGAAGAGATAACAATTAATTGTGAAGTGGAGTATTTGTCAGTGGTGGACGTTGTAAAGGATGGGTGGAAATAGGATGCAGGATGGAGAGGATTCTGAAGAAGGGTCAGAAGACTCGAAACATTAACTGTTTTCACTTCAGAGATGCCGCCAGACTTATTGAGTTTCTCCAGCAATTTCTGTTTATGGTTGTTTGGGTAGAAGTTTATTTCTCCTCATTTTCATGAAAGTAATACCTTACGACCCCTCTAACATTTTTAATTTGAAGCAGGAAATGTTCATATCATAACCACACAAATAACAGTTGTAAGGCAGCCAAGCATTCAGCACAACATTGGTTTTAGATTCTTGGATGTTAGCTCTTGGTCTCATAAGTCCCAGTCACCTCTCAAGTAGTTTTGATAATGCAGGAACTAACGATGGAGGAAGGTGAACTCCAGGTTGAGCAGGACATTAACAAACCCATTTTCTGTGTCAACTTGAGACCTAACAGCAACTGAGATTGAAGGAATCAACATCTGGGGCATGACAGTTTTATGATGCAGTGAGATGGAACGTCTTGTGTAGGTTCAGCTGAAGTAAGTTTGGGGATTTTGAGAGCACATCAGCAGTATGTTTTTGACTAATGAAGCAGACAGCAAGATAGAGTTGGTTGCATAAGCATGCCTGTCAATGCTGACTTGATGACAGGAGAGATGAATGTGAAACTGAAATGCAAATTATTTGAGGATGATAAGGAAATTGAAAAGTGATGGGGAAATCACAAGCAGAATCATTAATAGAGGAGAGTCAGTAGCATGGAGAAACTGAGAAAGAAAACTAAATGTCTTAATACTATGTATTGTTCTTATGTCAAGAATTCCTAGGGTTCAAAACTTATTTCCCATTGCTGTACCTCCACAGACTGCAAGGAGACTGTACATCATGTTGAATTTACCTTCTTGTTCCCAATTACTTTAGAGATAGTGATTAGATTTCACAGTGATAAGTGAACTGGAGCTTCCCAAGACCAATTCACTTTCAGATGAGCCCTGTCCTGAGCAGGCATTGACCAGAATTCCAAATAGAAATAGAATTAGTCAAACATAATAAGTTGAGGCTTGTATTTTGTTCATGTCGCGATTTTCTATCCTTACTAAATCTTCCCACACAGTTCAATGATTTACTGTTATGAGTCAAAGACAAATAACACCTGCAGGCAAAATAAAGTACGTTTTGAGGAAAGATTGGACAGGTTTGGTTGTTAATTTTTCCTTATCCATTGCACATATACTGCATTACTTATTACGATGTAAAAGAGTAAAATATCAATACTACCAGTCATAATGCAGTGTCAAACACAGGATGAGTAATTTTTCCACAACCTCAGTCTTATAGTCTTCCAATGTTTATTTCTCTAATATTCAGAATTATAATTAGCATTACTTAATGCAATGCTCTCAAAACATGCAAACTGCTTCCTATCGCAAACAATTAAGTATAAAATATTCAACAGCTATCTCTATTTTTATTGATATGTTTTGAAACAATTTATAGGTTACCAGACAAAAACAATGGATAGATCAGAATAATACATTAAGACTACATCCACTGAAGCATATATTAACATTTTAAAGCTGCACATGGAACTTATTGAAAGTCAATACGATTGTATTCAGCTGACAGAGAGCCATAAACTATTTGCTCTTTATTGCTAAAAGGTTACAATTAGAATCATGCATTTGTAACAAATGCATTCATTCAGAGAAGGGAATGTTATCTCTCACCAACAACTTCCCCCCCCCCTCCACCCAACTGCACTGCATTGTAAAAGGTAGAATGGTGTCATTACAGTAGCAGCATTCAGACATCAAGACAATTGTCATAACTGAAGTCAGCATGAGATGTTACACTACAATCAAAGATAATGGCTAAAATGTCAAGTCCCCCACAGTCATTGCAATGACACTGTTTAGATATGTAAATTATATGTGTGAAACCTCCTGTATTTTGACTTACCTACAGAGAGACGTCTTAACAAGCCAATTTTTCAGTTAATCACCACTATCGCAGACACAGTAATGCATGAGCAAAATGGACTTGGGCACATTTTCAGAATGAGAATTTATTTTGGCTTTTAATATAGTTTCAAAGTTCAATAGCTCGTATTACTTCAAAGCGAGATTCCAATGACCAGTGGCAAGCCTATTCCTTGTTTACTCACTCCTAGGGGATGTGCATTGCTTCAATCATGGCATAGAAAATTGATACAACAATATATTGCTGGTTGGATGACGTATAGCTTGCCACTTCATTACAGTTTCTCAGGCTGTTCTTATGCACCATTTCACTGCAGGGCAACGAGGAAGACTTCCTTTACAGGGAGCAAAGAAAAAGCTCATAACCATCATTTAGTACAGCAAAAACAAAAGCTGTGGATAACAGAATATTAAAGATTTTTTTCCTTTTCTTTATTCATCCCACTTAGGTGTGACGGTTAAGAAGGTACAACAACGCCTCTTCTTCCTCAGGAGGTTTAGGAAATTCAGCATATCCATTAGGCCCCTCACTGACTTTTACATGCAACGTAGAAAGCATTCTATCTGGGTGCAAGACAGCTTGGTCTGGCAACTGCTCTGCCCAGAACCTTAAGAAAACTACAGAAAGTTGTGAATACAGCCTAGACCATCTGACAAGCCAACCTCTCATCCATGGACTTCATCTACACTTTTCATTGCCGTGGAAAGGCTGCCAACATCATCAAAGAATCCTCCCACCTGGTAATGCTCTCTTCCAACCTCTTCAGTCAGGCAGCAGATACAGAAGCTTAAACACATGTACCAACAGGTTCAAGAACAGCTTCTTCCCCGCTGTAATTAGACTCCTGAATCAACCTCTCTAATTTCGAATCCAATATTGATCTTGCTTCTATGCAACTCCCGCGCAGCTGTACGTTGTATGCCTTGTGCTGTAGATCTGTATGTACTTGCATGTCATGATCTGCCTGTACTGCATGCAGAACAAAACTTTTCACTGTACATGGTACATGCGACAACAATAACTCAAATCAAATCAAATCATCCACACAATATGGATGTCACCAGCAAGTCCAATACTTAATGCACCTCCCTAAGTAGCTTCTTGAATACAAAAAATCTAGCCAGGCCAATTTGGAAGGAAATTAAGAATCGACTTGCTTTAGATCTCGAGTCATGCTTAGGATAATCTGGATTTTCAATGTTTCTTCCCCAAAAGGATACCAATTAACCAGATACTTTATATATATATATATGAAAATCCAGTCATTCCACAGAGCTGAAATTTTACAGAGTATTGGCTGTGTCAATGTTATCCAGTTTCGTGCAGGGTCATGGAGGCCCAGAGAGATTTTGTATGTTATTTTCTGAAACCTGTGCTACACATCCTTGTCATGTCCCACTCAATCTACCTCCAATCTCGTCATAGGTGGAATTAGTCACCATTGCCAGGACCTCTCAGGATGCCTGACAATAGTGCCACACATTATATATGAGCCGTGTATCTAGTCAAGTGCAGCCATCCAAGGATTGCCCTGGACTATGGGTGTAGTGAGAGGGGGAACAGAAAATAAATGCTTCTTTGGGCATACAGATGACATGGTAGACCCTTCACTGAAATACAAGTGCACATTCGTAAATGTATTGATATTTATGAACCAAACTACACATCTTACTTGTCCTGAGCCTCATCCCATCTCAGAAACCTGTATGAGGGAGTGCTACTCTTTCCCCATTGCCCAAATAACCCAACATCCTCTCATTGTTCGGTGTGGGAGCATCATAAACAAGAAAGCATTCAAACAGCTGAAAACAACCACTTTTATTCAACAACAATAAAAGATGCCTCATTTACCTGAGGGAACAGACAGGGACTGTTTGCCCTTCGACTGAAAGCAAATTTAGAGTCAGCGAATGATCACTGCACTCAGATGATATTTAATGAAAATGGGTGTCTGATTTGTTGCACTTGACCCTGTAAAGCTCTATTAGGCAAAAGATAATGCTCCTGCTCAAAGTCCTCATCTTCCTCCTTGGAAGTCTGATACCACACTCCCAGAGCTTCAGAGTCCATCACATTCCCTCAATGCCTACAGAGCACAACATGCCGGGATTATATGGTGCACTCATAGAATCCCTACAGTATTGAAGCTGGCCATTCAGCCCATTGAGTCCGCACAAAACCCTCTGAGGAGCATTCCACCCAAAGTCAACCGGCTACCCTCTCCTGATAACCCTGCATTTTCCATGGCTAATCTACTTAGCTTGCACATCTCTGAACGCTATGGTCAATTTAGCATGGCCAATCCACCCAACCTGCACCAGACCACCCCAGAGGAAACCCATGCAGATACAAGGTGGCGCAGTGGCTCAGTGGTTAGCGCTGCTATCTAACAACTCCAGGGACCAGGTTCATTTCCAGCCTTGGGTGACTGTCTGTGTGGAGTTTGCATATTCTCCATGTGTCTGCATGGATTTCCTCCCACAGTCACAAAGATGGGCAGGTTAGGGTGGATTGGCCATGCTAAACTGCCCACAGTGTCAAAGAATGTCCATGCTAGGTGTGTTAGTCGTGGTAAATGTAGGGTTATAGGGATAGGGTAGGGTGCTGGGTCTAGGAGGGATGCTGTTTGGAGGGTTAGTGTGGACTTGATGAGCCTAATGGCCTGCTTCCACGCTATAGGTATTCTATGAATGTGCAAACTCCACACAGGCAGTCACCCAAGACTGGAATCGAACTTAGGCCCTGAGGCAGCAGTGTTAACTACTAAGGCACTGTGCTACCACTCTGTTCAGTCTATATTGCAAGGCTCCCACAGACCGATTGAAAAATTGGAACCTCACCTTCAGCAGACCTATAATCTGTGCTATGATGGCTCAAAGAGTGGACAGCATTGTATCTATGCTTGGCCTCAGCCACAGGGTTGCATATTGGAGACATCATCCTTGCTCACAGAGGGTAGCCTAGTAATCATTCTTGGATAGCATCCGCCCCTTGATTGCTTAGTGTACACCTCCATCCAGTGGCATTTGGAGGATTCCCATTAGGAGGGCCCTTGCATACCTCAATAGGGACCTTTTGACATAGGGACTTTATTCCAATGGATGCAGCACAAATCAAGTTGCACAAATGCAGTTGGAGATTGTAAGTGCTGTAAGATTACTGATACCTTGTGCTCCAACACTCATTATTCAAAAAAGATTGCATTGCATATAAGAGCAGATTGTCAAATACTTACAGTTCAAGGTGAGACAAAATCAGTTTTGTGCCCTGGTACAGACTTTGAGCACCCCAAATGACTTACTATGACTTTCTGGGGTGGTTGACTGGATCTTCATGCCTGGCCATGGCCCATTTCCCTGGCTGTCATAATTGTAACCCTTGACCTGACTGGCCCAAGTGGCTGTCTGACAATGTCCAAACCTCTGGACTGATATCAAATGCTGTCCTTGACTAACTGTCATGGGATCTCCTGACTGAAGGCTGTCTGCTTTGATCTGACTGAGAACTACTCCCCTTAGAGTTTGAGACATGGCCATTCAGTTGAAGCACTTGCAGTCTGTTTATCACACAAGCTGCTGGGACATAATGCAAGCATGAGATTGATGTAGCACATTGTTATGTTCACCCCCTTGAATGATCACTGCTGACAGTCATGACAAATTGCTCAACTTTGGGCCTGCACAAATCAACGTGTCAACGCAAAAGTGAGTCTTTAAGTTTTGGCCAAGGGACAAAGTTCAAAAAAGCAAAGCAATGATACTGTGAGCATCAAAGCATGTGCAAAGTGATTGAGCACTAAGAGATCAATTGAGAAGCCTTGTAATTCGCTGTGGTCAAAACCATCAGTCAGTTGCTTGACCCTGTGCCGAAAGTGTCCTGGCAACAGCTCTTCAATGAAAAATGTCAATGTGCTCAGAAGTATAACATTGAAGTTCAACACCATAGTGTCATTAGATTGGAAATATGCAATGAGGAAATGGTGGGCATGGTAGGTATCTGATGCCAATGTCTGTGGATGATAGGGTTGCGTGGGCAGCCTCTACTCATGAGGTATGCCCCGAGCTGTTGGTGACTGCTGTCCAGGATGGAGATCCAGAGGAGCAAGCTGCGAGCTAGCGCTACCATGTTACTGTTCAGACTTTCATGTTACCACCTAATTTCTGTGTGACAGGTGAGAGAATGGGAAACTGCATATCAATGAGGTGAGATTAAGTAACAATGAGTTGTTAATACATGAAAATGATTGCAAGAAAGCCTTTCACCACTAACTAGCAAGATTTTCATCTTGCTATTCAATATTTGGTTGGAGAATTGAACTTTTTGTTCTCAATATCAGGAATCTCATTTCTGTCGATCTTCCCCAATTTCCCCCACTTTCTCGATGACTTGTGGAATTAAACATTAAGAAATCTAATTGAACATTCAAGAATATAAATTTGGCAATTCAATTTTATTGGATAAAACAAGATTGAGGGAGATGGCGAAATGGCAGGTAGTACCATTTCATCATATCCCTCAATTTCTCCTTCTCCGAAACATGGGCTGAGCTGTCAAAAGGGAAAATGTTGTTGTTTGAAGTAGACTTTTCCTCTTCTAAAATCTGCTCTTCCAAACCTGTGAATCACTTCATAGTGTAGTTGAGAGAAAATAACAGTGCATTGACAATAAAGTAGGACTCAATAACATTAACTGGCATGCTAAACTACACTTGAGGCATTCAGTTCAGGACTGACCATAATGAGAAATGCTGTCTCTGATCACCTCCACTTCTAACAATCAAGCTCTCGACAGATTCAAATTACCAGTCCAGCAATTGTGCTTTGAGTCTCCCAAGGCAAAAATAACAAACCCTTGTGTTAATATAACTCTCTGTCGTAGGAACTTTATCAAGACTACATATCTGTGCAACCTACCAAAAAAATACGCTTCAATCTACATCATTAAGATAAATTCTTTCTGCCTAGTCAATTGAATATTCAATTTTGGAGTGTTATGAGCTGCTGGGATCTGCCTCCGTTCACTTACACCACTCTACCTTAAATCAGTCTCCTTCTCAACCAGTGTAAAAGAGGCATTGGGACTTGGGAGCACTAGATCTGAACTAAGTTTGGAATAAATAATGGGATAGTTTTGACAAGGGAATTATTGCGTTTCAACTGTAAATTCACAAATAACATGTTCTTACAGCTGCAACATTAAGCAAGCTCTCTGGAGGTGAGATCGAGTGATGGAAATTAATGTCTTAAGCAGATGCTCAGTGCAGCCCCCCAAGCACCTGGGACACAAACTATCACGCAGTGCCCAAAACACCAAAAACAAAACTTTTAACTGTGTGAAATTCTTGTGAAGATCTCATCAGTCACTTTATCATTTGAAGCCATTTATTTTTGCCTGTGTACTAATTTAGTGCAGAACTGGGGCTGAATATAAAATGGCTTTCCCTGCCTTATACTCACATTTACTTTCTCACCATAAAGCAGGTGGAGTTAAAAAAAAGCCTCAAAACACTTCACTTTGATACTTAACACAAGGAACCTAAATACTTTGAGATTGGCAGAACTTGGACAAATGATTGAATATGATAACAGCAACTTGTATTCAATAGCACATCTTTCATGTGCAAAGTGTCAAATATAATTAAAGGAATAGACCACTGAAGAAATCATTAAGAACGCCTAGTCAAGACAGTAGAAAGAAATGGGATTTTTGATGATTTTTAGAAATGTGGAGAAAAATGGAAAGTGGAGAAGCTAGTGGAAAAATCTTCAGAGAGCAGCACTGAGCAGTATATAGGTTGAAAGTTTTGTTACCAAAGGGACCAAGGGGAGAGTGTGTGAAGTAAACCTGGTTGTTTTCCTTACCTCCACATGGTGTGAGAGGCAGAGGAATACACAGAGAGAACGACCGGGCCTGCACTTGAGCCTTTACATTGGTAAGCACAAAGAGGGAACCAGGAAAGATACTTGGGAAATTATTAACTGCTAACAGACAAATGGGAAGAGAAGGAAATACTGGAAAAAAGCACTCTGGAGTCAGGAACCATGAAAGAAGCTGAAAAATGAGGATGCTGTACAGGATGATATGGTGGGTTGGACCTAGCACTGTGGAGGACATTCAGGGGTCATGTATTGGTACAAGAGTCAGAAAGAATATCATAAACGCTCAGGAATGAAAGCTTGCTCTCTGCTTTGTGGGCAGGAACCTGAGGTATTGCTGGTCAGTGGGTGGCCAGAGTGTGTGGTGGTAAGGAGGGCAGTCCTTTTCTAGCTGACCACCACAGGAAGCCAGGCCACCAGATCCAGCTGAAAACTGAAAGGACTCTGGATGCTGAAACAAAAACAGAAATTGCTGGAAAGTCTCAGCAGTTCTGGCAGCTTCTGTGGGGAGAAATCAGAGTTAACAATACAGGTTCAGTGACCATTATTCAGAACCCAGCCAGCTTGAGCTCAAATAGAAGCTCAGATCATGGCCGCATCCTGCTATTTCATGCATTATATCCACTCAGTGTCTACTGTCTTCCCAGGCTACTAACTATTCCTACCCATCTGTTGATTCAAATCATTCACTGAGGTCACCTTACGACCTCTCCTGGTCGTGGATCATCACTGCCTGCTCTTCTATCCACTTCTATCATATTCAATCCGACCGTTTGTTTCATTTGTGGAAAAAAAACTGGCTCACCACCCCCTCCCACTGAGGCTGATGTCTCAACAGCACCTTGACCGGAATCCCGCACTGCCTGCACTTGACATGCATGCCTGACTGTGTCCCACTTCCTGGACTGCAAGAACATAGATTCTTGGACTGAATGTGCCTGACTGAGTGCGGTCATACTCCTCGATTATGGTAAGATAAGTCCCTTGACTGTTTGTGGCAGTACTCACTGGATGATTTTAGCCCATATTCACCCCTGTAAGAACTGTCCCTCTTTGACTTTCATACATTTGCTATTTCTTGAAACACACGCAGTGTGCTTGCTATGAAAGCTGTTAGCAATGCTGCAGGTCTGATATTACTGTGATGCAGTGCTGCACACACTATCTGCTTGACTGATTAACTGTTTATCGCTCCTCACCTTGACAAAGTAACTACCTTTCTCTCTGAATAAAAAGCAATGCAAGCCACAGATATTGGCAGCCTTTAACTGAGCACCAAAAAAGCCTGTTCGCTAAGAAAGCAATATGATCCACACAGAGGGTGGCAGCCCAGAGCTAGATCCAGTGAGTGTCCACTGAAAAAAGCAAGGTGAAGTAAACAGAAGCTGGCCTCCACCAAGTAAACAGTGAAGTGAGTGTGTGTTAAGAATCCAAACTAAGTGCCAGAAGTATATCCTGAGAAGGTGCATGAGATACATATGTGTCCCTCTGTACAAAGAAACCTGGCAGAAACATACAAGTCATGGGTGTCCCTGAGCTCCAGAGTAGTGAATTGAAGGGCTGAAGTGGTGTCTGAGTTGGTCTGAGAGCAGGCCTGACGATATAGTGAGGCTGGTGGTTTGCTGATGCCAATTTATCTTGGTGAAGAGCCAAGGATGATGACCTTGGAGCATGCATGGATGTTGTGCTGAAGAAGCATTTGCATGATGGCTGGAGTGAGCGTTTGGTGAGCTGCAACAGTCAGGTATCCATTTTGATTTACGTCAGGAATCTGTGCCATCTATCTTCTCAGTGAAGGAGACGAGAATTGGAAGTAGCATATAAATAAGGCATTATGACTCGCTACTGAGATGCAAATGTATTAAAATAAGGTAGTCATTTAACAGCAGTAGGAGTCTGAAGTTGCTGTTTAAGTCTTGAGGGGATAATGAGGACATTTTTTTCTTGATGTCGAGAATCAGATTTTTAAATTCTTGTTGTTTCCCCCCTTTCTTATCATTACTCATGTCACATCAAGGAGGAGGAAATTCCACCCTATGTATTTAAATTTCAGTATGTGCACTTTTTCCATGCCCTCCTATATATCATGAAGTTTTTTATATTCATGGAATTCCTACAATGTGGAAACAGGCCCTTCAGCCCAACAAGTCCACACCAATCCTCAGAGCATCCCACCCAGACCCATCCCCCTATAACCCACCTAAGCTACACATCCCTGAACACTATGGCTAATATAGCATGGCCAATCCACATACCCTGCACATCTTTGGACTGTGGGAGGAAACCCATGCAGGCACAGGGAGAACATGCAAATTCCACACAGACAGTCGCCCAAGGGTGGAATCAAACCCAGGTCCTTGGTGCTGTGAGGCAGCAGTGCTAACCACTGAACCACTGTGCTGCCCTAAGTTTTCTTGACTAACAGTCTAGGCATCATTTAGCCTGTTGAAATAACTGCATCCTATTCCTGCAGATAACTGATCAGTGGGATTTTAATGCAAATCTTCTTTTAAAATTGATAGGGCATTCTAATACAGCTAAGAGACCATTGGTCTATGCATCCTGCCCAAAATTTAGAATTTTCTCTTACATGTGGAATTCAGTCCCAAAAGCATTTCATTTTTTTTAACCATGTTTTAATGCTGCTCTCATCCTTGTTTTTTCATTTCTTTTTAATTTTCTTTCCATACAGTTTTCATCATTCTGATATGTGTTCTGAGATAATGCATCCCAGAGGTGGGTAATGGGGGTCAGGGAATTTCCTTTGCAATGTGTGATTTTCAAAATGTTCAAGGTGCATACAAGTCCAACTGATGGTATCATAAATTAATATTTTAGATAACACATCTTCACAACAATTCATTCACCAAAGTGTTCCCACCTCCACAAACCTTCCCAAGGAGTGGGATATGTGCACAGATGGCATCAGTGGCAGAGAGCTAATTAAGATACTTCTGGAGGCAGTTAGTGGGCATTTTTTGAAAACTCTGGAATATTGACAGCAATGCACAGGATTTCCACTGTGTCTACAGCTTGTTTACTCACAGGAGGCTAGAAAAGAGTGAGAAGGCAGAGCTCAATGAGATTGTTGTGTACTGGTTACTTTGAAGGACAAAACTGATAATTCTAAGGCCAGGTTGCAATTGTTTGTGTGTAAGTCACAGATGGATCTATCAGTTCATGCTAGGTTTAATCTATTGGCTCCTGATCCCACCAGTAATATGATGCCCTCATCTTGTACCATTCTCTACTTCTCTATTTCCCTTAGCAACACACAAGTCACAATATCTGACAGCCACTTTTCACTTCAGTTCTCTGAATGACCCTCTCATGTCTTCAGGTTACCAACCACCAAAAATGGTTGCCACTTTTGGAGGTAGCTACCTAATTGCCCAACTCCAGAACATTTGCACCTGATGTTCTGCTATACCTAAGTTCATGACCTGAAAATCAGCCTCACGTCAGGCTTGCAACTCAAACAGGATGATTCAACCTAACTTTATAGATTCAGAGGGCTTCTACCACTGGAATCAAAATGATTGATCTATGAAAATTGTCTTACAGTTCTAGGCTTGAAAATCTAACCCATATTTTGTAAGACCCATTTATACATCGTATAATATTTGATTCAATATTTATGTTAAATCACTCAAAATCCATCACATGTGCAAAGTTACATTTAGGCCCATTTCATTTCAGGTTTGGCTGAATTGACTAACTCCGTCTAACATTCATTGCTGTGCTAATCTTGGTTGACTAGAAATCTGTTTTTTTTTCCTGGAACATCCTACTCATGATTGACTGTTGTTAATCGATATTGGTTTCAAAACAGAAAAAAAAAAGCCTATGTAAGTAACGGCCAAAAAGTTTCCTTTTTTAAAATCCGACTGTTCTGAATAAGTAAGTAAGAGCATTGTTGAAACAGCAGAATAATCAACACGGTACCTTACAATGATATCAACTGAGAAGTGCATCTGAGCACTGGTTGGAGCAATTAGCTGGTTAATGTATTTTCAAACTTAGGGCCTTGCTTCACCTTCTGTTCTGATGACAGGATATATCCTTGTTAAATATGAAGGTCTTTAGTGAAATGCGTATGGGCTAAGGTTTAAGGAATACAGCAGGAAACTGCCTGCAATTTGGCACGATCTCACACTAGATTATTAGCTTTACCCAAGAGTGAAAAAAAATGCTTCAGCAGTAAGGGGTGATCGTCTGCGAATAAACTTTTGCATCAGTGCCTACAAATTTTAACCAACATCAGCTGATTTTTGGCAGCTTCTAGTTTTCTGTGTCTTGTGTTTGTGTCTGTCTTGTCAGTGCTGATCTTTGTTCTGCTATAAACATAATCTGTTGGCACTGCTATCTCACCATCTCCATGCTGGGCCCTTTCTTTAATGATTTTCATGCATCTTTGTGCAGGCAGCTCTGAATTCTGTCATTTGTGATGCCTGGAAACTGATGTCTTTGTCTGTTTAATGATCTCTCCTTTTGTATCACAAGCTCCATCATTATGTATCCTGATTTCTGTGTGTTTGGCTGTCATGATGAGCATTGGATCTGCTGTGCATATGCTGAATAATTACAGACTGCTGGTTTATTGTTGGTAAATTCATGAGGATGAGACAACTGGGAGTGGGGGATTGATGACAGGAGTGCTGAGCGTGGAGAACAGAGTTGGGGTGAAAATGACAAAGATCAGGCATAATACCAGCAAGGACAGATGTATTGTCTTTCAGTAGTTGTTCTGGAGATACCAATGGGCCTAGTCATAGAACTGCTGTTATTTTCATAGTAATTTTTGTATATCAGCTAGGACCTGAAAGACATCACAAGATAAGCTCCGCCCATCAGGATCTAAAAGGCTGTTAGGGGTCTTGTGGTGCAGTGGCAGTGTCTCGACCTCTGGATCAGGAGGACTGAGTTCGTAGTCACACCCATTCCAGAGGTGTATGATAATGTCTATATCCAGACATAATGAAACTAAATATTAAGTAATATACCTATTTACCGTGCATCAGGATTGAACCTAATATCTGTTTGGTATATAGTAGGGGCATAGTATGTTTTACATCATGATGATGGTGAACACCAACTGGCTACAAAAAGACACGACCAATACTCACTCATCTCAATCCACATGGACAAGGAGAACCACGACTTTGACTGGGACAACACCAAGATCCTGGGGCAGGCTAGGCAGAGACAAGCGCGAGAATTTCTGGAAGCATGACAGTCCACGAAGCATGCTTTTAATAAACACATTGAACTCGACCCCATATACGTTCCACTACGGAGGAAACCCGGAAGCGAGGCAATCCATCGCAACGGACCCCAGAGTTTAAAAACCAGGCGGGAAAACACACCGATGCTTCATCAGAAGCTGGACTAGTTTTTACTACCTTGCTTAAAAATTGCAATTTCGCTGAGAGATCGTTCAACAGTGATACTTCAGCTATCTTTTTCCAGCATATAACCAATCAAGTTGACAACCCTATAAATAGGACTGGTTTTAATTCCAGGAGGGGAAGAAAAACACAGGCAGTCAGTAGGAGAATGCTCAATACCAGTCATTGTTCTTGAAATGAAGGTATAGCAATTTTTACGTCTGTGCCTCTCTCACATGGATCCTCAAGTTGTATGAACCAAACTAGCACAGCTCGCCACTTGGATGGTCAGAGAACTCAGGATCGAAGCTGATAAGAACTGACTGATAATCTGAACCTGGAGCAAGAACAGATGATCCCAGAAGGGGACATGCATGGGCAGGTAACAGGCGAAGGAACATGTGAAAAACATGCCAGGCCATTCAACATTTGGTACAAGTGGGTGAAGTCTAGAGCGCACTATTATGTCTGCTTCAACTTCAAGATTGTAACTGGGATTCCCCTCCTGGAATTAAAATAAGTCCTATTTATAGGGTTGTCAATTTGGTTGGTCATATGCTGGGAAAAGATAGCTGAAGTATCACTGTTGAAAGATCTCTCAGTGAAATTGCAATTACAAGGGGATCCTGATTTCACTGAATGAAAATGCTGCCCCGTATGACATCTACCTGCTCAACTATCTGAAGCCCCCAACCAAGAAGCTGTTTTCCTGAGCATAAGCGAAACAATGAGTGAACTAAGAAGATTTCTTGCTGTTTACAATGGATTTTTTTTCCTCCCTTTTTGAACCTGTCACTTTGTTATCGATTCTGTCTCTGTTTCTCTTTGGCTCTCTGGCTCATTCTCTCTTTGTCACTTTGATCATTTAAACATAATAAGATGATCTGCTTGTGCTTTGGTCATTTGAATACGCTGTCAGTCACATTAGTCCATTTTACGACTGCCCGGTTATTAAAACAACATCTCCAAGTTTTCCAGCTTTTCTTCCAAGGTTTAGGCTGAGGCATCAAATTAAGGAAGCCGTGCTTGTTTATGCTTGAGAATGTAGATTATTAATAAATATCTTGTGCGTTCTTCACACATTTTAATCTTCTATCCCTGGCACTAAATATTGAAAACACAACAGCAAGTTCTACAACTGCAGCATCAATCTGTAGCAGAGTCTGTTGATTGCCTATTAAAAAGCTATATTTCCACCATCATTAAATCAGTTCAGAAACATACAGGAACTATTAATTCAAGGAGGCACAACCAAAATACAGTAAAACCTTGCTGCATCTGTGGTTAAACTGCTGCTGCACCAGACAATATTTTATTATAACGTTAAGCAGAGCAACTCTTTTCTATCTATAAATCTCACTCTTTGTTCCCAGTCCCAGTCTCTCTGTCAACATTTCTTTTCAGAGAGCATGACGATGATAACCAGTGACCAACCCAGCAGAGACAGGCTGGGAATTGAGGACAAGCAGGAATGCTGTAATACGTCTCATCATTTAACCTTATTTCATTTTTTTTTTTATTTTTATCTTGCTCAATTGAAGAGTGGAGGAAAATTCAGTGTGGAGTCTCTCTCCAGTGACTGCAAAAGTAATATCGTGGAGCAAGTCTTAACTCAGTTCACATTGGTGGTGAATACAAAGCTTAGAACTGCTCACATTTTGGCATAAACCAGTCAACCTACTAAATAGCATAAAAAGTAACTGACTTGGAAAATGAGAAAAAACCTTATTTGTTGAAGGATACTCTTCTGGTTCAAATATATCCTAAAGAGAAATAAATGTCTTTATTCATGCCGTACCTAATCTGGCAGTGCTTGATACTGATATCATGAACCCAAAGTGAAAAAAAGAAACTGTTTTATTCCCCAGTGATGACATTTCTCAATTGAGGCATCTAAAATATTAAGTGTTTTGAGCATATTGCTCACCATACCATCCTCCTCAAAGTTTGCATTTGTGAGAAAAAGCTAACATTTATATCTTCCATTACCCCACGAAATCACAAACCACCCTGACTAATGAAGTATTTTAGAAGTTTAGTCACTGCTGTTATGTCAGGAAATGTGGCAGGAAATTTTAGAAACAAACTCACACAAACAGCAAATGAACTGAATGAGTAGACAATCTGTTTTTGGTGAGCCTTGCTGAAGGGTAACTATTGGCCTTGACACCCTTGACTTCCTTGGTCTGATTTCCATTCTGTGATCTTTTAGTTTCAGTATCCTTGGTAATTGAATACTTTCTCAAATTGTGAACGTGATTAATCCATTAATATGACAAGATCACTGTGTTCATTATTAAATTAAATTAATTTATTTTTTTCACTTCAACTGTCACTCAATAAATGCAACATATTCAGTTATACCATGATCAAGAATCAGAAAGTTGGTTCGTTTCAATTTTGTTTTGATAAATTGATATGAAAATCAATCTTTGTTACATGTCAGTTCTGGCTGGTTTAAAATTTAAAGCTAATCTTTATACAGAAAAAGTTTCACTCTATTGATTTTACTGTCATTCTGTACTTAATTCTTTTTCATAATATTCATTGCCACCACCTTTGCAGCCTGTTAACTATTGGTTTATGATATTAGAACAGTCACTTTTTCAATTACAATATTTTGTCTAGTTTTAATTAATATATATGTTGGCTCAGAAATATGAGTCACACATGTTGCAAACACATGTATCATTGTGAACAACCATTTTTTTCACCAGATTTTATGCCACAATTCCCTGTAAAATAGTCTGCTTTCGTATATTTCAAAACCATGAATTCTGACACAATGAAGCAGCAATTGTTTCTCAGAGAACTTGTAAAAGTATAAGAAAGTATTGACTAAGAAACACCTGCTGAACCCATCAAACTCTCTCCATCAATTGAGCATGTACAACTAGCCTCATGATAAACTTTGCCTTACCATTTAATCTCCTACATAAATAGTTCCTAATTTCCAGAAGTAAACAAGCAATAATTCGGAGGGATATCATGATGGATCACTCAGAATTCTGACAGAGTCAAAGTCATCAACCATTCCCACTGGCAGTGTAATCAAACCAACAAAATGGTGCCCATGATCAACTAGCATTCCTAATTATTAACACTGGATTAAGCAAATTTATTTTAATTCATCATATAACTGCACCATTCAGTCAGAGAGGAACGGGGAAGTAGAAGATCTTAAAATAATGGAATCCTGGACAAGCCGTCACTTGAGATCAAAGTCAGGTTGAAATGTGCAAAACCTGTGCGTATGTCTACACTGCGAGAAAATTAAAAGTACTGCTGCTCAGAGAAAAGATGAATTTGACACAGCAAGTGGAAAACTATGGTATAATACAAACAAAAATTCATGTTGCTAAAATCTAGGTGATTCCCTCTTCATGTTTAGCAATTATTCTCAAACAAAAGACAAACATTTTGGAATAGTTCAACAAGCGGGCATTCTCTTCAATAAGGAAGAGAGTGAAAACAGCTGTCTATCTCAGAGTTGAAGAAGGTCTGTTAATGTAGTTCAATACAACCTGAGCAGACAATGTTACCATTTCTGATTCAATCTTACAGGGAAGTGGAGTCTCCCTGGCAAAGAGACTGGGCCACAAGAAGTTCCTCTGCAATGACAGATCCCTGGACCAATTCAAGAAAAGGTACAGCAGCATTTTTAGCCGCTAAGCAAATGAGGGTGCAGTGATTATGGTAACAATCATAGATGATTGGCGTCAGAATAGTCTGACTCGTTTCCTGAATTAGTATGAACAGGAACATTTCTAAGGTAAATGAAACTGGACATTTTTACCATCTGTTGCTAAATCATTCTTTGCTGTTTAAAGGTAAAATTTGTTATAATGTGAAGTGGACCAAGGGCCATGTCATTGCTATGGACCAACACAGATGTCACTGCAAAGCTACCATTGCTTCTGATGGAAAAGTCTAAAAGACACTTTGCTTCACGAATGTACAGACATTTTGCACACAACTTGAAGCTAACAGAGCTGCCTGAATGATCCCCAGCATTTTTGAAGTATGGATCAAGAAAGTGGACAAAATTTATGAAATGGAAAAAAGTGCAGATTATTTTTATTACAACAATCCTATGTACTCTGTTATTTCTGACATTTAGAGCATCGAGTTGATATTCTTGCTTCCTAACACCATGGCTAAGCTCTATTCACTTGACCAAGGCAATAAGAAACCTCAAAGCTCACCACTGAAGTCATCTGATCTCTGAGAGGATTAAGGCCTCCACAAGCAACAGGAGTATAATCGTTCTGTTTGAAAGACCCTGAAGATCCTGATGAATACCCATCTGATGATCTACCTGTTTCCCAAACTGAAGCTGAGAAGATCTTGGACCTGCTCCAGGATCTGACACTACAGAAAGAAAACATCAAAAACTCATTTGGCTGCAATGATAATATCATACTCATTCAAAACAGCATGCTAAGTGGAAAAAAAGGATTACTAAATTTTTATGGAGCTAATTCCTGAACCTTTGTAATGCCTTTTACAAAACCAGACCATTGTAAAGTTTGAACAAGTTGTAAAATGAAGACATTTTCACATATGTACTGCCTTGCTGCGTTTTATTCGTATTTTTTTTGACATAATGTGAATTTGTAGGTAAATTGTAACACATAGGCCTCCTCAGTTATCTCAAAGTTCCACTTAACTCATATCTGTAAGTGGACAACCTGTCTTCAACACATTGAGATCTTAACATACACCTACTTTTGAATGAGAAGTATTTATCAATGCACAGACCATTCTCTTTGCCTTCTATCTATGATAAGAGGACATATCTTAAGCTACTGCCAATCACTACCCCACAGCAGGATTTGATGTATCAATCTCATCACTGACAGTGAGTCTATGAGCAGTAGGTTAAGAATAAAATGTAGTGTACATTATCTTCAAGTGAATATTATCTGTATATTGTCTTATCTTCCATCATTCCTCGTTTGGGTGGCACGCTAGAATCAAGCCCTACTGTTCCTGGAGTTGTCACAAAATTTCAAAATTTTAACAAAGTACGTCAAGTCCTCAGTTTACCTGTCAGATAAGTCCAGGCTAATACAAAGACAGACCAGATTTCTGCACTTTTCAAAGTGTACTCTTTATTATAAATAAGCAGATGCTAACCATTGGTAAACAGCTATGAACTGTCAAAATAAAGCTCTACCAGTTAGATCGGTAACTCCTACACACTTATACACATTACAGCCTTGGTTCAAACATGAGCAAATATACTGACCTCAAGTAAGTGACAGTGACTGCCCTTGATATCAAGGCACATTGCTCAAGTGTGGTATTAAAGAGCCTAGCAAAACCGGAGTCCATATAAATCAGGAGGAAATATCTCTGCTGGCTGCAGCCATGTGTAGCACAGCGGAAAATTGTTGTGGTTACTGCAGGTCAATCATGTCCTTCGTAAGACATCATTTCAGGTATTTCTCAGGATAGTGTTCTGGGCCCAACCATCTTCAACCATGACCTTCCCTCGATCAGAAAGTCAGAGGTGGGATGAACGATGATGATTGCACAATGTTCAGCAAAACTCAAGACTCCTCAGTTACTAATGCAATCTATATTCAAATACAGCACAAACTGGATAATATTCAGGCTTGGGCTGATAAGTGGCAAATAACATATTTACCATACAAGTGCCAGGCAATGACTTCTCCAATAAAGGAAAATTCAATCATCACTCTTTGCCATTCAATGGCATTACTATCATTGAACTCCCACTATAAACATCCTGAGTGTTATCATTGACCACTAACTGAACTGGACCGTCCTCATAAATACTGTGGTTATAACAGTAGGTCAGAGACTGGGAGTTCTGTGGTGAATAACTGACTTCTTGACTTCTCAAAACCAATCCACCATCTGAAGGAACAATTCCAGTAAGCGATTAACATTTTCCCTGAAGGGTGCAACTGTGACTACGTTCAAGGAGCCTGACATGATCCAGGAGAAAGCAAATCCCTTTACTGGCACCCCATCCACAACCTTCGCCATGTGCTGTCTCCACCAGAAATGCATAGTGGCAGTACTCTGTACTATCTGTAAGTTGTAATGCAATAACTCGCCAAGCCTCCTTTTCCATTTTCCAAACCCATGATTTCTACCACCTGGAAGAACAGGGGCAACAGGATATAGGTATAACAGATATACAACCTCTTCTGTCAGGCTGAAGGTAAGAAGCTTGAGCACACACACCAACAGGTCCAAGAACAGCATTTCCCTGCCATTATTAGACTGGTGAATGGATTCTCTATCTTCAAATAATATTGATTTTGTTAATGTTGATCTTGCTTCGCTCACCTCCTGAGCAGTATAAACCTGTATACGTCACTCTGTCTAAGCACTCTATGATGTGTACGTCCTTGCTTACTATGATCTGCCTGTACTGCTCACAAACAAAGCTTTTCACAGAACGTAGGTACACGTAGCAATAAATCAATCAATGAAGATATGCCACCGTCTGCAAGATCTCCTCCAAGCCACACAACCTTCTGATTTGGATAGCACCACTCTAGAGTCAATGCCGCAGAACTGTCTCCCTAGCAGCCCTGTGGGAGTACCTACAACACACAGACTGAAGCAGTTTGAGGAAATGGCTAAGACCACCTTCTCATGTTCATTATAATTACTAGTTTAGCCAGTGTCACCACACTCCATGAATGAACATAAATAAACAAAATAATGAACTTAACAGAAACTGTTATGTTCAAAGCAAGATGAGAATGTGGAACTTTCTATCATATGAAGTAATTGATGTGATTAGCATTGCTGAATTTCAGGGAAAGCTAATATATACATGTAGGTGAAAGGAATGTAAGGATATGTTGACAGAGTGATATGAAGCAAAGTGTGGAGTTAAACACCTGCTGAGCTGAGTGGTTTCTTTCTACATTCTATAATCGTACGAAATGTTTTGTAATACTTGTGTGGGCAGTTTAATTTACATCGCACTTCTTTAAGGAAAGGAAGATATCTTTAAATCTCAAATTCACTCAAGGCTGTTGACAACTACATGACAAGCCCCATGGGCTGTAGCATTTTCATTACAATACCTCACTGAGCTCAATCATGGGTACGATGAAATAAATCAAATTTCAGACACGAAACTGTTTTTTTCATACCTGTCCCATCCCAGATTAAGTTTTCAGCTCAAGGTGACGAAACTTAGTGATCTGCTCCACTAATACTCTCTTTTTTTTTAATTACATTGAAATAGGAAGTACTGTTTTGCATCAAATTTAAAAAAAAATCAGCTGTAGCATTCTCCTACTCTCCAAATGAGAAGAGCTCCCAGGTTTCTTCATTTTTAAATTTAGGCCACTCATGCATTTTTGTCAGCTTATTATTACCTTAAGGTCAACTTCCCCTCAGTCTTTCACCTACTCTAGCTCAGATGAGGGGGGCGATGTACTCTGAAGCTTCTTCCCATTTACACTTGTGAACTTTTTATTATTCACCCACCCCACTCAGATCTTAATCTGTCCCTGCTGGATATCATTCCTAACCGGAGAGACAAGAAGTGAATGAGCTCAGTTGACCTCCAGTTCTGTCACTCTTTAACCAGCCATGAAATGTTGGATGGGAACACCTCGGGAATAATAGGTGAGCGCTTTGCTAGTAGGAGCAGCATTGCGAGAAGTGAAAGTGGATGTGTGGGAGTACATTAAGTAGAATAACAATCAGTGTGAAGCATAGTGCATGATGAATAAGAGAAGGGTTATCAAACTGTGATGGCTAAAGTATTGCAAGAAGAAAATGGGACCATTACAGGGAATGCATGCTAAATACATTAAAATAGGAAAAAGGGTTTGAATTTATATAATAGAATTTGTAGCCTCAAGACATCCCAAAGCATTTACAAGCAATGAAGAATTGTTGTAGTAGAGGTAACCAATTTGCAGACAGCAAGTTCCCTTAAACTGGATGTGATAATGATTAGTTTTAGTTTTCCTGGCAGAGGGATAAATATTGTTCTATCAGGTCTGAGGAGAACTTATCTGTCTGTTCAAATAATAACATTGGATATTTTGCATCTACCCGAGATGATGTGGTTTTAACATCTAAGCTCAAAACAACCTCCAACAATTGCACTGTACTGTACTAGAATTTCAGACAGAATTATGTGGCAGTCCCTAGTTTAGAATTTAAATCCTCAATCTACTGATTCAGAGGCAAGAATGTTGGCATGGAACCAAGATTAACATAAACAATTCCATGTTTGCACTATTATTTTCTGTACTCGCATCACTATATGCCCTCATTAGCAAGTATAATAGAGCAAGATAATTTTAACACTCTTGTGAGTGAACGGCAACAGGCTTTATTGATGGTAACTGGATACAGCGAATGTCATGAAAGGACATTTTGTCTGAAACCTTCAGACCCAGTCCATGTAATTAGATGTCACTATGAAAAAGTCCCTTTTGCTATTTTTATGCTTTTCTCTTCACTCCACATGTAAGAAACAAATCTGACTCAAGTGAAATTCAAGCAGTAGGATTTATTGTGGCTACTAAAGCTTGGGTTCTGACAAGTTTTGGTGCCAATTTAAGCCCCATCTGTTTTTATTACACTGTTGTAAGTTCTGGATGCAGGTGCTGTTCAATTCATGAGGCTCGGGTGACCTTGTATTCTTTGGTAGTAAAGCTGTATCATTAACTACGCATTAACCAATGGCCTTAAAATGTGTCACAAATCTGTTTGCGCAGATTGAGAATAATCATGTGTCATTTTACTTTGCTAGCCCAGATGCTTATTTTTCACAAACAAGCAGGGCTGTCAAAAAGGTTTTTGAGATTCCTATAATGGTGTTTTTATATTCTTTTGACAGACTTTTTGCATTTTTCCCAACGCACCTATTCCTCTTATATTTCTCCCCTCCTGAAGATGCTGATTATTGCTATTTGTGTTCACAAATAAGAAACACAAACAACCTTCATTAAGTAACCTTAGGCAAAAGGGGTATGGCATCACAATAAAGTCCTCAACCATCATTTATTTTCATAATCACTTTCTATCTAATATAATGAAATAATACTCAAATGCATTAACATTGACTGCTGTTTCCTTTAATCCAAGGATTTTGTAAAATATGTTTTCTTTGTTGTCTGCTTTTTTTAAAGTTGAGCAAGTTAAGCATGGACTCCCAATATCAACTTAATCCGAGTGGAATTGTACAAATCTAAGTGTAATCGTGCTGTGACTATAATCACTTGATGCCTTCTTATCCGTAATATTTAGCCCTAGTTCAGAAGCCCATTCACCGAAGCAGCTTCTACCCAAAAAGATTCTGGATTGGAATGGCAGGAATGCCAATTGCACCCTTTCAAGCTGTTTATCATAATACTTTGAGAAACTGGAGTGCACAAGTTCCTGTTGTCACATGAATCCAGCATTAATCACCCACATCCACATTGAGCACAAGTCAATTGAGTCCTGGCCCTAATCTGTTTATCCTGGTGCTGCTGCAATTGCTCCAAATTACTTTAAAATCCATTTAAATATGTTTCAGTTCAGTCAATTGCTCTATCCTTTGTACATAAGACCTGTAACCAGCAGGCAATTGAAGTCACACAGGTGTGTTCTGCTCCACTGTAATAATGAGTTAATTGAAGACAGCAGTGACCAGCAGTCAACTGAATCAAATTAAAAAGCAAAACTGTGAGTATCAAAGCAGCTATTTGATTTGTTCTGCTCTTCTGTGGATCAATCAATTAAAGTATGGTCCATTTCCTGGCAAATCCCACTCATTGTGTTTTTTTTAATTTCCCACTCCTTTTTGCAATGTGTGTGAATAGTCTGTTGGTGTGGGGTTACAACTCCTTGATTGTGCTGTATTTTTGGGCGATTTTCACTTTGACTTGATGCTCAACACATTTTGCTGATTGCAGTCTAGGAGAAATGAAAGGTTTTTTTGTCCTTTTGTAGGCTTCCATTCCACCTTCAGATGCAGGAGTCTTCAGGGAGCTAAACCTCAACAGCTGCCTGTGTTAGCTCCACTGGAAGATTCACATTACAACCTCCTGTTGTTGTGATGTGAAAATGCTCAATCTGCCTGCCTTGTATTAGGGTTTCTAAGTGGCTCAGCTGGTAGTATCTCTGAGGAAATAACCTATTCAAAGCAAGAACATTACTGGACAGGTCAGTTGGGACAATTGTTGAGATGTGGCGATTGCTATCTAAGCCCCTGAATGATGCAGAAGGGAATTAAGCAAAATGTCTGTTCTTATAATCACTATTCTGTAATGTATGAAACAGCATGACTGTAAAGATAGCAACAATATATTTTAATACCCTATACTGATGAATGACATGGGATCAAGGGAGAATATTTTCATCTTGTCTTCAGAGACAATTTAGCTTCTTCCTGATTAGTAGCAGGTGCCAAGACTAAACAAATGAACCTCCAACATCTCTAACTATTCCCCGAAGTCTGATCTCAATGATTACTGTTCAGATAGTAACTCTTTTATGCTCAATGATAAACAATGTCTCACACCAAGATCTTTAAACTTGACAACCTGCATTAGCTCCCAGCCCAGCAACACCTCAATTTTAAAAGTCACATTCATTTGTTCCATTCCCTCTGTGGCCCTGTGTCTCCTTATCTCTGTCAATTACTTTAGTCATATCATCCTTCTGGAATGTTGTGATCTTCTAATTGCAGCTTAATGAGTATTCCCACTTTCATAGACCCCATGATTACACTTTTCTTATAGCTGTGTTTAAATGGTCCAGTCCATAAACCGGAATTCCCTCCCTCTTGACCACTCATTTCGTTATTAAGATGGTCCTTCAAACGTACCTCTTCGACTAAACTGTTTGTCACCGATCACCTCTTTATGCACCTTGCTGCCAAGTACTATTTGGTAAACTTCAGGATACTAATTTATAGAATTATTCAATCTTTTCTATACATCTTGTGTGTCACCAGGCTGCTCAGAGAGAGAAAGAGGTTCTATCTAATATGACTATTAGTCATATTATAACAAATGTAGCTAAACTAATCTAAAAGATCTGAGGTGAATCCTTTTTTGCCCATCAGACTAGAGACTTAAGCACCCATCTAGTAACTGAAAAGACAGGTACAGAACTTCAAATCAGTGCTGCTCACTAGGGAGAGGGATAACAAAATTTAACTAGTTCAATATATTGCTTGGTTTGCAAAGTATTTATTCCATCTTCTTTGAATTTTCTCCTCCCACACATCAATTGATTTCAATGTTACCAAGATCATTTATATTACCCAGTAAGTTGTTCGCATTGTTAGTCCATTTAAAAAAATTCTAAATCTGGAATTTATGGTATCCCATTGGTGGCTATGCAGATGAGAACATCCCTAACATTGATGGCTACCAAGTCTGCTGCCTATCTACAAGATTATCTTGCTCCCAGTGGAGGAGGCCAATGAAGATCTTCGTCCTGCTTCTCCTAGGGCTAAATCAGCAGTGGGAGCCAACTCCTAATTCCAGAGGGATACATCAAATGATATGATCATTGGCGAGGAAAGATGAACCGCTTCCCCTTCTTTATTCACCAAACTCCTCGGCTGTTTGCAGGAATGGTTAATTTAACAGGATCCTTTCCCTTTTGGAGAGCTTTCTCTCAGAACTTCTACATTAAAAGGATCCAGACTTCCTTGAATTAACAAAGGGTAAGTTTATTAATTATGAAAGATGAGAAAAAGATTCTAATACACCACACACAGATGAAAAATAAGAGATAAGTCCAAAAGAGATGAAAATTAAAATAAACAGATATACTGACAGTCTATGACAAAGTGGATAGTTGTAAGTTGCAGTTATTGCAGTGGAGGTTGCCAGCAATGCTGACATTTATAGTTTGAACAATTGTGTTCACAATGCATATTTTTGCACATTGGTTGAGATTCTATAGGTCTGATTACCTTTTGACCATTATTCATTTTCAGCATTCAGGGTAGGTCAGAATCCTATTGTTGCTCCATTTCCTTTTCTCTGGCTGATAGCTGACAATTTGCACTCAGAGTTATAGAATTCCTTTACCATCAATACAGGGGTAACTAGGTAATAGCTCTTTGACTAGCCTTCACAGAATTTTAACACTCAAAACCCAGGCTGGTGTACACAAACTTTCGGTCCACAATCACATTTCGGTCATGTTGAAACTGGTTTTTGAACCTGTATATGTATTGTTTTTTTTTTTGTATATTCAATGAAGACAAAAACCTGAAACATGTCTGCAATTTGGGACATAATCTGCGGTAGCTTGTTGAGCAGAGGAGCATAAGCCCCTTGTTATCTTTGTAGCTACATGTGATCGCAGTCCAGTCTGTCAGAAGATTCCTTTGTGCTTGTATGCGTGACATTTTGTGGGTCTCTATCTCTCCAGAAAGCTGCTTAATTTACATCCACAGCCATTGTGGTCTATGCCAACCTTCTTAGAAAACACATTTTGAAATTACAAATTAAAAATATCCACAATAGTTCAGAGTTCTGACACATCACCATAACACAATGTCCAACAGGCATTATCTGTGCTGTTAATTAGTTGGACACATCAACAGGAGAATAGGCAACTGGCTGCACTGCTCAAATGAGGCCTGTACTTCCTACAGGATTTGTATCTGGAGCAGAAGCTAACATTCATCTTGGGAAACATTGAACAACAGCACAACAAATACATGATTTCAAGATTTTCAGGCACTGCACTAAGCTAGCAAAAAAGCTAGAAAGAAGTAGAATTGTCCAGTAGCAGCCATGAATCCAGGCTAATAATCAGGAAGTACTGGGAACTTATAGCCAAGGAGATTAATGCAAGGAGCCAAATTGAGAATTGAGATGCAGTGCCACAAGTAGTTAAATGATCTCATACAAGTAAAAAAATCAGTGATTACAACCTCAAATGCAATATCCCATCAACTGCCCCACTAGCCTTGTGCACTGCTCAATTCACCCATAGCACCACTAGTCACCCCCCAACTGATCACTATCAATTATGACTCTTGCCCAATGTATAAAAATTCATTTTACCACCACCTGCTTAGCACTGCTGCAGCCTCACACATAACATATAGCACCTGCTATCCCACTATAACAACCAAACCATCCGAACAGCTTGCAGAGTACTTCATGATGCACTTGTTTCTCTCTTGGAGGACAAAATAGCACATGATCTAAGCCAACAGGAGGTCAGCCAATTCCACATGAACTAACTTGACTGCAGCAGATTGTTCTGACATTATTGGATGGTCCATTGCTGAGGCTTTTGCCAACAGTGTAACTATAAAAATCTCTTTCTCGAAAACCATCTCCTCTTTACAGTTGTGTCAAAAACTTTAACCTGGTTGGGGCTGTGGAGGAAAATTCGTAAAATGTTAATAGTGAAAACTTACCGATAGTTGATTGTGCAATCGCGGTCACTGGCTCTGATCCTAATTGTCCATTTAAATAATAACACAGAGGTTAGGTCCATATCTGCTAAAACGTCAGTCATGAATGGTGTGCAAACATTTTGAGGTTAGCTGAAGTGCCTCCTCACTAGATGTTAAATTCTACTGTAGAACTGCCTCCATGGTGAAGTCTGCAGGAGTAGATTGATATGCACAACAAGATGCCTGCTGTATTGGGAAGCTTTCCAGGAAACCTGCCTTCAATATTTAAAAGCATGGAGTCCAGCATCAAATTGGCCTAAGCATATGATTTAGAGCACATATCTTCTATAATAGAAGAAGTGACTACCGTATTTTTATCCTTGTGAATGCAACCAAAATCTTATGGCCAATGTCACAATTCCCATTGCAGCACCAACAAAAGACATTCAACCTCTGTGTGCTGATATGGACAAGCAGATTAATGTCATAGAAGCTTAGCCTGTTGTCTTGCTAGCTCAGACTATTGCCACCATAGTTGTGGATATCAATGTGAAAAGGAGCTTGAAGGGTGTCTCAGCCATTCAACAATTTGTCTCCCAACAGATTGTTTGGATGGCTGTGGTACTTCCTCATATGAATAGTGATAGGTCCATGAGACAATAACCTGCTGTCTTCTCTAAGTAAGAAAGCTTTCACCCTCCCACCACTGTCAATTCACCAGGGCCTTTGCTGCTGTTTTTCAGACAATTAATTCAAATTTCCTGCTAATCCTGCTGAAACACTGCAGGCTTAGGTGGAGCCTTGAACTGCTCAGATCCAGAAATGCTCAATGTCATCCTCCAATACATCTACAGTCTCAAACATTGAAGGTCAGCAGCTCTCCATAAACCATACTGCCGCTGGGGTAGTGTGGAATAGGAGCATGGGGACAGATGAAGGTATATGACATTCCAACTTTATGCTACCTGCTCCTGCAGACAAAAGACAGCCAATCAGACGATGCATATGGGTGATTATTGACTTTGTATCTGATATGACATAATTTAATTTTTGGACTTAGTTTGGTATATGTGTCTTGAAATTTTTGAAAATAAAACTTTGCAAAGTAACAGATATAGGCAGGGGTTGCAGTAACGTTGCTTTTGCAAGGAAGAAGTTGCTTGACTGTAGATACAAAATGTATAATACTTTTAGCGTGAAATCATGACCCAGTTTGTTGATATGAAACAAGATGGTTTTGAACAGACAGTCAGAAAGTTTGCCACCGAGGAAAAGGCATATACACTTTCTTTCTCTGAAACACTCCTCTCATCAAAGTTTGTGAGTTGATAACTCACTAAAAGATCACATTGTCACAAGTGAAGAATTTTGAAAGGAGATGTCTGAATCTATGTCACTGTCTCATGAAGAAATAAACTTCAACCAACCATAACTGATCCCAGAAGAAATGCAAATGTCAACACTTTACGTGGAAGATGATTTGGCTGCTGGCCAGCATTTGACAATCTGTGGATATGTCTTTCAAATTTAACAGCTCCTTAGATACAGTGCTTTGAAGTTAACATCCTGCTAGGTTTTCTATTACTTTCCAGGTTTCATAGTTGTGTGCCTATACATGTGTACATCATCTTTCAAGAAGGGTAGTTGCATGTATTTGCACATTTTAAACCCTTTGTTAATAGTGAGTATACTGAGTTATATGCAGTCTAATATGTATACAATTTACAATGTTACTTTTTTGTTTATAAATTCAAACTTTGTTGTGGCCAATGGAAGAGTAGGACAAGGAAATAAATCAGCCCATCTCTGCTAACTGGATAGTAACAATTCCAAGAGTTCTAACAGCACGTAAAAAAAAGCGTAATAAATGTTAGTTTCTTGGTTTATGGTTTCTGAAACTCTCTGCTGCTGATGTCTTTACTTGTCCTATTTCTCAATCTAATGTTATGTAATGGATAGAAATTGATTTTATTTTATTCACTTATGTAATATTGATGTTGCTGTCAAGACTAGTATTTATTTCTTATCCCTAATTGTCCAGAGAGCAGTTAAGAATCAACCATATTGCCATGGGTCTGGAGTCAAGTGTAGGCCAGACGAGCTAAGGATGACAGATTTCTTTCCTTAAAGTACATTAGTTAATCTTTTGAGGTTTTACAAAAATCGACCACTGTTACATGGACAGCATTAAAATGCTAATTTTTAAATCCAGATTTTTTTTTTCCCATTTTTAGTCAAAACTCCACTATCCCTGAAGGAAAAAACAGAGTTAACATTTCGGGTCCGGTGACCCTTCCTCAGAACTGGTCACTGGACCCAAAACGTTAACTCTGTTTTTTCCTTCACATATACTGCCAGAACTGCTGAGCTTTTCCAGCAACTTTGTTTTTGTTCATGATTTACAGCATCCACATTTCTTTCCATCTCCATTATCACTGCATCATTTGACTACCAAGCAAACTGATTAGATTTTCTCTCCTTATTCATCAATTTTTATGATCTCAGAAACAATGCTTGAATTCAGGGATAGAACATAATCTTCTGATTCAGAAGAAAAGAGTGCTAACAGAGGAACCAAGTTTCAGTACTGTCTTAGGGGTTCTCTGCTTTATCCTAATTAATGTTCTGTTGCCAGGATTTTCTACATAATTTCACTAATAGGGTTATCAGCAGGACACATGGAGAAATGCATGCATCTAAAAGCAGATGTTTATTTCTCTAGAGGCTCCACTAATTTTCCATCAAAGTAATGGCAGCCAATCAGAAAACCAAGTGGAATTTCAAGAACTGTAATTTTACGTACGCTCCTCCCCTTAAAACTTTATAAATGACATTTATCTAACTTGTAGTTTGGGGGGTGGTTTCTTTACTTTTAAGATGTAAGGCATCAATGCTGGGAAATTGAATCTTTCAAGATAAAATATGAGTAAATTATATATAGCATAACTTTGGATGCATTGAAAAGCTTTTTTTCTACTCAGTGCCAAAACATTAACAACAGTTCCTGCTACGCACAAACAATACTTATTTTTCTTGTTGCAACTCTAGGGGCCCTTATGACGTTTCTGGGATGAGGATGCAAGCCTGTGCCAAATTAAAGGAGTTGGAGACTCTGTGTTATGTCTGTCCAAAATTAATTTCCTTAGAAGGTTTACAACCAATCCATGTATCTAGACTGGAAGTGAATCCCTATTCTAGAACTGAAGGCCAGCTTGCTACTCTGCTATAGCTCACAGTTCTTAATGGATAATTTGTTATGACACATTATCCACATTTCAATGAATAATACCGACAAAATTGCCACATATTCTGGCAGCATGATAATTGTACAGTGCCGATTATTTTTTGGCCTATTCCAAACTTCTACACAATTCCACAACTTCTGTACTTAGATGCTAGTCTGGGAAAATGCCTCTGTAGACATAATAATCTGATATCAAACTAACAATACTTGACATGGGTCCATTATCTACCTGGCTTAAACCTTGCTCTGGCACAGCATCATGCCAAGCACTGGGAATGGAAAGCGAACGGAGTATAGGCTAGTTTCCAAGTGTCTGGCTATTGTCCAGAACCAACATCTAGAAGGCCTCTAATGCCAAACAGTTGCCTAACAGACCCTGATAAAAGCACAGTTTTCAACTACATGTGTAAGTATGCTTAGTATCTCTGTGTGTTTGACTTCTCAACTCTTTAATTTAAGCTTGGCTTGGGGCAAAACCTGAAGACCTTGTAGTCCAACAGGAAAATGAAACATTTCGCCTTTCTGACTTATTTTCATTACTGTTATGTACTCTGCGAGTACTTTGTGTTTTGGGAGGGCCCGGGGATTCTCCGGGCAATGTAAAGTGACTGTAATAGGAGAAAACATTAACAGAGAGTGGACGTGCAGGGTTCTGGTTTGCAATCAGTAATTTGCTGATTTTTAAGTGGCTCGAATCACCCCAAGGTCCCTGGTTCTAGATACTGATTTATTTAGGAATGTGAAATGAAGAAGGCAGTAAACAGGTGGTTTCAGGGCAAAAGAATCTCTGCATTTACTTCAATACAAAAAGGTAAGTATAATAAAGGCAAATGCAATAAACAGTGGAATTAATGCTATTAATTATACAGAGGATGGTAATTAATAACTATTAAATTAAACACTATTAGAACCTAAAACAACAGTTATAATCACAGAAACTAATCAGGCTTCCCAATCTTGGGGATCCCACGCACTGCAACCACCCGCCTTTCCATCCCTGCTGGCTGGTTCAGAGCTTTGGGGTCTTGGGAGTTTCAGCTCATCACTGAGGAAAACTAGGTTTAAAGAGTATCTGGTTGTTGAAGTTCTTGCTGTCACTTTTCTTGGTTCAGAACAGGTCTGTTTCTGGAAGCTCCTGTTCAGATAGCACTTGTTTGGCTTCACCGCTTAGATGTCCTTTGCTCTGATGATGCTCTTGCTTTGGCTTCCCGATTCGGGATCTCCGTTCAGCCTCTGTGGTTCTTGGCTCCGGAGCTGCTTGTTGGGGCTGGAAGCCTGTGTGGAAAGCTATTTGTGCAGAAGCTTGTTATTGTAAAAGGCTGTCCCCTTGGGTCAGATCAGGGCAAGCAGTTATACAGACTGTGTGATAACAAGGTGTAGAGCCGGATGAACACAGCAGGTCAAGCAGCATCAGAGGAGCAGGAAGGCTGACGTTTCAGGCCTAGACCCTTCTTCAGAAATGGGGGAGGGGAAGCGGGTTCTGAAATAAATAGGGAGAGAGGGGGAGGTGGATAGAAGATGGGTAGAAGAGAGGATAGGTGGAGAGGAGACAGACAGGTCAAAGAGGCGGGGATGGAGCCAGTAAAGGTGAGTGTAGGTGGGGAGGTAGGGAGGAGATAGGTCAGTCCAGGGAGGATGGACAGGTCAAGGGGGCGGGATGAGGCTAGTAGGTAGGAGATGGGCATGTCTCAATAGGTGGGAGGAAGGACAGGATACAGACTGTGTGCCCTGTTGTCCCTCCTCAAATCTGTGTTGGCCATTATGTTTCTGGTGTTTCCTTCTGAAGTCAATTGGTTTCCCAATGGTTGGAGTGTGTGTGTGAATGGATTTTGATTGAGGTTGAATTGTCTAGCATCTCTCTAAGCTGCATAATGTCTGTGCTGCTAGCCCAAGGTATGAAAGTTAGTTTCAATCTAGTGTTAGGTTTCGTTGATTGTTCTCTTAGAGTGGAGGTACAAATTGGAGTTCCAGGCTGAACAACAGTGCCAGACTGAAATCATTCTAGCTCTGTGTGTTTGTTGCAGCCTGAGCTCAGGATTTTGTCCAGTCTCTAGGTTTAGATAAGACCAGGGTCTTGCACAGCAGTTTAGATGATGAAGATTTGCTTTGTGCTTAGGGAAAGCCCAGTAATTCTTTTGGCAATACAAAGTGACTGCAATAGGAGGAAACATTAACAGAGAGTTAGGGAAAAGAAAATATTGAATTTGAATTAAAAACACAGATAGAAATAGTGCATCTGCAACACATTCCCACTGTCAGCATAATCCTATGTAACCACAAACTAAACCTTTTTCTAGTTAGCTGTTAGTTGTGTACAATTCTGGCTACAATCTCATTCTCAATTTTCCTGACCATAATTGGCCTTGACTTAAGCTGCCTAGTACCAAAGGTACAGAATTCCCTCCCTTAAATCTTTCAACCTTTTGCTCCCTTTGAAATGTTTCTTAAAGCTTGCTTCTTTGACCAAGCTTCAGTCACCCTTATTAAAGTCATTTTTTTATGTTGAGATGTCAAATTTTGACTGATGACCTGTCTAAAAAGCTTTGGAACTTTCATAACATTAAGGCCCTTATATAGATGCAGTTGTAGTGTAACTAAAACATTGCTAACTCCAGCTCATACTGAGGAGAAGACAAAGTAGATAAACTGGATCGTAACTAAAAAAGTGAAGATACAAATTTATTACAATTATTAATATTAAATGAGGATCATTAATGCTAACAATTAATTATTTAATAAACATTGCCATTGATTAATAATAAGAATTAATATTTGAGAGGCTAAAACTGATTGCCCTCGACAATACGTTAATGTTGACCAAGAGTGGCATGAAAGAACCCCACACAAAATTGAAGTCAATGGGAAACAGGAGGAAAACTTCCTTGTGGTTGCAATAATTTCTACACCAAGGAAAAGAGTGTGGCTGTTAGAAATCAAAGACAGCTGACCTAGGACATTACTGAGTCTAGTATCCAAAGCCCAATTCTCTTCAGCTGCTTAATTAATGACATACCCTCGATTATAAGGTCAGGACGTGGATGTTTTGCACCTTCTGACTGCCCAGAGGCTGTCTATCAATGCATGGCACAAGATAGGAGTATGATGGAATATTCTCCACTTCCTTGAATGAGTACACCTTCAATGACACTTGACAGATGCCATCCAGAACAAATTAGTTTGTTTGACATCCTATCAACCCACCTTAAGCATATTCACTCCATCCACCAAGTGTGCTTTGTGGCTGCAGTGTTTATCATCTGCAAATGCACTTTTGCACCTTTCCAAGGCTGCTGTGAAGTACTTTACAAACTGCAAATCTTTACTTCCTAGAAGAACAAGGGCAAGAGGCAAATGAAAACATGCAAGTTACCTTCCAAATCACACAGTGAAGATGACAGCAGGATAAGGTGTCCATTCGGAGCTCCACTCTGCTTACCAATTCCCTTTCCTTTTCCTTTCTCTTCCTCTTACTCTTACTCTACTCCCTGCAGTAATTCTATGCACCCCTCCCTGTCCTTCTAACTACCTACCTAAGGAGACCGGACGTGACCGGTTACCGTGTGGTGGGAGCTGAAAGCATAGGCTGTGTCGTGTAGTGACGAAGGATCGAATGTTGGCCGGACAATGGCAGCAGATCAAGAGTGGGCCGGTTTGGCAGTGAGAGCAGGCCAGTGAGGCAGCGGATAGCAGTGAGTGTGGGTCAGTGAGGTAGTGGATGGCAATGAGTGTGGCTCGGTGAGGGGGCAGCGATGGCTGCCTCCTGGCTGTCCAAGCAATTAGAATGCCGTCTGCACCATTGTGGATATGGAACTTGGGAATCTGAGGTCTGGATTTTTTTCTTTTTCTTGCATGCCTTTTGGCTCCTATGCCAGTATATCTTTCTTTAGATAAAGGGTGAAAAACCATTCCCAGTATTCCAGCTATGGTCTGTCTAGTGCCTTGTATAGTTTTAGCAAAAACTCCCTAATTGTATACTCCATTCCCTTTGAAATAAAGGCTAACATTCTATTTTCCTTCCGTATTATCTGCTGAACTTAGACACTAGCTTTTTATAATTCATGGACAAGGTCTTCTAAACCCCTCTCTTCTGATGCTATCTGCAGTCTTTCTCCATTTAAATAATATTCGTCTCCTCTATTCTTCCTGCCGAAGTGCATAATCTCACATTTCCATGCTTCATTTTCCATCTGCCAAGTTTTTGCCGACTTATATAAGCTATCCGTATTACTCTACAGACTCTTTATGTCATCGTCACCACTTGCCTTCCCATCTATCTTGGGGCATCTGCAAACTTGGCAAGAATGCATTCACTTTCCTCACCACAGGCACTGCAGCATTTCAAGAAAGCGATTCATTACCACCTTCTCAAGGACATGTAAGAGTTGGGGGCTAGTGCTGGCCTTATCAATGATGCTCATATTCAATGAATGAATAGAGCAGTACTTAAAAAGAGGAACACCTTCAGAGATGGAGCACATAAAGCTCTCTTTTAAAATAAATGAATATAGGAAAATGGATCTGTTCTTTCTAGTTCATAAACTCTAGTGGCCTTTGGAGATGTTTACACAATGACAGTATATTAATGAGTGCAACATAGTTTGAATCACTTCAGTGTTTGTTTTCTGTTACTTACCTTCAAAGGACCCTGCTGTCTGTGTTACTGCTACAAACAAAAAGAAAAATACATAATTTTCACTTGTATGTGAAATCTTGATGTGTAAATTAATGCAATGTCCTTGTAAAACTAAAGAGTGAATTGTCATGGAAACGGACAGAGGGTTCAGCTCTGAACATATTGCTAACTGCTGTGTTAATCAAAGTCACTGACGTCAAACTTTCCCAGTTTGTGGTTGACTAGCTGGATGTGAATCAAGATAAATGAATCATTTACAAGAGAGCTGAGGTACTTTGACCCAAATATTTCCTAATCTTCTCTATAGTGCACAACAAAAGTTGTCAGATAGTCATTGGGCTTAACTAGGCCAATAGGAGGCGCCACCTGACATAAGAATGTTTACACACTTTAACCAAACAATACTTTATAAAAAGTATTTCACATGAATTTTTAAATTTCTGGACTACAGAAGCACTAAAATACAGAGGGCTATGTAAGACAGGATTCATTTACAAGGCACACAATTCTGAAAGATTGGCTGCTTGAATGAATTCAGAAGTGCACTTTGACCTCAAGCCTCCCTGCCTTCACCCCATGAAGACTACTGAGAAAACATTTTCTGCAGCTCAGTAGGAAAATATACTAACACTGATATCATGAATCAGGAACATGCCATTTTATTTATTAGAAGTCCAGTAGAGGAACATTCTCTTACCAGATGACAGGTTCTATTGATGTTTGATCCTGGCTTAGTGCATCACAATTTGGACAGGGAACCAGACCTGTAAGCTCATTACCTCAAAGACACAAGTGTTAATCAAGGTGATAACTTGCTCATAGGACACATTTTAACAAAACTCATTGATTTGATGAAATAAATCAATTATTTTAAAAGTTGGCAGAAAATATGTGAGGATTGTTTATAAACCGCACATTTACAGAACATAATTATCTTGTGTCGAATCATAAAGGAGCCAGAACAACACTGACTATGGTATGAAATATGGTAGAATCAGGTGAGAGGTCCACTAAGATCTATCTTGAGGGCAATTCGTTGTTCTTTTAATTAAGTTCTCAAAGATGAGCTGAGGTTTATACTCGGCTTCAGCTTGTTAATGACCTTATTGACTGTACATCTTGCCTCATCAATATAAAGCTTCCCACCCAGCACCTTGTTGCAAAAAAGCTAAATGCTGAAAATTCACGACATGGATTCACAGTAACTCAGCTCGCCACTGACTGTGAAAAGCCTCCGTGTTGCTCACCACACAACAGTATAACAGGACACCATCCATAGCTACCATTCACATGAAGCCTTGTTGGTGGATATTGGCTTCTACTGGTTGCCAAATCCTCATGATCTTCATGGAACCTCTGCAATCCACTTGTAGGACACTTGGGAAGTACAGACCTGCATCACAGGGTGCACCAGCAACTAACATTGAAAGGCTGTTGCAAGGGTACATTGCATGCGATGAGAGGTGCCCAGCTTGTGGATTGAACCAGGCTGCCGCTCAGAGCTCTCTTGCTCTTTTAGCACTTGCTCAATTAGTGTCGATGCTCACATTATCACTGCCTTGCCTTGTTTTGCCATGCAGTCACATAACCAGGCAGATTGCCTTGCTGCTCAGCAGTCCTCAGTGAAGGGAACACCACATCTTGCCTTACGACCCTGTGTTACGTTAATCTCATGTGCCATCAACTTACGCAGTCAAGGCAATACATGAGCAATAGTATTCTTTGAGAGGGATAGGATTCTCTCCTCATCGTCTCCCCCCATTCATCTTGGCTCTTTCTGTCTTGCCATGGATTTTTTTTTTTCTCTTGGAATGAGAAAAAGGGAGGGATTGAGTGAGATTAAAATAAAAAAGGGTGGCACTGCTGTTAGTGCAGTGCAGACGGCAGGAAGGTGGTGAGGTGTTTGAGGCAAATGAGGAGGCCATGCAGAAGACATGCAGGGTTATTGGGTGTAGGATGCTGAGGGAGTCCAAGACCCGTGTGAGGGAAAATGTTGCATGCAATAGGTCGGGTGGCAGTGTAGTAGCAGAGATAGAGTGAATATGAGATTGCAGAGGGAAGAGTGTGGCACTTATCTGGTGGAGTGGAAGAGGCCAGTGGCCTTCTTGTTGCACTGCTGGCCACCCCTTGGGACTGTGGAGACAGCACTGACTCAGGAGGCGAACATGGATCACAATGCTAGAGTCTGGTGGCATAGCCTCAATTGCCAGTCCTCCAGAAAGGTTGTCTCTGAATGATCCTGACCAACAGGACCTCCAATTCCCTGATGGAGAATCACAACAGTATTTTCCCCTTCTCTGACACCTTCAGATAGCTGTCCATAACCGAGCAGTGTGGAGTCTGAATGCCGGTGCTCATGCTGGTTCAGGGGATGCTGGTCTTTCAGCTGGTAGAGAGTAGTTTCGGAACGAGACAGTGGTAGGATGGGGCTAAAACCAGGTGAGAGCGGCTCCTAGAGGCAGGTATGTAGGGAATTAGGTGAATTTGTTTTAAAGAAAAATGTCCTGTGAGACGTCTCACTAGACCGCATGGAGAGAAATGTGCTCTGTAACTCGAGACAGCCAAAACATAGGCAAATAAATGTAAGATTCAGTCCAACATTTCTATTCACCCTGCAGTGACATTTGTCCATTACAAATTCCTACGTCCTGGTTTTAATGGAAACTCTCTCTGAAGATGTGTCACACTATCGTTACACTCTGCCTGGGTTGAGTTCCTGAAGCACTGTCGCCAACATAAGGGCACAAGTGCAGTGAGTCGAAGCGTAGGTGTGAGAACTTATATAGTTGTGGTATGGGTCATCGCATGCTATATTGCCCATGATTATGTGCTATTTAGCAAAATAAAGGTCTTGTGACACAATGGATTGTGTCTTTCCTCGGAGGATTCAGGTTCAAGTCCAACCCCACAACTTGATGGCCAAGGGAGATCTGTTCATAATGCAGCTAAGCAGACTAAGTACTGGGTTGTATCCACCCAACATTTGACAATGGCAGACAATCAGAGTGGGATAGAAATGTGATGGAAAGAAATTGGAGCCCCTACCACCATTACCCCTAGCTACGTCATGTATTTTAAAATGGACTTGCTCTACCTGAATCAAAGGCTATGTCACTGTGGGTTTGAAGTACAGGCAGTAAACTTAAGAAGAAGATATTGACCAAATAGCATTGAAAGTCATCAATTACAATGGGGGCAATTGAAGTGCATTAAAGCTATCAGCAGCATCAAGCAATCCAGTCTCCATAGATATGGTGACAAACTCTCTGTTCCTTTTGGTTTCAAACAACTAAAAAACATTTCCAGACTTTCTAATATATTTGCAGCGAAATGGTATTCAGTCAAAAATTCTCAGCCTATATGAGGACATGATTTAAATCATTAAATCCATTGAATAGTGTGAGACAGTAGACAGTTGACAGACACAGGCTCAAACTTGAGCTTCACGTTCAATAACAGTGAGCCACTGGTAAATTTGCCAGGAGCAAGAACCAGGGTTGATACAGGAGTGGACAGTATTCTGGACCTCATGTTCAAGACTTTAATATATGTTTTAGGTGGTTTAATCATTGCAGCTTCCCCCTTGCATATAAAACAGAGCTAGATCCTTTTGTGGGGTGTCTGAGCTAATTCTACGTCGTACAGTTTAGGATGATTTTACTGTTTACAACTGGCCAATCATTTTGGTGCCAGTATTGAGTAACATTGTGTTAAAACAACAAACTACGTTGTGAGACTGTGTCTTTCTGAGTGGCACTATGACTTTGCTGGAAGATTAGTGAAGACTTGATTTATATGTTATTTGAGTATACCCTGATTTTCCGTCCAAGTTGCATTCGGAAGACCTATCAAGAAATTGCCAGTGAGTAATTTTAAAATGCATTCTGGTGCAAATTATTTCCTGACCTGTAACTCCTGCTTCACCTGTAGATTAAATATTGGTTTCCTACGAGCTTCATGGGAGATTAACAGGTTGTAGTTATTTACAAGATGTCTAAAGTGAATATTTTGCTGCAATTTTACATGCACAAAGCTTGCCTTTCTTTTCTTGTGAATAAAACAAACCTCACCGTGAAATAAATTGATTTCTATTGTCTACGATCTGGTCATTACTCCCTGTGTTCTTTTCAAAGTCAAGTATTTCATGAGCAAAATACTGCAGATACAGGAATTCAGAAATCAAAACAGAATGTGCTGGAGAAACTCAGCAGATCTGGCAGCATCTACGGAGAAGGAAACAGAGTTAATGTTTCAAATCCAGTATTAGTCTTCTGAACTGGAAGATGAAGAGACAGGTTTTATTCATAGAAAAAGATAAGGAGAAACCAATGAGCAAGGGAAATTCAAAGGAAGGCTAGAGGGTAGGGGAGATCGCAGGTGTCACCAAATAAGAGGCAAAGGAAGTGGTAAGATTTGTAAAGAGAAAATAGATCCAGAGTAGGTATTAATAGTAGGTGTTAGAGCAGGCTAAATGTAAGCTCTGCTGAAAGCAAAACTGAGAAAACAAAACACTGGGAGTCAGGGGAAACTAAATGGAGAACAGAGTTCATTGTATGAAGTTGTTCAACTTGAAGTTGAAAGAGTCCAGGAGGTTAAATGGAATATTAGGCACTCTTCCTCCTGCTTGAGTTGGGCTTCACAGGAATACTGAAGCAGACGTAAGACATAAGAGTGAGCTTGAGAGCTATATAGTGGATCATAATGGAAAGAGATCAAAAGGTTATGGTCATGCTTTCAGAGTGAGCAGCAGTATTTTAGCAAAGTGGTCACCTAGTTATGTTTAATCTCCCCAGTGTAGAGAGGACTACTTTGTGAGCAGTGAATCCGGTGGATTCAATTGAAAAAAAATACAAAATTGTTGCTTCAGCTAGAAGGAATGTTTGGCATCTTGATGACACCTGCAGTGTCAGTGACACCATAGCTACTGATTACTTTTCCTCATTCCCTAATTCCTGTAAGAACTGCAGTTCATTGTCTCAGATTCTATATCTCCATTGTGTCTGTTCCAAGGATGTAACCATCCACAATGATGCTTCTGACATGATGTCTCTGTCCTCAGATGAAAGCTACCACCCACCCCCATCTTAACATCTTAAAGTCATAGAGTCAAAGAGATATATAGCACAGAAACAGAGCCTTTGATCCAACTTGTCCATACCAACCTGATATCCTAGATAAATCTAGTCCCATTTGCTAGCATTTGACCCATATCACTCTAAACCCTTCTTATTCATATACCTACTCAGATGCCTTTTAAATGTTGTAATTGTACCAGCCTCCACTGGCAGCTCATTCCATACGCGCACTACCCTCTGTGTGACAAAGTTGCCCTTAGGTCCCTTTTATATCTTTTCCCTCTTACCTTAAACGTGTGCCCTCTAGTTTTGGACTTCCCCACCCTGGGGCAAAGACCTTGCCTACTTACCTTAAATCCATGCCCCTCATGATTTTAGAAACCTCCATAAGGTCACCACTTAGCCTCCGATGCTCCAGGGAAAATAGTCCCAGGGTATTTTCTGACAAAGGGTCCTGACCCGAAACGTCAGCTTTCCTGCTCCGCTGATGCTGCCTGGCCTGGCAGTTCTTACTATCTCTATTCAGCATCTCGCTCTGTTTCAATCCCTCCAACACTGGCAACGTCCTTTTCTGTATCCTTTCTATTTTCACAATGTCCCTCCTCCCAAAACTATGTTATTGTACTCTTATCCTCACTTTCCACCCTCAGCTCTTTATGCAAAGGATCAAACTCTGCCATTTCTACAAATTCAGCACGACTCCACTACCAAACACATTTTCCCTCCCTTTCCCATCAATGTTCTGAAGAAACCATTCCCTCTATGACACCATAGCATATATGGTCCCTGTTCTATTACACCAACGCTTCATACCCCTCCCATTATGCCATTCCATGCAATGACAGAAGGTGGAACACTTGCCCTTTGACTTCTTCCTTCCTTACTGTTCATAACTTCATAACACTGTCCTCTATTTTGTTTCCCCTTCCAATGTCCCCACCCACAAACCACTTTTTTATTTCTTTTATTTTACTTTCAGCAGAACTGTCCAATATCCTTCTACTGATATATGTTATTAACACTTACTCTGTACCTGTCTCTCTTGTCTACAACTCTTATCACTTCCTTGCTTTATTTCTGTGACTTCTGTGACTCCTGTGACCCTCTAATCTCCCTCAGCCTCTAACTTTCTCCTCACCTTTCCTCTGTTCCACTTGCTTCTCACTATCTTTCTCCACAGTGTAAAATCCATCACTTTTCCACCTCAGTCTTTAATCCTGAAGAAGAACAATATCAGACTGGGAATATTAATTCTGCTTCTCTCTCCATAGATGCTGCTGCACTAATTGAGTTTCTCCACCACTGCCTGGTTTTTATTCAAGTGATTCATATCCGATTATTATATTGGCAAATTACAACTAATTACAATTTTCTTACCTTTGGATTGTTTCATTTACTGATGTTAATAGGTTAAAATCAAACATATTTAAAGATATATTCTTCTTGTTTCTCTACTAAAAAAATAACCAACACCAACCAAACTGAAAATAGGACCCTGAAGTGTTTAACCAGCAGATATGTTTACATATGAAAATGTGTGTTATTTAGCCTGACAAGATATTGGATTTCCTAATACTTACAAAGTTTCCTGGAGCTATCCTAGCTTAAATTCATTACAACAAAGAAATTGAGGTTTATATCGTAGGGTCATCATTAGTACACTTTGAGATTAAAGCTTAAAGCTCTACCAATCCCAGTAACATAACACAGAAAATAGAAAGCCGCAAATTACACCATCTGTGTGTTACTTTCATCTAATTCAGGGCTTTTTTTTCACTAACCAAGTTTTTCTGGCTGTTCTGGTTCTAGCTGTGAATTGCCTCAACACACCAGCTGCTTCATCTTCATGTTCACAATGCTTTGGGTATGTGTTCTGTTTCAATCTCATAAATTCATCAAAATTTTCTACAGTGTAATGGACTACACTTCAAAACTACTTTAGTGCTTTATAATTTTAGGTAGCCTGAGGTCACAAGACAAATCTTTCATTTTCTATTTGAAAGTGAGACCTATTTTCTTTGTGTTAACTTGGAGACAACAGCTCAGCTCATCAGGACTGAACAGCAGTGAATTATATTTTGATCCAAGTCACATTTTCTGTCTTAATGCCTTGGGTGATAATAGTTGTACATGGGTCTGAAAGGGTTATTACTTGACAGAATGCAACTAAAACCATTTACAGTGATGATGTCAGGGAACCTTCGTGGGAGAGGAAGGTAGTATTTTGTTGGAGACAGACCTAAGGCTAAGTCCTCACAACAATCTTTGTAGTCAAGTAGAATTTCTGTTTATAACCTGCAAATATTGGCCGAGGTACAATAAACTGCATCTTGTTTACTCTTCAAGAAACTTCTGATTAGACCAGAAGATGGTTACCCTCACACATGACAGACCACATAACCCCTAAAGAGCACATTGACTTGGAAAATATGGAGAGCATCACATACAACATGTTGATGAGCGTGGGATCTGCTTGATTAATTTAGCAGCATGAGTCCCAGTGAGGCAGATATGCTGGTAAACCAGAAGAGTTTAAGGAAAACAAATGTTGCTGATTATTGAAGAGAGAAAACCCCAAAATAACCTTGTGGCAAAGGTTCACATGAAAGGATATGTCAAAGGCTATCACAGAAATCATTTTAGACCAAAAAAACAGATAAACTGGAGCAGAAATGACCACTGCACTGTCCTTGTGGATACCAAGTCCCAACTTCACATTGAGAATACCCTCCATCATGTTGCGTGGCATTGTCACTGTGGTAAATGGGATAGATTTTGAACAAATCTAGCAACTCAAGACGAGACATCCATGAGGCACTATGGGCCATCTGCAGCAGCCAAATTATAAGCAGCCAAATTATACTCTAACACAATCTGAGAAGTCTTGGCCCAGCATATTGCCCACTCTACATTTACCATGAAGGTAGAGGATTAATCCTGACTTAGTGATGATGTTTGGGGGAGGGTGGGAGATGCTGCCTTCCAGAAGTAACACCAGGCATAACTACCAATGAGGTATCATTCTGATGAAGTTACAAAACAGGGCTAATTGCATGCCGAATATCATAAACAGCAAGTGATAGACAGAATCAAGTGATTCCAACACCAGTGAATCAGAGCTAAGCTCTGCAGTCCTGAATCTGGTCATGAATAATAGTGGACATTTTAAAAAAAACTCCCCAAAGGGCAAGGCTCCACAAGGCAAGGCTGAAGCATTCACACAAATCTTCAGGCAGAAGTGCCTAGCATCACAGATCCCAGTCTTCAGCCAATTTGTTTCACTTCATGAGATATTAAGAAAAGAATGGAGACGTTGGAAACTGTAAATGCTACAGGACATGACAACATTCTGTCAATATCACTGAAGACCCATGCTCCAGAACTCACTATGCCTTTAGCCAAGCAGTTCTCATATAGCTACAACACTGTAATTTACCCAATAATATGGAAAATTGCCCAGGTACGTCCCATGCACAAATAGCCCCAACCACACAGAACACAAATTGGAGAAAAAAAATCTTGAACTGTACTTATTGTAAAACAATAGCTCATTTTCAGCAAATGTGCCAAAGCATGACAGAACTAAAAGGAAAGTAAAAGACTAAAGAACTATCAGCACAAAGATACAAATGATGTACACCAGTCTCTAGTAGAAGAAAAACCCAAAGCTTTCCAAGGGGAAATTGGTGACCCTGACCAAACATTTTCAGCATGCTGATATTTATTGTCAATTGGCATCATATGAATTTCAAGTTAGATATGAGATCAAATGTCACAATATTGTCAGATAGTGAGCCTTGGTTGAGGAAACAATAGTTTATAAGATCATAAAACAGGAGCAGAAATTAGGCAATTTGGTCCTTCAAGTCTGCTCTGCCACTCAATCATGGCTGATAAGTTTCTCAACCTCATTCTCCCACTTTCTCCCCGTAACTCTTAATTCTTTTGACAACCAAGAACCTATCTATCTCTGTCTTAAATATACTCAATGACCTGGCCTCCACAGCCTTCTGTGGCAATTAATTCCATTGATTCACCACTTTCTGGCTGAAGAGGTTTCTCCTTATCTCTGTTCTAAAGGATTTTCCCTTTACTCTAAGGTTGTGCCCTCGGGTCCTAGTCTCTCCTACTAATGGAAACATCTTTCCAATGTCCATCCTGCCCAGGCCATTCAGTATTCTGTAAGTTTCAATTAGATACCCCCTCATCCTTTAAAACTCCATCGAGTATCGGTCCAGAGTCCTCAAACGTTTGTCAAATATTAAAGCTTTCATTTCTGGGATCATTCTAGTGAATCTCCTCTGGACCTGCTACAGGGTCAGTACATCCTTGCAGAGGCATGGGGCCCAAAATTCCTTAGAATACTCTAAATATGGGCTGACCAGAGGTTTACAAATCGTCAGAGGTACATCACTGCTTTCGTATTCGAGTTGTCACAAAATAAATCACAACATTGTATTTGCCTTCCTAACTGCTGACTCAACCTGCAAATTTACCTTATGAGAACCTTAGACTAGAACTCCCAAGTGCCTTTGCACTTCAGATTTCTCCAGTAGGAGAATATAAGCCAATAGATATTCAACGATACGGTTAAGCGCCCTCACAGGTAATAATATTGTTGAGGCCTCCTAACCTGATCCTAGTACCTGTCAATAAATGTGTAGTCTCACCTTGTTAGTATTCCCAAAATGCATCACTTCACACTTTTTAGGATTAAACTCCCTTTGCCTCTGTTGCGTCCATCAGACTAGTCCAACAATATCATCCTACAGCCCAAAGCTTTCTGCTTTGTTATTTACCTCTGCCAGTTTGTGCATCACGTGTGAATTTACTGATCAAATTTCCCATATTTGTGTCTAAATATTAATGAACACGACAAACAGCAAGGGACCCAGCAATGAAGCCTGCAGTACGCCACTGGGCACAAACATGCAGTCACAAAAACAATCTTCAACCACTAACTTTGTGCCACTGAGCCAGTTTTGAAACCAATTTACCAAATTGCCTTGGTTCCCAAGTTCTCTTACTTTCTTGAACGGTGTCCTGTGTGACACCTTGTCGAAAGCCTTACTGAAATCCGTATAGACTACATCAATGGCACTCATCCACACCTCCTCAAAAAATTCAATCAAATTGTTTAGGCATGATTTCCCACCACAAACCTACCCACCCTCCCAACAAAGCCATACTCACTATTCTTGATCAATCCTTGTCTCTCCATGAGGACATAAATTCTGGACTGGAGATAATGGGAGATAAACTAGTTTTGGTAAATTTATGTAACACAACAGGTCCTGATACGAAAAGGAAGAATTCAAGATATGGTCTATACATTTCCATGGAAGAGATCATGAAGAAACAATGTCTAAAGATTCAAGTTTTTGCAAATAAAACTTATCTGCCTTATCAGAGACAACAGCTTTCACAATAGAAATTCAAATGATTAAAGGCAGACTGTCAAGAAAAGAGATCAAGACAGCTACTTTCTTCCACAGTAGACTATAGATTTTTTTCCTTTCCCCAGAGAATATGTTCACAGTGAATATCGAACCCTCCAGATCACATGAATTTGCATAGTCAAAGTCTTAGCGAGATGGGGTGGTGGTAAATGTAATCACATAAGCATAGCTAAAATAATAATAATTATCAGAAAAATGTTTGGTGTGAGATGTTGTACATAGATCTGAAAGGGTTACTAGTTGATTGACTGCAATAACAACACACAATGTAATGGTGTCACGAGGACTTGGTGGGATAATAAGGCAGCATTCTGTGGGCGACAGTCCTTATGATAGGTCCTCCTCCCAAACATCCTTATAGTACTGTAGACACTATTATTTACAACCTGAAAATAGTGCAGAGATGCAATAAATGACATCTTGTTTACACAGTTCTTCTCTTTAGACTAGAAGGTTTACACACACTAAATCATATAGACTGTTATAATCCCAGTTGATGTTAGCAGTAGACAAGTCAAATCCCAGAATGAAATCTGGCTTGACGGATCTTATTTTGACTTTTACATTTACTGTAACAGTCTTTCACTTCAACATAAACACACAAGGATGTAGATTTGGTTTTGACAACCAAATAAAAGTTTATTACAAAAAATGAATAATAATAAAATAACACAAACAATGCCAGCTAAATATAACACAGTTTGAATGATTTCAAAATCATGGCAAAATCAAATCCCATCTCCTACAAGCAGCATCAATTAATAATTAATCAAACTCCAGAGAAAAATTATTTTGTTACCAAAACTGTAGGTATCACTTTAACTTTCTCTTTACAGTTCCTGTCACATGAATTATAAAACCTTTTCTTTGAACGCTCACAAAAATGAGATCTTAGACTTTCTCAGTTTGCAAAAAAAAAACACACATTTCCAACCAGAAGCTCTGGAAGTTTCACAAACTGTTCTCTTTCAATGATGTAAATTATTCCTTTGACTGCTCTAAGCAATCTCCTATTTTCGAAGGCAGACTACACTTGCTTCTGACCTCAGGCAGGTTTCCTTCAAACTAAACCCAAAAGATTTTGAATTCAATTTTTACAACCCTAAACTCTGTTGAAGCTAATGCCTTAATGCCTTTTCTCTCTCATCATAACCTCCCACAATACCAAATCAAATTTGAACCACTGAAGTTCTCGTGGTCAAAGTATTCACAAAATGCTATCTTGCGTGGGGGTTCTAGAATATTGATGAAGGAACATTGATATATTTCCAGGTCAGATGTGAGTGGAAGGAATAACAATAGATGGTGGTGTTTCCACGAATCTGCTGCCAATGCCGTTTTAAATGGCAGAAGTTGTATCTTTTAGAGGTGCAATCTCAGAACCTTTGGCATGTTTCTGTAGTGCATATTGCAGGTGATGAAGACTGCAGCCATGGTATACTGTTGGTGAAAATGGAGTGCAAACCACTGAGCTGCTTTATCCCAGGTGCTGTAAAGCTTCTTGAGGTTGGACAGTAATTGAAACTGCACTAATCTAGGCAAATGGAAAGTATTCTGTCACCCTCTTGACTGTTGCATGTAGATGGGCACAAGCTATGGCAAGTCAGAATGTGAGTCACTTGATGTAGAATTATTGCTGTACAGTTGTTGTATTGACACACTCTTTTGTGCAGATACACAGACAGGTTGCTTGGTATGTTTGATAAAGGGATCTGCCTGGAGGTGAAGGGAACATCTTGTTGTGCGACACATGAGATGTCAATTCAACATTTTTTTAAGGTGAGAGGTGAAAGTTTTAGAAAGGTCATGAGAGGCAACCTTTTTACACAGAGATTGTGTGGAATGAACTACCAGAAGAAGTGGTAGATGCAGGTACTGTTACAACATTTAAAGACATTTGGATAAGTACTTGAACAGGAAAGATCTGAAGGGACATGGACCAAACACAGGTAAGTGGGACTAGTTTAGTTTGGGAACATGGTCGGTGTGGACTAGCTGAACTGAAGGGTCTGTTTCTGTGACTCTATGACTCTGTAACACCTACAGTATGTGCCAGCTACCAGCATGACAAACACACTGCACATTCATTCGACCAAAATGGTCGTGCTGAAAGGTGGGTTGGGGTTAGTCCACAGTTCAGTGATGCTGTTGGTCTGGGGTTCTGATACAATCTGTCATGGTCCACGTACAAAGCTTGGCCATGGTCAGTCATCCGGCTGGGCCGATCACAGTCAGGGCACGTGTCTAACTACAGGTCAGGTGTGAGTAATGGTCAGTCACAAGCAGACAGGGGAAATCATAGCCCATCAGATGGAGAACTGCAAACTAAATAGTCAGGGGTCTGGTCCAGCATGTTTAGGGACTGTTTGTCGAAGTTGACCAGAAGTCTGGGTCAAATACAGTCCCTGGATATCATGTATTGATCATTGACTAGGTTACAAAATAGGTGCTATAGGGCCATTGGAAGATCACTAAATAGGTGTGAGGGAGCCAAGGTTCATGGGGGAAAACAGAGGCATTTGTAAAGCTGGAGCCAAGTATGCTGAAAGGAGGGGGGCTTCACAGGGTAAATGGGGCTTCGGCAGAACTGCAACAGAAGGCATTATAGGCTCTGTTTGTCTATGGGAAGGTTGGGGTTTATTGGCAGTGACCATCACCATGGCCTCCACAAGGAAGAGTACAGAGCAGCAGGTGGATATCATTAAGTTGTATTGTCAGAGTTCAGGGAGAATGAAGAACAGTTGGAAGTGAAGAACAAAATGAGTTTCCACATAGTGGGTGGGTAGATTTGTGAGGTGAAAGGTAACATGGAACCGTTGGATGTACATCTGGTGACCAGGCAGAGCCTGATACTGACAGGGTCTTTTGAGAGCTGCATTCACTGAAGTCACTTGCCATAGTCTAATGCAAAATGCACTGGAAAATAGTTAGGACAATGCCTGGGATGGACAAGTCAGTATCAGTTTGATGAGTGAAAAAATTAACCTGTCCAGAAATGTTATAACATATCTCAGGAGCATATGGGTTTTGAACCCATGTCACATGGTCCAGCATGCTCAGACATTGAAGGGGCAAACATGTGAAGCATGTTCTTGGAAACATTGGCTACATTTAATTTCCAACCATTTCTTCTTCTACTTGCAATGTATGCATACTGACTGTGCTAAGGGTTCAAATGCTGGTCAGAGCTGATTTGTTCCATGGCTTTGGTGCTTATAAATCTAACGTTGACATCTCAATGTTGCAGACGCTAGCAGCAATGACTTAAAAAGACGTGAATGCTGGCCAGAGCATCTTATCACCTGTGAAACTTCCAGGGTTGTCGTGGGAAAAAGTAACAATTGCTACATCATCTGTGATGTTAATATGACAATGGACTCCACCAAATGCAATGAAAACTTGAATAGGCGATGCGGGTCTGAGATGGGAAGAGGATGAGAGCACAGTAGTTGCTCCATTTTTGACATAATGTGTTGGCCACTCAGCCAGTGTGGCACTATCACTAAGCTAGTGACAAAGCTGTGACCAGGGCCATGGTGCAGCAGACAGTAGGGCTGCTGAAGATGTGATTCCATTGCTTGGTCCACTCTCAAGGCACCATCCAATACAGCCCCGACAGAGTGTTCTGCATCATCTTAGTGTGCTGCACAATGGACTGATGTGTTGGACGCTGAGAAACTGGAACAATGGGATCAGCCTTCTGAGGAAGAGAATGAGGACATCAGGGGGTATGAAGCTCTGCTTACACATGGCAGCGCTCAGACAGGGGCAATGGGCGCTAGAAGTCGACTGGGTCTGACTGACACCTCGTTCTAGTAGTTGCAAGCAGGGTGCAGCAGACCATCATGGAATGCGAAATAGTCATTGGTATTCATCCAAGCATTTGGTTAGCATTGTGGGGGCTCCATTCACTTGTTTATATTAACTTTTTCTGGCTAAAAGTACAAGTTCATTTTTAGATTTTTATTTTAATTCATTCATGTTTCTTGGGCACTCCTGGTTGACCAGTATTTATTGCCTGTTCCTTCTCCTCTTGGGAGAAGGTGGAGATAAGCTGTCTTCTTAAACCACTGCCATCCACATGATGTAGGTTGACCCACAATGCCCTTTGGGAAGGAATTCTAGGATTTTGACCTAGGAACAGTGAAGGAATATATTTCCAAGTCAGGATGGTGAGTGGCTTGGAGGGGAAGTTGCAGGTGGTGGTGTTCACAGGCATCTGCCGCCCTGTCCTTCTGTACGGATGTGGTTGTGGGAATTGTCTGATTACCTGCCTGCAGGCAATGTTCCCCTACTAGGTAATGACAGGGAGTGGGTCTACATAGGGTATTGCCAACAGAATAGTGGTAACTCAGGAGTTAAGGAGAGATAAGTATTGTGCCATAAGTGTTGTACAGTGAATAAGGTGAGAGAATGTTGTTGTGTGTAAGGCAGTCTCAGCCTTGTCAGCTGTGTGCCATGAGCAGTGTGGCTTTATGGCTACTGTGCCATAACTTTGTAGTGAGGCATGACACTGGATTGTCAGTATTTGTTCAGATACACAGCAGACTCTTAAAGATGGTGTGAGTGCCAGAGATGCTGGTCTTTCAGTTGATATCCATTGATATTCAATGGGTAGTTGTTCAGGAATGGCATATGGTAAGATGAGGCCAAAATCAGATGTGAGGATGTCATAGGGCAGGGCAGGTAATTCACGTGGCAACACAAACAGGAATGTGTGAAAATTATTCCATGTCTCTCCTGGTCTGGTTACATATATTGTTTCTGTTACCTGGCATGTACTAAAGTCCAACGTAGGCTGACACTTCATTTTAGTTATGGCTGATGCTCCTCCTGGAAGCAGAGTTGCTCTGCACTGCACCTGGAAGCAGAGTTGCTCACTTGGATTCATAAAAAAAGGTAGAGAAGAGGATATGCCATGCCATAGGGTCGTAGGTTGTGGTTAAATACAATTGTGCCACTGTTAATCGACCATGTTATGACATGAATGCTCAATTTTGAATGGCCATATCTGTTCTGAATCATTCACATTTAGTACAGTAAAAACCAAAAGAACTATAAATCAGGAACAAAAACAAAAGTTGCTGGAAGATCAGCATATCTGGCAGCATCTGTGAGGAAAAAAAATCAGAGTTAAAGTTTCAGGTCTGGTGACCCTTCCTCAGAATAACCCTTCCTTATCACCGTGTTACTTCCACATAGGAGAACGAACTCAATTTCTCTGTCTCCAAGGCATGTGCTCTGGTGATATCACATTTCAAACCAATGCTTCTGACATGTTTATCATTTGCCATTTTCTTTTTCCCTCCATCAATTCCCCTGCACTGTGATTGACAGGCTCCTCGAACATGTCTATTTCCTGCAGTTCTTCTCTCAGGCTTTCCTCTCCATGAACCACAGCATGTATTGTTCGCATCTTACACCTCACCAACCTCCCTGTTCAATAGATCATCCACCAGCACTTTTGCCACCTCCAGTGTGATGGCACCACCAAAAATATCTATCTTTCTCTTACATATTAAAATGCTAGACGGATCATTCCGTCTGTGATTTTTTTTCCACTTTTCTATTACCCAACACATCCTCCTCTTCCTTTGAGTGGCACAGTGGTTCAGCAGTTAGCATTAGTGCCTCACAGAACCAGGGACCCAGATTCGATTCAACCCTTGGGTGACTGTCTGTGTACAGTTTGCGCATTCTCCCCAAGCCTGCATGGATGTGCTCCAATCTTCTCCCACAGTCCAAAGATGTGCCGGTTAGGTAGATTGGCCTTGCTATATTGCCCGTCGTGTTCAGGGATCCCCATCCAGGGACATGCACATTAAGTGGATTAGCCATGGGAAAATGCAGGGTTACAAGAATAAGGTGGCGGCATGGGTCTTGGGGGATGCTCTTCAGAGAATTGGTATGGACTTGATGGGCCAAATGGCCTGCTTATACACTGTAGGGATTTATGAAATCTTCATATACAAGGTCAGAAATTACATGACCTATCCTGCTATCCAAGATCCCAAATATTGCAACCAAATAAAACTTATTTTGCACGTATACTTCTCTCTATTTAGTATGTTATATTTTCTGTTCAAGATTGCAGTTTCCCGTACATTGGGAAGACGAAATGAATGATGGGATATCACTTTATGGGATACAGCATTTCAGTCCACAAGCATTAATCCCAGTTTCTGGTTTCCAGTCATTTTAATTCCCCAACACCCAATCCCAATCTGACCTTCCTGTCCATGGCGCCTATGCTGCTTCAGGAATGGTCAATATAAGGTCAAGGAACTGCCTTTTATCAAAGTCTTAGCAACTTTACAGACTTCCAGGCTCATCCCTAACTTCACCAGGGCCCCCATTTGTTTTTCATAGCACCTGTTCTCATTAATCCTGCTATTTACACTTATATTTAGCTGGATGTAGCTTTTGTTTGTTTGCCATTCCCCCTTTGCCTTTTTGTCACCTCTTCACCATTTGCCACTTAATCTTTGTTCCCTATACTTGATCATTTAACATCCAATTTGTTCTCTTCATCCCCCACCCCCACCCTTGGTCTCATTTACCTCTGTGATAGCTTAAAATCTATTACATCTCTAACCACGCCAAGTTCTGATCATAGGTCGTTAGCCCTAAATGGTAACTCAGTTTTCCTCTCTAAAGGTGCTGCCAGACTTGTTGAGTATTTCCACCATTTGCTGTTTCTATTTTATTGAGTATGGGATTCAGCTTGATTGTGATACTGCTGCTCACAATCTCCAGCCAACCTGCACAAGTTACTGGACACCTGCCAACTGAGAGCACTGTGCCTTTAGGGGAGACGAAAAGAAATGGTGGCATAAATCCAAACGGTTGTTGACACAAACGCAGTGCACTGACAGCTTATGTGATGTTTTTGTCATAACTTGTGATATTAACCCTATTCTAAAAGTAGAACACCAGCCTCCTGTGGCTCGAAACGCTAGCTGTGAAGTAAAGGGAATTTAATAGACGCCGGAATTAATTTGAAGATGTTAGGCAGCCAGAACTGATGAAATAACCATGAAATGATGAGACAGAGATTCATTCTCTGTGATTATTTCTTTCCAGCCTAGGCAGCTTGCAAGACTACTTACCTCAGGGACTCTAGCAACATTTCATGAATGAAGGAGGAGATTTATAGAAGGAGAAAAACATGTGACAAGAAATATCTAACACATGTGCAAAGAGTAGAGCAAAATAATGAGGAAGGCACTTGAAAGAGAGCATCCATAGCTCAGGGAATAAAATGTGGAATGAGTTCTCATGGACCTAAGTAAAGAATAAATTGGATTAAATATTGTTTAATAATAAAGTGAAATCAAAGGCCAGAAATACAGACAGGCGCAGAATAAATTTAAAACTGAAGCCAAGAGTCACTGTCAGAAAAGCAGCAAAAACCTTAAGAAGTATTTGACAGAAAGGGAGCTCAATTGTGTTAAAATAGCAGATTGGAAGAGTTAAAATCTAGTGGGATAAGCAATAGTGGATTTAAGTGACCTTTTATCAAGTTCTCTTTACAGAAAACGAAAGCAGCATGAATTAGCAAACAAACTGACTTCGGCTCCCAGCCGCTCAGATAATTCACTGAAGGACTTAGTGGAGGAGTGGACTCATGGGTAGATTTGTTATATCCACAAGGAGTCAAGTGGTGCTTCAGACGGATAGTCTGAATACAGTGGGAGCAGATAGAATAGTGAAGAGTAAAGCCCCAGAAACTGCGTGCAGTACTAACTGGAAAATAACTGTCCTTGACCTCAAGGCAACATTAACAACATCAAGGAGCCCAACAAGATGGAAGTCAGAGAGAAATTTTCCATTGGTTGGAGTTATACCTAGCAAGAAGGATGATGCTTAGGGTTGTTGGAAGTGAATCAACTCACTCCCAAGAAATCAGGAGACTACAGGAGTTCATCCTGGCAGTGTCCTAGGGCCAACAATCTTCACTGACTGAATCAATGACCTTGTCTCCATCAAATTGTAGAGATACCCACTAATGATTACCAAATGGTTATTCCTATTTGCTACTCATCAGATGAGGAACAATGCATGTTTGTAAAGAGCAAGACCTGGACAACACTCAGGCTTGAGCTGATAAATAGAAAGTGGAATACTGCAGAAGGGGCAGGTAGTGAACATCTTGAACGAGGGAAAATCTAAACATATTCCCTGGACATTCAAAGACATTACCATTGCTGAATCCTCCACTATCAACAACGGGAATCACCATTGACAAGAAACCGAACTGAACCAGCTACATAAGTACTTTGCCTATAAGAGAAGATCTAGATATTCTTTAGTGAATGAGCCAGCTTCTGATCCACAAATTCCCGCCCACTATCTACAAGGCCAAGAATTGTATGGTGGGTCAGACCTAAAATATCGTCAGAAAGAGACACAAAATTGAAAATTTTGTCTTGCATTTATCAAGACTGGGATCTAAGAGAGGAAACATCAAGCACGGGCTATTTGTGCTGTGGTTGACATGCTTCCCATATTGCATGGTCACAGGAACATGCTTTTTGATATAGTCTGCCAATAGTTAGGACATACAGTCTATATACCTGTTGGCCCTAAGGCCTATCACGATGCTGTGTGATCTACAGTGAGTGGTGATTTGATTTGAGGAGCCATCATCATGCAGCGTTGTTTTGCTGGACCCAATCTCAGCACCCCATCCATCATCTTACTTCATTTCCTCCACTAATGGTGCATCATGGCTGCAGTGTATACCATGAATAAGATATATATCACGGACTCACCAGGAGTGTTTTGGCAGTGACTTCCAAACCTGTGACCTCTCCTGAATGGGATAACAGGGCAGCAGGTCTGTGGAGACAACAGCACCTGTAAATTTCCCTCCAGATTACACATTATCCTGACTTGGAAGTATAACACATTCCATTGTTGCTGGGTCAAAATCCTGCTGACCCTAAATTAAGCATTGCGGGAATTTCTCCACCACATGGACTGCAGCTATTCAGGAAATGGATTATGAATTTATTAAAGCTGATCCAGGATGAGCAATAACTATTTGCTGGAAATGTCCACACATCACGAGCAAATAAAAGAAATATCACATGTATGGTAAACATGATGCATCTTCAAATATCATATGCTATCAACTACACACACACACACACACACACACACACACACACACACACACACACA
>JAHRHZ010000062.1:38820362-38841479 GCA_024137785.1 Ginglymostoma cirratum
ACACACACACACACACACACACACACACACACACACACACACACACACAGTACAGGCTGCGAGCGTTTTAACCGTAACAGCTACATCAGTGACAGTTTCACTGGTGAAGGTATCTGTCACTCTATTAAGAAAAAAATGTGCTGGAGAAAATCAGGTGGTCTGTCTGTATTGCCATCTGTGGAGAGTGAAAACAGAGTTAATGTTTCAAATCTGATATGATTCCTCTTCAGAACTGGGAATACATTTGGAACACTTTTCTCTCTCTTGCACAACAACGCAGTGGACGTCTGGTGGCATCAAGAGTTAATCAGAGATTGCAGGATGCCTGTACATCTTAATTCTGATGATGGAGATGGTGCTTGTCCTTACTGGGTGACCCGTTGCTAAAAGTGAAACATGAAAATCAGAGCATTCTTACACCTAATCATTCTTCTCACATTGCACCATACTTAAAACTCCATTCAATAAACTGCAGATGGTATGACAGTGCATGTCTTATATACAGCACCTCCCTCGCCCCCACCCGCAAATTGTACAACCTTGTAGTTTTTTTTAACCTTCCTGTGCCCAAGCAGGGCCAACTGGTCAGGCAAAGGAGCAACATCGAGGAGAGAGTAGTCATGATTAATTCCAAATTAGGTGGCCTCATAAGTAAATGAACACCAGGATTCCTCACTTTTAGATTTTTAAAGAAACTCATATCATGTCAATAGTGGGTGCTGAGTCTCATTTTTCACCCAGTAAGCAATACAATATTATTATCTTACACTTAAGCAAATAAAACTTGAAAATACGCAAAGAAATGCACGATAAGAAGCATATCAATATTTTTACTTTGCAATTGCATTGCAAAATAGAACAAAAATATAACAAATGATTGTGTAATATACTGGTAATATGGATTTAAATGAATCAATATTGCGTGCATGTGTACTTTATACATCGACTGTACATGGTCCCAGAAGAAACAAAACTGCATTGCATGATGACAATTAAATCAAGTCCCAATTGATGACTAGCCTCTATCACTTCTTTCAATAGTTTGCCATTCTTCAGTCAATAAATCCATCTCATGAGTTAAGCTGCTGACTCAAATCCACCATACATTGCCAAACATTTCAGAAATAGGATGAGATGTGAGCTAAGCAGATTGTAGCCTGAATTAGCAAATGTTAATTGCTATGCAGGATTGTAGTTGACTTCAGGGAGCCCAGTTTGGGAAGAAGGAACCTTCAGCCATTGTTGCCATGTCGAAGTTGAGTTTAGTGATATCCATTGGAGTCAAATAAGGACAGTATTTGGCTCAGTTTTGACATATCTTTATGATTTACTGATATCTAGACCTTGGCATTGAAGGAGGTTGTGTAGAGGGGAGTGAAAATGGTCCTAGCTGAAGTTCCTAGGTTACTCTAAGTTAACTATATTGGCTTTCTGATCATTAAACTTGAGTTATCTTCCTTCATGATAAAAAGCAGAGGCAATGAAGAGAATTTACAGCATAATGCCATGAACATGCACTCCCTCCACCACTGATGTTCAGTAGCAGCAGTGCATACAATCTACAAGATGCACTACAGAAATTTGCCAAAGCCATGACCACTTCCATTTAGAAGGACCAGGGCAGCAGATACATGGGAACAGCCAAACCCTAACCGCTCTGCAATTTCCCCTCCAAACTACTCACCATCCTCACTTGGAATATATATTGCTGTTCCCTCATTGTTGCTAGGTCAAATTCCTCCCTAACAATACTGTGGGTCTACCTACAGTACATGAGCAGCTGCAGTTCAAGAAGGCAGCTCACTACCACCTTCTCAAGGGCAACTAAGGATAGGCAATAAACGCTGGCCCAGCCAGCATCTCCCACTTCTCATCAGTGAATTTTAAAAAAACAAAGAATTCTGTTTCCTCTATGAGCAGAATTCAGGACCAGGGAAGTAATTTCAGGACTCAAGGTAAAAGTTATTATAAGAAAATCCTCATAATGTAAAGGATCTTAAGGCCACAAGTGCAAAATCAATTGACATTGTTGAAAGGGAGAGATACAATTACAGAGACAGTAGGAACTGCAGATGCTGGAGAATCTGAGATAACAAGGCATAGAGCTGGATGAACACAGCAGGCCAAGCAGCATCAGGGGAGCAGGAAAGCTGACGTTTTGGGTGTAGGCCATTCTTCAGAAATCAATTACAATTACTTGTTTTTTAAGAAAGATAGAGCAACTATCGTTTACAACATGATTAATCAGTCTTAATAGCTAATGTCTGTTCTTATGTGCCCGTGCTCCATTCAGCTCTTGTAATCCCGACATCAGACCTGAGTGCTCTTAACTCCAAGTTCTCATTTTTTCCTGCAACCTTTTATATTATTTTCTTTAAGTAATCATCTGACTCCCTGTCACTCTTGGCTCAGCTGGTAGCACTCTTGCTTATGTGTCAGCAGTTTTCTGGGGTTATGTCCCATGCTGGAGACTCAGTGTCATGCTGAGGTGTTAAGTCAAAGCCTTGTATGTTTTATGATGTAGAGGTAAAATGTTCCACAGTCTCTTCTGAGAAAGAGCAGTGGATTACTCATGTTGTCTTGTCCAACATTTATCCTGGTGACCAATGACACTGAGAAGGCAGATAATCTGACATTGAATTAGTACTGTTTGTGATATTTGCTGTATACAAATTAGCAGCCATGTTCTCTAAATTAGAAAATGGACTACACTTCAAAAGTATATTTTTGTTTGTAAAATGTTTTGGAAAATCCTAGACAATGCATGTCTTTATTTCAATCATTCTTTCTTTCCATTTTCAGGCTTTAAATCATCATGACTGATCTGATCAAGGCTTTGATTGAACTTTCCTGCCTGCACTCCATATCTCTTGACTCTCTTGTGGATCAAAAATCAGTCTAACTAAGTCTTGAATATAATCAATTATCCAGCATCCACTGCTTTCTAGAAGGAGTATTTCAAACACTGATGATCCTCTGGGAAAAAGTTCCTCCTCATATCTGTTTTAAATAGGACACCCCTGAGTTTTAAAATATGCCCCTTTCTTCCAGATTCTAGAAAGCATCCGCTCAGCATCTACCCTGTTAAGCTCCATCAGAATCATACATGGTTCAATAAGATTGCCTCATTCTTTTAAACTTGAATGAGTACAGCTCAGCCTTTCTTCATAAGGCAACTCCTCAGCTTAGGAATCAGCCTAATGAGCCTTTTCTGAACTGTTTTCAATACAGATATATCTGTTCTCAAGTGAAATGATCAAAACTGTGTATAGTTCTCCAGGTGTGGTCTCCCTAATTTGGCAAACAGCTTCAAGAAGAATTCCCCACTTTCATACTTTCACCTCCACTATCCTTGCAAATAAGAGCTAACGCTCTGTCTGCCTTCCTAATTACTTGCTTTACCTGCATACTGAATTTTTGTGACTCATGTATACAGATATCCAAATCCCTCTGCGCCATAGTGTTCTGTATTTCCTTTGCTTTTAAATCATATTCTGCTTTTCTACTATTTGAACAGGTAGAGGGGAGGTAGTGACTGAGCACTACTTTGGCCTAAAGTATTGTAAACTATGAAATATTTAAATAATATAATTGTGTTATTTTTATTGAATTAACCACAAACCAATGGTAGCTTCTGTCACCAGTAAAATAACCAAATGCAATGTTGGGGTGGTAAATGAGGGGAATCTTTGGTCATTTTCTGATCATTTATGTCTCCATCACTCTTGTTGCAAGTGTGTGTAACCAATAGGAAAATTTAATATTAAAAGTAGCATTGACACTAACCTATTCATTACGTGGGGCAGTTTCACTTATTGAAGATCTAAATTCACCCAATGCCTCCAACAGCACTTGGAGTGTGGACAAAAATTCACAAAAGACAATAATGATAAACGTAGAATGGACACAAATATAGAACGTTTTAATTGTAGACATAGATTTATCCCTTTTAAGGGGTGACACAATTAACTCGGACAGAAACCTATCCATTACTTATAGTAGAACGTGCAATGTTGATACTGATCCATCCATCATGCCAAGCAGGACTTTCTTGTCAGCACAAAAGCAACCATTCCTTGGGCACAATGCCATTCTAGATTAAGTCACACCTCCTTTGTTGACTATGTGAGATCAACATGACCATTCTGCACAGCCTGCTACCCCTATAGGCAACTTAAAATTACTTTTCTCATTTGAAAAAAATACATGTTTAAGATGAAATACACTGCTACTTTAAATGAAGCATCATTATTTGATGTTGTCGCATGAATGCACCAGCTGTGTTATTAAAAAATACCACCTTCTGCTAGGTTTCTGTGACCCTGAGCAGGTGGTAGTATACAGTGAGTGCCATCTTCTGCTGTATGTCATCAAAATGTCAATTGAAGCAATAATCATATAAACAAACTGCTTGAACCAACTAATGCTAATAACGGTGTAAAAGTGCCCCTACAATACACCACTGGAGCCAGAAAATTGAGTTTGTGGTCAAAAGGTCCAGCAGGGCAGCATTCTAACTCTTGTGTTTGATAAACCACCTGTAACCACCATTTCATTCGTGTCTTCCCACCACCGACACACACACCACCACTACCCCTATCAATCCACCATTCCCTCTGGAGTCCTTTAAGGGTTGATCCTTGGCCCTCTCCTAGTTTCATTCTCCATCCCTCCACAGCTGATCTCATACAAAGCAAGACAATAGTTTCCACACATACACTTATGGCACCCAGATATATTTCATTTCCAACATCTCTTGACACTTCCACTGTCTCTAAATGATCAGATTCCTTGTCTGCCATCCAGAACTGCAAGGGCAGAAATATTGTCAAGCTGAATTTTGGAAGAACCAAGATCATCAGAAAGACTGCCTTTTTTCACCTTCACTGCATTGCCTGACTTCTCCACTGCCTCAATTTATGTGTTGCTACAATCCTACATTACCTCTATGTTTGACTATTTTAATACAGTCTTATTCAACCTCCCACATGCTGTTCTCCATAAACTTGATATCATCCAAAATTCCACTTCCGCAGTCCTGACCCACACCAAGTTCTACTCACTTCTTGCCGCATGGTTCTACAATGGTTTCCTGTTGAGTAGCAGCTCAGTTTTAAATTTCTCATCTTTGTTTCAAAATCCTTATGTTTTCTTCATCATTCCCTATCTCTGTTAACTTGTTAAGCCCTTTAACCCTCTAAGATGTCCCTACCGAGGTGTAATCTCTGTAAATTCGGTGTCCATCCTTTCAGTTGCCTAATCTCTGACCATTAAAATTGACTCTCTTACTTACCTTGCTACTCCCTTACAACAGTCCTCAAAATCTACCTTCTTGACCAAACTTTTGATCATCTGTGCTACTGTCCAGCTTGTGTTCCTCTGCGATATATTTTGTTCTATAATGGCCCGGGAAACATCTTGGGATCAAAATCAGAAGTTGCTGGCAAAGCCCGGCAGCATCTGCGAAGAAAAAATCGGAGTTAACGTTACGGATATGGTGACCCTTCCTCAGAACGTTAACTCTGTTTTTTTTTCTTCACTGATTCTGTCAGACCTGCTGAGCTCTTCCAGCAACTTCTGTTTTTGATCCTGAGTTACAGCATCCCCGGTTCTTTCAGTTTTTAAACACCTTGGGATGTTTACTTCATTAAATTTGCTCTATAAATGCAACTTCTTATTGCTAGCTACAGAAAAGTTCTAGCCTAGACATTAGTGAAAATGCATGACTCCAATAATTCTTATCAATACAAATGTAGCCAATTAAACTTCCTTTTTTATTTATTCAAAAGTTGAGGGTGTTGCTGGGTGGACCAGAATTTATTACCTATTTATAGTTATCCTTCAGAATGTTGTGGCGAGTTGTCTTTTTGAATTGCCACATTTGATGTAAATAGACTTACAAAGGCAGTAGGGAGGCTATTCCAGGATTTTGACCCAGTGACACTGAAGGAAGGACAACATATTTCCATTTCAGGCTGGTGTTTGGCTTGCCAGAGATCTTGCAGGTGGTGGTCTTCCCATGTATCTACTGCTATTGTCATTCTAAGTGGTAGTGGTTGTGGGTCTGGATTGTGCTATATAAGGACCCTTGGTGAATTTTGGCAGTACATCTTGCAGATGATACACACTGCAGCTACTGGTCATTGGTGGTGAATGCTTGTGAAAGTGGTGCCAATCAAGTGAGCTGCTTCATCCTAGATGGTGTCAAGCTTCTAGAATGTTGTTGGAGCTGCACTTATCAGGCAAGTGGAAAGTACTTTATCACACTCCTGACTTGTGCCTTGTAGGGGGTGAACAGGCTTTGGGGAATCAGGAGATAAGTTACTCTCTACAGAATTCCTAGCCTTGCAGGACATGCTCTTGTAGCCACAGTATTTGCATGGTCAGGCGTGTTCAGTTTCTGTTGACTGTCAGCATGAAAACCCTCAGGTTATTGAGATTGAGGGCGATTCAGTGATAGTGATGCCATTGAATGTCAAGGGCAATAGCAAGATTCTGTCCTGCTGGAGATGGTGAACCATTTTGTCAGCTCAAACTTGAATATTGTGCAGGTACTACTGCATTTGAACATGGGCTGCTTCAGTACCTGAGGAGTCACAAATGATGCTCAGCATTGTGCAATCATCAGCGAACATCTGATGTTATGATAATTATGGTCATTACTGAAGCAGCTGAAGATGGTTGGGCCTAGGGTACGACCTTGGGGAGCTCCTGCAGAGATGTCCCGGGCCTGAGATGATTGGTCTCCAAAACTTAAATTTTGCATTGCTTGTTTAACTTGTATCCTTGCTGCAATTGGGTGTAGTTGAATTTCTATTATTCAGTGCTTCAAATAAGGAACCTGAAAAAAACAAACATCAATTTAAAGGAGAAATAGTTGAAAAGACAATATTACTGTTTCTGTAAAGAATGGCATTCTGCAGAGAAGTCTAGAATTTGGACATGCTATATGAAAAAACTTCAGTGAATCCAAAAATTAGCACTGCAAAGATGTGTTATAAGGGGCGGATAACATAAAGTTAGGTTATTAAAAAAAAAATTCAGTAGGTCAGGGAGCAGATCAATCCTTTTTCCCACATTTCTGCCCTTACATTTCCCCATTGCTCCCTAAACCATGATACCCATCCACATCTTTCAACATTTCTGGTATGTCAATCACAGTGCTTCTATCAAAGACTCCTCTCCAATTTCAACATTTGCAAAGGACCATTCCATTCGCAATACCCTGACCAACTTGCTAATTACCTCCAAAATCCTCTTCTCAATCTTAAGGTGCTATCCCGTGCAAGCACAGGAGATGCAACATCTGCTTCCTTCCCATCTACCAAATAGAATAGGGCCTTGTATATTCATTCCAGGCGAAACAGTGATTTACATGCATTTCTTTCAATTTAGTGTACTGCTTTTGCTGCTCACAATGCAAACTTTACTCCGCTGGAGAGACCAAGTCCAGATTGGGTAACCACATCATGGAACACCTCTGCTCATCCATAAGTATGAATTTTATTTGCCTGTCATTTTAGTTCCCTGCCCAACTTGCACTCTGATCATTTTCTGCTCAACTTCCTACACTGTTCCAAGAAAGCTTAATGTAAGCAAATATAGCCATCTGTGTTTAATAGCTCCTATTCTGGTTATGTTTGTTCCGATTTATATCTCATCTAGGTTTAGGTTTGATTACTTGTCCCATTTCCATCCTCTTTTGCCTTGCAATTGCATTCTTTCTCAATCTACTATCCTTTGCTCCATCACAAACTTTACCTTTTTCCTCTCTTCTCCTTCATGTCCTTTTTTCCGTTGCCTCTTTACTTGCTTAAGAATGGTTAAATCACCAAATTATTTTAGTCCTGATAAAAAATCATTAACTTTGTTAACTTTGTCTCTTTCTCATAGATGCTCTCTAACTTCTCTCTGGCTGCTAAACATTCTCAGAATTTTTTGTTTGCAGACTTCCAGCATCTGCATTATTCTGCTTTTATGTAAGGTAGATTAACACTTTTCGAGTTTTTAATTTTTGTCCTCCGTATAAAGCAGAAAAGTCTATTTATTTAATACTTGTAGATAATTACCAATCTGATTTCAAATTAACTCCGATGGATGTTATGGATTATGAGAAGAGGTTGGCTGCTAACATAATAGGGATTCTAAGTCTTTTTCAGCCATATAAATAGGGAGACAATATGAAGAGGAATAGGACTGATTGTGGACTAAAAGGGGATTTCAAAATGAAGGCAGAGAGCATAGCTGAACTGTTAAACAAATTAACTACATCTATCTTTGCCAATAAAGAAGATGTTTTCCATTCGTGCTGAAAGAAGAGGTTGGGACATGGTTTAAAATCGGTAAGGAATAGGTATTGTATAGGTTGTCTGTACCTAAGATTGATAAGACACAAGGTGCAGATGAAATGCAGCCAAAGAAGTGAGACCAGAAAATGTACAGGTGCTGTACACAAAATAGTCTTCCACAAACTCAGAGGTGGTGCCAAAGGGCTAGAGAATTATGCCCTTGTTGAAAAAAGGATGCAAGGATAAACCAAGCAACTTCAAAAGACTTAGTAGGAACTGCAGATGCTGGAGAATCTGAGATAACAAGGTGTAGAGCTGGACGGACACAACAGGCCAGGCAGCATCAGAGGAGCAGGAAGGCTAATGTTTCGGGCCTGGACCCTTCTTCAGAAATGGACCCTTTCTGAAGAAGGGTCTAGGCCCAAAACATCAGCCTTCCTGCTCCTCTGATGCTGCTTGGCCTGCTGTGTTCATCCAGCTCTACACCTTGTTATCTCAACCTCAAAAGAGTCTTTGCTGATGAGTAAAATTCTAAAAATAATAATTCAAAGCAAGATTAATAGTCACATGAACACATGGGTTAATTTAGGAGAGACTGTATGGATTTCTTACGTGAAAATCAGGTTTAATGAACTTGCTGGAGGTTTTTGGAGAGGTCAATGCTGTTGATATGATGTAGATGGGTTACAGATGGCATTTGATATAGTACTGCACAAGAAACTTGTGAACAAAGTCAAATCTCATGGAATAAAAGGGGCAGTTGTACAGACTACATTTTTTTTTTTAATTGCGGACCAAAATGGGTAAAAAGATAGTTTGAAACCAAGCGAAAACTTGCTGCATTCGAAAACCAAATTAATGGAACTCATTGTAGGTTATGTTTACACAGTTGCTTTTGTCAAGTCGTGGGGGTAAGATGCCTTAGTTGACATGAACTATGGGTATGTGCACAGAACAAGCTTCACCCAGAGACGAGTTGCTGACTGATTTGTGAAATCAGGACCAGTTGTACAGTCCAGGAGTCATCAGTCTGACAACAACTGTCAGTCTGAACTGGCTCCAGGGCAGGTCTGAACATTACAGGGCAAATGCCTCCAGACCGCAACAAGAAAAAGGTTCGCTCATAATCTCTTTCCCTCTCTTAGTCTCTCTCTCTCTCTTCTTCTCTGTTTCTCTCCTTTTCTCATGAAGTGTCCAAAATCTGGAATATCGCAAACTATTCTCTATCACCAGTTGTTGAAATCTGTTGCCTCCATTGACTGACAGATTGAACAATTTGTATGCAAATACCTTATGTCTGTAGAAACAAATCTGAAAGGATTTACAAACAGTAAGAAGTTCACAGATTAGAAAGACTTGGGAGGCAAAGCAATGCCTTATTGAATCCTGTGGATTGGCGCTCTTGAACTGTGTTTCCCTAGTATTTTTCCTGTATTGATAAAATCCATGTTGTTTCGCTGGTCTGTGATTGTCTGTCTTTGTGTGTAAGGGCTAAAAAGTGGATTAGAATTTCAGCTAGTCAAGATATATTTTGATAATTCATAGCTTGGTTTGCCAATGGTTAGAATCAATGTCTTTATAAGCAATAATAATTTCTTGTTAAGTAAAAAATGCATAGTCAGTGTTTTGTATTTACCTGACTATCAGAGGACCTGACTATTAATGGGACTCAGAGGAGCCAAAGCTACTTTGCATATTGATCAGGAAGCAATTCCATGATTCTGCAAGGCCCACCCAAGTGCCAAAGGTAGAGGCAGAAATCAGGAGGCTGGAAAGTGAAGGAATCATCAAACCTGTACAGTTTGTGGAATGGCCAGCACCAGTCGTACCAATTGTGAAGCCCAACAGATTGTTTCACCTTTGTGGGGATTTTAAACAAATGGTAAACCACTTTTTGCAGCTGGATAAATACCCAATCCCTCACACAGAGGATTTATACAAAGCTGGCAAGCAGGCTGTCCTTCACAAAGCTGGACATGAGCCAAGCTTAATTGCAATGGTGGTTAGATGAGGTTTCTCAGATGTATCCTTATTTAATACCTATAGGACATGTACCAAAATATGAGACTGTCATTTGGAAGACTGTCAGCCTGTGCAATTTTTCAGCGAACAAAGCAGAACATTTTATAAGATTTACCCCAGGTAGTCATTTGTTTTGATGACTTTCTAATAACAGGGAAGACCAATAAGAAGCACTTAGAGAACTTGCACATAGTCCTTAGACATTTCACCCAGGCTGTCATACGCTTTAGAAGGGAAAAAATGTGTGTTCCTTCCACCCTAAGTGACCTACTTGGGCTACGGAGTCAACAAGACTGGGTTACACCCTTTGGAAGATAAAGTGACGGCAATCAAAGGTGCCCTGGCTCCCACATCCATACTGGAGCTTAGGTCTTTCCTTGGGCTGGTGAATTATTACAGAAAATTCATACATAACCTGGCCTCCATCCTGGCACCTTTGCATCAACTCTTAAAACATGATCAGCCTTGGAAATGGTCACCAAGCCAAGCCAGAACTTTCAGGGAAGTGAGGAAACAACTATCATCCTTTAATGTGTTGAAACACTATGATGCCGAGTGAGATCTGGTAGTGACATGTGATTCCTCCCTGTACGGCATCAGAGTGGTATTAGCTCAGAGGTAGCCCAATGGAGAGGAATGCCTAATACCATATACATCCAGGACTTTAGGTAATGCAGAGCATAAATATGTCCAGCTAGAGAAGAAAGGTTTGGCAGTCATATTTGGAGTCAGAAACTTCTACCAATACCTTTAAGAATGTAAATTTGTAATAAAAATGACAACAAACCCCTGCTAGCTCTGGTTAAAGACCCACAGCAATGTGGTTGACTCTGAACTGTCCTCTGGGCAATTAGGGACAGGTAATAAATGGTGCCTAGCCAGCGACGCCCTCATCCCATTAATGAATAAAGAAAAAATTCCAGTCACAACTTCCAGTCACAACTTTGGACGCAGAAAGATTCGGTCCTGTCGACACTGATACGGCTGGTGGTGACATGGGCAACCAAAAGGCCATCGCAACCAGAACTGAAACCTTTTCTGACCCAGAGAGACCAGATCACCGTAGAGGACAGCAAAGTAGAATTGGGAGCAAGAGTGATTGTCCCAAGCAAAGGTCTCCGCCAGGTACTGGCTAAACTCCACCACGGCCATCCATGGGTTTCCACAAGTGAAGATGTTGTTGAGAGGTTATGTCTGGTGGCTAGGACTGGATGTAGACATAGCCGCTTTGGTGAGGCAGTGCCCAGGGGTGCCAACAAGAACAAAAATTACTGCCAGCAGCCCCCCTAGTTTCAGGAATGGCTGGGTAAATTGTGTACTCGGTTGCATGTTGACTATGCCGGTCCTTTCATAGGCTTAATGTTCTTTGTCATTGTGGTTGCCCGCTCAAAGTGACTAGATGCGCATACAGTTTATTTGTCAAACGTGGAGACAATGATAGAAAAATACGTGTAGTTTTTGCTATATACAGATACCCAGATGTGTTGGTCACAGGTAATGGGCCATCATTTATGACCGGGGAATTAAGTATTCCCTAAAGTCAAATGGTATTCGTCACTGAAGAACAGATACATACCATCCATCATCCAATCGTCTGGCAGAATGATTGGTCCAAGTTTTGAAGGTAGGTTTAAAGAGGCAGCTGACTTCACTAGATACCTAATTGTCCCAGTTCCTATTTGATTATAGGACCACCTGTCATGTAACTACAGGGATAGCTCCAGCAGAGTTGCTAATGGGGGCAAGATTCTTCCCTATGTTAGATCTGATATTCCCAGACCCTGGGGGTAAGGGTGAAATGCCATCAGGAATGCCAATGCTGGATATAAGGCTCCACTAAACAATGAAGACAGTTGATTTCAGGGGATGGAGCTTGTAGTCAGAGCCACAGGAATGGCCCTGCATGGGTCAGACGTATGATTGAGGCAAGGTCAGATCCAGTGACATATAACGTTCAGGTAGGTACGACAGTCCTGAACAAGCACATGGGCCATATGAAAGCTGCAAACTTATAAATAGTGGGGGAACGGAACGTGACTGGCTCCACGACTGCCTCTCGACTGTTGTGGAAGTCGTGCGTTGTCCTTTTCCACCAAGCGTTGAGGACACCTCAGAATCTGACATGGGCACTTTGGGTGTCACTGCCTCAACACCTCTGCCGCCTATACTCACAGGGTTAGTTGGTGGGCGTGAGGGAAGGGTGCTGGTGCTGCTGGTGAGGGGTGGTGGTAGGATAAAACAATTTTAATGAGGTCAGCCAGATGGACCTCCTAGAATGTGAGGTCCCTGATTGGGACTGTTAATCTGGTCCATTCAGAAACCCCTGACTGATAGATATAATCAGGAGTGAGAGAAGTTCTGTTCTCACTGAGAGCTGGCCCTGAGAAAGCCAGATCAGTGTCAAGTACTATGGACGTGTAAGTAAAAGGCAACTTGGCGCAGGATACTAATATCTGTCGACTTATTTCACTGTGCTCATTTGATGGGACAATGGGAACTTGTTATCAGCCCCATGCAGAGTGGATATCCCATCTCCTCCAACATTGAACCAATGTTTCGTTGAGGAAAACTGTGAACAGGATTGCTACCGAAAGGGCCCATATTCACCTGAATGATGGTCTTGCTAGGGTCACACAGCAAATGCACTATTGCAGCCTGGAAAACCATGTGGTTCCTCAATCTTAGATAAAAGGTACTGCAGATGCTGGAGAATCCGAGATAACAAGCATGGGGCTGGATGAACACAGCAGGTCAAGCAGCATCATAGGAGCAGGAAAACTTGACGTTTTGGGCCTAAACTCTTCATCAGAAATGCTTAGAATGACCAATCCACCTAGCCTGCACAACTTTGGACTGTGGGAGGAAACTGGCGCACCCAGAGGAAACCCATGCAGACACAGGGAGAATGTGAAATTAGAATGACCAATCACCATTTCTGATGAAGAGTTTAGGCCCGAAAAGTCAAGTTTTCCTGCTCCTATGATGCTGCTTGACCTGCTGTGTTCATCCAGCCCCATGTTTGTGATCTTTGGTTCCTCAATCTTTCCTTGTTAACATGAGGATTCCATAAACTGCTCACTGCTGTCCAAAAACACGTGGTGGTCCAGACCTGTCTGTAAACCTCAGCACCTCCTTCCTCCTAGCAACACTTCTGCCTGTCAGTTTCATTCTCTGGCCATGTGGCAGATCGAGAGGAACTGCTACTTCCAGCCCATACAGATATTTCTCTGCTTTAACTGAGAATATCCAAGGCTGAGGCATAAACTTGTAATGTGTTGTCAAATATTCTCACTTCAACTCCTGCAAGTTCATACATTTTCTAGGTTGATGGAAATATAATAGCACACCATGGTTCACAGGAGACATGAAGCTCACTTTTGAAAATATCTGTACTATGCTGGATCAGAAAAACAAACCTTTTGTACAATCAAAATGAATCAACCACATTTGTTCAGGATTTACTAGTTCTGAAAGTCCTTTACTCATTCTCCAGCTGGACAAGAACTTCTCAGGGCCGGTGATGTTCATAATGCCTCAATATGAGGAAGGTGACCTGTAGATAGACTGTCTTTATGCAAACGAGAAGAAAACAGCCACATCTTAATGATGAATTATTAACAAAGAATAGAGTCAACAGATGTAATCCACAATACGATATTAGAAATAGTGAAGGGAAAGATACACTGAGTAATGGGCAAAGATAAATTCAAGCACATTTTACCATCCATCAGCAATGAGTAAAGCTCTTGACATTTGGAAATAAAGCCAAACAACATACCAAGTGAATCTTGTGCATTACACAGCACACGTTATATGGCATCAGAGATACACTGGTGTGTATAAATGTTGTGTAATATCACAGAGGTTGGTCAGTTCTGCAAATATAAATGGCAGATGGAGAGCACTACAGGAGGATGACAACTTTATGTCACTTCACTCATTGACCTTCAGGCAAAGACAATGTACTCTGCTAACACAGTCAGTGAAGAGAGAGAAAGCATTCACATAACTGACTGTCAGAATCAAGATCAGTGGGCCCCAGAGGAAAAGAGATGGAAGTGGAATCCACCAAATACTCTCCTTAACTGATTTAAAATAACCTTTTCTACCCTTAAAGGTTTAGATTTATCGTTAAAGGAATATTGCCTTTATGGAAAATTTATTTGGCAAACTATTTTTCTCCTCTATTTCAAAACTAATAAACACATACATAAATATTAGTCACATCCATTATTATTTCATGAATAAAGCACCACTTTAAGAATAATGATCCGAAGATATTGGGAAAATTGTAGTACCCATAACCCACAATGTAAACTTTCAAATTTCTTGCACAAAAGGGGAAATTTTTTGTAAGTCTATTATTTTTGAAGAGGGGTGGTTGTTGGCTGAAGGAGTGAAGCCAGCTTCTAAAGTGTCAAGTCCAATTGTAGTCAGAGATGAAAAATGGAATTTGTGGAGTTCACACTTTTCTGGCATAAGCTTGTCTTCTTGGTGAAGATGTTAGCATGCTCACAGTTACTAACCACAGGACAAATGCAGAGCAGATGGATCATAATGGTTGTGTATTCTCTGATTTGTTATTTATACTGTACAAGTGAGTAAATGTCTGAAAGGATTAAGGCTGAGGAATGCCTTAGCACCATCCACCGTGATAATGTCATACAGACTTGGTGGAAGGACAGTTTAGGATCATGAGCGACAGAGACCTATCATCTTGATCATATTCTCTGTAACAATATCTTTTCATATTGATGTAATTTGTACATTGTTAGCTTCACGCAATAACATATATATTGATTAATACAAGAGCCTCTTCTCAAACAAACACAGACACTGCTGGAGAAACTCAACAGATACGGCAGCATTTGTGGAGCAAGTAACAGAGTTCATGTCTTGAGTCCGAGATGACTCCTCTTCTAAATTGAAGAACAGCCTCTTCTCATTAAGCTACCATGTGATTTTCATCTAGTACTCCAAACCCTACCGAGAAAGAGGATGTTAACAGCAAATAATGGTGAGGATTCATCTTTTGTTTGCATCATATATTTTGTATTTTCTTGATTTGCCTCAGAACCGTTCAGAGATAACAACAATTTCTAAGTCTGCAACAGACAACATAGTGTGGAGCTGGAATAACACAGCAGGTGAGGCGACATCAGACGAGCAAGAAAGTTGATGTTTTGGGACAGGGTCCTTCTTCAGAACTGGGGAGGAGAAAGGGACCTGGGAAATAAATGGGGGTTGGGGCTGGGCTGGGGAAGGTGGGTGGGATGTGATAGGTGAGTGTGGTTAGGCAGTGGTTGGGATTGGTCAGTGAGGTGGGAGGGGCAGATAGGTGGGAGAGAAGATGGACAGGTTGTGTCAGGTCAAGGAGGCGGGTTGAGAGGGAAGGTTGGTCAAGGGATGAGGCTGCGGGTGGGGAGATTTTACAACTGACAAAATCCATATTTAGGCCATCGGGCTGTAGGCTACCAAGGCAGAATATGAGGTGCTGCTCCTCCAGTTTGTGGGTGGTGTCATCGTGACACTGGAGGAGGCCCAGGATAGATATCTCACCCAGGGAGTGGGATCGGGACTTCAAATGGTTGGCCGCAGGAAAATGTTGTCATTTGTCATGTACAGAGCGCAGATGCTCTACAAAACGGTCTCCGAGTCTACGCTTGGTCTCACCGATGTAGAGAAGACCACATTGGGAGCAGCGGATGCAGTAGACCAAGTTGACCTGTGTCCGATATGAAAGGTTTGTTTTTGCCTTGAATGGAGGTGGTGGGGGAGGTGTAGGGACAGGTGTAGCACTTTCTGTGGTTTCAGGGAAATGTGCCAGGTGTGGTGGGGTTAGTGGGGAGTGCGGAGTGAACGGTGGAATCACGGAGATATGGGTCCCTATGCAAGGCAGATAGGAGTGGGGAGGGAAATATCTCTTTGGTTGTGGGGCTGGATTGCATCTGGTGGTAGTGGTGGAGAATGACTGGATGCTGAGGTTGCTGGTGCAAAATGTGAGGACAAAGGGGATTCTGTCTTTATTTTTGTTGGGGGACGGGGGTTTGTGTTGTCTTTGACTCCATGAACCAGGTTTCTTGTAATCTCTAAATACACAACAGGTCTTGTTTACCAAGATTTAACATTAACATTTCACTGCAATCATGAAATGAATTCACATTTATTGCAGGAACAAGAACAGGAACTGCTGGACACCCTCAGCAGGTCTGGCAGCATCTGTGAAGAAAAAAAATCAGTGTCAACTTTGCGAGTCCAGTGACCCTTTCTCAGAACAGGAAGGGTGACCAGACCCGAAACGTCAACTCCAACTTTTTTTCTTCACAGAAGCTGCCAAATCTGCCGAGCTTTTCCAGCAACTTCTGTTTTTGTTCCTAATTTACAGCTTCTGCTGTTCTTTCGGTTTTTATTCGTATTTATTCCATTTCAGTGTCTGGACCCTCTGTGGTGTCTTTTAACTTTAGGCCTCCATGTCAACTCCCAAACTTAACCAACAAAGTTCAGTGGCAGAGATCAGTTTCCAGACTGACACAGTTGGACATAAATGAATTTAATCGTTGAATGCTGTAACATCAATCAGTGTTGTTACAAACAGGTGAGGATGGGAAATTGGCTCTCACTTTTCATTCCTCTCTCAGTCTGTCGCAACAAATGTATTTTTATTTTAGTATGCAGAAAAATCACACATCAAAGATGCAGTTACTACATCAAAGTGAACGAGCCGCTAAAATGATTTACTTCTGTGAATTCTACTAACCCTAAGAAGAAAAAACAAAAGACTTAACGTGAAACATACTTTTAAGCACAGCTAATAAGTTTAAGAAGGAATGTGTCATCTTGGAACTATAAAATCCAGCAAACGTAATATCTTATCCAATGACAAATGAACACGTATTAAGCAGCTTGATTAACTGATAGAGTTTGATTGGCAGTTTGAGCAGAGGCAATGGACAGCAGAACAACCACTGCAAGAGGGGAAACAAGAAAGGGAGAAGAGCCCACAACAATGTACCATATTTTCTCATACAGATGAATGTTGTTTTTGATATTACATTAATAGAATATCCAAATGATATACACATTTATCAAGATACCAGGATTGTATAGCAGCATGTCAGCTGCTGAACTATAGCAATAATTGCAACTGTTAGAGAATGGGAAGTTGGAGCGTTAGCAGGCTATTCAACGCCTGAAGGATACTTGGCTATTTGATAAGATCATGGATGATCTGATTGTAACCTCTACTTTCCAGTTCTGAGGAAGGGTCACCGGACCTGAAACGTTAGCTCTGTTTTCTCCTTCACAGATGCTGCCAGAACCTGCTGAGCTTTTCCAGCAACTTTGTTTTTGTAACCTTTACTTTCCTTGCTTCACCCTTTGATTCCCTTGTTAGTCACATCTCTACTGAACTAGCCTTAAAATGAACTGTTCAATGACTCTGTCTCCACCACTCTCTGCAGAAAGAATCCCACAGATTTGCATTCTTCTGAGAATGTCTCTTTCAGGGATTGTTTTTAAAATGCTGTCTGTTAGTTCTAGACTTGTGAAAATAGGAGATTAGCCATAGGAAATACAGGATTAGGGTAGGGGCCTGGGTCTGGGTGGGATGCTGTTCAGAAGGTCAGTGTGGGCTCGATGGGCTGAATGGCCTGCTTCCACACTGTAGGGATTCTATGATTCTATGTGGACATATGATTGAATAATACAACCAAGTGCATTAATTCAAATATGTTTGGACAGTACAGTCATGTGTGTGAGTGAGCTTGAACATTATTGGATGATATACTCCTGTGTACTAATTTGGAATCTCAACTCTGTGACATGATGGAGTAAAGATAAGAGTGAATAAAATGTAACTCTCTGACTGCAAAGTATTAGTTTTAGGAATATTCGATTGAAAGCTTATTATCTGTAAAACTGTTATAAAACCTTGGTTTGTCTGATGAAGATTTGAATTGTACACATCTTTGGTTATGTAAAACTCCCATGCATGCATGAAAAAAGCTTATGTAGAGAAACCTGAGATCTAAGAGGAAATAAAGGGTAGAATTCACTACTAATAGAAGGAATTCTTGTAGCATCCACCCTGTGAAATCCCCTAATGATCTTATATAATTCAATAATATTATCTCTCATTCTTCCAAACTGCAATGTACACAGGTCCAATGTTCTTAACTTTTTCTTATAAGACAATTCCTTCATCAAACCAGATAAGCAAAACTTTTCTGCATTATCCTGTTTCGAGATATCCTTTCTCAGTGGAAGAGTGAAACAGTGATAACAGAGAGCTGGATGAATACAGCAGGCCAAGCAGCATCATAGAGGCAGGAAGGCTGACGTTTCGGGCGTAGACCCTTCATCAGAAACAGTGTTGTTCACGGTACTCTGGATTGGTGGTCTCATCAATGCATTCCCTAGTCTCATTTTCCATTCCCCTTGCAGAAACCAGAAACATTCCATTAGCATTCATAATCACTTGCTGTACCTGCACACTAACATTTTGTGACCATGTACCAGAACGCCCAGGTCCCTCTGTACCTTAGAGTTCTGCAACTTCTCTCCATTTAAACAACATGCTACTTTTCTATTTGTCTTGCCAAAGTGGACAAGTTCACATTTCCCCACAATATCCATCCACAGGAAGTATTTTCACAACAATTTTCTCATTCATCTTTTATCATAAATAATGAAAACGCCTCCCATGCAACAAGCAAAAATCAGGATGCCGGAAAAGTGATAACCTAAGGTTACGCTAAATAGAAACCTAACAATTTTACATTGGTGTCTGCACGTCTACTTATGTACCTTTGTGCAACCTTAATGTCTTCCTCTTCCTATTTCCATTACTCCTACATTGTGTAACCCCTTGCAATTTCAGCAAAGCTGGCAGCCAGGCTGCTCATATCCCTGCTTAAACAAGTGAGATACTCTTGGCTGATGTCCTCCATGTTTTGGAGCATGCCAGTAGATGCTCAATCTATTCCTATGCAAAGAGAGATCTGACCATTGGCTTGTGTGCAACATTTGTTACTGACTGAGGGAAGTGAGAAGGGGTATGTAAAGTGGGTAAGGAGTGGAAACATTTTGACAAAAGTTTACTTTCCATCTTGCGTCTCATAGCCCAGCTGCACCTTACTGTCAGCAAAGAAATGACTTTGATATTTCGGATAATTAGTCTAATACGTTTGTAATTTGGCATCTGTATATTTTACTTCTGCTTGGACTTGATTTAACAAATTAAGTATAACTCCTAGAGAATAAAGGTTAGAAATTTATTAAAGAAAAAACCCTGAACAATTGTAATGTAATAACTTTTACAGCTTTAACTAGTTGCACATCTATTAAGTGCAGGTCACAGCATTCATCCTTTCAGATTCTTGGTCTGGCCTTAAGCACACTTACAGAGATGAACATGTCATTCTTACGCTGAAATCTCTAAAATCTGGTGAGCAGCAAAACTTTATAGAACTGCCCTGTTTAACCTCCATATGACCATGACTCATATCAGACTCATGGTATTGTTGATTTAATGTTTCGGTCTAGCTGTTGCTGGATAAATTTGATTGGATGTCACTTGTATCTTCCCTCCTGAGATCATTTGGCTTCAGCATATAATGAGGTTACTTGTCCTTAATCTGAGTTTGAATAATTTTCTATTAATTAGCTTAGACTTTTTAACTATGCAGCTTTATCTAAAATTCTGCCTCCCTTTCCAGCTTGGCTATACCAGAAATTCAACTTGCTGCCAGTAAATTACTTCAAGTCACAGGAGTTTTCAACACTTTTTGGCAACAACTTGAAATTCAACTGACTTCCGCTAAGTGATTAAAAACTGAAAGAACTGCGGATGCTGTATATCAGGAACAAAAAGAAAAATTCTGAGGAAGGGTCACTGGACCTGAAACGTTAACTCAGATTTTTTTCATCACAGATGCTGCCAGACCTGCTGAGCTTTTCCAGCAACTTCTGTTTCTTTTCTGCTAAAAGTGATGTTGCCTTCATTACAGCATATTTCAAATACTCAAACAAAACACCTAGACCAAGAACCACTCCACTAAACCTACCCCAACCCTCCTGTAATTGAATTCTTGCCCTTTGTTTTCTATTGTCCACCTTTCAGGCAGCCTAGTCCATGATTATTTACTGAAACCCAGATTTTCCTTTTCAAATAAATGTCAGATCTTTGTTCTTAAAGAGTCTGCCATTCCACCTGAAATATATATTTTCCCCATGGACCTAAACAACTAATAGATATGCTTTAGATGCCATTGTGTTCTCTACAATCTAACAGGCTTTTGCAGGTCAAAACTCTGAAACTACACCCCCACACTGATGCACTGAAGTTATCTCCAGGTTACAACCTGGATTAAATTCTGACAATTTTGACATTTTGTCTGTAGCTGTTTATGTATTTACCGTTTTCTTCAGCCCATGAATGCTGACAAGGCATTCAGCTATCACTGTCCCACACTTTTGAAACTCTCACTTTAAATGTCCCCTCTTCTATTCTTCTCTGCCCACTTTCATAAACTTCTTCGAAACTCATCTGTTTAGTTTAAAAACCGAAAGAACTGCAGATGCTGTAAATCAGGAACAGAAACAGAAGTTGCTGGAAAAGCTCAGCAGGTCTGATAGCATCTGTGAAGAAAAAAAAATCAGTTAACATTTTGGGTCCGGTGAACCTTCCTCAGTTCTGAGATAACAAGCGTGGGGCTGGATGAACACAGCAGGTCAAGCAGCATCACAGGAGCAGGAAAACTTGACGTTTCGGGCCTAGACCCTTCATCAGAAATGGGCATTTCTGATG
>JAHRHZ010000062.1:38841879-38886109 GCA_024137785.1 Ginglymostoma cirratum
GTTATCTCGGATTCTCCAGCATCTGCAGTACCTTTTATCTCTTCCTCAGTTCTGTTTAGTTTTCAGTTCAGTTAAAGCTTTCAGTTTTATTACGTCTACCTGTGAAATACTTTGGGAATTCCTTTTACATTGAAACTTGATGTTGCTGTTTGTATTGGCAGTGATTTTGTTGGTTTCAGTACAGTTGCTTACTACTGAGAACCATTAATTATTGCAAGTAATTTCAATTTAAGTCAGTGAAACTGCAGTTTTGCGGGTAGGCTACTTTTCTGTGAAAAGTAGTGAAATCTGTCTAGCAATATTTCTTACAAAACGAACTGACTCATCTGATACTCGTGCTGTAATAATTCTTTCCCAAAAATCAACACTGAAAAGGTTATAATTTGTATCATTAACACTACGAGTAAAATTAGCGCTTTTTGTACAATGCATTTTATTTTTGGTAGACTTTGTTTGACCATCACTATCACTGGGAAGGGTGCCCATTCATACCAATGCATGCCATCTGCCATGTGGCAAGGCTAATTTAGCACCGTCTGGAGAACAGAAAGGCAGAAAATGTTGCCTTATCTTCAAAAGAATTATGATATTCAAATCTAATAAAGAAATCTTATTAGCACTCAGGGAATGAATAATTGACTTTGAGGTAGAATTTGGGCTGCAACCAGTCTACTGATGAGTCATGGGTCATTGATAGGGCTTTAAATTAACAGAGGGGAAAATTTAGCTTTAGGGAAAATTAGAAATCTAAAGAAAAGAATTGAGTGCAACAGAATACTGTAGCAATGTGGACAAAGAAAACCAGACTGGGATGGGTAGGAACCGAGAGTTTAATACTAATAATTATCGGCAAGCAAGGATCATGCAGAGTAAAAGCAATAGCAGATAAAAGCTTTTTATCTGAGATTTTATCACAATAAAACAGATGATCCAGTGGCCAAGGAAACAATAAATGTTTTTGATGGAATTGAATGCTATCACAGAGAAAGGGGCTGAATTTTATATTCTGCGATGGGATCAGACAGACAGAAGAAAAAGCGTCCACAGCATCTGTGCCTACCCATCTCAGTGGTCTTCCCACAAAATAGTGGGGAAAAGCAAATTAACAGCCAGCTAACTGGACTAGCAGCAATTTTGTGGGTAGGACTGGACATCCTGCAACAGTGGAGTCAGGCCATGAACCAGAAGTGGGTAATAGTGCAAGATTTACAAGGCTGCCCACATTGGGGAAAACGCCATCAGGTGCAACTTCTGGAATTTGGTTCCGCACCTTCACTAAGGAAAGGCAACAGTGTTTGCAAAAGGATAAGGAGAAAAGTGAAGCTGAGGCTCTGAACATCTGATACCATCTTGGTGGCTATTGCGGCACCTGAAATCCTGAAACCCTGGATAAGAAAGAAGGAAACAAAAACATCATCCACCTGATCAGAGCAACCAATCCTGTAGCATCAGCTGCTCGAAGCAATGAAGGAGGTGAAATTCTGTGATTGAATAGTAGTAGTGCTGCAAGGTGGGAAGGGAAGACCCAACCTGCCAGACCAGGCAAATCAGGATTGAGATGGCAGAGGAAGTGAGCATCTGTCAGGCATTCTGTAGAACATGGCTACAGTGCCACAAGAGGCTGAATGAACTTCTACTCTTACCTTTTGCAAGAGTGAGAGTAAAAAGAATCTAGATCCTGATGTTGGTGAACACCAGTATGAGAGAAGGCAGGTGATATGTGTGACGAGTGGGGAATGGGCCAATGAATGCTCAGCAGTCATAATGCTGACTCAAGGAGCCTCATGTTGTATATGGATCTGAAAGGGAAAATACTGGTAATGCTATAAGTACCACTCAGTATGATGATATTTTAGGCAACTATGGACAGAACAGCTTATGATTTAAAGAAGTGAGACCTAATAGTAAGTCCTCCTCAAAGTTTCTGTAACACCATTTGTCATACCAATGTAACTTATCACAAGTTGTCAACATGCAACAAACTGAAGCTTGTTAACTGCAAGAGATCCTTTGAATTAGAACAGGATATAATTCTCGTGTACCACACTAGATCAAACAGGCACTATAATTTCTTCTTCATAAAGAGAATGGTAGCAGCAACCTTTATCACAAACAGCAACTCAGCACAGCACAGTGATCTGGCATGGCCATACAACATGATGCGGAGCGGTGTAGAATTGATTTACCTACCAATCCAACACAGTGAGCAGCGATGTGGAATTGATTTACCTGCCAATACAACATGGTGAGCAGCAGTGTGTGATCTTTAGGCTCAGCTTTAAATCATTTGTTCATGTAGCACAGTCAGCAGCAGGGAAGAGCTAAAGCCTTACGAACCGTCCAGAAGTAACCAGCATGGCAATCCTCAACAAGGAAATATACTCCGGTAATGGTAAAAGCATTTCAGACTTGGATAGATTCATGCTACAACAGGAGAGTTAACAACTCCCTGGAGAAAGAGGAATTATGTCTCCAAAAGAGCTGAAAGCTGCCTCACAAGGCCGGAGGTTTTTTTTTATTTACTTGCAGGAAGTGGGTGTTGCTGGCTAGCCAGCATTTATTTCCCATCCCTAGTTGCCCTTCAGAATAGAGTCATAGAGTCATACAGCACAGAAACAGACCCTTTGGTGTGAATCAACCATGCCGAACAGGCATCCTAAACTGAACTGATCCTATTTGCCTGCATTAGGCCCGTATCCTCCAAACCATCCCTAATCATGTACTCAACCAAATGTCTGCCTCTGGTAGCACATGCCTTACATGCTCCACCCTCTGTATGAAAAAACTCCCCACAGGTCTCTTTTAACTCTTTCCCCTCTCACCTTAAAATAATGCCATCTAGTTTTGGACTCCCCTACCCTAAGAAAAAGACCTTGCTGCCTTCTTGAACTATTGCAGTCCACCTGCTGTAGGTTAACCCACAATGGCCTTGGGAGGGGAATTCCAAGATTTTTCCCCAGTGACAGTGACAGAACGGCAATATATTTCCAAGTGAGGATGGTAAGTGATGAGTAGGAGGACTTACAAATGGTGGTGTCCCATTTGTCAGCTACTTTGTCTTTCTCGATAGAAGTGCTTGTGGGTTTGTAAAGTGGTGTCAAAGGATCTCTGGTGAATTTCTGCAGTACATCTTGTAGATAGTATGCATTCTCAACTGCCCCCTGGGCAATTAGGGATAGGCAATAAATGCTGCCCAGCCAGCAACGCCCTCATCCCCTAAATGAAATAAAGAAAAAAAACTGTTCCTACTGAATGCTGGTAACGGAGGGAGTGGATGCTTGTTGATGTTATGCCAATCAGGTGGGTGGTTTTTTTCCTGAATGGTGTCAAACTTCTTGAGTGTTGTTGAAGCTGCATCCATCCAGGCAAGTGGGGTGTATTCCATCACACTCCTGACTTGTGCCTTGTACATGGCGGATAGGCTTTGGGGAGTTAGGAGTTGAGTTACAGACCACGCTATTCCTATGCTCTGACGTGCCGTTGTGGGCAATGTGGTTAGGTGGCGAGTCTCGTTGAGTTTCTGGTCATCGGTAAGTATGTTGGTCATGGGGGAATTCAGTAATGGTAACACCATTTGAAGGACAAGGGGCTGTGGTTTAACTGTATTTTATTGGAGATAGTACGTGCGTAGCATTTGCATGGCACGAATGTTACTTGCCACTTGTCAGCACCAAGCCTGGATATTGTCCAGATCTTGTTGCACTTGAACATGGATTGCTTCAGTGTCTGAGGAGTCAGAAAAGCCTGGGATCTCAAAGAAGTGAGACCTATCATCTCATCCTCATAAAGTTTTGTATCAAGGTCCATCACTCTATCATAATCTGAAACTAGTTGCCTCAATAAAATAAACTATACCTTGTTGATGACAAGCAATTCTTCTAATTAGACAACTAAGTGTCTTTTTTTCCTTTACCACGCAAAACCCTGTTGTTTCCTACACTTAAGGAGTACAGTTAAAACAACATTCATCATGAATGGCTGTTCCTGCAGCATTGAGAGATATCATGTCCATGCAACATCTCAGAACCCTGTGTGATTTTGAGAGATTGGGGTTTAGTAAATGCAGCACAGCCAAATGACGGAGTTAGGAATCATAAATTGTGGATTCAATCACAAGGGCATGATTGCTTTGGAGATCAAATTTATTATTCTTCCATTAAATAACAGAAGAGGGTCATAATGCCCAGGAGAGGTTCAAGGGCTGGTGGAAGAGTGTCCAATGTTGTATATTTGATCCTGCAGAACAAAGACATCCTATAGCTGGCCTATCACCAGGAGAGCAGATCCACTAGCTGTAAAGAGGCTGGAGTTCATGCCAGAAGAAGGTGAGAATCTGAGGGGCTATATCCTGGCCAAGATGATGGGAGGTTGGCGGTGGTGTTGCAATTGCATGGAAAGGAATGAGTTTGTGTTGTCTAAAGGCTGGAGGCCATCATTCTGTGTTACAGGTTAAATGGTGAATGTGTCTCGCTACAATGTGGCTACTTTGGTATCGACTTTACGTGAATCTATGCAAACCTTCATGTCTTCTCTAATAGATCAATCATTGATCCCGCTGTCTCTATGGGGAAAAATCAACTTCTAAGAAAGACAAGGAGGCCACAAAGGCTGTACCATCTCCGCACCTTCCACCAGCACAGATACTCGCACATTGATCGGCAAATCTGTGTCAGCCAGATGGGAGGTGCAAAATGATTTGAGAATCATATGCCAAATAAGTTGTTGGAGACTGCACACTGGCATTTAAAGGAGTATGGAAGTACAAGGACAGCTTTGGCAAATAGGGTTAAGAAGAATCTAAAAGGATTTTATAAATACATTAAGGACAAAAGAATAACTAGGAAGAGAATAGGGCCTTAAAGATCAGCAAGGCCGCCAAAGTGAAGAACTACGGGAGATGAGGGGATATGCTAAATGAATATTTTCCATCAGTGTTTACTGTGGAGAAGGATATGGACGATATAGAACATGGGGAAGTAAACAGTGATATCTTGAAAAATGTCTATTTTACAGAAGGGGTGGTGCTGGATGGCTTAAAACACACAAAGGTGGATAAATCCGTGGGACCTGATCAGGTGTACGCTAGAACTCTGTGGGAAGCGATTGCTGGGTCTTTCTGAGAAATTTGTACAATCAATAGCCACAGGTGAGGTGCCGGAAGACTAGAGGTTGGTTAACATGGTGCCACTATTTGAGAAAGGTGGTAAAGAAAAGCCAGGGAACTATAGAACAGTGATCCTGACATCGGTGGTTGGCAAGGTGTTGGAGGGAATCCTGAGGGACAGGATTTACATGTATTTGGAAAGGCAAGGACTGATTAGGGATAGTCAACATGGCTTTGTGTGTGGGAAATCGTGCCTCACTAGTTTAATTGAGTTTTTTGAAGAAATAACAAAGAGGACTGATGAGGGCTGAGTGGTGGACGTGATCTATATGAACCTCAGCAAGGCATTCAACAAGGTTCCTCATGGTAGACTGGTTTCCAAAGTCAGATCACACTGAATACAGGGAGAACAAACTATTTGGATACAGAACAGGCTGAAAGGTAGAAGACAGAGGGTGTTGGTGGAGGGTTGCTTTTCAGGCTGGAGGCCTATGACCTGTAGTGTGCCACAAGGATCGGTGTTGGGTCCACTGCTTTTTGTCATTTGTATAAATGATTTGGGTGTGAACACAGGAGGTATAGTTCGTAAGTTTGCAGATGACACCAAAATTGGAGGTGTAGTGGACAGGTTACCTCACAGTACAACAGAATCTTGGATCAGATAGGTCAATGGGCTGAGGAGTGGCAAATGGAATTTAACTTAGGTAAATATGAAGTGCTGCATTTTGGAAAGGCAAATCAGGGCAGGACCTGATTTAATGGTAAGGTCCTGGGGAGTGTTGCTGAACAAAGAGACCTTGGAGTGCAGGTTCATAGTTCCTTGAAAGTGGAGTCCCAGGTAGATAGAAAAGTGAAGAAGGCCTTTGGTAAACTTGCCTTTATTGGTCAGTGCATCGAGTATAGGAGTTGGGAAGTCATTATGCGACAGTACAGGACATTGGTTAGGCCACTTTTGGAATACTGCGTGTAATTCTGGTCTCCCTGCTATAGGAAGGATGTTGTGAAACTCAAAAGAGTTCAGAAAAGATTTACAAGGATCTTGCCAGGGTTGGAGGGTTTGAGCTACAGGGAGAGGCTGAATAAGCTGGGGCTATTTTTTTTGGAGTGCCGGAGGCTGAGGGATGACCTTATAGAGGTTTATAAAATCATGAGGGGCATGGATAGGGTAAATAGACAAGCTCTTTACCCCAGGGTAGAAAAGTCTAAAGCTGGAGGGCATAGATTTAAGGTGAGAGAGGAAAGATTTAAAAGAGTCCTAAGTGGCAACTTTTTCATGCAGAGGGTGGTGTATGAATGGAATGAGCTGCCAGAGGAAGTGGTGGTTACAACATTTAAGAGACATTTGGATGGGTATGTGAATAGGAAATATTTGGAGGGATATGTGCCAAACGCTGGCAAATGGGACTAGACTTATCTAAGATAATAGGTCAGCATGGACAAACTGAACCAAATGGTCTGTTTCCATACTGTTCATCTCTAAGCCTCTATGTGAATGCTCAGTCAGACGTTGAGTTTCTGGAATTGTCAGTAAGGCAGAGGTGACAGATGTCCAGCAGGGGGTGATCTGGAAGTTATTTCAGAAGAGTATTCACACCCTGACAGAGAGAGTAGAGTGTTCTATCCTGGTTACGAGCGCTACAATGACTCTCTCTTATCTGTCGTAAAGCACTGGCCATTGAGACATTCTCATTGGGGAACAAGACAGAGTAGGCTGGTCATCGTTGTAAGAGATGCACTTGAAGTCTCCAACAGGTTCTCCTGAATCTTAGGTAAGTAGAGATTCACTCCCACTGTTGATAATTGCTCAGACCATAAAATTACACAGGCTACATAAAATTCCAGTCAATGTCTCAATAATTGGCTTAAATATCCATTATTAACTCACTTTCAGAAAAGGAGAGTATGTTCAAGTTTGGGTCCAACTTATCTTCCATATTACTGCAATGGACATTGACATGATGCCCAATTTTACAGAGATGGGGGAGGGACAAGTGCCGACTCCATGTTGTTACATCCAGTCCATAGTTACAAGGTGGCCAAGGTTGGGAAATAAATATTCCACGGCAAACAACATTTCAATAAGTGCAATAGAAATGAAAAGGAAGAGGATTAGTCCTGGCAACAAAAAATAACTAGGGATGAAAGGTGTTAGAAAGAACAGATCTTGGTTCAGAAGATCAGGAAATCGAATTATTATGAAAGCAAGTTTTACAAACATTTAAATAATTAGGCTCCTCCACAACCTATTATTAAAATAAAAGTCAGTCGTATTGGCATGTTCAAAATTCTTAAGGGGTTTGACAGGATGGGAAAATCAAAACCATATGGTAGTGTCTCAGGATAAGAGGTTGACTATTGAAGACTGAGATGAGGAGAACTTCCTTCACTGTCAGAGTTGTAAATAAGACTGTAAAAGCATAAGATACAGGAACAGAATTAGGCCATTTGGCCTATTGAGTTTGCGTCACCATTCAATCACAGCTAATATGTTTCTTAATCCTTTCTCTGGCCTTCTACCATAATCCTTGATCCCCTTACTAGTCAAGAACCTAACGATCTCTATCTTAAATACACTCAATGACAGCCTTCTGTGGCAATGAGTTTTACAGATTAACTACCTCTGGCTGAAGAAATTCCTCCTCATCACTGTTCTGAAGGGTTGCCCCTTCACTCTGAGGTGTGCCCTCAGGTCCTAGTCTCTCCTATTAGTGGAAACATCTCTACATCCACTCTAACCAGGCCTCTCAGCATTCTGTAAGTTTCAATCAGTTATCCCAGTCTGACCAGAGCCTTTCACAGCCTAAGCAGGACATCCCTGTTCTTGTATTCTTGCTATCTTAAAATGAATGCCAACATTGCTAAGAAGCATCTTGACAGATAAACCAAAAAGCAGAGAATGAGGGATATAGATTGCAGAGAGGCAAAAGGTTTTTATTTTAGGTAGGAATCATATATCAGTACAGTCTTGGTGGCCAAAGGCCCTGTTTCTGTGCTATACCATTCTTTGTTCTTTATTTGGGATTTGCCTTCCTAACTGCCAACTGAACCTTCATGCTAACCTTAAGGGAATGCTGAACGAGAACTCCCAAGTCCCTTCATGCTTTAGCCTTTCCCCATTTACAAAATAGTCAATGCTTCTATTATTCCTACCAAATTGCAGAATCCTATACTTTTCCACATTGCATTCCATCTGCCACTTCTTGGCCCATTCTCCTAACCTATTCAAGACTTTCTGCAGCCTCCCTGCCTCCTCAAAACTACTTGTCCATCCCCCTGACTTTGTATCATCTGCAAATTTAGCAACAATGCCCTCAGTTCCTTTATCCAGATCATTTGTGTATACTATGAATAGCTGTAATCCCAATGCGAGCCCCTGCAGAACTCCACTAGACACCAGCTACCATCCTGAAAAAGACCCCTTTCTAATTTCGCAGCCTCCTGTGAGGCACCCTGTCAAAGGTCTCCTGAAGATCCACTGGTTCTTCTTTGTCTATCTTGCTCATTACCTCCTCAGAATAATCTAACAGGTTTGTCAGGCATGAGCTCCTCATGACAAAGTCATGCTGACTCAGCCCCATTTTACCATGCACTTCCAAGTACTCTGCAATCTCATCCTTAGTAATGGACTCTAAAATCTTACCACCGACTGAAGTCAGGCCAACCAGGCTAAAATTTCCTGTCTTCTACCTCCCTCCCTTCTTAACAGCTGTGATGCATTAGCCATTTTCCAGTCCTTTGGAATTCTTCCTCAGAGGGCTGTGATGCTCCATCCAAAGCCATAGCCTCTACTATTGAGAAGGACAAAGGCAGCATATGCCTAGGGACATCACCATTTGCAAGTACCCCTTTAAGCAACACCACATTCTGGCCTAACCCTAACCCTAACCCTATCGCAGAACTATATCCTTGTTTCTTCCTTGTCACTAGAACCTTGTCACCTTCACTACCTCCTCAAGTTCAGGTAATGATGGGTAACAAATGATAGCCTTTCTAGTGATCCAGATCCCATGGATGAATAAAAAGAATGCATTAAGCTCAATTAAGGGAAAATGTTTAGTGCATTTACATTAAGTGAACATTTGTGCGCTCTAGCATATGCTTCTAAAGTTCCATCAGGGAGTAATTAGAATAAGCCATGTTAAAGCAAGGATCCAATGTTAATGTCATTTTGGCTTATTAAGCACCAATTAACATCATCACACAAATTTGCTGATGCTTACCTTACTGCACACATTGTATTGGAATGCCTGCTGTAAAATGGTGTTAAGGCGATGGAAGGAGTTGGTAGAGTTCTAATATGCAACAGGACAGTTGACATTAGAAAGAGCAATTCAGTTGCATCATTTATGCCCAGAATGTCAGATACTTCTTAATGTCTTACTTAGTTAAACGTTGCAATGAGCTGACAGTGGGCAACATGTTTCAAGCCAGTTTCACCAGAGATCCTCAGACACCATCTTCAAAACTTACAACCACTTCCACCTAGAAGTACAAGGGCAGCAGATGCATGGGAACATCACCACCTTCAAGTTCCCCTCCAAGCCACTCCCATCCTGACTTGCAAATATATTACCATTCCTTCACTGTCGCTGGTCAAAATCCGTAATTTGCAGCAGTTCAAGAAGGCAGCTCAAGGACAACCAGGGATAGGTAATAAATGCTGGCCCAGCTAGTGATGCCCACATTCCACAAAATGGGAAAGCAGGGCACACAGACTCAAAGTTCATAGGCAGAGAGATCAAAAGACCATACAACTGGTGTGAGTGGGGTGTCAGATAAAAAGTCTCTGCAGGTGACCAAGATGGTGTGGAAAGTGTTTATAAAGTCAATGTCAGTGCTGTGCTGTAATGACAATCAGGCTGAGCCATAGAAATATATAAAATATGACATCTCAGGTCAGCCACTGAATTGTGGTGTGAGGCTTCATTCAGAATCTGTCTCAAAATTTTAACCTGGAATCAGGCTGGTTTTATTCTGAAAGCTGGAATTTATAAGATGCTACATTAACTGACTGTGACTACACATTGTGTGTTGTTTGAACAAAATAGAATGTATCTGCAAATAAACAAACATCTTGTGTGTGTGTGTGTGTGTGTGTGTGTGTGTGTGTGTGTGTGTGTGAGAGAGAGAGAGGGAGATCAAGGCCTTTGATCCAGATGTTCAGAGTACCCTACGCACTCTCATTCTGTATACTTCTCACGTAGGCGACTTCTACTGCCTTCCAAAAATACACAAAGCCAACACACCTGGACATCCCATTGTATCAGGTAACACGACCCTGTGTGAGAACCTCTCTGGCTATGTTGAGGGCATCTTGAAACCCATTGTACAGGGATACCCCAGCTTCTGTCACAACACTACAGATTTCCTACAGAAACTCAGCACCCACAGACTAGTCGATCCAGGAACCTTCCTCATCACAATGGATGTTTCAGCACTCTACACCAACATCCCCCATGATGATGGCATCACTGCAACAACCTCAGCACTCAATACCAACAACTGCTAATTTCCAGATGCCATCCTACAACTCATCTGCTTCATCCTCAACCACAATGTCTTTACCTTCAACAACCAGTTCTTCATCCAGACACACGGAACAGCCATGGGAACCAAATTTGCATCCCAATATGCCAATATTTTCGTACACAGGTTCAAGCAAGACTTCTTTGCTGCAAGGACCTCTGACCAATGCTATACACCAGATACATTGACAATATCTTCTCCCTTTGGTCTCATGGCGAGGAATCACTGAAACAACTACATAGTGATATCATCAAGTGTCATCCCACCATCAGGTTTACCGTAGTCTACCCTTCAGAATCAGTCTCATCAAGGATGGACACCTCAGTACCTTACTCCACCACAAGCCCACAGATAACCTCACGGTGTTGCACTTCTCTAGCTTCCACCCTAAACATATTAAATAAGCCATCGCCTATGGACAAGACCTGCGCATACACAGGATCTGCTCAGATGAGAAGGAACGCCATGGACACCTGAAGGTTTTGAAAGATGCCCTCTTAAGAATGGGAGACAATGCTCAACTCATCGATTGCCAGTTCCAATGTGCCACGGTGAGAAATTACAACGACCTCCTCAGCAGACAGACACAGGAGACCAATAGAATACTTTTTGTCATCGAGTACATCTCCGGAATGGAGAAACTATGCCATGTTCTTCACAACATTCAACATGTCATTGATGACGATGAGCATCTTGCCAAGATCTTCCCTACGCCTCCACTTCTTGCCTTCAAACAACTGCCAAACTTTAAGCAGACTACTGTTCGCAGCAAACTACCCAGCCTTCAGGACAACATCAACCACAACACCACACAATCCTGCCATGGCAACCTCTGCAAGAATGTCAGATCATCGACATGGACACTACCATTACACATGGGAACACCACCCGCCACATACATGCAGACACTCATGTGACTCGGCCAACATTGTCTATCTCTTACACTGCAGGCAAGGATGCCCTGAGGCATGGTATGATGATGAAGATTAAACCATGCAGACGCAATGACAACAGATGCACGGACACTGCGCAACAATCACAATCAGGAATGTTCCTTCCCAGTCAGGGAACACTTCAGCAGTAAAGGACATTCAGTCTCCCATATTCGGGTAAGTGTCCTCTAAGCAGACTCCAAGATACACAACAATGCAGAATTGCCAAGCAGGGACTGATAGCCAAGTATCATACCCGTGACGATGGCCTCAACCTTGCTACAGGTGACCCCATCACACTGTTCTGTATCCGTAATATCTTCCTTACTTTTCTCCCTTGATAGCATCATCTTGATGAATTGTTATGATCTCTCTACCTTTACTAGTTTGTACAGTTTTGAATTACTTATCTCACACGCGCACGCACACACACACACACACACACACACACACATCTATGGAGTGAATCGTTTCATCCTTTCTACTGTATTCAAAAACCACACAATGTGTAGTCACAGTCAGTCAATGTGGCATCTTATAAACTCCGTCTTTCGGAATAAAACCAGCCTGATTCCAGATTTCAACTCTGAGACAGATATTGAACAAAGCCTCACACCTACAATTCAGCATCTGCCCTGAGGTGTCACCTTTTGTATATTTCTATGGCTCTGCCCGATTGTCATTACAGCACAGCACTGACACTGACTTTATAAACACTTTTCACACCGTCTAACCCCCTTGGTCACCTGCAGAGACTTTTTAATCTGACCCCCCAGTCACACCAGCTGTATGATCTTTTGATGTCTCTGCCCTTGATCTCTCTGTCTATAAACTCTTGAGTCTGTATGCCCTGCTCTCCCACTCGACCTAACAAAGGGACTGTGCTCCAAAAGCTTACGTGATTCCAAATAAACCTGTTGGACTATAACCTGGTGTCATGTGACTTCTGACTTTGTCCAGCCCAGTCCAACACCGGCACCTCCACAACACAGAGTGGAAAAGATATTGACTTTTTTCCTACAGTGTTATGCATTCCTCCAGGTGACTGAGACTGCTCTAACCCATATGGCAACCTCAGACCATGCTCGCACTGTGTGGTGTTGTGGCCTCAACTGCTGGGCCTAAGGGAAGTGGAAGTCCTGGCTGTGCAGTAGGGCCTTGCGGTCCCTGTCCACAAAGTGTTCTGTCTGCCATGTCTGGGGCAAAAGTCAGGGCAGCGTGGACTGACAGTGCTTGTCCAGGTGCACAGTCGGCTTTTACCCATGGTGTAGGTGTAAGCGGATGCTGGTTATTTCCAGAATATCCTAGCAGCATTGAGTTGTTCTGAGAGCAGCATGTGGTAAGATACAACTGGAATCAGACTCAGGGACACAACAGCAGTTGGGTAGGTGATTAATGATACAAGTTTGGTAAGATACGATAATAGAACCCACTAGGCCTCATTCCAAAAGCACCTCAAAAGAGTTCAATGCAATGTGCACTCGGCCAAAATAAAATAAGATTTAGCCCAATGTTTTTCTCACAATATCCACGTTTGGTGATACAACCTCCAGTAGGCTGGTGCACTTACCTTTTCTATTCTGGTTGAATCACTGTTTATTCCCTGCCTTGTATTTCTGAAATGATTGAGGGGAGGGGGCGGATGTTCTGCATGTGATATTAACTCTTGCAGGCTACTCCCTCCACCATCACATCATTATTAAAGGAGCTAATCACTTCCCTCAGGCTCCCCAATAAACTTTATTACTCTGTCTGTGTGTTTGAAAGGCCAGAGACATTTCTTTCTGCAGGTTTTTGTCGGTCGTGATTTTTCAGCTCTCTTCCAATATTCCAATTGCACACACTAGTCCTTAAGCTACTACAGGACTACAATTTAAGTAACAACTGATCAATAACCGCCTCTGCAGACAAATGTGTAAATTCCCAGTGAGAACCAAGCCCAGTGGCGTTTGTGTAAATAGCTGGCACTCAAAAGCCTATATTGTTAAATGCCATGCCGAAACAATGAAGGAGACAAGGTGGTCGACATTGTTTTATATGTGGTGCAACATACTTGAGTTTTGAAAAACATCATTCTGCCTCGAGTTAAATTTGAGGCCCATATTTGTAATACACTAGCTTTCCAGATAGCAACATTGATGGATGGAATGAATCTATCTGAAATATTTTGCTGTTGATGTCATTAGAACCAAAGTTTCCTTAACTTTTTTAAAGTAATTCAGATGTCTGCTAGATGCTGTCACATTCAATTATTGCTTCTACCTTACAAACTGTTAAAAGATCATGTTTCTTTCACTTGTTGGATAAGGTGGGAAAACATTTATTTTACAAGTGGCAAATACAGCAGTTTAGCTTCACTTGCTTGTCCAGTTTCAATGCACACCATATTACTTATGCCCTACATACAGCCACTGTGGACTAATTTATACTGAAGTGGAAAACATCAAGGCGGGTGTAAGTAATCTTGTTGCCTGCAAAGTCACAGTTGTGGCAGGAGTACAGCAACCTGCACGTGGAACCGGTCAGTGCAAGGTCAAACATTCCACACCTATAAAAATAATTGACAAGTGCAATGTTACACAATAGAATCAATAATGATAACTCTCCTCCACTCTTCAAATCCAATAGATTTTCTCTCCTCAGTCACAACCATGCTCTGCACATCTTTATAACTTCTCCTGCAATTTGCTACTTTCCACGTCATATTTTATTTTCTCGTATTCAAAATATCCATAAAATTTCTGTTTCCTCTTTTCCCATTTGTGAAAATGCCCTTTAAATTTAGCTTCTGTTTTGCCCAATCAATGTTTTTTTTGCTTTAAAATTTCCAATTTGATGTTAACTATTTTCTTTCATCTTCCCTGCATGCCAGAGGATTATCCGTGAAAATAGCAAACATTATAGACTGCAACTTCTGCCAGTAAAAGCAAGACTATTGAGATGTGGAATACTGTGTCCCGTTCAGGTTGCCCAGTTATAGGAAGGATATTATCAAGCTGGAAGGGGGTTCAGGAGAGATTTACCAGGATGTTGCCGGGTTTGACTTATGAGGAAAGGCTGTATAGACTGGAGCTTTTTTCATTGTAGCATAGGAAGTTAAGACTTGGTATAAATTTATAAAATAATGAGAGGTATAGATTGAGTTGATGGTAGTTGTCTTTTCCCTAAGATGGGGAATTTCAAGACGAGGGGGTACATTTTTAAGGCAAGAGGAGAGAGATTTTAAACAGACACAATAGGAAGCAATTTTTTACACAGAGGATGTTTTGCATGTGAAATGAACTTCCTGATGAAGTGGTGGATTGTGGTACATTTACAACGTTTAAAAGGCATTTGGATGGATAAATGAATAGGAACGGTTTGCTGGGATATGGGCCAGGAACAGGCAGGTGGGTCTAGTTCAGTTTGGGATTATGTTCGGCATGAACTGGTTGGACAAAAGGGTCTGTTTCCGCACTGTATGACTCTATGACTCTATGTCTACCATTAATGCACTTTATGATCCTGATCAATTCATGACTTGTGCCCATGCCTGGTAAGTGCTTGTGAAGTTTAAACTTCAAATGGGCTGATTGTGCTGTCCTAAACCTTCCATAAATGTCTCTTACACTGAGCCCAGTGTTGGAAACTAACACTGGAAAGTCACACAAAGCATTACACTAGAATCATTACACTGCTTAATCTACACAGTGAGTAATGTCGCAACCAAATCCACCAACCCCAGCACATAGCACCTCAGCTCATCCCAATCCACAGGCTTGACCTGAAACCCATTCTGCCATCAGCCATTCCCACAATCCAATGAATCTCCTAACATGACTACTCACCATAACCCCAGCCTGCCTTGCCAACCCCCTGAAAAATATACCCCCCTCAAATGTCTTACCAATCCCCCAAATGGACAAACCACTCACATCCAACAGCTTTTTTATACAGAGGGTGGTAGGCATATGGTATGAGCTGCCAGCAGAAGTGGTTGAGGCAGGTATATTAACACATTTAAAAGGCATTTGGATAAATGCCTATAGGGGTGGCACAGTGGGTCAGTGGTTAGCACTCTGCCCCACAGCGCCAGTGACCCAGGTTCGATTCCACCCTCAGGCAACTGTCTGTGTGGAGTTTGCACATTCTCCCTGTGTCTGCGTGGGTTTCCTCTGGGTGCTCCGGTTTCCTCCTACAGTCCAAAGATGTGCAAGCTAGGTGGATTGGCCATGCTAAATTGTCCATAGTGTTCAGGGATGTTAGATTAGATAGGTTATAGGGGGTTGGGTCTAGGTGGGATGGCGTAAGGGTCGGTGTGGACTTATTGGGCCTATTTCCACACTGTAGGGATTCTATTCTATTCTATGAAATGCATGGACAGGAACGTTTTAGAAGGATATGGGCCAAGTGCAGGGAAGTGGTGTTAGTGTGGATGGACATTGTGGTCGGCATTGACAAGTTTGGGCAGAAGGGCCTGTCTCCGTGCTGGAGAACTCTGTGACTCTATGACTTTAACCCACTCAATAACTCACCCACCTAGTAATGCATTCATCACCTGATCATCCACCCACTCAACTATCACTCACTCATCCATCACTCTCTTTCACTCACTTGTCCATCCAGTCACCCTCCCGTTCACATACCCAACCACTCTCTCTCCTGGCTAACCAGTCACTCAATTGCCCACTGTCACTCACCTACCCCTTCATTAACTCCACTCAAACCCTTAGGCCCTAGAAAAGTTTACCTCAACAAAGCAGATGATGAAGCATGCCCCTCCATTGCTCCTCTTCACCAATGCCCCTCCTGTGCAGCTACACTGAAGCATCTGATGCAGTCAAAACTTGAAGATCGATATCTGCAAGTGTGCAAAAAGGTACTCCAGCAATTACATTCACAGTCACTGGGGATATTCTCTACGGCTGATTGGAAAATCTGGATGATTTACTTCTAGGGCAGGGAAGGCATTGTCAAATAGAATGGCTGCTTTCATACAACACAAAGGGCAGGCCTTCTCCATGTTTCACAGTCTTCCTTCATTTAGTGTGAGTCTTCAGATTGGAATTCTGACTTCTTACCCTTCCATCTCAACTACACTGTTTTCCACTTGTGCCCGGAAATTGCAACATTTTGCCTGAATTTTCTTGTCAGAGTTTTTATGAAAATAAGGGGTCATGAGCTGAATTTTACCAAAAATCAGCAAATTATCAATTTCATGGAGTTTCACAGAGGGCTTCTCTCAGAGACTCAGCAAGTCTTCTCAGGCAATTTTACCCTGCTCACCTCATTATGTATGCACCACTCCTCTTTGGCACCTTGCTGGTACTTTGAATACTCAGCAGCAGCAGAGCCACTCTCCATTGCCATATCCCTCCAACATTCATGCTGCCAGCACTATATTTAAGGCCCATGCTCTGCATCAGGTTTGCTGCCAGCCATGAATAGCCCTTCACAGTTAATGTAGTGAGAGGGAAATGTAAAAGATTCTGATGGTACATAGATGGCATGGATGACAATTCATTGCAAATGGAATCCCAGATTCATAAATATATTCCAATTTTATGTTACCTATCCGATCAACTCTCATTGTAACGTCAGCTGCAAGAACTAAGCTACACAGGCTACCCAACCATCATGCCTTCAAACCAGTAAAACCAAAATAAAACCCAAAAAGAGCTACATTTGCTCTGGAACAAAGTGCTGCTTGCTATTTGAGCAGCAACAAATTTGCAATCAATGAAAGATTACTTCACCCAATTCATATCAGTTGGAATCTAGTTTCAACTAACTCCTGTCTGGTTTGTTGCACCAGATGCTGCACAGCTGTATTCTTATACAGGTAATGTTTCTCATGTCTAATGTCCTCATCTTCCTCCCCAGCAGACTGCTGTCACTTTCGCAGAATGTGTCCAACACATTCTGTCTTTACTTGTTCCAGTATTGCAGTGCACAGCACGCTAGTCTTATGCATCATAGCCTGTCTGGACATTTACTGCAATGTCCCTAGACCAATCCAGGTATTGGAGCCAGGCCGATGATTAGCTCTACCATGGCCCTTGTTGAAAAATGAGCAGCATTGTATCTGCACATGATTTATGGTAAAACTCAACCCGTTGTCCATTATAACTATGTTCGACATTTTATGAAGTAGTATTCATTATTGTAGCGTAATTTAGAATTAGTTCAATACATTTCATAAATCAATTTCTTTAACAGTTATAGAAGAGTTGCAGTCTCACACTTTTAAACCCTCATGATCCCAAATCCAGATAACAACATACTACAATTCTTAATGTAGAATTCTTAGTTCTCATATTGGTAAACTTTAAAAAAAGTTGTTTCTGCATAATAGCCTGGTAGATATGTTCTACCCTAAGATAATTTTCTTGGCTTGAAAAGTCCTGGAAGGCAACCCAGATATTTCATTGCAGGATATAGTCTATAACTGATAAAAAAAACTAAGTTCCTTTAATTGTCTGAAATATTTCTTGATTGTGATTTTAAGCTGACAATAAGTTTGACAGGGTAGTTTTACTCTGCTGGAAGTGGGTGTGTAAAGGTGATAAAGGTAAACCTGTTAACAAAGTAACCAAATAAATCAGACTGTGTGTGTAAGGCTGATATGTCATACCTGCAGATATCTGACTGGATACAAACCCAACTCTTTGTGGCACATGTTATGTGGGATAACATACAGAAAAACCACAAAGCATATCACCTGACTATAGCGTCCCATCTCTGAAAGTGACATGTCCTGTGACCCTATTCCCATCACATACTCATATCAGTGTCAAAGGAATCTCCCCTAAGTTTCTTTTAGCATTCTGGCAGAAAATAGCATCGGTCTCTTGGGATTCAATTTCTTTTGGGCTATTTTAGTTTAGCTGAAACTTCCATTTCAGTTATATTGAAATCATTAATTCTTCTAAGGTTTTCTCTGAGTTCAGTATTGTTACTTATGTCTTTCCTTGTGACTGCTTTTACGAAGTAATCATTCAGGCAATTTCTATATTGATTTCATCCACAGGTTTGAGCCCATCAGCGTCCTTGCATCTTCTCTCAATACTTTTTACTGTTGCAAAAATAACCAGAAAATGTCCCTAAAAGTTCACACTGTGCTTCGTGTCAAATACAGCAATGCGACCAACCAAGTGGCCCTAAAATGCCATAATTCACCGAGTCAGTGTATTTAAATGTCTGCTGATGTTGGCTGAACTTCAATGTAACAGTAGTATTGGTGGTTATGGAAATGTTACCTTGAGGCTGTTAAAAGATCTAACATGCTGAAGGTTTTATATAGCAAGTTAATAAATAAATGTTTTCTCAGGCTGTATTCATAATCAGGTCTCTGTCATAGAATGCCCACAGAAATTGCATGATATTTTCAAGCATGCCTTCAGCTGGAGAACTGCTGGAGGCAACCAAAGATGGAAGTTGGGTGTCAGACAGAAAAAATGTTCTCATAAAATCTCCAAGCCAACTTACTTGATATTTCTGTTTAAGTATTGGTATATTGACATTATCTGTTGAGTATCCCAAAGAGTGTAATTACATGTTTCAATCCAACATTCGATGGCTTGGTACAATAGATTGTTGTTATTTGCGTAGCATCACAGAGGTGCTATTTACTTTTATATCTTTATAAATCTTTTGTTTCTTACCTTAGAGTAGAATATTTTATTTAATTCTGAAAAGAAGTCTGCAATAGTTTGAATTATGAGAAATCATTTTCCACATAAACAAGGCATTAATAGAACATAGAACAGTACAGCACAGTACAGGCCCTTCGGCCCACGATGTTGTGTCGGCCTACTATTGTACTAAGATCAAACTACCCCTCATACCCTTCATTATACAATCATCCATGTGTCTACCCAAGAGTCGCTTTATTGTCTCAATGCCCAGCTATTCTTTCCATTTTTGTACTTGAGTCAAATCTGTGAACACCACAGTAATTGATCACTCCCTTACTCTCTAATTGTTGATGAATTGGTAAGGATTGAATTCTACTTTTTGTTTAAAATACTGGACTGCATAGTAGTGCAGTAAGATGGAACTTTCACATTGTGTTCTGTACCTGATAGCCTGCATTCCCCATGATAGAGTTCATGCTGGTAATTCTCCACATTGATGAGGCAATTTTGACTGTCTTTCCTTGGGTAGTGAACTGGTAGGTGCCATTGCTTGCCAATTTTGGAATTCACCCAATATTTTGTTTCCCTTGAAAGCACAAGATCCAGGAAGAAAATTGTTTGTTCACTAAAAATGATTTGTTGGTCTGTTTTGTTTTGACAGGATAGTTTATTTTATTCAGGTTGAACTCTTGCACAATTTAATTTTTGGTAGTGTAACTTCTGTGCTGGTTTTGGAGAGGAATATTAATGATGGGGAGGGAGAAAGGATAAATATCCATTTTTGAAGTTAAGTTCTTCCGAAGTTTTGTGTATTTTTATACTGCGCATCCTGAATTTTGTAATATTCAGCATTATCTGAAATCCCACATAGAAATATTTGTATCTGTTCATCAATAGATTAATTCTGATTTTTGTAGTGTTATATCATTATCTAGCTTAAATTCAGAAGAAGGCTTCTATATTTTTCTGTGACAATAGGTTGTTAACAGACATTGCTACATCAAAAGGTAACTGGAAATCCTTTGTTTAGGGAGAAATAGAAGCCTGAATTGACGCAAGTCATTTCACCACAGTGCTATCATGTATAGATTACATGGTTGTGAGAGAAGATTTCTCCGAAAGTATAAGCCTGTTTGTAAAGAGTGAATTTGTGATTTTGTTTGTTCATTGTTTACACCTCAGGCAAAGAGAAAATCCATACGCAACTATTTGCATTATTACGGCTGGTATTTCCAAATACGATAAATGCGCGCCAATTTTAAATGTCTACTCTAATGTCTAAATTCTAACATCACATGGTACCACTGACAGCATATCACAAAGACTCCTTGTAGAAGTAAGATTATACAGTTTTTGATGAAGTACAATGTAAAACAAATTGATCTTGCAAAGGTTTTGTCCCAGCTTCTTTAAGTTATTCTTTTGCATGAACCTACCTGCAACAGATGCAATAAAAGGTAGAGTTACCATAATCTTACCAGACCACAGGGCTTGTCCTTCATTGTAGAGAGGTGGTGGTTTAACCTGAGGTTTACTACAGCTCAGGTAAGGGGAGATTTTCATGGCAGTTTCGGCTGGTGCAGAAATTGTATCCATACTGTTGGCACCACTCTACATTGCAAACCAGCCAATCAGCCAACTGAGCTAAACCAACCCCAACAGATGCATTACAGAAATGTAATTGTGTGGGTAAAACTAATTATATAGATAGGTGTGTTTATCTATGTGGGCATATGTTTTACCTGTGCAAATTAAATGCTGATGCAGGGTTTGGTTTGAGATTATAACCATTCAGCTGACTGATAGGTGCCAGGACTGCCTTTCCAAATCATGGATCACACCAGTTTTGCACAAGCCAAATTTAATTCATTTTGGAGCAGACATTTCCAGAAAGATAGGCAAACCAATCCATCATTATTTGAAAGATAAGTCTGCAATTTAATATCTTCTTTCAATTCACTGTGATTTCTGGACATATCAATGAGAAGTAGGGCATAGAACCATAAATGTTGTTGTTATACCACTGAATGTAGTGAATCCCAGAAGAAGAATAAGAAAGAGTAAAGAATATGAAAGCATACTACAGTGAAAAAGAGATTTGTGTAAAATCAGAGCATCCTATTGTATGTGATATTGGGATATTTTATAAAGATGCTGAGTATTTCATCAAACAGCATGGAGGGTCATTGGTCAGCACTGCTGCTTCACACTGCCAGGGACCCAGGTTCGATTCCACCCTCGGGTGACTGTCCATGTGAAGCTTGCACATTCTCGCCATGTCTGCATGGGTTTCCTCCACATGCGCTGGTTTCCTCCCACAATCCAAAGATATGCAAGTTAGGTAGGTTAGCCATGCTAAATTGCCCATAATGTTCAGAGATGTGTAGGTAGGTGAATTAGCCATGGGAAATGTAGGGCTGGTTCTGAATGGGATGCTCTTTGGAAGCTTGGTGTGGAGTCAATGGGCTGAATGGCCTGCTTCCACACTCTAAGTATTCTATGATTCAAACATCTGGGAGTTAATTTGTAGGATTGTTAATTTGTAGAATTACGCCGCTCTGTTTGTGCTTTCACTTGATCAAACAAAAGCTTTATCATTCAGTTTTGGACCTGAATTAATCTTGAGTACAGTGCTGATAATTCCATTTATCTTGAACAAAGAAAAGGAATGATTTTAATTATAGTCACGTTGAATTCATATATAAAAACTATGTTTTCTTTATGGGAGCAAACTTCCAATGAACTGTAGCCTCTAAGTACACATATGCAGAGATCAGCAAGACTGTGGAAACTGAGAATGCTTTTTACTGGCTGTTCTAAACCCTACAGTCTGCCCTTGCAGAGTTGTGTGACCTTCAGTATCAATTTTGCCTGTGCAACTTTCCTACTTTGTGTAAAACATAAGATAAAGCATGCAGCATTTTAGGAAATATTTGTAATTCCTTTTCTTGTGATCATTAGACATTGAGTAACGCCATTTACAAAGAATACTAACTGATGTTAAGATTCAAAAGTATAAAATCCAGAATCAGCAAACTGAATATATGTGCACAGTTTTCTCACAATCCAGTTACAAAACATATCTTTTGTGAAGGAGATAGCACTCGATTCATTATGAAAAAATTCAAAAAGAAGAAAAGCATACGCTGTAAAATGATGTGACAAATGATATTGAAAAATGCAATTAGCACAATCCATTAATTTGGAACAATAATGTTGCTCTTGTGATGCTAAATGATGCAGACTTTGAGATATGTAGTGGCATGCTCGCACACTCAACAATGACTGCTATTGACCATAAGCCCAAAATACTAACTTTATTTTTGCAAACTAAAATATCGCCAATTGTAAAGTATTACTGATCTCTTCTGTTATTTAGCTTATGCTTGAGGTGATTTTCATCATCTATTGTTAACATTTCCTTCAAATACTTGTTGACGTCTGTTGCTTCCAGCGATCTTGCTAGGCTGCAAGAACTAGAGCTGATTATCATTACTCAACACTGGAACAGATGGTCAAGTATTGCTATTAAAACATTTGTCTTGTCCTTCAAGAAAGACTCACAATGATTCTGGAATAGATCAATCAGGAGCTGTGCAACAGTTACAACTTGATATCCATTAGGAACTGACACATTTCCCTGGAGAGGAGAGTAATTGATCCACTGTTATAGAACTTGAAGTCCTGTAGCAGTTTAAGGGAAAGTGTCAGCATGTTGGAAACAGATCTGAAAACATGAGTAAAGTTCATACGTAGCTCTGGCAGAACAGTGAACAGAAGAAAGATCCTAGGTTTGAGATTTTATGTATTGCATTGTTTCCATAAGACATAATATACAAAAACCATAAATGAGACCAGCAATTCCTGCTCCTATGATGCTGCTTGACCTGCTGTGTTCATCCAGCCCCATGCTTGTTATCTCGGATTCTCCAGCATCTGCAGTACCTTTTATCTCCAGCAATCTTCATCATCTTTTGAATCACAGGGACTGGCTAAATTGCTTTAATGCATTCTTAAACACCCTTCCTCATTTGACTGCATAATGACAGTCAACACATTGAAAGATAAATCATTTTCTGTTATGTCATAGCCTGAGGATGTGATAGTTACGCAGTAATTGCAAGTTCTATACTTCATCTTTCTCCATGAAACCTGCCAAACTTGATACTAAGCTGATTTATGGTAAAATATGATGTGGCATATATAGTAAAAAATATAGTATGATGCGATACTCTCAATACAATATATGCATAGTCTATAGCACTTAGTATCTGGGAGAATATAATTTCGTTTGCAAAGCCTCCTGCCAGGGCTTCAGCACTGGTCTTGTCACAGAGAAACATGATAAAGCAAATGGTGTGATCTTTCAGAGATTGCATTGATAGCAGACTTGATACATTTGTGGGTTGAGCGTTATATAATTCTACACAGGTCTGTTGTAGATCCTTGGAATGCCAATCGCATTAAAATGTAGTGTAGCCATCACCTTGATGTACCACGTCCATATCCTAAGGGGATCTTCAGGCTGACATCTTCGTCCGGAGACTATTTGGCCACTGCTGGAGGTTGCTGCAGGTCCTGGGCTTGCTGGCACATTTGTTCCTCTTCCATTTCTCTGTGCCTTCATTGCCATGGCTGGATCCATTGTTCCTGGCTCCACTGAACTTGTGAGAATATGAGAAGTAGAATGGTGAGCAGTCAGCATTTGGGTGACACACAGTTTAACATAGCCCACCATAGGGTGGGACATGGAGGACTCCAACAAGGCATTCTGTGAAATCCCTCTGTACGGAGCTTTGAAAGAGTGGCCTTTGTTCCAATTCACACAGCACAAGCCATTCTGCGCAAATGCAGAAGGAGGTTGTAAATGTGGGAGGATTACTGAAAACCTTGCCACTCCACAGCCGCCTCCACACCCCACATCACCCAATAAGGGCAACATTGTATATAAAAACTGCTTGGAAAATACTTGCAGTTGAAGGTGAGACGAAATCAGCTCCCTTCTCTCCTGCAGCCTTTGAGAATGTGGTCCACAGGTGACACTTTTAAGGTCACCTGTGATTACATCAGCTCCTAGAAATGTCTATTACAGAAAGGCCTAATTTCTGCTCCTATGTCTTAAGGTCTTATTGTCTTATCAATTTGTGATGACCAATGAAATGGTCAAAATTGCTTGTGGCAGGATGTGTATCCCTCACAATTGGACACTGCATATTCTTCAAATGCAGGGTACTACTATTGCAGAGTTTTCTCATGCTATTCTTTGGAACTTACCTCATTAGCCGTGCACCAAAACTCTATGACACTCTGCTAATTCTATCATCCCACTCCTTAGAGGAGGAATACACTCCATTGCTGGGATCTGTATGGGATGACCATTTAAAAGTCAGTTATGAAAGCCCAGCTGTGCACCAGGTGAAGCACTGCCAACACCAGCTGTGCTTTACAGTCCACATCATGGAAAGGGACAAAGAGAAATGCTTCATGGCTGGCACTTCATTGCAACTACAAGTGCACATTCATAGATGTATTGCTATTAAAGAACCAAGCTACACAGGCTATCCATCCCTGGTGTCATCCCATCTTAGACAACAGTCCAACAAAGCTCTACTTTCTCCTATGCCCAATGTCGGCTAATACCTTCTCATTTCTCTGCGTGGGAGCTTCACATACTGGAGAGCCTTCAAACTAAAGAAAATGTTCACTTTTATTCAAAAGCAGCAAAACCGAAAAAAGAAACCAATAAAAGCTGCATTTGATTTTGGCAACACACAGAAATTCCTTCCCTTTTGAGTCGCAACAAATTTATTATAAATGAAAGTTCACTGTATCCAGCTGTCATCTATTGGAACTGGGTGTTAATTAAGTCCTAGCTAGCTTGTTAACTTGACACTGTGCAATTCTATCATGCTGAATGTAATGTTCCTTCTCTGTGCAGAACACAGCATGCTAGGATTATGCAGTACACTCTGACTGAATTTTTCTGCAAGATCTCCCAGGCCAAGCCGAGCATCAGAACCTCATCTTCAACAGTCCTGTCATCTACTCCATGATGGTCCTAGTTGATGAATGGACTGCATTGAGTCTATATTTGGCCTTCAACAGCGGCCTGCTTAATGAAGTCAACAGCCACAGTTGCAGCAGGTAGCCTTCATTTCCCAGTAAACATCCTTGTAAAGCATCCGATCTTCAAAATGAAGCAGGAAATTGGGAATTCTGAAGGATATAGAAATTTGGGCAGCTCCAAGAGCTCCTGGCACAGATTTCTAAGTTGTGGTATTGATGATCACAGATGACTTGTACATTACTGGAATAGAATCCTTTTCTATTCATGAAGTCACCCTAGGATATGTAAGTGGGTTGGTGATGTGCTAAAGTTATGTGCCCAATTTCAACCTCCATGAATGAGATGTGGGCAGGTAACAACGGAACATGCCCTGTGATATTCGAGACTGTTGTCCAAGATGAATGTCATTGTGTCATAGAATCATACAGCACAGAAACAGACCTTTTGATCCAACTCGTCCACGCCGGACAAGTTTCCCAAAATAAATTAGCCCCATTTGCCTGTCCCATATTCTTCTAAACCTTTCCTATTCACGTACCTATCCAAATATCTCTTAAATGTTGTAACTTCACCTGCATCCACAACTTCCTCTGGCAGTTAATTCCACCTATGAATCATCCTCTTTGTGACAAGTTGCCACTCAGGTCCCTTTTATCAATCTTTCTCCTCTCATCTTTAAATTATGCCCTCTAGTTTTGAAATCCCCAACCGTAGGGAAAAGGCCTTTACTATTCACCTTACCTATACCCGTCATGATTTTATAAACACCTCAATCTTCTGTGCTCCAGTGAAAAAAGTTCAAGCTTATCCAGCCTCTCCTTATAACTCAGACCCTCCAATCCCAGTTACATTCTTGTAAATCTTTTCTGCACCCTCTCCAATTTAATAATATCCTTCCTATAGCAAGGCGACCAGAACTGTATGCAGTACTCAAGAGTGGCCTCACCAACATCCTGAACAACTGCAAGATGAAATACCAACTCCTAGACTTAATGATCTGAGCAATGAAGGCAAGCATTCCAAACGCCTTCTTTACCAGTCTGCCTGGCTGTGACTTGACTTTGTCTGGAGCAGGAAACAGTGAACTGGACCTATTTTGACTTATAAAGAATTCTATATGCACAAACGAGTATAGTTCCTTTAAGACATCTATATCTCCACTTTTCAAAAGGGGAATTCTCTTTGAACGTAATTCTTTCTTGTGTGCTAAAATGACTGCTGGTCTGCCTGTGTGTTTTTTTTTTGATTTATGTACAGTGCCTAGTACGTTGTCTCTATGACAGAATGGAACATACTGTTTTTATTCATTACACATCGACAAAAACAAATCTTATCAGTTTGCTTATACTGTTACTTTAATGAATTGTTATGGCTCAAATAGTTTTCATGTCTGACTTCTGTCACAGGTGTTTGAATACACCCACAAGTCCTGGTCACTTCTACAATTGTTTTTATTGGTTTCTCGGCCCTGGTTCAAGGTTGTTCATGTAGTGCATTCTATTCGCAATAATTTCTACAGGTCGGGTATCCTTTATCCTTTATTCAGTTATTAACTGAAAAGACCTAAAAACCGAAGGTTTTTTCAAAGTGAATTGAAATGGACTCAAATGGACTTTCAGATGCTGATGTCATGCCCTTTGGAGAAAAACTTTGCTTTTTGGCTCACTTCGGGTTAAGCAAAGGACCTGAATGGACGCGAATGGACCTACAGTGGACAATAACATATCCTGGTAAATGCAAGTCTTTTGGGGATCGTTTTGTGCCTGATTCTTCTCCTCTGCCAATAGTTATTTATACACAGTTATGCACACAATGTGATCGATAATAGCTGGTTGCAGCCCTCACAGGAGGTACTAACCATTCTGAATTATTTAACTGACTCATTAAGCAAGGTGACAAAGATTTCCTACACAATCGGCAGAACTTGACAGGTCCCAGAATTTAACAGACACTGTGACCTTGATTTTAACCCTGTTTGCTCAGTTCGAACAAATTATTAAAACTGTGCAAATCTATTGTATCTGAAAACTTAAAATATCCTTCACTTTGAAAAACAACTGGTCCTGAGATTTTGTGAATAAAAGATACCTGACCTGTATTAATTTAATGATAATTTTTACATGACTTTGGTCAATTTGTTTAAAACTTAAATTTCTGTCACATTATATACGTACTGGACCAGCTGATTAATTGACTGTTTGATTAGCAGTCTAACTAGCAGCTGGATGCATGCAGAGTAAAATGGAAACAGTTTATACTAGAGCATTAATATGTCCTTATGTCATCTAGTGGTCTTAACTATCTGATGCCTTTCTGTGAAATAATACAACATCAGGAGGCAAACCATTTACCTGACTTTTTAACACTTCCTTCCTCCAATCTATGGTTCAAACTTCAATGCAGTCGGTGTAAAACCTGACAGCTGCTAACTCCAGCAGCCTCCATGAAATTAAAATCTTACCTGATGTGAGTTCTCAGTCAGCCTGTGGGTTTTATCCCTCACAGGAGCAGGAAATTTCTGGGACACATTCCTTTCCTGTGCCCTTGTGAAAATGGCCAAGGGCAGGGTTGATTGATAGAACATCCAGCTGCTACATTTGATGGTTATGTCAGTCAGCCCCATCTCCATTTCGTGTTGATTGTGACCATGAAAATCTGTCACTAAGATATTATGTGACATAGGAGTGACCACTTATGGAATAGTAAAACTCAGTATTTTGTTTGCAATTAGAGGAATTAAATAACGTTTGTAATGTATATTAATATTTTGATTTTCCTAAATTATTTAAATAACAAAGTTCAGGTAGAGGATGGCGCAGTGGCTCAGTGGTTAGCACTGCTGCCTCACAGTGCCAGGGACCTGGGTTCGATTCCACCCCCGGATGGAGTTTTGCACATTCTCACCGTGTCTTCCGGGTGCTCCGGTTTCCTCCCACAATCCAAAGATGTGCAGTTTAAGTGGACTGGCCATGCTAAATTGTCCATATGTCCAGGGATGTTCAGGATGGGCGGATTAGCCATGCGAAATGCAGGGTTGTGTGTCTTGGTCAGTGTAGACTCAACGGGCCGACCGACATACTTCCACACTGTAGGGATTCTATGATGTACTCAGAGTTGGCCATAGGAAGTCGAGATATTTCTGAATTCTGCAGAGATGCACAGGAAGATAAAATGACTTGGAATATTAAGCACATTTGAACTGTAGTACAATGTGGTGAATGTGGCAGCCAATTTGTGCACAGCAAGCTCTCATAAACATCAACGTGATATTCATAATCTGCTTTGTTATTTTTCCCAATAAATGTTGGCCAGGCAGAAAGTGTAATTGCCTATGCTGCTTCAAAATAGTGTTTATAGGATTTTTTTGCATCCATCTGAGAGGGCATTTGTGAGCTCACTTTCAAACGATACTAACTCCAAGGTGCAGTACTCCCTCTGTTGAAGTGTCTGTCTTGTCTTTTCTGTTCAAGGCAGTGGGGCTGACACAGAGTCTCAAAAGGTGCTGCTAACTATAATTAATATTGATTGCTGAAAGCTATAATATTACACCTGACTCGAGTGGGATTACAGAAAACAGGTGCAATGATTCCTGTCATACGTGTATTGATTGAGTGCCTCTTCAGAACATGTTCAGATAGAAGCAAAGCCATAAAGCAGACACTTAAATACTTAAATCAATGCAGGTGCTTGAGTATTAAGTATTTGATCAGGAATGATTTCTGAACCTTAAGAACTTTAAGTACAAACCAAGGTTCAAAGCTCGGTATAAAGCAGTGATTCTGAAGGTCTAGCAGCCAATTCCAAGGTCTAATAGAAAAGTTCTGGTAGATGGAAATTCATGAGGCTGTTATCAGAAGGTGAGATTTTAATTATCATACTCAGGCACTGTGATATCTTCTATTTTCAAACTGTTCATGGAATCACAAAAGTCTTATGACATAGAGTAAGAGCATTCAGCCTGTTGTTCCTATACTGACTCTTCAAATAAGCATCATTACCAAACGCAATCTCCTGTTTTTTTTCCCCATATCCTTGCACATTATTTATATTGAAATATGGAAAATAGGAGCAGTGGTAAGCCATTTGGCCCTCCAGATCTGCTCCACCATTCACAATGATCATGGCTGGCCATCCATTTCCATAGCTCTTCCCAATTTTTCCCCATATCCTTTGATTCCTTTAGCTCCAAGTGCTAAATCCAACTCCTCCTTGAAATTATACACTGTTTTGTCCTTGACTGCTTACTGTGGAGGAAAATTCCACAGGTTGGTATCGTGTCATGAAACCATCCTTAACTTACACATGGAAAGTCCTTGACACTGATCCTGATCAGTCCTTGACACTGATCATCACTCTCTGGATGAAAAAAGTTCACCTCATCTCAGTCCTAAATGGTTTACCTCTATCCAAATAATCATTCAGGTCTCTTGAAGTCCTCAAATGGAGCTGTCTCCTCTGTAGTGATTGTAAGGACGTCAGCGAGGTTGACTTCATAGAATATATGTTCCCTGATTGGACCAGGTTAACAGCCCAATCAGGGACCCCTGGCTGACAGAAATAAACAGGAGTGTCAGGGATACTAGCACCCTGAGAGCTGGCTCTGAGGGAGCTGGATCAGTGTCAAGGACTTTCCATGTGTAAGTAAAGGATGGTTTCATGACACGATACCAGTCTCTGTGGAGTTATTTCATCCACCACACTTCCAGGCAGTGCATTCCACACCCTAATTACTCTTCCTGTGAAAAATCTATTTTATATTACATTTGCCTTTTGGTGCAAATCACTTCACTTCTGTGTCATTGGGTTCTTGATCCTTTTAGAGCTTCTCCCCATTGACTGCATCCAGGCCGCTCATGATTTTGATAACCTCTGTCAGACCTCCACTCAGCTACGTTCTTTTCAAGGAGAACAGTCCCAACTTCTTCAATCGATCTTCAGAAATGAACTTTCTCATCACTGGAACCATCCGTGTAAATTGTTTCTGCACTCTTTCCAATACATTTCCATCCTTCCTATAATGAAGCACCTGGAACTGTCCACAATGCTTAAGCTCAGGTCTAAGCAGTGACTTATACAAATTTGAACTACATGTCTTGTTTGTGTATTCTATGCCCCTATGAATAAATCCAAGGATACTATGTGCTCTATTAATTGCTCTCTCAACCTGTCTTCCTACCCTGTGCTCATATATGTGTGCGCACCCAAGTTCCTCTGCTCCTGTATCTCCTTTAGTATTCTACCCCTAATGTACAAGCAACATATAAAACCCAAATAGTTGGAACTAACCCAAATTCTGAAACTGCAATGACATGCCCCTGTAGGCTCAAGGCCTACAAACAGATGAAGCAGATCACATTGTACTGCATGTTCCAGAAATGATGAGTGCAGCTCCAACAACACTCAAGAAGCATGACACCATCCAGGTGTAGCCCATATGATTGGCACCACAGAAATCCATTCCTTCCACCACCAATGATCAGAGGGTCACAGAAAATCAGGAGCCGCAGTTATGTGTTGCTGAGCTACCGACCCTGGAGACGCTGGAAACCTCTGCCAATAGAGTAAAATAAATTCAATGGTGTGTTGCTGCATAGTTTTCAGACAGGCAATAATATTCCAGTATAAAATCACCCACCTCATCTTTAGTAAGGCTCTCAAGGTAATGCAGCCAGGTATACGTATGTGACATTAGGTAACACCAGTAAGCGAAGAACCATACTATATATAAGACTGAGGTATTTTTGTAATGTAAATAGTTAGTGCTGTTAATAAACTTTAAGATATCTTTCCCAACAAGAACAAAGTCTTTGTAATACATGATACTTTCAGCTAAAATATAAGGCAGTATTCAAAATATGTCATAGTGACAGTAGTATTTGACTTAAAAAAATTATGCCAACTAGAACTTTGATATTACTTAAATTAAGACATGTCTTCAATGCTCCATGTGAGGTTTTTTTTTTATCCAGTAACATGAAATCATCACTGCATTTAATATAAACAGATACATCTGTCAGAATCTTATTTTTTGGGAGGCTAAATGTGGTACCGGACCTAAAAAATGGGAGGTACCTTTGCTCACGGTGGGTCAGGTTGTCTGATGCATTTACATTCTTTTCAGTTCATTGCATATGTGCAAGCAAAATGCCAAACATTATGACCCAGTGGATAAGAAACTCTGATGACCATTTGGGACTTTCTGGACTCCATTCACTCCTGGAAATATCTGAGAGCAGACAGAAACTCCACTATTCAGGTATGCCTCCCGAGAGATTCTCTTGCAGGCCGTCCAGCAGAGAAAGGGCATATTGTTCCTGAGAGATGTAACAGGTGCCTTTCCTGACTGAATGGAAGTCACTGCCCATGGGCAGCTCAGGAGAATCTGGCTTCAGTATCATGAAAGGATGATCAGCTGCACACTGCCTGGGTTAGTGTCACTATCCACTCAATGATAACTCAAAGTCATAGGGACATAAAGTATTTTACATTTGCCACTGCAGAGGACTGCCACATACAAGATTGGATGCCAGGTATCTCCACCAGATTCCTCAAGCATACAGAATATGTCTCAATGAACTAGACTAACTACTTTCATCATTGTAGTATTAGCTCTCACAGTTAACAGCAAAAAAATGATTGGTTTGATTTTGTGAACTTAGCCTGGTTTCCTATCGGATGGCTCTGACCCTGAGCAAAGGCCTGTCATGCAGCCACCTCAATATGTTGAGACTCATCCTGCATGACCCACGACTACTAGCCCTTTTCTTCATTCAACAACATGGAAGAAACCTGTGATCTAAGCATTATATTGCATTCTATGCATATGGTACAGAGCTCACTCGGGTCTTTTTATACCTTGTGATACAGCCCTGCGTTACATCAACAGCATGTGTAATAGCTTCTGTCTCCCATTTGCCTCCCTCCACTCCTTAGAATCCAGTAAAAAGCACAGCATACTTTGCCAACTTTACATGTAACACTTGTGTTGAGCCCAAAATTAACATCTCAGTCAGGCTTGCAGGTCTCAATTAGTGTGGTCGGCTCACTTGGGGAGGCTGAGTGAGATGTACAGTCTGCAGCCCTTTCACTGTTAAAAGTGGACAGCAGCAACACCTTGCTAGACTTCTCATGGATGTTATCTCTCATGGGCAAGGTTGACAGAGCAGCCTGTGTGTCTCGCATTATGAAATCTGAAGCAAGGGAACACCTTGGTTCAGATCCTAGGCTACTGAAGAAGTGAGCAGCCGCCAGCGTTTCCAGGAAAATGGCTACCCAACCAGGTACCCACAATGAAGGCTGACTTGCCTGAAAGTCTTTGAGAATTTAATATCATAACTTTAACCTGACACAGGAAAACAGAATAAAGGCTTAAGCCTATCTGCCCTTCTGAACATCCCAAATGGGCCTACGCCATCCCACTATAGACAGTCACAAAAAAAAGTTTCCTCATCATTTTTAGTGCTGTGCCAGCCTTGTCTTAGTTAAAAGTGATTTTATCCCCGCCCTTTTTGGTTTGTTTTGTTTTATTTAATAAAAGACATCAGAGCATTGGTTTCAATTATGAACAAAAGAACCAAGAAATTGTGTTTTGGATTAGTAATAAAGCAGGAAAAGTACCTCAACTCTGGAAGAGGATTGTTTCCCCTTGTTCAATAGACAAATATTTATTCTGCATTTAGGGATCTGCAGAATAAGAAGAGCTCTGAGACAACTTCTGGGGATTCTGCTGCAAATATGCATCGCAATTGTGTTTCGTTCAGATCAATGCTCCATATAAACTGAGCAATCAGAGCTCAATCAAACAGCCAAGTAAATTACAGTGCATATGGGGCTGAAAATTTGTAAAGAAGCTATGCAATGCGAATCAGGTCCCCACACATACACGCAAAAACAAAACAAAAAAAGGAGTGAATATGTTTGTTCAGACTATAATTTTAAACCCATTAACCAGTTCACAAAGCACAACAACAGCATTGTAGCACAACATGTTACATAAGTAGTACTCAGACACCCATGTTAATAAAATCAGATATTGGATAATATATATATACATAAATCCCATACTGTTTCATTCTATTTATTAAACCTGACCTCAGAAATCCATTTCTTAAATCAGAACTGTACTTCTTTTACACTTCCCACACCAACCATTCTCACACTGTCATTTTTTTTAATTGAACAGTGAGGAATTGGATCAGGCTTGTCCAATCTTGTTTTACAATACAATGCTGACAGCCACCAGAGACAGGAGATTCTCAGCCTATCAGTCTGAGTTGAATTCAAGCCCAGGTTCCAGGAATAAAAAGGAAAATCTGTCAATTCAAAACATTGCCTTGACCTTTTAAAAAGAATTAAGCACCATTAACTGAGCTATTCACAATTATGTATTCTTCTATTTGGTGCACATTAGTTCGATATTTCAACATCACTGTATTGTGCTAGAAAATAAATTTACAAATCTTTATCATACCTCAGAAATTTCTCACAACGTTTCGCACACAATTACTCTCGAATACAATAGGTGCGGTTACAAAAGCAAAAACCATAGCAAGGTCCCACATACAGCAACAAATGAACAATTTGAACTGTTTTTGGTGGTATGAACAGAAGGAGGAATACTGCCCAAGACCTCAAGAAAGCTCAATATTCTTCATCTACAGTGATGTGAGAAGTAAAAATAGTTACTCCCTCAGTTCTGAGTGTATTTTCAAAAGGCTAATTTCTTTCCCATTTCTGTAAGTTCTTTTATTTCTGTATTTCTTTACTTACTGTGGCCAACTGATTTCTCTCTGCTTTTGGAGTGTACTATGCCATGGGCCTACTCCTGTGAGAGTGGTCATTAAAGAGTGCCTTGGAACAGAATGGTAAAGCTGAGAATTCAATGACAAGGGAGAAGAGAGTACTGCTTGTATCTTTTCACCCACTAGAGTAGCTGAGGGACTTCTGAGGGTAAAGCAATGAGACAGTCCATATGACTTCAACCAGAAGTCTTCAGGAGCTAAATAATCAGAGTAAAATCACATGCAAAAATGTTAATGATTGCTCGGTGCGTCCTTTGCTCAGTTATCTGTCAGAATACCATAACATTTATTAATAAATAGTACAAAGGTAAACTTGTGGCATGACCTGGAAGCTTAGCCAAGTTGCATGTGGAGGTCTTGAACGATTCACATAGCTGAGGTGAATACATATGTAGAAAATGTCAGCAGATGCAAAAAGTTGACTTCAGGTTTTTTGAAATGCAGGTGACAGGTGGAGTCATTGTGCTGCTTCTGCAAAGCTGAATATGTGAACTGTGCAAAACACATGAATGACATGTTGAAGGACATAGGCACTTTGTAGTTTAGCAGCATGAGGGCAGAGAGAGAATAGTCACCAGGTAGATAGTTCACAGGTATTAAACAAGCAGGGCAAGAGCCCTTTGAGTCTACCTCACTCACTAACTGGTTTTACACTTTAGATATTAGTGAGGGGAATGGTTCCTCCAGTGAGATGAGGAGGGCGGTTCCTTCTTAATGGCCAAGTTCATAACATCATGAATTAGAGAATTTTATATCATCTTGCTTTAAACGTGCCATAAATAGTCAGGTGCCAATAGAGCCACTAATTCCTTCAACACTTCCAGATAAGCCTTGGCAGAGGTGAGCGGCAAATTCATTTGACTTCAGAGGGAATGTACATATAGTATTGATAGATATTTGTTCCAGATAAATCATCATTTCAAAACTTCATACAACTACAGATGAAGCAGTGACTAGTGCTCTGAAAAAAGCTTTTTCTTTCAATATATTATCCCCAGAGGAAATCATTTTGGATAATGGACCATAATTTGTGAACAAGGAACACAAGTAAAATGTGACAGAACCGGGTATTAACCAGGTCACTTCATTCTCAGGTATATGAAGAAGCAGAGTGTACTGGTGCCTTGAGCTTTTTGTATGGTAGCATTAATGAGGTACATGGATTCCATTTACTTGAAGGCGTCTTGTGGGTTTATTTACAGATAAATTTAATACAGTACAAAATGATCTCTAGACACATCCTTGGCGTAGAATGCCATAATGCAGAGGTACTGTAGCCTGTAGTCACTCTGATGACATCCTGGTTTATGGCCCACATGCACATGAAGAAAAAAAATCTTAAAGCGGTGATACAACATGCCTTCTTTTCTAAAGATAAATCTTATACTCTAAAGATGAAAGCACATAGGTGGGTTTTGCAGAAATTTTGGAATGCAGAACAGCTTCGGCGTGGTTGCAATAGACTACACTTGGCACTCAGTTACTTGCTTTTTGTGTCCTGCCTATAGTGCAAACAATGGTCGCATTGCACACTTGCAAGTAGTGTAGTCTCTCTACAATGGTTTCATATATTTGCCACCTGCTAGTGGTGGATCAATGCTGCGACCATACTTTTTTGCTTACAGATCTTTTTAGAACACTTGGATAGATGTTGAGGCAATTATGAACTTCACCATTTGCACTGATAGCTCAGCCTGTGAAAAATTCGATTAGTTGTGCTTGTTACAATATTTACTGACAAATTAATCTAATGGTTCTTGTATTTGTTGCCAGCAAAACATTCTAGATGAATAATTCTCAAAGATCTTCTGACACTTTTTCTGTATCTTTTAGGGATCTTTTTGGACCTCTTTAGATAAGAAGTTGATTAGAATTGATTCATGGTTACCCTTATTTCCAATTGCTATCAATATTTTCACTGCTTACTTTTGCAGTTCTGCAAACATAAAACATTGCTGCATTTTTTAAAAAAATGTTGAACTTAGAGATCCGTAGCCTTCCAGTTCATCGTGAGAGTTTGATATCTATCATTCGTCTTTTCTTTTTAGGTGCTTTAGCTATGCAGAACTTTGCAATCGTGCTCTCTACTTTTTGTTACATTTTAATTTTGTTTAGTTCACCTCTGGGGGTGCTTTCAGCTAAGAATTTAGATTGGCTTTTCTATTTTTCTTTTTAAAGTTGTTTTTAGCTGATGAAATTTTCCATTAAGTTTGAAAACACTGTCATTCAATCCAATGCTAGGATCTTAGAAAAATCTAAATAAAGGAAATTATGAAGGTGTGAGCAACATATTAGCAGTAGAGGACTGGGAAATCATTCTAAAAGGCAATGACCAAGTATTTAAGGAATTAATGCATAGCTAATAATATGCATTCATTCCAATAAGACACAGCAATCCAACAGGAAAAGTAAGCCAACTGTGGCTAATGGATGAAGTTAAATATTGTCTTAAATCAAAGGATGAATCTCATAAAGCCACCCCAGAAAGTTGTAAACCTGAGGATTAGCAGCATTTTAGAATTTGACAAAAAAAATCCAAGAAATTGATAAAGTGAAATTAAAATATAAATGCAAACTAACAAGAAACTAAACAAAATCTATAGGTGTGTTAAAAGGAAGAGATTAACAGAGACAAATGTGGGCCAATGACAGGCAAAGACTGGAGAATTTATAATGGGAAATGGCAGAGAAGCTAATTAATTATTTTCTATCTGTCTTAATGGGGGAAAATACAAGATATCTTCCAGAAATAATGGGAAACTACGTGAGTAGTAAGAATGATGAACTGAAAGTAATTAACTTTAGTAAAAATACAGTACTGGATGAACAAATTGGACTGAAAGTTGACAAATTCCCAGGACCCAGAGTATTATTAAAGTTACTATGGCCTCTTTTCAATCTCCCCAAATTTGTCACAATAAAATGTTTAAGTTTGTTTTAGCACATGGCTATACCTTTCCCCAGTTAAAATCCAGTTAACTGTTCCCATTATAATCAATAAGGAGCCATGTGCAAGGCATTCTTCAGTCAAAATAAAACAAGTTTATTACTTGTTAAGCCCAAGAAAATTAATAAAGATGTAATGCATGCAGTTTTGTGCAGGCATTTAGGCCCTCACACACATACAGAGAAGAAATTTTCAAGAGGCAAGTCTCCAGTATAAAAGGAAGATAGAAGAAAGTACACTATAGAGTCCTTTGGGTGTCCTTGAGATGCACAGTTTTAACTGGAGATGACCATGGATTTATTTGGTTTCTTGTGCACAAGCATTAGAAAATATTGCAATAAATTTCTAAGTTTTTGTTTTCTTGATATTTAGTTCAAAGAATATTGTCAATTGACTTTTCTTCTTGAGAGAGTTCAGAGAGAAAAAGATCTTCTTTAGCCTGTTTCATTTCTGCAAACTACATTAATCTCCCTGCCATTTTCCAAAGAACTCCTTGAAGTACAAACTGATTGTTTGATCTCCATCTGCAGGAGTTCTTTTTGTTTTTCCTGGATTGACATTTGTAGACAAGATTCTATTTTCAACACGTGAAGAATCTCATGTTGATGCAAACTAGACAGGCGATGAGAATCTTTTCATGCTTCCTAGTATGAGATTGACTGGTTTCACTGCCTTTGGAATGTGTGTTGTGTCATTATTCCTTCTCACATTTAGTAACAAATAAACTTACTGTTTTGTTTATTCAAGAAAAGCCTGATTATTTGGCTCATTTTGAAACATAAATTTAGTCTGGGAGAAAGGTTTCTACAAAGGAGGGGATCTTTTATCAATTTTTAATCATAGTATGACCATCCAAAGGGCCAGGTGAATAATAAAGAGAGATCAATTCATCTCTTCTCACCTGGGAGGTGACAAGGTAGGTATATCATCTGGAAACTTAATAACTTAGGGAATCTTACCAGGGACCTGGTCTTCACATTGACGAACCTGATGGGGAGTTTTGTGGTTGTTAATAGCAGAGTAGATAAGGACGATCCACTGAATTTGGTGTTCTTGGATTATCAGAAAGATTTTGATAAGGTCCCACACAGGAGGTTACTAAACAAATCAGAGCATATGGGATAGGGTGTAAGATGTGATAGGGAGATAGTAATTGACGTGAACCGAAGATTGGTTAACAAAAAAAAACAGAGTTCAGGATTAGATTGGTCATTCTCAGGTTGGCAGGTTGTGGCTGGTAGGATACAACATGGTTCAATGCTTGGGCCCCAGCTATTCACAATCTGTATAAATGATTCAGATGTCGGGACTAAACGTAATATTTCTGAGTTTGCACATAACACAAACGTAGGTTAGAATGTGAGTTCTGAGGAGGATGCAGTAAGTGGTCAAGAACATGGCAGATTGAATATAAAGTGAATAAATATGCTGTTATCTGATTTGGTCAGAGGAACAGAGGGAACAATATTTCTTAAATGCAGAGACATTTGTAAACGTTGGTGTCCAAAAGGACCAGGCGTCCTTGTTCAGGAGTCACTGAAACCCAACGTGCAGCTGTAGCTAGCCAGCAAGAAAGTAAATGGTATGTTGGTCTTTATTACAAGAAAATTTGAGTACAACAGGAAACATATCTTGCTTCCATTGAATAAAACCTATATGGACCACACATGGAGCATCATATGCAGTCTGGTCCCTTACCTGAAGAGGGAGTGCAACAGGTTTGCCAGACTAATTCTTGGAGGTAAGAGCTTTCTAAGTTCATTCTTGGGATATGAGAGTATCTTTGACAAGGTTATAATTATTGTGCCTACCTAGTTGCCAATTGAGGTGATGGTGATCTGCCTTCTTGAACCCTGGAATCTATTTCAGATTAAATAAGCAGCAATTACTTTGAAAGTCATTCTGTACTTTCGCTTGCTATCTTGCAATTCACTTGCAATTTACCAGAACATGTCTGGCTTGTTTTGGCAAGTGTTGTTCAGTCCACTTTTGAAAAGGTTGAGGAAGCTCACATACAATTTTCAATTCAGATAAGAACAGGTCCCTATTGTTGCACTCCACATAGCTGTTGTATAATTTTAAAAAAGAGTATTGGTGAGCGCACTCCTGAATAAAATATACCCAGACCACTAATGGGCACAATTCTTGAAAGGATATCTTCAACCTTTTAACTCCCACAGCTGTTCTTTTGCTTTGTGCATAGAATTTTACAGGCTGGGATCATCCAAAGATTCAGTGAGATCCGTAACCATTTAAAGCTACATGGTGCATTAATGTAGCTACTGCTGCTTGTATCTACTTCTTCGAGGAGATCTGCTGCCATGGTGTGTCAAGCTCACCTGTCTTATGCCATCCTCATATATCCACTGTGGCAAGTCCTCAGTGTGACTCTGTGACATCTGTCATCCAACCACGCCTTCTCCTGCTGCCCACCACTATGTCTTCCAGAAAGGACCTCTGTCAGGACAAGAGCAAAGTGCTACAGATACTGGACATCTGAAACAGAAACAAAAAAATGCTTAACATATTCAACAGGTCAGGCAGCATCTGTGGAAAGAAACAACCTTAACATTTCGGGGTGAGGTGATCTTTCATCAGAACCATTTAGTGTCAATTGACTAGAATTGAGACATTCACCATTCACAGAGATGGAAGCCGCACCTCAGAGAGCTGTTGGCTAACTTTGATTGCACTGCTGGGATTGGTGACCACTGCTGGGACTACAAGCAGTCTAAGTGCTGGAGTTCAGAGCACCTGGTGTGTCTTTAGTCTCATGGTGGGGAGAGAATGCCTGAGGGATGGAGGAAAAGGAAGCTGGGAGAATTGCTAACATAATCAAGCAGTGAGGGAGCACCTCAGGATAGAGGAAAGACCTCTTGTGGGAAGACGGGAATTATCTGGAAGTGGGGCTAGTAAAGTTGGCCTATCCCTAACTTCTCCTACCGAGGCATGTGCAGGGTGACCAGCTACTCCTCCACACAAACCTCAACTTCTCCTATTACCCTCTATGCTGAGATGAGGGTGGAAAATGGTCCTTAGGGAGCCACTGATTGGTCAATAAAGGGTTTCAATTGATGTGAAAGTGGGCAGATCTCCCTAGCATCCCATGAAAGCACAAATGTGGGAGAGGTAGGTGGTCGGTACAAAGTAATTTATGGGGATCCTCCCCTTCAAACACATCAGCAGCAGCCTGAAATGTTCTGCCCTATGATTTTTATCCAGAACCCTTGTTGGAAAACTGAAAAGTAGTTTTGGGGCCTATCTTTTCAGGAGCTACATCTTTTAAATTGTGACTAACAACTTTTAACATTTGAGCAGGTAACTCTTCCCTTTGGCAGTGAAACCAATTTGGAATTTGCATATACAATGGTGATCAGACCTCCCTCAAAAAATCCAGAGGCTCAATACATTTTGAGGGGTTCTCATTATTGCTGGTGTCACAATTACAGCATCAGGAACTGAGGACCGTATCACCTCCTTCCCCACAAACACTAAAACTGAAATTTATTATTAATCTACCTATAGAAGAAAAACAATGCTAAAATATACCTAGCTGTTTTTGAGGCTGTCACTGACAGCAGATAGACGAATTTAGGTTGAAATATGAGCTCAAATCACTGGGGAGAAATTCTGAAAAATGACAATCCTGTCACATTTAATAGCCAATTACAGGGAGGAATTCTTCAATTCTTGGGGGGGTTAATGGTAGGCTGTCAGCAGTGATAACTGCAGATGGATGATCATTTCTTTCCTTTATAGTAAGATTTCTCTTTACAAAGCTTCAGAACAAAAGCCTCTTGACTAAAGGCCAAAGAAAACAGAAGTAAATGTATGCTAGAATTTAGTTTTGAATCTTTCAAGAGATAGATTATCTTTGTAACTAAATGTGAAAAAAAACCATAAAATGTAAAATACTTAAATATGCTGCATGCTTTAATTCTGCTTTCTAGAGTGTGTTCAAGTGGCTTATTAAAATTTTCTTACATCGTTGTTTTATTCAAATTGCTGCTCTGTGATCATGCTTGTGGGTGGATTGAATATATTTTATATTAAAGTGAAGCTCAGGTTATGAACTAACAGACAAGCTCACAAACATAGGACAGGTCAATGAACCCTCGTCAGTTCAAGGAAACGCATGCTACAGTAATTATAAACATTTCTAAATGTCCATGATTCATATCAAAATATTAGAAACATTTTCCAAGAGTTTTTTATAGCATAGATTCTGAGATTGTTCACTTCTCAAATGTCATAATGTTATAAAAATAATAATCAGAAATTGTTTTGCTTCTTTTACATGACCAATATTCCTAGATAGTTCATAGATGAGTATGGGAAATTGAAATAAATGGCGAGCTATAAAAAAAAATAGAAGAGTTCATTGAAGGATACAGGTAAGGAAATAGATTTTGAAGATTTAAGATGGTTTTGAAAGTGTAGGAAATGAACATTAGATCAGGAGCTCTGGATGAGATTCCAAAAATCAGGACCACAACTGAAGGCTTTGCTGCCAGATGTTTGGGAAAGAGAAGGAATGCAGAAAGAGAATTGGACAATAGGAGTAGACTATTCAGGAAGGAATACAATGCTGGAGGAGTCCAGCAGAGTTAGGGCATTCAGGGTTTGATAGAAACCACAATAATTTAAATGTAATAAATGAGGGAGATTGGAGGCCAGTGAAGGTCAGGAAGATACAGATGGTAGTTGAATAATTAAATGTGATTGAATTTTGTGTTCAGTTCAAGGGAAAGAGAGTGGCTCCAAGACATTTTCTAAATTTAAATAATGGAAATTATGAGGGCATGAAAGCAGAGTAGGCTAAAGTGAATTGGCAAAATTGGTTAAAGGCATAAGTCAATAATGAAGATATTCTAGGAGGTATTTCAGAATAGACAGAACAGATAAACCCAGGTTAAGAAAAAAGTCCAATGGTTGGCATTCGTCATCCATCCTAGTTAACTAAAAATCTTCAATATTGTATTCAGTTTAAAGAGGAACAGCACATAATGTGGAAATATAGCTAACACATCAGAGGTTTCGGTAGGAATATAAAGAATATAAAAGAATAATGAATAAATTAATAAGGAGAGAAAATTAGAGTACATTGGAAAGCTAGTCTAAAATACACAACAGATAGTGTGACTTAGCATAATAATTTAAAAATTTTAAAAGAGAAAAAGTCAACAAAGTGAGTATTCGTCCTATAGAGAGTGAATTTGGAGAATTTATAATGGAAAATAAGGAGATGGCAAGTGAATTGAACAGGTATATTGCGTCAATGTTAACTATATAGAGCATAAGTAACATCCCAGAGGCAGATATAAATATCAGTGTAAGTGCAAAGGAGAGAGAAACTCAGGAAAATTACAATTCACAGAGAAGTGGTAGAAGAGAAGTTGTTGAAATTGTGGGCTAACAAGTATTTGGGTTCTGATGGACATCATGCCAGATCTTAAAAGATGTGGCAAGCAAGATAATTGATGCAATAGTGGACAAACTAGATTAAAAGATAGCAAATGTAACCCTTATATTCAAAAATGAAGGAATATGAAAAGTAGGAAACTACTGGCCAGTTGGCTAACACTATTAAAAGCTACCATTTAATAAGTCATGGCAAAACATTTAGATGATTCAAACATAATAAGACAGAGTCAGGATGGTTTTGTGAAAGGGAAATCATATTTAACCAATCTATTAGAGTTCTTTGAGGATGTAATATGTGCTGTGGATATTGGAGAACTAGTGGATATACTTTATTTAGATTTCTAGCAGGCACATGATAAAGTGCCACATCAAAGTGTGGCAAAGTAAACTTCAGAACTTTAATAACTGTCGTGGATTGAAGGAATTGGCAATAACTCTTTCTGGAATAAATTGTTTCCTGAGATGAAAGGGTCAAGAAGAAACCGTTATAAAGAAACTAAAAACAGCATGCTAATTAATCATCCCTGGGAAGAAGGAATCAAAGCAACATAAATGAGCTGTTTCCTGGGAAAGAGGAGATAACATTGCTTGATAAATTATTCATGAGAAATGGGCAATTAACACTGCCTGTAGAAGGAATGTTCTGAAGTAAAGGGGTTAATTGCAGGCCAGTTTGTTTCAAACAGACAGCTAACACTGAATGTAATGAGGAACAGGGGAGCTACTTCTAATAAGAAGACAAACTACAGACTTGAGGGGTCCGGAAGTGTAATCAATTTTGGGGGATGAGAAGATCTAAAGGATCATCAATAATGTCAAACCACAAACTTGAAAGGGAGACAAAGTGTACAAGAATCAAATATGAGAACTTTTCCTTAACTGAACTTCAAAGAACAACACTGTACAAGAATCAAATCCTGGTCACATCCAGAGACAGACACTGTTGGAATTGTAGCTAAATTCCACCGTTAATTGGATCATAGCCAAGGTGAGTTGTGAGGCTTAACTTGCTTGAGAGGACTTACTTTGGTTGCTATGTGCAATAAAGATTAAAAAGTTGTTTCAGTATTTGATTGTGAGTTTTCTTAATAAATAGCCAAATTAAAAGTAACTTGCATTGATTTAGACACAACAAAAGATTATTGCAGGAAAATAAAAGACTCTATAGGGAGTATCATTTTTATGTATTCATCATTGAAGAGAATTAAAAGTCAACCTCATTGCTGTCGGTCTGGAGTCACATGTAGGCCAGATCAGGGAAAGATAGCAAATTTCTAAGCCTAAAATACATTAGTCAACTAAATTTTTTATGACAGTTAGCTGTAGTTATATGGTCACCATTAGTCCAGCTTTTCATTGAATTTAAAACTTACCATGTGCCATGATGAGATTTGGATCTGTGTCCACATAACTTTGCCCTGGGGGTCTAGCATACTAAGCCAGTGACATTACCACTATTACCACTTTTTGCCCAAATCCTGGTAATGGAAAATAAAGAGATAGCAGATGAATTAACTGATAATTTGCATCAATTTGCATTATAAAAGGTGTAGATTAGTTGGCTTACAGGAAACTGAGAAAGATAGAAACATAGAAGATAGGAGCACAAGGAGGCCATTCAGCCCTTCTTCACGATCATTGGCTGATCATCCAATTCCGTAGCCTAATCCTGCTTTCTCCCCATAACTTTTGATCCCATCGGCCCCAAGTACTATATCGAGCTAACAAGCATGGGGCTGGATGAACACAGCAGGTCAAGCAGCATCATAGGAGCAGGAAAACTCGACGTTTCGGGCCTAAACCCTTCATCAAA
>JAHRHZ010000062.1:38887534-38958647 GCA_024137785.1 Ginglymostoma cirratum
TTTTGGCATCAACTACTTCCAGTGATAATGAATTCCACAGGCTCCCCACTCTTTGGGTGGAAAAATGTCTCCTCATCTCCGTCCTAAATGGTCTACGCAAATCTTTAGACTGTGACCACTGGTTCTGGACACACCCACCATCAGGAACATCCTTCCTGCATCTACCATGTCTGGTCCTGTTAGAATTTTATAAGTCTCTAGAGATCCCCCTCAAGCGTCTGAACTCTAGCAAAAACAATCCTAACCTAATCAATCTCTCCTCATACATCAAAGAAACACTCTTCTTCTTCAAGATTGGTAAGATGTAATAAATAGTGTGGAGCTGGAGGAACACAGCAGGCCTGTTCCTCCAATGTTCCACCAGCTCCAAACTGTATTGTCTCTGACTCCAGCATTCACAGTTCTTTCCATCTGTAAGATGTAACTACTGTTACTCCACCAGGATCAGTGCCAGGAATTTAATAGCTTTTAATTTTAAGAAATAGTTTGGATGAAAGCATAGAGGATGGTTAAAAGTTTGCTGATAACTCAAAGATAGATAGAAAAGTAGGTTGTGAAGAGAACTTAAATAGACCATATAAAGATGTAGATAGATTAAGTTAGTGGACAAAGATGTGGTAAATGGATTTGAATGTGGAAAAACGCAAATTTATCCAATTTGACAGGAAGAATGTAAAATAAGAGACTGTAGAGTTTTGAAGTGCAAAGGCACCTGTGTGTCTTTGTGAGTGAATCACAAAAGGTTAGAACAGCAGGTAAAGCAAATAATTAGGAAAGCTAATTGTATTCTACTGTTTGTGAAAGGAATTGATTAGAAAAGTAGGGAGGTTAAGCTTTGGTTACACAGGGTGAATACATCTGCCATGTTCTGTATAGTGCTTATTTTATCTTAACCTTAGTTAAGATAGGTTATGAATGCATTGCAGTTCACAGAAGGTTTATCATGCTAATACCTTGAATGTGTTGGTTGCTCTGAGGAGAGACTGGACAGGCTAGGCTTGTATTTGCTGGAGTTCAGTAGTGTAAGAGGTGTCCTGATTGTAACAAAACATCTTGCGAGGTCTCGATAAGGTAGCTTTGAAGAGGAAGTTTCCTGTTAAGGGAGAATCTAAAATGATTGGTCATTGTTTAAAAATAAGGAGGTACCTAATTAAAACTCAGATGAGGCAAAATACTTACTCTCAGAGAGTCATGAATCGTTGAAACCCTTTTCCAAGAAAAGATGGTGGAAGCAGAGTCCTTGAATAGTTCTAAGGGAAAGGTAGATAGATTCGTGGTGGGAAAGGATTTTAGATGTTCTCAGAGTTAGGCAGGAATGTGGTTTTGAGGTTACAATCAAATAAGCAGTACTCTTATTAAATGGCAGAGCAGGTACAAGGGGGTGGAATGGCTTACTCCTGCTCCTTGTTCACGTGTTCATATGAAGATGTAGAATGGGACAGAATAATGAACCGTCGAAATTAATCCTTGTTGGTGAGGGGGAAAGTCATATTGTTAGGTACCTTTCTCCAGGATATTCAAAATGGATTAGATCGAGTTACTGAAAGAAAAGATGTCTGCAGAAGTTTGGACTTTACATAGTAAATAACTGTTGCTTATTTCATGTTTCCTTCATTCTATGATCCTTCGAGTTCATTATGACTACCATTATTATTCAATTTTGATCAACCTATCTTCTTTTTCAAAGGTTGTAGGAGTCATTACAACTATGGTACGAAGTAGGGCTAGAGTAGCACTGCATTTTTACCTCTGCAAAGGCTTAATTTCTGTCAAATGATGTCACAGCAGCACTGACACCAGCCAGATTAAGCCAGTCGCATGGAGTGAACTCATTTACTGATATAGAAGAGTAGCAAGGAGTGAGCATATTTCAGCTACATTTTTACCATTAATGGCACCAAGATGCTGAAAGAAAATCACGAAATATCCAGTAAGTAATCATGATTTTCTTTTCCTCTCTGAAATGTGAAAGTTTTCTCAGCTGTAAAGCATGTTTTTGAGAGCCTCATTTTAATTTATTAACAGCAATCAGACCTCCTAACCAGCAGAGGACGTTGCGTTATTATGTCCAAAACAGCAGTTAAAGAACAGTTCTCAGAATAAGGTCATGACTGATCATTAGTAAATTCAACTTTTCTACAAAGTCCGCATATCCTTTGACTCCCTACTAGACTAACAACCTGTCTAGCTCAGCCTTAACTAGATTGACGATGGAACATTGACAACCCTCTGGGGTAGAGAATTCCATTGATTTACAACCCTTTAAAATGAAGAAATTTCCCTTCATCTCAATCCAAAATTATTGACACCTTGTCCTGAGACAATACCCCATGTTTAGATGACTTAGCTAGGTGGTACGATGACCCAGAATTTATCTAAATCAAGGAAACTCTGTAGGTTATAGGATCAAGGAGTGTGTGAGACCAAATCCACCAAGGCTGAACTGTAACAGTTTGTCATGTCATGTAAGGAGTCATGTACATTCGTGTCCCTGAGAATCAATGAGAACACTCCTGACAGAAGCCCATGCAAAAGTGAATCTGACAGTCATAAATAAATTTGGGGAGGCAATGGCCTCGTGGTATTATCGCTGAACTGTTAATCCAGAGACCCAGATAATGTTCTGGGGACTGGGGTTTGAATCCTGCCATGACAGATGGTGGAATTTGAATTCAATAAATATCTGGAATTAAGAATCTAATGATGACCACAAATCCATTGCCAATTGTCAGGAAGATCCATCTGGTTCACTAATGCCCTTTCGGGAAGGAAATTGCCGTCCTTACCTGGTCTGGCCTACATGTGACTCCAGACCCACAGCAATGTGGTTGACTCTTAACTGCCCTCTAGGCAATTAGGGATGGGCAATAAATGCTGCCTAGCCAGTGATGCCCTCATCCCCTGAATGAATAAAGAAAAAATTAGCCTAAGATTAGGGTATTTTGTAGCCAGCAGGTTTCAAGAATTATTGAAACTATCTCAACCTAACAATGCAATGATATACAGACCTTTAAAAATGGTGAACAGGAGTGAATGTAAGTTTTCTGCCCCATTCCCAGTGACTTTTCACTGGATTGGGAAAAAGATATGGGTGGTGGGGCCACATTCTGTACCCTTGACTTAGACGGCTCCATTATTGGGATAGAAACCTCCTAGCTCCAACACCCCTCCAATTTTCAGGGAGTCAGTTTAGTTTATCGAGGGCATATGGTTCATGGTCCCTTGGTGGACTCATGATCCAGTTTCTGGATTCTGAAAGCTTGGTGAAAGACAATTTGAGAGTGTCTTACTCTTGTAATGCAGCGCCCATCTATGCCCAGTCATTCTTTCTGCCAACCACCAGCCCCCCATTACCCTCTATAGGAAACTTGACAATTAATATTCAATCATTCCCCTACCCATCCCCATGTCCACTTATAGCAAATGCACCCCCCCACCCTGCTCACTCATGGTATATTCATGAAATTGATCTAGTATAGTCTGTGTACATATGGAATGGACCATATAGTAACAATTCTATTTGTGAAATGCCTTTTAAAAAACCAAAATTTTGTTTTTTATAAAGAACTACTGTTCTTACAACCATATAAACATATCAATCAACTAGAGCTTTAAAGTATTAGGCACAGAAACTATAAGGACTGGATGCACCTGTATAAATATACATCCAGCCAATAACAAAGTAGATCTAAAGGAAGAGATTAAATTTTGAAAATTGTCATTGATACAATGTTTTCTCTTCTTTGTACCTGTTTGAACTAAGAAAAACTTTTTACGAGCATGGATTGTCAACATAGCATGCATCATGAGGCTTAGCTAACAATCCAGACTTTCATAAAAGCTTTCGCCTTGTTGAAAGCAATTTTGTTCTTAAGAAAATTTTGTCCGGATGACTGGAAAGACACCATAAGGGTGAATGGGGTGCTTGAGTGGGCAAAGAGGATATGAGGGGACATGGGGAGTAGATGGGTCAGTGAGATGGTCTGAGATATGAGGTCCAGAGGCCTAACATTTCACAAAATAGGTTGGACAAAGTCTGAAAGAACAGAGGAAATTATTTTAAACAACTTGTTTTGACATTTGGTGATCCCCATGGCCACCTCTTATCTGGTGACCAGTCCAACCCCATCTTGTATCAGCTCCTCATCTCTTAAAATGAAAATTGTACTATTCAGTACACTGTTTCTCAAGGTGGGTACACTGATGTGGGGCATTTTCTACCTTAGGAGCAAAAATCCTTCTGAATCCCTCAGTGCCTATGAAGTCTCTTCAGATTTTTCCAGATTTCAATGAGTACAGTCCCAAATTACTCATCATAGGACAACAGTCTCATCCCAACTTAGTGAAATTTCACTGTACTGCTTCAACTGAAATTGTGTCATTTTCAAGTATACAGACTTAAAACTGTGCAGAGTACCCCTGGTATAGTCTCACCAATGTCCTATACAACTGCACTAAGGCTTCTGTATTAGAACAAGGAACAAGGAACAAGGAACAAAGAACAAAAAAAACAAAGAGCAGTACAGCACAGGAACAGGCCTCGTGGCCCACCAAGAAAATTCTTGAACTCTACTCCCTGTGCAATAAAGGTCAACATGTCATTTGCCTTCCTAATGCTTTCCGTACCTATATATGAGCGTTCTACGTTCCTTCCACAAATACATAAACACTTAGAAGTTTCATGTCTTTATACATTTTCTATTTTGTTATTCTTAGTTCCAAAGTGACTAACTTCACACTTGTCCACATTACACATGATCTGCCATCTTGTTGCCCACAGCCTTAACTCAGTATCTCTCTTTGTAGCCTCTTTGTATCCTCTTCATAACTTTTGTTCCCACCTAGCTTAGTATTGTCAGCAAACATAAGTGGATTACTTGTGGAATTTTCATCTAAATCATTGTTATAGATTGTAACTAGTTGAGATTCTAGCACTGATCCTTATACCCTGCCAACTGCAAAATGCTCTCTTTACTCCTACTCTTTCCTTCTGTCTAATACACAGTCCATACTTATGTATTAACCCCAACTCCATTAATGCTTATCTTGCATTTTGTATTTTTATTGCCACCTTGTTGAACACTTTTTACTAAGTGAAGTATACATTCATTCCTTGTAATCTGCTGATTCACTATCTGTGAATCTACGTATTTGCGAGGTTGGCCCTCAAACTTTTCTTTTCTCAAATACTCATCCACTTTGACCACATGGTCCTTCACAGCGCATAGGAGAATTGCATAGGTGGGTTATCCAGGTTGTTTTGATATCCACAGTAGGTTCATGCCCTTATCTCCCACAGATAATGATGATTCAGTATACTACATCTACTAGATCTCTTTACTGTACCCTATATTTTCAAAATGTTTTAATTTTTTTTCAGACATGATTTCCTTTTAATAAAGTCAACTTAACTTTTTCTAATCATTCTTTGTTTTATAAATATGTTTTTAATCATTCCTTAATACAGGTTTCAGATATACTATGAACACTGATGTCGGACTAATTGGCCTGTAGTTCCTTGTTTCCTGCAATAAGTTTAGTGTTAGCAGAGTCACATTTAGTCATTTTCAAGCCACTAAGACCATTCTAGGTAATTTTGGAAAATCATAAACAGCACATCCGCCACTTCTGCAGTTACCTCTCTGGAACCTGTGGAGGTAAACCATTTGGGCCTGGGATTGTTGGATTTATTTGATACTTTTTCTCTGCTGATATTAATTACCTTATGTTCCTTACTCTTTTCTCATTTCTGGATTGTTCTTTACTTCTGGTATTTAATGTCTTTCATCAACTATGAAGACAATGCAAAATATTTGTTTCGTCTCTGGGCCATTTTCTCATTCTTGACGATAATTTATTTTGTCTCTGCATCTAAGGAACAAACATTTACTTCAACTACTTTCTGTCATTAATTGTACTCGCTAAACCCTTGCAATCTGTTTTAATGTTCCTGACCAATTTACTTACATATTCAATTTTTCCACTCTTTTTTCAACTTTATGATGGTTCTTTACAGATTTCTAAAACACTTCCAATTCCCAGACTTACTGATATGCATTGCCACATTATCAGCTTCTTTATTTAAACTAATACCATCCTTAACTTGCACACTAAGCCACAGAGTGACCCTTCTTGCTGAGATTTTACTGTTTGATGTAAAATACTTTTATTGATCTTAAATGTTTCCCGCTTCATTTATCATCATACCTTTTACTCAATCAGCCTTGGCCAGCTTTTCCATCATATTGATCTAATCTTTAAAGGCCAAGTGCTTGTTGGGGACAAGTTGCTTTCACACTTAATATAGAATTCAGTTGTGTAGTATAACCTCTCAAACCCAGAAATCTAGATCAAGCCATTTCTGGGTTTCAGAACTTCTGGATTTAGAATCATGTTAAATTTGAATCAGATATAAACATGCAACAGATACATAAAACAGTGATAAAGTATTGTAAAGCAGTACTAAACTGTCCACTTTATTCATCCAAAACATGATGAATATTGTATATATGCGAAAAGCCAGTTAATAGAGTTGGATGGAAGAGGATACAGTATCTGCAAAGTATGTTACAAAACTTGAACTTACCTTGTTTCAGACTCCTTTTCCTGGTAGACCATAAGTTTTGGTGCATGGTAAGAGCAGCAGCATGATAGGTCATGTGCGCTGTCTGCCATTTTCCAGCCATCTGGGTCATCAAGAACACACCTGCAGAATTATGGAAACTACAGCCCAGGACTGGCATGGCAGCCAGACCATGAGATAGCTGTAAAAGGTCGGTCACATGATAGGTTAGGGGCTCAGGTTGCTAGGGTTATGGCTCAGGAAAAGCCCTGGGAGAGGCTCTTGTGGCTTGAAGATGGTGTCCCTGCTTCTGAGCTAGGAGACATGGATTCAACTCCCTCCTATGCCAGAGGCGTGTCATAACATGTCTGAACAGGCTGATTAGAAAAATGTCAAGGAAAATCCCTGGGAACTACCCAGAGCAGTGGATAGCTTTGATATAAGCCTGGGAGTCATTGATAATTCATTGTTGCTAAAGAAGAGAGTGGAGGTAAAGGAAACATACAAGCAACAATTCCTTGGTGCAGAAAAGAAAGCGTGGAGGTTTTAGTGAAACTCAAGGACAGTGGAAGCTTAGTGAAGTCTGTGGAAAATCTATAATTATACCCATGGCTTGGTGCTAGAGTGTAGTCTCAAGAATTCAGGAGACAACATTCCCAGGAAAACAGAAAGAACTACCAAAATATGAGCAATCATTGAGGCAGCCAGTGATGGAATGGCTTTTGAGAGAGATCCAAAACTAGGTTTCAAAAATGAATAATTGGAAACCCTTGTAAGGGAGATAAATGTTTAATAATATTTGGTGGTCCACAGTGTAACTGTTGTCCAGGATAGCTGAGAAATCTTTGGAATCTGTCTTGACCATATTTGTTATTCAAAGGGCTCTGTGGGGTGTTCATCTGAGTTTATCTGTTTATGGATAAGCATTCATTCAAGCAAGTGGCGAGTATTCCATTGAACTCCTGACATGTGCTTTGTAGATGGTGAACAGTGTTGAGGAGTCAGGAAGAGAGGTTCTTACTGCAGTATTCCTAGCCTTTGATCTGCTCTTGTATTTATATGGCTAGTCCAATCGTTGTGGAGATGTTATTGAAGTTGGCTCTCACAGAATTCTCTAAACTCTCAAGGAAATCATCATCTGACTAACAGTACAAAGGCATTCTTAGCTAATATTCATGATCAAGAATTTGATGGAGAAAGGTGTTCCTGACTGAAGAACAGCAGGGAAGGCACTGAGCATTCTTGAAGATGTACCCTGGCTGTAATTTTGAGAGACTGTTTCATGTTTTTTTTTTATTAATTTGACTCTATAAATGGGTCTTGTTAGCGTACCGTTAGAGATAATAGGTACTGCAGATGCTGGAGAATCCGAGATAACAAGGTGTGGAGCTGGATGAACACAGCAGGCCAAGCAGCATCATAGGAGCAGGAAAGCTTGACGGTTCGGGCCTAGACCCTTCATCAGAAATGGGGGAGGTGAAGACGGCTCTGAAATAAATAAGGAGAGAGAGGGAGGCGGATTGAAGATGGATAGAGGAGAGGATAGGTGGAGAGGAGACAGACAAGTCAAAGAGGCGGGGATGGAGCCAGTAAAGGTGAGTGTAGGTGGGGAGGTAGGGAGGAGATAGGTCAGTCCAGGGAGGACGGACAGGTCAAGGGGGCGGGATGAGGTTAGTAGATAGGAGATGGGGATAGGTGATAGGAAGAACAGGTTAGGGAGGCGGGATGAGCTGGGCTGGTTTTGGGATGCGGTTGGGGGAGGGGAGATTTTGAAGCTTGTGAAATCCACATTGATACCATTGGGCTGCAGGGTTCCCAGGCTGAATATGATTTGCTGTTCCTGCAGCGTTCGGGTGGCATCATTGTGGCACTGCAGGAGGCCCAGGACGGACACGTCATCTGAGGAATGGGAGGAGGAGTTGAAATGGTTCGCGACTGGGAGGTGCAGTTGTTTGTTGCGAACTGAGCGCAGGTGTTCTGCAAAGCGGTCCCCAAGCCTCCGCTTGGTTTCCCCGATGTAGAGGAGGCCACAACAGGTACAGTGGATGCAGTATACCACATTGGCAGATGTGCAGGTGAACATCTGCTCGATGTGGAAAGTCTTCTTGGGGCCTGGGATTCGGGTGAGGGAGGAGGTGTGGGGGCAGGTGTAACACTTCCTGCGGTAGTAGGGAAATGTGCCGGGTGTGGTGGGGCTGGAGGGGAGTGTGGAACGGACAAGGGAGTCACGGAGAGAGTGGTCCCTTCAGAAAGCACTTAAGGGTGGGGAGGGAAAAATGTCTTTGGTGGTGGGGTCGGATTGTAGATGGCAGAAGTGTCGGAGGATGATGCGTTGGATCTGGAGGTTGGTGGGGTGGTACGTGAAGACAAGGGGGATTCTTTTTTGGTTGTTATTGCGGGGACGGGGTGTGAGGGACGAGTTGTGGGAAATGCGGGAGACATGGTCGAGGGCGTTCTCGACCACTGCGGGGGGGACGTTGCGGTCCTTGAAGAATGAGGACATCTGAGATGTACGGGAGTGGAATGTCTTATCCTGGGAGCAGATGCAGCGGAGGCGAAGGAATTGGGAATAGGGGATGGCATTTTTGCAGGAGGGTGGGTGGGAGCAGGTGTATTCCAGGTAGCTGTGGGAGTCAGTGGGCTTGAAATGGACATCGGTTTCTCGGTGGTTACCCGAGATGGAGACAGAGGTCCAGGAAGGAGAGAGAGAAGTGTTGGAGATGGTCCAGGTGAACTTCAGGTTGGGGTGGAAGGGGTTGGTGAAGTGGATGAACTGTTTGAGCATACCGTTAGAATTTTGTTTTATTTGGGAAGAGTTAGTGGTTTGGAGGGAATTGTTTTGTTAGTTAGTAGTTCTGCTAATTTGTTCACTGTTAGTTACACAAATAAATCGTTAGTTGTTGATTATAGAGCGACTGTCAGGAGTTCATTTCATTTAACCTCCCCTTTGTAACAGAGTGGGGGTTGTGAAAGGCAGGTTATGCCACATTCCACACTTCCTTTCACAGATTAGGAGGTGAGGCAAGCTTCTCTAGGTGTTTCAGTTTTAGTTATTCAGAGGGGTTTGATCTCTGCTTTATAACTGTTCAATTTCCAGTCAACGGTAATCCTTGGGTATTGGATAGCGGGGAATTCAGTGATGATAATGCCACTGAATGTGAAGTTGTTGCTGGACTAGTAAATGTGTCTTTCAACACATGCTAAACATTGACTGAACTTCTTTTTAATTAATCTAATTTATTGTGTAATGTGAGTTCCTCTGAAAAGTATGGTAAGCAAGGCATCTGCTTCTCCTGGCCTTAGTCATATGCGTAGGATTCTAAAATTTTTTCTTGGGTACAATAAAAGATGATGGCTGAAATATTCCAATGGCCAGTGCCCTTGGAGTAGAGTAAATTGGAGTTGGGTACTGGGTCCAAGAGGAATTCCTGATGTAGCTGACTGTGGTAACTGAGCAGAATTTTTCTTTCAAAAGGGGCACTTTCCCTGTTTCTGAAATCCTCCAAGTGTCTATTAAACTCAAGTGAATTTGAACCCTCTGAATTCTTTTGATAGCCCAAATATGCCAGAGGGTTTTAAAACATTATTATCCAACTAACCCACCTCCCCTCTGCCTCCATTCAACATGGACACCCACCCACTCAACTATACCTCCACCATATCTTACACCCCCAGATTGCAGACAGCTGCACCCTTCACCAGAAACCTCCCCTGTCCCGCCAACCCGTCCTGATTCCACAACCAAGCCCTGATCTGACTGTGCCAGATCGGGCATCCTCTCTTTCCTAGCCTGACTTCCTCAGACCTGAACTCTAATATCCACCATGTCCCATCAATTGTCCTCTCCTCCCCCAAACCCATTTAACCATGGAAAGGGTGGTCTTACAAGCTAGTGGTAGTATGCCTACATCTGGGCCAGAAGCGGCAAGTTTAAACCCCACTTCCCTTATCTAGCCTATCAAAGCAAGCCGTTTAAAAATAATGCATGGACTCCTGTGCTGCAGCGGTCATGTTTCTACCTCTGAGCCAGGTCCAGAGTTGTATTATAACATATCTCAACAGATTGATTTAAAAAGATCTGCAACTACTATAGGTGTGTTTGTAAACTACTTTAACCAACATTTTATAATCTTTGCCTTTCCTGAGCAGAGAAAACACTTGTGCACACAAAATAGACTCCTGTGTTGACACTGAAACATCTGGTACATTTTATCTCTAGAGATTGTTCTAATCCCCAAATTACATTATCAAGAGGAGAGAGAACAACTATAATTTATCTCAACAGCATGGCAATGCAAACAGTTAATCACCTAACTGTAATGACCTCAATCTCACAGCTTCAGAACCATTCCGCTACACAAGTGCTGCATTGCATTTGCTTTTCTAATTAAAACAATTAGGCTGGCTTAGTGAATGAGTTCACAACTCCTGTTTGCATTGTTCAAGAGGAAATCAACAGCTTCTTGAGTCACAGCAGATTGGAAGCCTGCATCTCACCTTCACTCCCACATTTCACAAACCTCCACAGCCCAGTGATCAACACTTAGCAATTCTATCCAATGCTAAATCTCGTTGCCCATTTACAGGCTGTCCTGCCTGCACTCAAAGTAGTGAACTGCCATCTCCTTTATCCACTCTGTGGCAGCCCCGTTTGGCTATGCAGTTATACATTTGTTTGCTTAGAACTGACTTACTCTACAAAATGTGCTGACAGGCCTCTTTTTGCATTTATAGCATTATTGGTTTTGTCACATTGTTTAATTGTTCACTGAACAAGCTTGTGGGAAATTTAATTGTCACTTCTGCTCTAAAAGAGATGGACTTGGTTTGGTTGGGATGGGTATACAGCTGTGAAAAACCTCCAATCCCAAAGGCAGACTCCAGACTTCGCCCCAATGTCATTGGAGGTGAGACAGAGTGGGAAGGTTTATGCCCAGGCAGGTGGGTTGCTTAATTAAATATGACAATGCGGCTACATGTCTAAGATTTAATCTGTTTGAAATTCCACCTTGGCTGGCCAGGTTCACTGGGGCCAGGGAAACACAGCAACTTAAAGAAGCAATTTCATCTGGATCCAAGAGTTAAGTGTTCTTTCATTTTATTCACTGGATCCAGTGAAGCTACATCCTCCCCTCCCAATAATTCTATATAATCAACCTCTGCCAGATTCTGATTGACACATACAATCCCACACCCCTAGACCATCCCTCCAATTTCTCCCCACCTTCTAAACCCAGTACATCTCATGCACTTGGCTTTCAGCCTTCTGACCTCTCCAGCCTTCCCCAGAAGATTTTGATTCTGACATTTAATTTTTCTAACCACTAAATGAGGGCCTCAACTCTAGCCACCCTCCACCCCACAATTTGAGTTTCCAATCTCAAACATGTCACTGCCCTACCAATGAACAGCCATCACACTCCTTCCATCTCACACTGATGTCTCAAACTTTCTCATTGATCCAAAGCTCCTGGTATCTTCAACCCACTCCTTCATCGTTTCCCAACTGCTAGTGTGCCCCCTTAACCTCATCAGTGTTTCTGATTCTCCAATATTTCCATTCCCTAATTTTTTTTTTTTAGGCCCCTGATTTGCATTGGAGGCTTACCAGTGTGTACAATTCTGATCAATCCACAGTTACCGGTATAAATCCTACTTTCATCCCCTCTGCTCCCTGGCTGTGATGTGATGCTAAAGGACTTTCTGCAAGCCAGCCAACTAGTTTCTGAATCTGGTTGGCCAACACTGGAAAATAGAGGTGTAAAATATTCATCAGATCCTGTGGTTGATTTTGCCACTTCTCCAAAAATAACTGTTCTTCTGGGTTTCCTGATCACAAACAAAAAAGCACCCTACTTTCTCCTACCCCTCAAGTTAATATTGGGGTTAACATTCATCACAGTCCACATAAAGCCATAAGCATATACGCTACAGAAGCTGAAAATCTGAAATGAAATCCACTGGGAAGTACTCAGCAAGTGGACACTGAGAAACAGAATTAACATCATGTGCTTTCATCACAATTGGGTGGATGACATGCAAGTTCACTATGATAGACCACCTCCCACCATTCAGTCATACCCACCTCAAAGAGGCAACAAACCAGACTGAAACCACCCCATTTATGCAATAGGCATTCACCTGTGATTTTAAGGCAAAGATCTCACTTGAAGAGTGGCTGGCAATAATGAGCTACTTAAATTGCACTATTGTTTAGTTCATGGTATTACCTGAACCAGCCCATGTAATTGCTTTCAAATTACTCTCAGCTGTCCAATATTCTGTATCTGTGTCACAAGTGCAATGTTTTAAGTTGATGTATAATAACTTGGGGTAATGTAATAGATGAGAATTGAAAAGACTGGTCAGAGGTAGCAGAAACTCAGTAGCTGCTATCTTAAGTAATTTGATAGAATTTGTTTATTTAGAACCGCTTTGATTATTTAACAGGATTACCAATATACTGCAGACATAAAAAGAAGCTAAATTGGTCCATGGAGCAGTCATTTATTCAGTGCAAGTAGATACTTATTGTTTGAAATGGGGTGTGAGGTGCGTGGGCATATTTCCAACGTTAGCCTGGCAAAGAGCTTCCGGTATGCATATCTAATGATCAGGAGCTCACAGAGGTGGCAGGGCCTGATATGAAATCAGTATTACATGTTGCTTCCTATCAGCGCCAAGGTTCCAAGACTAGATTCTTGCTAGTGAACAGTGAGAGCTGTATTAACGGTGTTTATTGCTCACTATCAGCCTCAATACTATCTGATCTCACCTTATCAATATTGTAGGTTTCCTATTGTCCCTCCTGCCAGAAAGATGCTGAGAATTCCTAACATCAAAATCAGAAGGGGTACTTGGTAACTCCAGTTTGCCACTTTCTCCTCCAGATATCCATCTCAGTCCCCTGGCACCATCTCAGGGCATACTCCATGGGCAGCAGCCACATGCACAGATGTTTCTGTCCAATATGTACCAGCCTTACCACATCATTGTGGCACATGTCTAATCCACTTAAGTACGTTCCCTGACTTAATATGCTGCATGTGGAACACAGTGGCACCAGCAGTCGCTGGAATTTTCTTCCTGGCTGCCCGGGTCTTTGACGTCTGTGCACATTAGAGTCTTCCTGAAGTCAATTCCATGACTGGCATACCAACACCAATTGCTGTGCGCAGTGGAGTGGTGGCTCACAGTTAGCTGCGCAGCTTAGAGGGAACATTGACCTATACTGTTCATTGCAATGCTGTTGCAAGGACACTGTGCAAGGGCAGGAACCCAGCTCTCCCCTAGATCAGGGAATATCTCAGGACTGGACATTCACTCTATTAGTGCCCACTCACTGCATCTACCAGGAGGTGGACAGCATTCATGCCCTGCCTTGTCTTGCCTTTTGAGCTTTATCCCCTCAGCCAGAAGTTAAAGGAGTGCAATGTTTCTACCTGGTCTTGCTGTTCAGCACAGACAGAAAGCCTCGCAGTTTATCATGGTTGTTGGCTGTCATCAGTCAATGGAGTGGTCAGCTTGCAATATAGCACCATCCAATCTAAATGTCATACTGATAACATGCACCATCAGCCCACTTGGCAGACACTGCATGTGCACAAACAAAACGGCCATTGTCACAAAGCCAGAGGGGAGTAGTCAGCACTCGTGGGGAGTGGGGTGTGCTGCCATCAATCAGGAAGTTCCTGCACCATTAGTCAAGGTAGCCTCCAATATTAGCTCAAGGCTGTGAGTCATGAACAGAAACCTCTCCTCCTAGCTGAAACCGAGTGTCAGGTACCCAGCACCCATCTTGGCTCTTTCAGGAGTACTGTAGGCAGCTTTCTACTGGAATGAGATAGAGAGTGATTGAGTGAGCTGGAAGTTGTTGGCTGTAAGTGCTTGTATAGGTGGAGGAAAGGTGGTGCAGTCTCCCAGGTGAGAGAGTAGGAGGTGCAGATGCTATGCAGGATAATTGGGCTGGGGGGATTGGGTGGGTGAGAGTGTGAGGGAAGATGTTGCATGCAATACACCAGTCATAGACCATGGGCCCTAGTGGGAGGTGAGTGCAGCAGCAGAGATAGAATGAGAGTGAGGTACCTCTTACCCTAGCAGAGTGTAAAAGCTCATTAACCTTCCTGCACTATTGTAGAACATTCCTGCGGAGACTGCACTGGCCACTGACAGCAACCTTGGTCTAGTCTGGGAGATGTTGTCTGCTGATCCTGGAGAAAGAGGGTGACTACCTTCTGCAACAGCCATTTCACCAGAAACTCAAAGTCCCTGTCCACAAAGCAGTATGCTCAATTCCCCTTATCTACGTTGTCCAGGGCAAATATCAAGAACCATTTCAGGGCAGCTTCAGCATCCCAGCACCACATTTTAGAAAAGCTACTGGCATCAGACATCCAGAATGTCTCAAAAATAGCAAGTACCTCTGCTTACAGCGAGTGGGAGAATTGGCTAGCATCAGGCAGGAAGGACCCCGAGTTACTGAGGTGTGTTTGGGATAATAATGCAAGAAATGTCACTGTCTCACGGAGAGAAACCTTCCATGAAGATGACACTCGGCTGTTTTCTGTTAAGATTCAGCCCATGTTTTGAATCTTGCAATTCATTCAGGCTTTGGGAAAATGTTGACATGGTAGGTTTAGCTTATCTAAGTAAGCACATGGCAGAGAGTGAGTTGTTCACTAGTAACCTGCATGTCATACTGTATACCCTAAAACATGATGGGTAGAATTTTGGATCTAACCCGCATCAAGTCAAGGGAGCTTTTAATTGGATATTTGTGCATGTGTGGAGGAGATTTAGGCAAGAGGAGGGGCAGCATTCCTGCCCTGCCGTCAATTGAGGATTTTGTGTAGTCAATTAATGCCCACTTCAGGGATTCGACCAGCCACTGTTACTAACCCAATGGTAGGCGAAGGGTTGTCGTACAGGAAAAACAGGAAGCAAAGCCTATAGTATTGCTTTTATATTTCAAGAGGAAGTCTCTCATTTAAAAGTGTCCCAAATGTGTTAAATAGTGCCTTTAAGCTATGGAGTTTTAAAGACAAAAAGCTGGCATTAAGAAAACGACATATGGAAGGTGCTGGTGTCGTGATAATGTCACTGGACTGGTAATCCAGAACCCCAGGTTAATGTTCTAGGGAAATGGGTGTGAATCCCACTATGTCGAATAGTGAAATTTGAATTAAATAGAAATCTAGAATTAAAAAGGTAGTTTAACACATGTAACCACTGTCAATCGTCAGACAGAGATCTGGTTCAATGGCCTTCAGAGGAAGAAATCTGCTCTCTTTACCTTCTCTGACCTACATATAACTCCAGGACATCCAGCAATGTGGCTGACTCTTAACTGGGATTTGCAATAAAGGCTGAGATAACACAGTGTGGAGTTGGAGGAACACAGCAGGCCAGGCAGCATCCGAGGAGCAGGAAAGCTGACGTTTCACATCGGGACCCTACTTCAGAACCCAACCTGAAACGTCTGCTTTCCTGCTCCTCTGATGCTGCCTAGCCTGCTGTGTTCCTCTAGCTCCACACTGTGTTATCTCTGACTCCAGCATCAGCAGTTCTCACTATCTCTTTGCAATAAAGGCTGACTTGTGAGGTTCAGTACCTCATCCAAAAGCAGCCAATGCCTGATCAAGAGACATTGAGAGGGGTGAGGGGCACTGAGACCATGTGTCCTGAGCTTGCAACTGGATCTTCCTTTCCCTCCTGTATACCATGATCCTCTTCATCACTCACCCAATCCTCAATCCCATTTCATTCTGAGACCACAGGTTGACATAATACCAACTGCAGCCATCACTTCTCCAGGGCAGTTCTGAGTACAGTAATCTGGCAGAGTGAACCACAAACATCAAGAACCCCTGCTAATTTTAATTTGTACTCCTTAAGTCTTGAAATTGCAGGAATGGTGACATTGTACCCTTTTCACTGTATCCTTGTCCTGGAGTACATGTGAGTACACATAAAATCTAAATCCAAATGTTCTCTCTCAATCAGGCAATCCATTGAAAGATTAATGGTGATAGGGTGAAGTTGAACTTTTAAATCATGGTTTCTTCACGGGTGAGGAACAGAGACCACTCAAAACACCAATGAATGTATCACAGTCTTTTGACAACTACTCATAACAACAGCTTTGGTTTTCAGCTTGAACTGATAGAAACGCTAGAACCTCAGGAGTTGATTGAAGAGATTGTCTCAGCATACGGCAATGTGCTGGAACAGTCTCATTGACTGAGACAACAAATCTACGCCTTGAAACCAATTTGGTAAAGTTAAGGGAGTGAATGAAATGAACACATTTTTCACTGTTGTAGCAATTAAAGACAGTAAGAACAGGAAGCTAAATGCTGCTAAATAACTGCCAGTGAAAAGAACCACCGAGAAACAGAGGAACGTGAAACAATCCCTGTTGACCAAATAAACAAACTCCCCACACAATCTTAACTATACAGAAAGAAAAACAGATGGTACAGACTATAAACCAAGCTCACTCTTTATATTTTCTAGCCTACTGAGGGCACCTTAAGCAGCACAATAATCCATACTGCACACTAACATTTGCCATCTGCAGCCAAAGAAAACACAGCAAAGATCTAAGCATTTAGGAAAAGAATAGCAAGTAAGAGTGAATTCAGAAAACATAATAGATAACAAAGTTACAATAGGGAAAAGTTCTTAACAAAATGAAGAGGCCCAAAATTCAGAGATGCCATTGGAACAGGTAGAATCTCCCCTCCTCCACAACACAATTGACAGCCACGTGTCTCCATTCCCATCCACCTTTCGTTGTGACATTTGTCTTTGCTCCCAGTTAACTAGTAAAGTCATCATATCTCTTTTTTCTGAGACTAACACAGTGTGGAGCTGGAGGAACACAGCAGGCCAGGCAGAATTGGAGGAGCAGGAAGGTTGATGTTTCGGGTTGGGACCCTTCTTTTGAAAACATAGGGCTGTTCTCTTTTGTAAAAAAAAGGCAACTGGTGGATTAACCCGATGCCTAGCCTAAAATAATTCCATGCCTCATGCAAGGGGAAAGATTGAGAAGGAGGGATCTTTATGGTAACTTCAGCCAGTATGGGAGTTGAATGCAGGCTGTTGGCATCACTTTACATCACAAACCAGCCACCCAGTCCATTGTGTCAACTGACCCCTGTAGTGTCAAGTAGGGAAGAGACAACAGCAGCAGAGCATAAAGGCAGTTGTTTTTTATAAGGGACATGGCACCACAGGAGGAAACAAGTAACCAAAGGAGGAAGTTGACAGTCAGACTGAAGAAACGAGTGCCAGATTTCAGGGATCTAGAGGTACATATCATCATGACAGAGATACAGGACAGGAAAGTGAGTCTATTTCAAATCAGGGGCTGGATACATATTATGATATGTACTTTATCAGAAGAAATGACTGTTGTAATGATTTCCACCTCCTTAATCTTGATGATTCCCTTCCACTGTAGGAAAAAGATTCACAATTTCACTTGAGCAGCCAGGGTAAACTGTTTGTCTGGTGCTTTCACTCTTTTCCCATGTGGGCATTTGTTCAAATGTTGTCCTTACTCTGCCAGAGGAATCAGAGATGAAACTGAAATCTGACAGAGGAGAAAATGACTCCGCAATCATTAGTTTTTGGCTTCTAGCATGCAGGCTCAAATCTATCTGATAATGTTCCAGCACATTTAATTGGAGCCAGTGAGCACCATCTTGAAAAATGTGTGATGGATGGCAGCCAGGCGCCTTGTTATTCCCAGTGTGAAGCATTTGAAAAGGATTCAAGAAAGATTCTGATGGATACAATTAGCTCCACCCTCCCATTGATCAGTGGTCTTCAGGTTCAGAGGAAATCACATGTGTCAGCATATGTGACTGCGCATAGAAATGACTTTCATAAAGTCATCCTCTCCACTGCTGACAGCTTAAATGACGTTTTCAGCCAATGCTGTCAGACATGTTCCTTTATTACACTTTGCAACTGTAGTGATTGTAACAAGGTCAGCCAAGTGGACCTCATAGAATATGAGTTCCCTAATTAGGGCTGTTAATCTGGTCCAATCAGAGAGCCCTGGCTGATAGATGAGAACAGGACTGTCAGAGATCCTGTTCACTCTGAGAGTGGGCTCTGAAGGAGTTGGATAAAGGGTGACTTGGTGATGGGATACCGGCCTCTGGAGTTATTTCAGTGGTGATGAGAGAAAAGCACATTCCTGAAGAAGTTCACTCCGTCATCTTTGAGTGTGGGTAAGCATTTCTGACATCATGCCATTATTTGGGAAGCTTGACTCATTCGATCCTGCTGTCAAAGGCAGGGGCCCAGTATGTGGAAAAATGTGTTATTTTTTTCCAGATAAAGGACATTGGGGCAGATGAAAAGCAACAAGTAATTCTCCTAACACCTTGTGGACCCGCAGCCTTCTTGGTTATTAGGAGCTTAACTTTCCCTGAGGCAGCAGATGAGGAAATATTTCAAGAGTTGATGGATTTAATTAAGGAATACTATGACCCTAAGCTTCCTCTAATTCGGAGGTGCTGTCAGTTTTATTCGGCAACTTGAGAATCAGGTGAATCCATTTCAAGATTTTTGCCTGGGTTTAGATGATTGGTAGAGGCATGTGACTTTGGTTTAACCCTTAATGAGAAGCTGAGAGACTATTTCATATCTGAGATTAAAGATGAAACCATGCAAAAGAGCCTAATTGCTGAAGCCCAACGGGACTTCAGGCAGGCACTACAAGCAAATGGAGCAAGAGTTGCAGGGAAGCCCAATGGAAATGTACACTCTCACCAGGCCGACTGAGCTTGGGGAACACCACTTGAGTGAAGGCAATTGCATTGACTCAGTCAGGACATATTCCAAACAGAGGAACTCTAGGTCAGCCCGCAGCAAAACCCCAAAACAAAGCCAAGTCTCAGCCAAATGGTTAAAATTTTCTTTAGGATCCGGGCCGGCATGCCATTGTAGTTGCTGCTGTTATGCGGACTCAAGACAGCAAAAGACCCCCCCTAGGCCTGAACTGAGTAAGAGAACACATAGGTTGGTATCTAGAAGAGTGCACACCCTGGAAAGTCCACCTATATCTGGGTTGGAACAGCTAAATTACTTAGCAACTTTCAAATCGGAACCAAGCGAAGTAAACGTCTGGTTAAATGTTCATCTGGTTCTCATGGAGATTGATATCAGCGCAGCCATTTCAGTGATCGCACTGAATTCACTTTGTACTCCAACCTTTAAGTTTGTGCAAGACCTGGGCTAGACTGAGAACCAAGACCAGGGATTATTTACAGATTAAGGGTACAACTTTGGTTCTGGTCTCTTGTTAGAAGCAGCTGGTTCAGTTACCACTGATTGTAGTGAAAGGTTCAGGCCCAAGCCTGGTTGGGGCGAAATTGGCTAAGAAAGATTCAACTAGATTGGCACAACATTTTTCGATTAGAAAATGGCTGCCTGAGTGAAGGCCTAATTAAATAGCCAGAAGTTTTCCGGCACTATCAAAAGAGCCAAGGCCACCTTGCATGTCAACCAGGAAGCAATTCCACAATGCTGTGTAAGTCTTGCCCGGTGCCATACAGGCAAAAGTAGATAGGGAAATCAGAAGGCTGGAAAGGGAAGGAATCAACAAACCAGTCCAATTTGTGGCCAGACCATTTGTGAAGCTCAACAGGTTGTTATGCCTTTGTGGGGATTTAAAACAAACACTGAACTTTTGTTTGCAGATTGATAAATACCCAAACCCTTGTGTAGAGGACTCGTACACAAAGCTGGCAGTGGGGCTATCCTTCACAAAGCTGGACATGAACCACGTGTACATGCAATTGAGGTTCAGTGAGAAGTATGCTGCAAATAATACCCATATGTGTTTGTACCAATATACAAGATTGCCATTTTTTCAATTTTTCAGCAGGCAAAGTTTTACAAGATTTACCTCAGGTCACCATTTATCTAGATGACGTGCTTATAAGAGGGGAGACCAATAAGGAGCACTCAGAGAACTTGGACCTAGTCCTCAGACATTTCTCCCAGGTAGTATACACCTTTGGAGGGAAAAATGTGCGTTCAAGGCAGCCAACTGACGTACTTGGGCTACAGAGTTGACGAGACCAGGTTACACCCATTGGAAAATAAAGTGAGGGCGATCAAAGGTGCCCCAGCTCCCAAGTCTGCACCAGAGCTTAGGTCTTTTCTTGGATTGGTGAATTATTACGAAAAGATCATACATCACCTGGCCTCCATCCTGGCACCGTTGCATCAACTCCGAAAGATGGGTCAGCCTTGGAAATAGTCACATAGACAAAACCAGAGCTTTCAGGGAAGTGAAGAAGCAGCTGTCATCTTCTAAGGTGTTGGCCCTTTGGATCCTAAGCAAGATTTGGTTTTAACATGTGATGTCTCTCTGTACAGCATCGGGATAGTATTAACTCAGAGGTGGCCCAAAGGAGAGGAACACCCGATAATGTATACATCCAGGACTTTGACTAACGTAAAGTATAAATATACCCAAATAAAGAAGGAAGGTTTAGAAGTCATACGTGGTGTCAGGAAGACCCACCAAAATCTTTACAGATGTAACTTGTAATAACAAAGAACCATAAACCCCTGCTAGGTCCAGTTAAAGAGGATAAGGCAGTGCCACCCATAGTTTCAGGCCAAATTCAGCAGTGGGCTCCAACACTAAATGCGTATAATTGCAAGTTAGAACACCATCCAGGAGGCCAAACAGCAAATGCTGATGCATTGAGCCATTTCCCACTGGCAGATATACCACTGTTGGTACCACCAAAGAGTCCATAATGGTTTTAAATTTTCTTGACATACTTCCAGTCACAGCTGACAATATCAAATTTTGGATGCAGAAAGATCTCTTCCTGGCAAAATTGAAACAGCTGGTGGTGAATGGGAAACAAAAGGGCCATCACAACCAGGATAAAAACCTTTTTGGAACCAGAGAGACCAGATCGCAGTAGAGGACGCCACATTATCATAGAGAGCAAAGTTGATTGTCCTGAGTAATGGTTGCTGCCAGACACTAACTGAACTCCACCAGAGTCATCCAGGAGTTTCCAAAATGAAGATGTTGTCAAGAATGAAGTTATGCCTGGTGACCAGGATTAGATACCGACATAGCCGCAGTAGTGGGGAAGTGCCCAGAGTGCCAACAAGGACAAAAATTACTGCCAGCAGCTCTCGCACATTCATGGGAATGGTAAGCCCTGGACTCAGTTACATGTCGAGTATGCAGGTCCTTCCATGGGCTCATTGTTCTTAGTCATTGCGAATGCCCACTCAAAGTAACTGGACATGCATTGAGCTCATTCATCAAGAACAGGGATGATGATAGAATAACTGTTCGCAATCTTTTGCAATATACCAACTCTGGAAGCACATCCACACTTTGAAGGCAGGCTTAAATAACAGCTTACATCTTTAGTGGAAACCAAACTGTCCTAGTTCCTATTTGATTATAGGACCACCCCTCATGCAACAACAAATATAGCTCCAGCAGAGTTGCTAATGGGGAGAAGACTCTGCACCAGGTTAAATCCGATCTGCCCAGAACTGGAGATGGGGGAGGGTGAAATGGCATCAAGAATGCTAATGCCAGACACAAGACTCCAATAAGCAACAGACACAGTTTACTGCAGGGGACAAAATTTGGTGTAGAAACCATGGGGATGGCTCTGCATGGGCAAGAGGCATAGTGGACACGAGCTCAGATCCAGTGATGTATAAAGTTTGGGTAGGTGTAACGGTCCTGAACAAGGGACGTGGACCATATGAAAGCTGCAAACTTGCAAACAGTGCGGAAGCAATGTGCCTGGCTCCTCTATCACCTTTCCAACTGTTCTGGAACGCATGGGTTTTCTCACTTCAAGCTTTGAAGGTACCTTAGAAACTGAGATAGACACAGTGGATGTCACCACCTTGACACCTCTGCTGCCTGAAGGAGAGGATAATTTCTTCCGAGAGGCTCTGGGTGCAAGAGGCGAGCTACCGTGCATTTTATATATTCCCAGTATCAGAGGCAGAGTTAGAGGAACCTGAACTAGTGCTAAAATGGCCAAGGAGGATCTACAAAAAAAACTGGCCTATATTCTTGGACTCAGAGCAGGAGGAATGAAGTGATTGTAACAAGATCAGCCAGGTGAACCTCATAGAATATGACATCCCTGACTGGGGCTATTAATCTGGTCCAATCAGGGAACCCTGGCTTACAGGTAAGAACGGGAGTGTCAGACAGTCTGACACACTGACAGCTAGCTCTGAGGGACCTGGATCAGTGTCAAAGGTTCACCATGTGCAAAAAAAGGGTGACTTGGTGATAGGATACTAGAATCATTTCAGTAATAAAACCCAGAATAATGAATGAATGTTCTCTTTTATTTTTATGTTTTACAGGATATTTCGACTTCACTTTGTAATTAGAAACGTTAACACTTCTACATCTCGTTAATAAATCATTGTCTCCCTCAGAATATCTCATCTGAAACATCATTAATGGTGGCATGATGTGCAAACTTCAATGGAGCCTTTTGCTGTTTAACCTTCTTAATTGTTGCACTATTCTCTGTGTTTATTTTTCTTCCAGTTCTGACTCAGTCTCTGTCCTAAACGTATCTATGGGATGACTACAGTGAATGAGCTATAGAAGAGGTTCAAGAAGAAGAAGCATTTTCATTTAGGGAGATTCTAACAGTTTGTAGGAAGCACTCTGAGCAAACTGGAAAAAGACATCTCTAGTCACTTTAGTTAATATTGCTGTTTCGAATGAGATTTGCAGACAGCCGAATCTCTGAAATCGAGCACTTTTGTCACAGAGGAAATATCCTCTCTTTTTTGCCACATTAATGTAAGACAGTTGTCTTTCTGGCATTAATCACTGAATTCTAGGGACTGTAGCTTTGTCCTGCATTATTTGGTCATTTGCATTGGTGCATAATTTAGGAGCACGATTAATGCAACTTCTGTCACCAGCCAGTTCCACGCAGTCAGACGTAAGTCTGGCATGTGTGACTGAAGCCCAAATCTATGTCTACCATCCTAGACCCGTATAACATTACTCCCAAGTAAATCTAGGAAGTTCAATTCAATTCTTCCCTTTTCCTCCAGAAAGTGTTGAAAGTGTCCCTCAGGCTGAATCAAGGGACAATGATAGCGCTCTCAGTATTTCAGTGAAATTAAAATTCTTCACAAACCTTCCCAGACAGTGGGTAAAGTTAGTAGCTTTAAGATTTTTCAGGTGTAGGGAACAATTGCATGCCCCATCCCCTCTCTCTGCTGCATTGTCACTCTGGTGCACTCTTATGTGGTGGTAAGGTTAGAGGTGACCTCTGCATTGGAGATGAATCCACATCGGAGTAGGTCTGGAGGTACTACAGAAAGGCCAGCAACATTAGGCAGCCAGCAGCCACACTGCAGGAAGTGGGTGCTGCTGAGATCAGGAGGAAATTGTGAGTGTGCCTCAAAATGGAGGTGCCTACGGGAAATTCAAAATAAAGAAGGTCAAGAGCTCTTAAGCCCAACAGTACGGAAGGAAAATGCTCCACAGCATTGATTGTATCCACAACTGGGTTATATTTATCCATGTAACTACCTTTTTTGATGGGGTGGGGGTTGGTTGGGATAGAATTGAGAGGAGGTTCCAATGGCTTCATTGCCTGCTCCAGGCCCAATGAAGAGCTGGTCCAAAACTATTTAAATCAATACATTCAGACAAGTTATGACATAACTCCCAGGACAGGTGGGACCCTAAGTCCCAATATAGGAACACTATATCCAGTGTGTAACCAGTGTGTGACAAACCCATGCTAGCTACTATGCCTGGATTTTTGACCTGATCTCCCATCCAAGTGCTAGCCAGGCCTGGAAGCTTCTGAAAGCATACATTTTCAGCTTAGCATAGCCATAGAATTTTTTAAAGTCAACCTTTTCAGGTATGTTATGACACACCTGTGCAACTGGGACTTGAAGTTGGACATTTCAACTCAGAGGTAGCAATACTAACATTGCACCACAAAGTTCTTCCAAATTATTTTTTAATCAACCTATTCCAATGTGTTATATCATATCTCCTGGACTCCAAGGAAGACTTGGACCTGGACTCTCTGGCACAGAGGTGGCGACACCCACACATAAACACCATTCCACAGGAATGATCAGGATCAGAAATGCTACCTGATTTGGGAGACAGCAAGGTTAATTACAGACCCAACACTGCTGCTCCAGGAGAGATCAGCCAGATCAATACAACTTAAGAATGAAATTGCTTTCTTTTTTCTGTGTTCATCGGGATCACTACTAGATGTATTTATGCTCATAAAACAGTTAGTCTTATTTTAAGTAAATGACGTAACCTCCTTGAACCCACTTAGTTAGTTGACTCTACAAACTTAATTTCTGAAAAAAGCAAACTCTTCCATTTACGATTTCTATCAGCTAAATTAAGGCCCTCTTCTTATACCATGCACCACAATGTAGCCATTCATTCCTAATGCTCCTAAACAATTTTCAAGGAACTGAGAAGAAGGCCCAGCAAAATCTGAAGCCTCTGACCAGATTTTACCTCACATATTAACTTAGCACATGCTGCGAGTACAAATAAGGCCAGATTGTGACAGCAAGACAGAATGAAAGATAAAGAAATAAAATGCATTTATATTTTAGATCACTTTCTTGATAACCAAGTTAAAGCATTAGTTTCACACTGATTCATCACTGAAATTTAGCGCTGCAAAATCTGGATTATAACTACATCACAGTTATGCACCTGAACAATATGTGCCCAAGTGTCTATAAAGGTAATGATGAAACAATAAGAACTATCCCAGTGGAATGGAACGGGGGTGACATTCTGGGATCGGGGAGAGGTGGCAGATGGGTGGTGGATGCTCAGTGATGAGCTGGGGGGCCTGGTCAAGGGGACACATTATCCCACCTTTCCTGCCACCAGTTTGCATGGTGAAAACCATTGGGCTGGATGAATGACCTTGGTCCTTCACACTTCTGCTTAAATCCTAAAGACTTGTTCAATCCCTCAACTGACCACTATGTGACCACTTCAGAACCTTCTTTGGCCTATTGGCAGACTGCCACCCATCAGCACAGTGCACTGTCTTTCTGCTGTAATCTGGTGAGGTAGGAATGAGCAGTTAGGCCGTAATCACTGCACCCAGAGCGTTTTATGACTCCAATCTCCTGCAAAATTCCATTGGTAGGCTGTAAAATCTAGTCCCCTGTTGTATTCTAGTGGGTTCTATCTGATTCTTAGCAGAATAATGGAATTGGTTCAGCATTAGCCCTGAAAATATTTGTGTTGGACTGGGGTGGACAAAATCAGAAGTGACACAACACCAGGTTAATAGTCCAACAGGTTTATTTAAAATCACAAGCTTTCAGAATGCAACTTCACCTGACAAAGGAGCAGCACTCCAAAAGCTTGTGATTTTAAATAAACCTGTTGGACTGTAACCTGATGTTCTGATTCTGAAAATATGTGACATCTCTGCCTCTAGACGATGCAAACTAGGAATATCTCAGGCTTTATCCCCTACTTATTTTATGGTAACTTACGACAGCCAGCGTTACGAGAAAACAACGAACAGAGAAGAACAAAGAAGAGTAAAGCTCAAGAACAGGCCCTTCAGCCCACCACACTGCACTGACACATGATGCCTTTCTAAACTCAAAACCTTTTCCCTAATCATATATCCGTCAAGATGCCTGTTAAACATTGCTATTGTATTTGTTTCTACCACCTCCTCTAGCAGCGCATGGCAAACACTTACCACCCTCTATGTAACAAAAAAGGCCTCTCACATCTCTTTTAAACTTAGCCCCTCTTGCCTTAAAACTACATCCCCTAGTAATTGACATTTCTACCCTGGAAAAAATATTCCAACGATCCATTCTATTCATACCCCTCTTAATTTTGTAAACTTTTATCACATCACCGGCAACATTGAAGTGAAACAAACTTAAAAGTTTGTCTAATCTCTCCTCTTGGCTTATGCACCAATTAACCAAAATGACCAAAGTTTACACAGGATCCCCTCATCTTGATGATTCGTTCTTCCACTGGTAAAGCACCTGTATGAATAATGGACAAGGTCTCGGATTGGCCATTGATCTCTGCCAATGCCCACATGGAAGCGAAGTTTGAGTGAAGTGCTGGAGAAGAACTAAAAATGTTGCCCCACGCTGAAGTAATGTTTCTGGAGAAGGTGAAGAAAGCAAGGCATTGGGAGGAGGAAAACTAGAGGAGAACATCAGAGAGAAGAAATTGAAAGAAATGCTGATACAGTATTGATATTTGACCATAAGATATAGAAGGAGAATTAGGCCATTTGGCCCTTTGATTCTGCTCCACCATTCAATCATAGCTGATGTACTCTTAAACCCCATTGTCCTCCCTTCTCCCCTTGACCTTTAATCCCCTTATTAATCAAGAACCTATCCATCTCTGTCTTAAATACACTCAATGACTTGGTCCTCGAGCCTTCTGTGGCAATGAGTTCCACAGTTAAACCATTATCTGGCTGCAGAAATTCTTCCTCGTCTCAGTTCCAAAGGGTCATCCTTTCATTCTGAGGCCGTGACCTCAGGTCCTAGTCTCTTCCACTAATGGAAACATATTCTCTGTGTCCACTCTATCCATGTCCCTCAGTATTCTTTACATTTCAATGAGATCTACCCTCATCCTTCTAAATTCCATTGAGTACAGACACAGAGTTCTCAATCCATTCTCTTATGACAAGACCATCATCCTGGGATCATTCTTATGAGCTTCCTCTGGACCCTTTCAAAGACTGGCATATCCTTCCTTAGATAGAAAAACCCAAAAGTGCTCACAACATTCCAAGTATGGTCTCTCCATCGGCGTGTTTGGAATAACAGACCTTGTTACAATCATTAACATTTCTGCACCTTAAAATTTGACATTAGGTCATCCTGAATTGACCGATCTCTGCGCGTGGAAATTTCTGCCATCCTAAACAAATGTTTTTGATGATAGTGCATTAAGGAAATACTGTGAAAGGAATAAATGGTTGGATGAACAAATTTTATGCTATATAGCAACTGGCCTTTTGTAAAACAGTGAATATTAGAGCTTCATGGTTGAAATAAAAAGAAACTAATGTCATCATTGCTGTAGGTAATTAACTTACTCTTGTTCTTTACATTACTGTTTTATCTACCCAAGAAATTATGTATGCTAACTAATATTTCTCTCACACTTGATGATAGTTTACATGCACCTTGATGATTTTGACATTTATTTTACCAAGTGTCACTCATATGATAAATTTGAAGGCCTCATTTGCAAATTAACAGTATCTCTGATTATAAAAATCACTTCTGGCTCCATTTCTAGTCAAGTGTATGACATAGGTTGCAATACAGCTGACAATCTTTCTGTCTTATATTTGCCTATGAAAGTAGCATTTTTTTTGTGTGTGCACAACAATTAAAAAAATCTTATCTTTCAGATTGGTTGAGCCAGAACTCAACTGACATAGTCTAGCAGAGAAGTCGATATGTTTGTCATGTTGACATCTTTTTATTAGCTCAGGTACATAAAACACAACACCTGCAATTCAGTATACTTGTCTGCAATAGTACTTGCTTAATATGTTGCGACTTTTTGCTGTGAATCAATAACACGGAAGATGCACCTTTCCATATATTTCCAAATGGACTGACAAAGGCAATTAGTATCTGTTGAGGGGTTTGAAGCCTGGATAAACATAGAATTCACATTGCACTTACAATCCATATTATGACCCTGCCTGCACAAACTTTCATCCAAGCACGTACTGGCTAGGTTTGGATTTGAATTTTGAGTTTGCTTAAGAAATTTCTAACATTTAAATCAAACACGACAATCTGATTTTTGCTTTGACTCAGAAACAGAAGTCTGTTTCCCCATTTTTTTCAGTCATTCTTTAATGGTTTCCATAGACTCGCTCTTTAAACACAGCTCCAGCCTTGACCCACCTCTATCTTGATTCTTGACTGGATTAGACTTGCCACCATTCCCACTCATACAAATTGTAGCCCAAAGTAAGAAATAAAACCTGGGAAAAATCCAAGAGGTCAATGAGAACACCTTCCTTCACTTAAAAGAGTATATGTGTCAGATGGAAAGGTGGGTCAGTCAGCTGCCCAAGTCAGCTTGTGTTGTAATATGTAATATCAGCACTAAACTCAATGTAAATTGTTGAAACAAAGAACTTGATTTTGAATAAAAAGTGCTGGAAATACAACCAGTTTGGCAGCACCTGTGGAGAGAGGTAGAGAGTTAACGTTTCAGATCAATGATCTTTCATCGGAATTGATTTCTTTAACTCTGCGCGATCAGTGAAAACAATGTGGGCTGTGCAGTAAAATAGGAGCCAGCTCTCTCTCACTAAATTTCTGATATCTTTGTGCCACTGCTATTTTACCCTACCGATTCCAATGGAATAAATGACTGCAGGCTAGCAGCTGCCTCATCAACATTTAATATCACGGCCCAATAATGTTGTGGAGATGCTGATGTGATTTGAACTCAGAATCAGGACTATGGAACTGTGTGTTCTGGACTTTTCTGAATTTTGGCAAGAGATGGGTCTTTCCTGGCTGTGATCCTAAGAGTTTTTTTTAAAAGATTGCCTTGAGGGACCCGGGGAGTAGGGGCAGTCTTCCAGGTGCATACAAGGATATTATGGACTTCTTTTTCTGACCAGAATTGTTTCAGGAAACCTTTCTCAAGCAATTACATTGTTTAACAGATATGTAAGACCTTTGGATTACTGTTGCTGCCCCCCGCTAAACAAAAATAAAGTTTTGGTCTAAGTTTCAGCCCCATTTTACATGACACTTTTAATAATCGTTAGTCAGTGAGATTTTATGCCCATGTCCCAGACAAGGAAATTGACTTAGTGTCTACATAAAAAAAAACTTATTAGCTCATCCTGCTACAGACATTGGAGCTGGAAAGAAATGCTTGTGGTTCACCAACACCTTTCTCAGAAAAGTCTTGAAGCATTCTTCACACACAAACCAAGTAATTGTTGCTGCATTGGTGAAACAATAATAATTTTCTCCAGGGCTGTGTATACCGATAATATTTAGTAAAAGAATGTTAGCTGAGCCACATACTGTGTTTAGACACTTAGCTAAACTATCACATCCTAAGGTCAGCACCTCTACCAATGAAGCACTATCTCAGAATCACAATAAGGGAAGAATCCATTCTGCAATGGTTGACTCAACAAACATGCAGAGGCAGGCATACCATCAACTAAGCCAAGCTAATACTATTGATCTTAAATGTCATAAAATTTCATCAGTTTACAGTTGATGTGAATCTATACGGTTATTACGCTCTATCACAAAATGCAAGTAAACATTTACTTTAATAGCAGGATGTTGAATTTTAGTCTTTTGCACTGTTTGGGTGATTTATATAATCCTGAACTGTCAATTTAAGATACAGAATGAAGAACTGAATGGTATGCTATTGTGGTTATACCTCCATCTCCCACTCATTCAAATGCAGCTTCTTCACTGGGAATACAGAGTAGAAGAATTTACTCATTATTTTTGTATCCTTTTCATTTAGTTATATTTTATCTAGGCCTGAAGAAATTAGTCAAGTCTTTGTTGTGATCAATATGGGAAAATTAAATAACCTGGAGGTACAAGCCCTATTTATCAAGGGTTTAGTTTCCAAATGGGGACAATCAGATGTAAAATAATTTTGAGCAGAATAATATCATCCCAGGCGACAGGCAAATTAGATTTAAACAAGTGCTCATTTTTGGACCATGTTGATGTTGTGAGTCACTCTTTTAAATCCACTTTAGTTAAGTAGGTTATGCCCTGTTACCACTGAGTTTTATTTCATCGTGAACACTATTGACCATACGCTTCTTAAATGATTTATAAAGCAATGTTAAAAAGAATCATCTTTTGGAATAATATATCAATACTTTTTTACAAAAGGAATCTAAATTATGCAACAGATATTTGGACTTCTAAGGATATCATTCTGACTGAATGCCTTTGATTTCTTTTTATTCCAAATGCAACCTGGAGGTATTGAAAGTTTGCAAACAAAATAAAAATACAGCCCCTTCTGTTTTCATTGTAAGCAGTTGGTTGGATCAATAGTAATATCAAGCTGCTGTTGTCCTGCACCTTCAGAATTCATTGTCTGCAGGAATCCATGGATAGTTAACAGTTCCTTTGTCAAAATCTGCTGGCTCTCTGTATGATTGGCAGCAAGTGAGCTGACAGCAATGGCTATTTCATCTATATTATGAGAGAGCTGAGGTAGTGTCTGGTCTGTCCTGATGATAAGAAAAGTGAGCAGCTTTTGTTGAACACTGAGACAAATTCCTGACACAGCCTTAAATGTAGTGTATAAATGGAATGAGACTGGACTTTCCAAATTAAGGATGAGTAACTATACAAGAAAAGCACAATTACAAATGGCCTTGGCTTTGAGATTAAGGTGGTTCCTTCAGTTGTGGTGGGGAGGAGGGGGATTAACTAGGGTGGTACTCAACTTGCATAGGGAAACCTGGAAGCCAATTGAACACATTGTAATGTGAGATCTCAGCTCGATTGTACCAATTTAACCTGACTTCTGAATTTCTCATGTATACCCTCATGATTCAAATTTGATCTTTGTTGCATTTAAAGGGAAAGTTACAAATAGCAGTTGGAAGCTTTCAATTTGTATGGTGATAATACAGTAAGGGAAAGCATCCAGATTCAATGACTCTTCATTACAATTGCTGTCAGGTGCTGACCAGAGGAATAGGATATACTTTTCTTCCCAGCAATAGGAGGAAGAAATTTGGTTCTATCAACTAGGTGGCATGGATTGAAGTAGTGAGCAGATGAAAAGCAGCAGCATTGTGCCCTGGATATTCTGGATACAGTGTCGAAACCTCTCCAAAGGTCAAAATCAGGTCAGAAAAAGTGTATACATTTGTTATTACAATTACATTTTTGTTTTAAGCCCTACTCACCCTCTAAACTTCCTTACTAAGTTCTCAGTCACATTACTTCTCAAATCCATTCAATGTCCACAACAAGCAATCTTCATTTTCCATTCAATCATCACTTCTCTGTTGACCCACCATGGACACTCACCTTAATCCTTCTGCAATGTGATGCATCCATCCATTGAGAAAATACCTCACTTCCTTGCACTTACAAATATGCTCTTCATTTCTCATGGACAAGAGTATAAAACACAAAGGTAGGGGACCGGACTGATAATGGGCTACCACTTTGGTCTAACTCAACAATGTTCTGGAGAAGTTAAATAACATAATTATATCCACAGCGACAGTGACTGAAACCTCACAAATATCTAGTGCAAATATCTTTGGCTCATAAGTGCTGAGTTCATCAATAACTGAATTACAAGACTAAATCGTGTCCCTTTCATTTGGCTTCCAGGCCTTCACATGTAGAACAAGTCCCACAGAAGATCCATGAATACAGTTCCTCAGAGGATTCGATTCCTGCAAAGCTTACACTGTCATAAACTGTATAACAATGCACTAGCACAGAAACTTACACTTCAGTGAGCCCAGTCAGACAGTTGGATTTTCGGCTTGTGATTCACAATTCACAAATGAGCATTAGCAGACAATGGTGTCAGCGAGTGTTGCAGATAATCCACGTCAGGAATAAGAAGAATAATCCCCCTTTAACCTCTGTTCAGCTGAACACAGATGCATTCAGAGGGAGGATGCTAAAGATACATTAAGCAACTACTGATTAACATACTACTTACACTGTCCACAATAGTGAAGAGGATCTCTAGTACATTGCAGAGATTTGTGAGAACATAAACCCTGGATGGGCAGTCCATCTGCAAAGCTGCACAGCTCTGCAATTGTTAGATACTAAATTCTTTGCCATCTTTAGCCAGATATCCACAGCTTTACAACCTAGCTTCAGCCTGTGTGGTCTGCAGCAGTATTGTAGGAGCGATGTAGAACTGACTTTGGATAACGATAATGCTGAAAGTGAACATAGAAGATGGAATTCCAATGTTCACACTTCTCAGCCGATACCCACTCCTCCTCTTTCACCACCCACCAGTACCTTAAGTGGCATCTCGCCAGAGAAACTATGACCTCCAAAACACAGAGGAGATAAGCCAAGAACATCTCAGTCAGCAGGGATCCAAGAAGGCCACCTAAACGTTTGCTAAAATCACGCGATCGCACAATGTGTTTTAAAGTATTGGTGAAGAAATTATAAATCACAAAAGATGTGTATATAAATATTAGACAAAATGTTTTGGTGCTAGGTTCCCAGCATTTGTATAACTCTACAAAAAAAGCAATAATTTTCATCATGTCCACATGTTGCTCCTTTAGAGGCCCATAGGTCATCTTGTCCTTTCACTAGGTTCGTAGTGAATGTTAATATATGCTGGAACCCATTGTGTGGTAGATGAGCAGTAGAAGGACTATATAGCATCAAAGCAATGGTGCTGAGCATGGTAAGGGAGTAGGGAATATGGTGATGGCAGTGGGAATGAACTTCCATTTGTACTGTTTCCCACTTATACAATGTCAGAGCATCCCTGACAGCCCGGGCAACAATGTGAACAACTTGCCTGGTCATGGGTGTTCTGTCTTTATCCTCCTCCACTGCTGAGCTCTTCATTCATTTTGTCCTCCTCATTGTAAGACAAGAGATGAGCCCTTTCATTCTCCACCACCTGGAAGACTCAGTGCTGCATGTCCACACTGCTGTGGATGATGATTGTCTCTTCTGTTGTGCTGACAGTGACAGCCAAAGTAGCTCCTATCCTGAACCTGTCAGTTTGATTTCTTCTGAGTTGATAATATTTGTACTGTCGCAGGTACTTTCTACCATATATTAGAAGAGTCAACTGAGCAAAAAGTGATTCCTGTACAGGTGCGATAACAATGTGTAAATACACAGCTAACCTGTTGTTTATACTTGTCATCATTTCCCAGGTCAGCTTCCAGAGTTGCACGAAATGTGTGGTGACCAAGTGAAATTTGGAGCCACATTAAAAGCAACTCTAAAATGTTTCATCAACATTTCTTAATCAATGCAAAAAAAAATCATTTGTATCCAATTAGAAAACATGTATGTTAAAACCAAATGTAGGTATCTGGGAGCTGGATAGCACTCCTACTCAAAGTCAAAAATATTTGCACAGACCCTTCAGTTCCCTGGCTGGATGGAGACCAGACTTATCCCATCCTCTCCCAAGATAGGAGCAGTACCGCTCAAACTTTCCAACATTTTGGCTACACAGTAATTTCTTAAAAAGTTTAATCTTCTGATGAGCAATTTCCCTGCAGCTGGAACCCACTGCAGGGTCTCCTACTCTGGGCTAGAATCAAAAAACTTGGAGGTTTCCAATTTACTTAACTGCACCATTCTCCAGGAAGCTTTAGAAGGATTGAAACCAGTTCCAGCGCATGGGTAATCATAGTACTGACAACCCTCTCTTCATCCATGCCCCTTCTGACTGTCCCCATGAATGCCTGATTACTCCTCTGACATGCCCCTAAACCACACCCATAATCCATCTTGTCTACTATCCTGACCCAAACTGACAATCTCCACCTGCCTCAATTACCCCCTGCCCCATTGAACATCTCCCAATCTCATCCACCTATCTGCCACATTATCCCCTCAGGCAACTGCTACCTGACTACCTCACTGACCCACTTGATATTCTACTCCCTTGAATTACTTGCCATCCTAATCCCTCATCCACCCCACCCCCTCACCGAGTCACTCATTTTCCTTCAACCTCATGCACCCACACGATATCCTGTCCCATCACCAACCTGTCACCAGGCCCACATCTACCCAGGTGCTACACTACTCCATCAGCCAACCTGTGCCCTCACCCACCTGCTACCCTGCACCTCATCTACCTGCAATCTGACTTCATTACCTACTCACCCACCACATTACCTCTCAACCATCTGCCTCCCTTTCCCTTCCCCAGGTACCTTACACCTTTACCTTCTCTCTGTAGCATTCCCAATAGGCTTTGGGACATTAAAGCCCTGTACTTACCAAAATGCAGCAACTAATGCTGTAAAAACCAGGCCAAGGTTTGAATCACCCTGTTGATCTTATCCTGCAAAAATGGACTCCACATCAAGTACATCGTCCGACAATGATTCCTGCTCCTCAGAAGTTTTGGCCAATCATCACCACATAAAGTCCTACCCTATCACCTGTACCAGGGTTAAAATTCCAAATGTAATTGTGAAACAGTTGTGCTGTAATTCAAATGTAATGGTGTGTACACAAGGAATCCTTACTGTAAGACTGAAATATTACCTCAGCTATATTCACAATACATGATTTTGTCTTGGCATCAATGAAATTGCCGATAATATATTCAGCTTTCATGCCTCCTAATATCATTCCTAAATTATACAAGCAATCATAAACAAACATAACCCCTCTAGTCCTGCTGCTCCATTCTTTCTAAAAGTAATGTTCTAGATTTACTTCCTTTATCTCTCAAAGTATTGTGTCCTATATCGTTCAATGAGCTGCTCAATGATGCAGTCAATGACAAAAATGGACTAATGTGCTCAGAGATCATTAGTGCATCTGGCCAAATCAATTGTAAATTTATTACAAGGATAGAATCCAAACTTAAATTTTCAATTCATGGTGCAATTTATAGTGACAAGTTTAAAACAAATGCTATGCTGACCTGAAGCACAGTATGTTTTGGATTTAGGTTTCCAAGTTCAGTTTATGCTCATAGCTTGCACATTTTTAAGTTACGACTGGACAAGGTCAAACAGCACACAATTGATGAGATTGGAAAATTGTGTGTAAATGCAAACTAAAGTTATACATGTGATAAAAGTTAAGTCTCAGGTCAGAAAGGAGAAACACTTGAAATGTAGGAAGGATTCAGACCCATCACATTGAATATTGCCTCCAACTGTCTTCCTTGACCCAGAACCCTGCCTTTCTGATACCAACCCTGTTCCTATACCCTCCCTGAATGGAGGCCACAGTGGTGCTCACTGCCAGTAACCCCTCTTTCATTGCTGTCATGTCATCCAATGCTGTTCCCAGACACCTTGAGTTTCCCTTAATTACTGTCCTTTTTCCCACCTCAACATATGCCTCTGTTTTCCCCAGCAGCCTAGTTAGCCCTGCCCATCTTTTGACAATGGTCCCCATTTAACCCATTAGCTGCCCCTGAACTTTCTCTACCACTCAATGGACAGACCCTTAGATTTTTAATGATTATTTCTCCTCAGTGTTTACTGAAGAGAGAATCATGGATGCTAAGGAAATAAATGAAACAAGTGTGGATGTTTTGGACCGCATACACATTACCTGAGAGAAGGTGTTTGCAGCCTTAAATCGCATTAAGGTGAATAAATCCCCTGCGCCTTATCAAGTCCATCCTCAGACATTGTGGGAGGCTAGGGAGCAAATTGCAGAGGCCCTTGCAGAGATTTTTGCTTCATCTTTAACCACTGGTAAAGTTCTAGAAGACTGGAAGGTGACCAATGTTGTTCCATTGTTTAAGAAAGATAGCAAAGACAAGCCAGGGAACTATAGGCCAGTGAGTCTGACATCAGTGGTAGGAAAGTTATTGGAGAGGATACTGAGGGACAGGATCAACTAACATTTGGATAGTCAAGGTCTAATTAAGGATAGACGGCATGGATTTGTGCACAGGAAGTCATGCCTGACAAATGTTTTAAGAGCTTTTTTGAAGGGGTAAACAAGAGGATAGATGAGGGTAGGGCAGTGGATGTTGTCTATACTGATTTTAGTAAGGTCTTTGACAAGGTCCTGCATGGTAGTCTAGTCTTGAAAGTTAGGTCGCATGGGGTGCAGGGAAAGCTAGCTAATTGAATTCAAAATTGACTCGATGGAAGCTGAGCTACTCTTGCAAAGACTTCATGTGGGCGTAATGGGCTGAATAACTTGTGTTTCTAGAACAGTAATATCTGTAATAACTGGAAGCAGAGGGTGATGGTTGAAGGTTATTTCTTGGACTGGATGCCAGTGAATAGTGGTGTGCCACAGGGCTCGGTGCTGGAACATTTGTTAGTTGCTATTTACATAAATGATCTGGACGTGAATGTACAAGGTATGATTAGTATCATCCACAAACTTACAAAATTAGGAGGAATCATTGATAGCAAAGAAGGTTATCAAAAATTACAGAGGGCCCTTGATCAGATGGGGAAGTGGGCTGAGGATTGGCAAATGCAATTCATTACAGATGAGTGTGAGGAATTGCACTTTGGAAAGTCAAACCAAGATAGGACTTACACAGTAAATGGTAGGGTCCTGAGGGGTGTTGTGGAATGGAGGGACCTAGGAGTACAAGAACACACTTCATTGAAAGCGGTGTCACAGGTAGATAGGGTGGTGAAGAAGGCATTTATCATGCTGGCTTTCATTGGTCAAGGCACTGAGCATTGGAGTTCGGATGCTATGTTACAGTTGTATAAGTTGATGGTAAGGCTGCACTTGGAGTATTGTGTACAGTTTTGGTCACCCTGTTATAGGAAAGACATAGTTAAACTGGAAAGCGTGCAAAGAAGTTTTATGAGGATGTTGCCAGGACTAGTAGGCCTGAGTTGTAGGGAGAGATTGACCAGGTTAGGACTTTATTCCTTCTAACTTAGGAGAATGAGGGGTGACCTTATTGAGATGTATAAAATTATGAGGGGCATAGACGGGATGAATACATATAGTTTTTTTCCCAGGGATGGGGAATTGAAAACTAGAGGGCATAGGTTTAAGGTGAGAAAGATTTAAGAAGGACCTGAGAGGCAATTTCTTCACACAGAGAGTGGTGCATATATGTAATGGACTGTTAGAGAAAGTGGTGGAGGCAGGTACAATAGCAACACTTCGAAAACATTTGGATAGGTACATAGATGAGAAGAGTTTAGAGAGATATGGATCGAATGCAGACAATTTGAACTAGCTGAGTGGGCACTGCAGTCAGCATGGACCAGTTTGGCCCATGGGGTATGTTTCCATGATGTACTACTCTATGACTCTATGACTTTATGACTGTATTTACTCCAAACATCTTCCCTAGACATGACCAGTAGATTCCCACCTGCTGTCTTGCAGCTCCCTGACTGACAAGAAGCAGTTTCCCTGACTGTTTGTGATGGACCTACAGGACTGACCATTGTCCAATCTCCAAATGATACTTGGACTTATCTCCTGACTGGGGCCTAGCCCCTGGATAGTGTGCTGACTCCACCCATGACTGACAGTACGGGAATCCTCTAACCAATAGTGGCTCCACCTTGATTGGACTGAGAACTATTCCCACATTCTTTCAAACATAACTATTTGGTTGAATAATTGTCCTATAACTGACAAGCGTAACAAGCAGCCTCTCTGTGTGTCTGCACAGTGGAGCACATCTCTGTGGCAGTACTGATACATTTTAGGCTCTGGCAGAAGTGCCAATACATTATTTGGCATGGAAGAACAAGGCATGAAAATTGTGAGCAAGCAGGTAGACAGCAAATGAGCATGTGCAAAGAGCAAGAAAGCTGCCCTAAGATGGAGCCTGGGTCCAATTGGTGAGCTTGGTGCCAGTCCCTGCCTACAAAATGTCCTTGCAGTAGCCATTTATTGTTAGTTACCAGTGCACCATCCAATGCTGGTCTCAACCTGTAAGTGAATCAGAGATGTGGCAGGAGGATACTGAGGCATTGGCAGTTATTGCATGCTAATGTCCATGGATGAAAGGTGTGTGGCTTGCGCCCATGGATCACGCTACGAGATTCTGCTACATGTTGACCAATATGGAGGCTTTTCAGAGCCAGCAATGAGCTAAGTTGCCAGTTGCCTGTGCTGACGTCCATGTTGAGAATTCCTAGCATCTAATTTGTTCACAACAGGTAGTATGATAGACAGGTGCATGTTGATGAGGCAAGATGTGTAGTTGATAAGGTTGTTAACAACCAATTATTCCCCTAAATAGGCAACTGGCAGCTGCCAAGGGAGAAATCTCACCTTGACACCCAGAACTTAGTTACAAGAAGCAGCTATATGTTACCATTATCAACTCTTGCTGGACTTCTTGCACTGTTCTGCCACAATTCTCACCATGATCCATGGTGATCAGGCTCCTGTAAGATTCTGCCCTTCATCGTTTCCTAGCAACTCTAGATAGGAACATTTCAAATAGGAATAATCCAAAAAGCGATATCCTATACTCCTGAACACTAGGCACTGATATACAGAATGGTCATGCCTGCAGTTTAACATTTAAAAGAGCCTCCCATCCGTTTAGGATTGGCTCATCAAACACAATTGTTCCATTACACAGATGATGTAAACAGAACTAAGATCCAGGGTATTAGCAATTTTCAAATCAAATGATTTGATCTGAAAACTTCAGTTCAAATTTTCATAGGCTTTGATATCAGTATACAGACATTGGTCAAGTATATTCTGAATTTGTCTGTATGAGAAACAATCTCAATGGATTAGTTTTAACTGTTGAAAGAGTACATTGGCTTTTCATGTCATTTTGGTCATTACAGAGATTACAAAGATCAGCATTACTAATGAAAGGAAAAGAACAGTTTCTATTGATAAAGTTCTATGTGAATGCTTGTAAATGAAATTTTGACAAGGAGTTAAAAGAAGTTTGGTCTTAAATCCAACAAAAGACCCTGGGTGAAAAATCAAATTGAACAATGCCAACATTAAGGTGCTGCATTTTCAGTGCCTGAAACAGCATCCATAGCCCATTCAAATCACATCAGACCCTCTGGACTGAATTTTACTAGAAATTGTCAAATCAGCATCCCCTGTCTGGATGATACCAGCCCATGACCCACACATGACCTGCATGGAAACCTGATATCGAGGGGCCATCCTTACAGCCCTTGGTGACGCCACTGAGAGAGGAGGTGTTACGTTGCAGATATGCTGGACAGCATCTCATAACATTCTGATATCCATTTCTGGACAGTGTGTAGGCACAGCCCCTCTCTCATCTGGAAAGGCTTTCATGGCAGTGTCATGATCTGTACATCCTTTGCTTACTATGGTATGCCTGTACCGCTCGTAAACAAAGCTTTTCACTGTATTTTGGTGCATGTGACAATCAATCAATCAATCAATCAAGTTGAGTGACTGTGACTCCCCTGCATCTTTGCCACGCCCTGGGGGCACCTATAGCTGTAAGTTCTGCACTTGGATTCAGCTACACGTCAGCCTAAGGTTGATACTAGTCCTGGGCTTGTGGACACGTGTTCCTCATCCATTCATGTGGCAGCCCTTATCATACGCTGGAATGACCATAGCCACCGTCCTGGATCCATAGGGGACAGTCCCAAGGAGCTTACATGGGCAACAGCAGAAACAAAGAAGCTGCTCAGGCATGTGATCGTTCAGCAGTCACTGCACACACAAGTAATACTTGGACAGTATCTTCTAAACACTGGGACATAGAGGCCCCCAACAATGAGATAAGTGCGTGTCACTACCTGGATGTTGCATATATTGCCCTGATTCTGTTGCTCAAGCCTCTTAGCAAACAACCAGGATCAGAGTGTTGCAGCATTGATGAGAACCTTTCTCCCCCACTTTCAGTCTTCACTGTATCCAAGAAAGGCAGTGATGCATACAGGACAATGTTGTGGATGTTTTATGGTCCAAGGTGGGAAGTGAGCATTTTCTGCACCTTATACAGGTTATGGGACTTTGAAAGGTGATTGCTACTTTGGCAACAAGGATGAAGTTTTCCAGTTCGCAAAACATTGTTCATGTCACACAGCCATTAGTGGGAATGATTCATAATATTGCATGATGTGGTCAAGAGTGCTTGGGACCAGGACTTCCAGTTGACACAATAGGTCAGTGTGTAAGGTTTACATACAGTGTTTTGTACTCACAGATTACTTCCACATGTACTGTTTGAATGTCTGTTTAATCCTATCAGCGTTCGAAGGGTCTCACAGCACACAAATGTGGACTCCCCTCACTCACAGAGTGAAGCAATTACTTGGCCACACTGGATGTGGTGGCAAACATTTTCATTCCCATTGTGCACTGTGATTTGGATGACAATGGAAGGAAACAGCAGTCGCAGTGAATCGCAGGTTCAGTCTCTCAATCTAGGCAACCCACCAAAACTTCATATTCCCTTCTTCCTTACCGTGCCCATCAATGCCTCTGGTTTTAATCTTCTCCACATTTCCACTCAAACCGTTTGTGTAATTTGTCATCTCAACACTTTACCTCCTGAATCCCAGGGGCACACTGGGCAGTCATGCCAGACGTAATAGTGCAATGTTCCCACACCCCTCATTGAAGCCTGGATGGTGCTGACCATTGATGGCACCCATCCTGTAGTACCCCTTGTCCTCCCATTCACTGTAATTCCCTCTCCTCATAAACACTGTGTTGCCCCCTTTTACAGAGGCAATTTTATTGAAATATGTGTGGCTTGTTTGCCAACTACAGGTGTAATTTTAATGTAGCATGGTGTCACCCAGCAAAGCCCTTAACTGATCACTGCTGTAAACCTACCTGTCTGTGCATAAAGGTAAAGCAGGACAAAAGTACTGTGAACCTTCAAGCCCTGGGTGGGGCTTAAAGTGCAAAAAAGCAAGGCAGAGATGTTCTAAGCGTCCAAGTTAGCACGAAGTGAGTGAGTGCTAGGAGAATAAGTGAGGAGCCGTGGGTGCACCTTAGACAAATAGGTGCTTATCCCTGCAAGCAAAGTGCCCTGGCAGCAGCGTTAGAATCTTAGAATCCTTGGAATCCCCTACAGTGTGGAAACAGGCCATTCGGCCCAACAAGTCCATACCCACTCGCCAAAGAGCATCTGAGTTAGACTCACATCCCTGTCCTGTAACCTTGCATTTCACATGGCTAACACACCTAACCTATACATCCCTGGATATTATAGAACTATTTAGCATGGCCAATCCACCTAACCTGCACATTTTTGGACTGAGGAAGGTTCTGAGGAAGGGTCACTCAACCCAAAACATTAACTCTAATTTCTCTCCACAGATGCTGCCAGACTTGCTGAGCTTTTCCAGCAATTTCTGTTTTTGTTTCCGATTTACAGCATCTGCAGTTCTTCCTTTTTTTTTAATTGAGAAGTGAACGTGTGCTGATCTTTCTGTATTTCCACAATTGACTTGACATTGCCCACTTGACTCAGGGGTTGGGAAGACTCTGCCCCCGGTGTCCTGTTAAGATGCCGTAATGCTGTAGCAGTCCACTGTGTTGTCTACATTTGAGCTGTCATGGCAAACCTAGTGGTGATGACTGAGCAACAAGGGTTATGCAAAGGTAATAACTCTGGTGTTTAAACCATGTACGTATGTGTAGCACATGTACAATGAAAACCATGCTAGAGATATAGAACAAAACAGTGATGTGCTGAACAAACACTTTCACTGCCTGGGGCACTCTGCAAAAAAATCCTCAATTATTTATCATAATTTGTGGTGCTCGACAGCACAACATCATCGTCGTGGTACCACAGCATTTGCTACTAGCTGTACAGCAAGCAGCTGAAAAAAGGGAGAGCAGCACAATGCCTCGGGAAAGCAGAAAGCAGGAGGTGAAAGACTACACAATAGCCTCATTCAGCCCTGCTGTCCTTGAAGACTGTCAGTGGGTGTGAAATGAAGAACCTAATTCTACACTCATCAACTGGCAACTGAAAGGGCCTTGGTGCGTTGGCACTGATTGGACAATGAATGCTGCCTTCCTGAGTGAAAACAACTAAATCGTCTCTCTGGACAAGGGGAGGTACCACAGCAATTCTCGAAATCTGTTGAAGGGTAAGTTGTTGGACTGATGTCCACCCTGAACTGAACACTGGTATTCACCAAAATGGTAGCAATCAGGCTGAGCATGGCAGCAAGCTGAGCTTCTGTTGCAACACACAATGCACCTATTGGAAGCTGTGCTATTGACCATCACATCTTGCATCTCGCTTGAGTCCACAAGTTGACGAATGACATTGGTCATGCATGCCAGATGGAAGCGATGAACATTAAGTTCTGCACAAATTCCTGTGCAAGGTTGGTGTCAGATTGCTCCACAATCCGTGAAGGAAACATTCTGCTAAGCAGCCAATGCACCAAGCATTTTTTGTGCATAATTATCAGGCTTCTTCTGTAGTCTGTCTGATCACAGTCTTTGCCTGAGTTCTCTGCAGCAGAACTTGTGAGGAAATTTCACAGTCCTGGGAGTTGACACAAACATAGTCCTTTCCATCTGGCTGGCCTGGAGGCAAGTCCTGCCCTGGGTCTCCCCAACCCATCCCCAGTTTGCCATATGTGCAGTGGAGGTGAATGGTAAGGTTGCATGTTCTGACAATCTACAACATCTACATTAGAAGAGATTGGGTGATGGAGGTAAGTAGGTTTTGAAAAGGGGGATTAGTTTTGAAGTTATTCTTGCATTTTATTATTTCAGCAGTCATTGTTCCAATGCTCGTGAATATAATTTTCCCTGACAATTTTGAGAATTCAATCTGTTTCAGGGAGGTGGTAGATATGCTGGAGCACCTGAGAGTTTGTATAGGCTATAGTTTGTGTTTGTGAGGCTATCAGCAAAGCAGTGTATGAAGGAAAGGTGAAACTGTGAAAGTAAAGTATTAGTCCTGATTGTTAGATATTGTTAAAAACCGAAAGAACTGCAGATGCTGTAAATCAGGAACAAAAACAGAAATTGTTGGAAAAGCTCACCAGGTCGAGCAGCATCAGTGAAGAGAAATCAGAGTTAACATTTCAGGCCTGGTTCTTCCTCAGAACCGATGTTCGCGAGAAAAATGTTGGTTTTTATGCAGAAGATAGGGTGCAGGGAGAGGGTAAGAAGTTCACTTTCTCTTCACAGATGCTAACAGACCTGCTGAGATTTATCCGACAATTTTTATTTTTGAGTTAGATATTGTTGTTTAGCTAACAGTGCATGTGGTACATTTGAAGATGCACTGACTTGATCACTCATGTGAACTAATTTCTCCTGGTACTTTACAGAGATCCTTGGCAGTGATTGCAATGGCTATCTGCTTTCACTGCCTTCCCAGAGATTTTTGGAGGGTCTCCCTTTCTCCACTTGATGTAGCACTTCTCTACTCTTCTGCGCCTCATCAACCAAGGCCTCGAGAATAATGTCAAAGAGGTATATTGGAGCTTTATAAGACCATAAGACCATAAGACATAAGAGCAGAAATTGGGCCATTCAGCCCATCGAGTCTGGTCTGCCATTCAATCATGGCTGATAAGTTCCTCAATGCCATTCTCCCGCTTTCTCCCTGTAACCCTTGATCCCCTTAATAATCAAGAACCTATCTATCTCAGTCTTAAATGTACTCAATGTACCTTTATGTACTTGTGTCACACCTAAGTCAGAAACTGTTTTGGATTTCATCTGCCTTTTGCAATAACAATGCACCGCTGCTGTAAGTAATGCAGGCTAAGTTTTAATTGACACTAACCTTTAACAATTTTGCCAGTCTCGGTGATGCAATTAGTCAGCACATTCGGCTATTAACTGAAACCAAGGATGGAGCATTTGCTGTTTTAGTAGGCTCTTCTGGAGCAGAGGTAGAGTCCTTATCCCTGGATCGTGAGGCCCAGGTTCAAGTCCCACCTGCTCCAGAGGTGTGTAATGACATATCTGAACAGGTTAATTAGAAAAATAGGTTAAGTTAAAAAAGAACAATTTTGGGCCTTGTGCTCAGGCTTGGAGCTGTTCAACAGCACGGGACACACTGCCTGCAGGCCGCAATCATGAAAATTAGTAAGGAGCATAAAGTTTGTACATTCCCTCAATCAGAAGGAACAGGTGCGGAGTGTTTGGTTTACATGATCCCCAAGCCTTTTTCCATGGGTTGTCAAGTACTGTGGCTCATGCATTTACTCATTACTGCTGGTATCCTACACGTTAGTGCAGTCAGGCGCAACTGGGTTAATAGGTAAAATATTATTTCATATCCAGTATTGCCACTACTTCAGGGAAATAAAAGATCCCAATATGAGAGCTCAAGCGATTTTTAGTTGCTGCCAGTGCTTGTTTTGGTAGGGTATGGGTGCTGCTCCTGTCACCTGGGATGATATGGAACATTTTCCCAGACAATAATTAGAGACACTTTAGTTGAAAGCCATGAATATTTTGTTGTCTGTGATGTTCCACAAAACTAAAGAGAGTAATTAAAAGTTCAACCTTGGAGAAAATTGTCAAATTAGTTTGGCAAAAAATTATAAAGCACGACTAATAGCAGACTATGTGTGGAATTGGAATCTGATGTAAAATAACAACCTTTGTTTTTTAAATTTGCTTCCTTGAACATTTATTTTGCATTCATGTTTACTTTGGGTAAGGGAGTAAAATTGTTACAAACAATTAAAAATGCCGTGTGTTCACTTGTAGTCCAGATCAGCGCATCAATGAAGTTAAGTCTTGAGTACAGTACTGAAGTGACTATGTTAAAAGTGATATCCTTCAGATTAATTGTTAAATAGGGACCCAGGTTTTTGTTCTATTAGCTCAAGTCAACATCCTGCTCCACTATCTAAAAAAGGACAGGGAATGCTCCTGGTATTCTAGGCATCAAACAAGAGAAAAGTAGATCATGCCCTATTTGTTCCAAATAGGACGTGTTGGCAGCCCCTTTTTAGAACCTGAAACACAATTTCGAAGATCTACGTTCCCCAAGAGAATTTGGTTTTAGCATTTGGCAGGCAATACCAACAGTGCCGAAAACAACAACAAATAATATTTAAAATAATAAAACAGTCTAAGGCACTTCATTGGAAACAAAATATGATGCCAAGCCACGCAAGGAGATATTAAAATAGAGTGACCAGAAGCTTAGTCAAAGAGAGAGATTTTAAGAGATGTGTTGAATGAGGAAAGTGAGTCCAGAAAGCAGAGAAATGTAGGATGAAAATAAGGGGCACCCACCAATGGTAGAGTCATTAAAACTGGGGATGTTCATCAGATTAAAATTAGATGGGCATAGATGTCTCAAAGCACTGTGAAGCATTGGGGAAATGACAGAGTTTGGGATGAGCATGTCCAGGGACCAATTTGAAAACAATGAAGAGAAAGTTATAATCAAAACAGTGCATGCTAGTGAACACAGTGGAAATAGTTAAACAGGATATGGTGCAATGTACGATATGGCAAACAGATTATTGGATGCAGTCAGTTTTATGTAGCATAGAATGCTGTACACCTGTCAGGATCAGTTTGGAATAGTTGGGTGTCAGGGTAACAAAGACATGAAATAAGTGTTTGAGCAGCTTATGAGCTGAAACAGGATCAGAGTAAGGTGATCTTATGGAGGTGGAAGTGCCTGTCTTAGAGATAGTGTGGATATGCAATGAAAGCTCATCTCACGTCAAATATTACACTAAATTATGAACTGTCTGGTTTAGTTTCAGGTGGTTGTCAGGAAGATGGCTGGATTCAGTTTGTGGTGAATTAGTTTTGGAATAGCCATTGATAACAATGGGCTGACTCTTACTTTTTTTGGCTGTCAGTTTTGTCAAATTTCATGAAGAGTTTCTCTTCCTATACTCCTCATATTAAGCCTCTGTCACTTGATTCTAGCCCCATTTGACCATTCAACATTCCCAGAACTATTTGTCACTCGCTGGATATCCACTGAAAGCCTCTTTTCCCTGGAGCCTCTGCCATCTTTAAAAGACCAAGGTGCACCAGACAGTCTGGTGTTGCCCCTCACCAGCAACATAATGGCACAGCACAATAAAGCCATGCTGCTCACAGCACAAAGCTGACATGGCTGACACTCCTACACACATACAACACCACTCTCTTACCCATTGGTTAACCACCAAGCCGCACAGTTCAGCTTGCCTTAGACTCATCCTGCGTAACAACCCTCTCTTAGCCACAGCTACTATGTCACCATTACCCACAACAGACCTGCGGCTACTCATTGTTTAGTCAGGGAACATCACTTACAGGGAAATGTTTGGACAATTCCAAAGTTGAGATTCCTTTTTTACAGTCGGCAAAACACAACACAAGACAAGTAAAGGCTGCTGTACACCCCCACAAGGCGAACCAGATGCTGGCAAGATGACCAATGACAAACATTTCTCAAAGGTCTGCTGTACTCAGCCCTTACCTAATAGACAGAGTGTCAATCAGGCCTTGTCTGGCTTGTAGCACCTGACACAGCTGAGCTTTGACATGGACAAGGAGAGCTTCCGCCTCCCAATGTTCCCATTTTCCTCCTTGAAGACTGCCCCCATTCCTCCAGTTCCTCAGCATTTATTGAATTGCTTCATTTTCTGTGCCAATTGTGCAAAGCACAGCATTCCAGGATGTTGCAGCATACTCTGTACAGATTGTACTGGAAGACTCCCTTGAAACTAGTCCAAGCAGCAGAAGTGCATCTTCAGCAGCACTTTCATTTGCTTGACCATGGCACTGACATTGCATCTGCACTCTGTGTCAGTTAGGCGGCTACATAATGGTGTCATGATCCATAGTAGCAGTTGTTAGCTGTCTTGGAAATTATCGGATGCCAATGTCTGTTGATGAGGGGTGATTGCAGCTGGTGCACATGGATAGTGCCCTGAGATACCATTACATGGTGAGCAGTATGGAGGCCTTCCACAGCCAGTGGTGAGCTGAAATTGCCCAGTGCCCACTCTGCCTTCCAAATCAAGAATTATCGCCATTTTGCTTGCTCATAGTGCATGGTGGAACAAGTCACTGCATATTAATGAGGTTGGATGTGCAGTTAATAAAATCATTGAAGAGCAAAAATTCCCTAATTCCCCTTTAATAAGCTCCTTAATGAGAGTCTCACCTCAACATCTGGAGCTTCACAAAAAGAAAGAGCATGTTCTCCCTGACTTCAAGATAAGTCTTGTTGGACCTTTTACATTCTTCTGCCACATTTCTTGCCATAGTCCATTATGCCCAGTGACTTCATTCCTCCTGATATCTAATTGGAGGAAATTTCTGCTTAACCAATAATGTAGGTCAGGTGAGCAAGCTGATGACTGAACAACAGTAGAGTCATTGGGAGAGATAGTATTTGTATCAATACCACTTGAAGAGTTGTGCATTCCCGCAAGGAACTGGGATGTAAAGCAGCAACTGGTCTGGAGCCAGTAATGTAGTTGCAGCTGCGAGAAATGGCTGGAATTACTGAAACCCTTGAGTAGACTGTTTGTTAAGCTGTAACATGTCTGTATACAGTATTAGTTGTAATCATTAAATAAATTAAACCATTTTGACCAATCACGTATGTGTGATTGAACTCACATCAGGAAGACAGTTGTACAACTATGGCGAGGTAAGACACAGCTCTGAGGAAGGGTCAGTGGACCTGAAACGTTAACTCTGTTTTTTCCCTTCACAGATGCTGCCAGATCTGCTGAGCTTTCCCAGCAACTTTGTTTTTGTTCCTGGTTTACAGCTTCTGCAGTTCTTTCGGTTTTTATTCTGTGGTGAGGTAAGATACTGGCAAGGGTTTCATGAGTGTAAATTCCAAGAAAACAGCACAAGAGACCTTCTGATAGCACAGCTGCACTATTAAATTGTTTTTATTTTTTGCAAGAAATATCCAACAAGTGGACTGAAACTGATGTTCAGCATACCGGTGTAATAATTCAGCACCTGATAAGCAATTATATTAGTTTGCTTTCTCTCCATGGATGCTGCCTGACCCACTGTGATTTCCAGCATTTTTTAAAAATATTTGACTATAGGGGTAACTCTGGGAATAATGGGGCTTGATTCCCAGTGTGCTGCTTTAGTGAGAAGTAACACAGAGCCTTCCTTTCTCTGGGAAAATCGCAAAATTGGCAGAAGGTAGGAAATTGCATTTATTATGCTTTTACGAAATTGCTTCTTCCTCCTGATGCCTGCTTCATGCTCAAGTGCTATGATAACTGTAGACCAGTTTTGGCCAATAGATTTATTTATTTAATTTAATGTACCCAGGTACAGTGAAAAGTGGGTAATGATGCCACTTTGCAGTGCCATCTTGGATTACAGAATAAATTACTGAATAAGTTGTATGAGTGGTAAAACCCTGAATAAGTTAATATTAAACTGATATTACTGGAACTGAAACAGCTTCAAAAGTTCATTTCTCCCTCTCCGTAGACTTCACCCTCTCTGCTCCTTCAGTTGCCTCCATCCGACATCATCCCCAGGATCCTGGCAATGTGCTCGTTTTCTGCGGCCGAACCATGAGACACTGTCTCATTATCTATGGCACACAAACATTTAGGTAAAGCCAACAACTGGAGCGGATGTTTGAGTAAAGACTATCCCTGGTACCTTACTGCTTCATAAAGACAATCAAATCTCAGGTTTGTGTCTCAGGACGAGTCTAGCTGACCATCCAACTCTCCTTAAGCTTCTCAAAATTGTGGATAGGCCAGCTTGAGTGCAGGCCTCAATGTATTCTTATTTAATGGCTCCAATCCAAAAATACCCTTGGTCTCTGAGAAACCTTCATCGCTGTTCCACAGGTTCATTTCAGTTCCTCACCCAGTCTTTTAACCGCCTGTTTCAAAGCTGCTTCCCCACTGATTTCAAAGAACTGATCCTGTATGAAAACATAAGGATGAAACTAAACTAAAAGAGTCTCTTCCTGCCTATTTTTCTTTAGGATAGTGTCTCTGGGATATGCCAGAGAAATTTAAGCTAATTAATTTCACCTTCAAAACATCAGTAGGGGTTCCAGAACGTTCTGCTGATCTGTAGAGAATGTTGAAGCTTCTACTTTGAGAGAAATTATGAAATGCTGTAATTCAGTGGTGAGATAAATAACAATTTAATTGTACCTACTGTACCCTAGAGGGTTGGTGAGTGAAATTGCCATGGAAATACACATCAACTTTTCTAATATCAGATTGAAATTTAAGTTTAATGCTTTTCCAAAATTGAAGAGAATGCTTTATGTAAAGTTCGAGGTCTGTAATGAGCCGTTGTGAAGAAACGGACATGTACCAACTTGTGAAATCGTTCCTACTTTATGTAAAATGGCTGATTTCTTCACTTTCTAACCTTGAAACCTGATCATTTTCCTGAAGTTTATTTTTGTCCAATTCTCTGAAAAATGCTGCAATACACATTGAGGAAGGATAGTGTCTCCTTTAACAAATCCTTATTGGTCAGTCTAGGTTGTGAAGAAGGATATTTCCTTAATTTTGTGATCATCTTTGGAGGTGACAGGAATGGACGACGGGTGAGGGGTAGATCTCTGATAAACACTGGCATAATTTCCTGTCCATCAGAATTTCCAGAGCAGAGATGAAAACATAGCGTAAACATTTTGGACATATTACTTCAGCAGGCAAACGAAGGAAATAAACATAGAAATGCGGAAGCTAGGCCATTCTGCCCTTCAAGCCTGCCCCACCATTCAATATGATCATTGCTGATTTTCTATCTCAACACCATATCACTGCTATCTCTTCATACCCAGTGATTCCTCCAATATCTAAGAACATAACAATCTCTTTCTTGAATTTACTCAGTAACTTAGCCTCCATAGTTCTCCACGGCAAATCACACAGTTGACCTTCCTCTGAGTGAAGAAATATTTCCTCCTCTCATTCCTAAATGCTCTACCACCTGTCCTGAGACAGTGATCCCTGATTCTAGACTCCCCAAACAGGGATAGCATCCTCCCTGCAACTAGTCTGTCTAGTGCTGTTAGAATTTTACACATTTCTACCAGTTCCGCCCTTATCTTTCATACTCTCTTCGTACAACAATCCCGCTATCCCTGGTATCAGTCTAGTGAACCTTCACTCTCTGGCATGTCTGTCCTCTCTTAGGGAGACCAAAGGGGTACACAATGCTTCAAATGCGGTCTTAACTGCAGTAGGATATCCTTACTGGAACTCTAATCCTCTTGTAATGAAGACTAATATACCACCTGCCTTCCCAATTGTTTGCTCTTCCTGCCTATTTATGTTCATACACAACTTTATAAACTCATATGATCATTTGGAATTTGCAGTCAGCTAAGCAAGGGCACTGGCTACGATCTTGAATAAAGATGCCTGCAAGTATCTCGTAATCTCTGTTGCATGATTTCCCCTTTTCTAATAGTAATTCAATTCTAATGCCACATCTGAGAGACCTCATATCACAGAGATTTCAGCAAGTCCCTACAGGCCAGCAATCAACATGAAGCATTCATACTTCATAAACTAGGAAGTTGTAAAATATTTCAAATTCTGCGTTTTAGTTTAAATTTACAGAGAACAAAATTATTCTACGGTGGGGTTAAGATAGGATCTAAAATGATGTTAAAAAGACATTTAAAAATATATATTTCTTTCTCCAAAAGAATATTTCTGAAAAATAAGGCATTTCAAAGAAATTTGGAATTCCACCAATACAAAATTAGGAAACATATGGATTAGTTCATTCTAATACTTTTGAATAAGATTCCATTGTGGGTTATTACCATTAGCTCATGTTTAAAGGCAACAGCATTCCATGTGAAAATCATAGTTGTGCTTTTCTTTTTTCTCCCATGATCAAAACAGCAGAAGTCAATTGCTGCAGATGAATTAATGCGGCAAAGATTAGACATTAAGTTGGAACTGTACTAAAACAATACACAAAGGAATATTATGAGAACACACAGATTAATGCCACAATAACTTAGTCTGTATTAACAAGCACCAGAAAATATAGTAAATGTGGATATTGATACTAAACTCTGGAGAACAAAATTTGCATTCTGTCAAACTGCAGCTAGTAGTTAAAGGATCCCTGATCAGACAAAGGTCAATAGTGTGGTTGTAAGTATTTAATTTCACAGTTTGTTTTGGAAATTAACTTTCAGTATAGGAATTTATTTTGAATATTGATAAATGGGAACACTTTGGTGAGAAACTGATGAGCTGATTTGGGGTAATTAGAATTCAAAGTGAAACCTGTGTTTATTTAATAATTTCAGAGTTAGAAGTGAGAACACTTAAGCAATGGATGGCCTATCTCTGTAGGAGTACGAGGTCTACAATTATTTCTATTCAATTTAACCCCCAACATTGACTTCTTTGCATCTCCCCTTTCCTTTGCCTCATTACTGGAAGCAATGCCTTCAGCCTCTTCAACTTCACTAAATAAAAATAAACTAAAAGGAGTAATAATGACAGAGTGATGGACATGGTCCATATGGATTTCAGTAAGGCATTTGACAAGGTTCCTCATGTTAGACTGGTCAGCAAGGTATTGCATATCATATGCAATAGAGGGAGAACTAGCTATCTAAATACAGAACTGGCCAGAAGGTAGGAGACAAAGTGTGGTTGTGGAGCATTGCTTTTCAGACTGGAGACCTACAACTAATGGTGTGCCACAATGTTGGTGCCAGCTGTGCTGCTTTTTGTCATTTATATAAATGATTTGGATGTGGACATAGGAGGTGTGGATAGTAAGTTTGCAGATAACACCTAAATTGGATGTGTAAAATTGGACAACGAAGAAGGTTACCTCAGAGTACAACAGGATATTGATCCGATGGGCCAAGGAGTGGCAGATGGAGATTAGTTTAGAAAAATGTGAGGTGTTGTATTTTGGAAAGGCAAATCAGGGTAGGACTTATACACTAATGATAAGATCCTGGGGAGCATAGGTAAACAAAAAGACCTTGGAGTGTAAGTTCGTAGTTCCTTAAAAGTGGAGTTGCAGGTAGACAGGATAGTGAAAGAGGCATTTGGTAAGCTTGCCTTTATTGGTCAGTGCATTGAGTATTGGAGTTGGAAGGTCATGTTGCAACTGTACAGGATATTGGTTAGGCAATTTTTGGAATACTGCATTCAATTCTGGTCTCCATGTGTAGGAAGAATGTTGTGAATCTTGAAAGGGCTCAGAAAAGATTCATAAGGATGTTGCCAGGATTGGGGGCGAGAGGGAGAGGCTGAACAGACTGAGGCTATTTTCCCTGGAGCGTCGGAGGCTGAGGGGCAACCTTTTAGAAGTTTATAAGATCATGAAGGGAATGAATAGGATAAATAGAAAGGGTCTCTTTCCCCTGGTTGGAGGAGTCCAAAAACTAGAGACCATAGATTTAAGGTGAGGAGGGAAAGATTTAAAAGGGATCTAAAGGGCAAGTTTTTCATGCAGAGGGTGGTGAATGTATGGAATGAGCTGCCAGAGGAAGTAGTGGAGGCTGGCACAATTACAACACTTAAAAGGCATCGGGATGTGTATCTGAGCAGGAAGGGTTTTGAGGGACATAGGCCAAATGCTGGCAAATGGGACTAGATTTATTTAGGATATCTGGTCAGCATGGACGAGTTGGACCGAAGGGTCAGTTTCCGTGCTGTATATCTCTGAGTCTGTCACTCTATTGTAACTGCTGAAAATCTGAAATAAAAGCATGAAAATGTCAGAGAAACTCAGCAGGTCTGGCAGCATCTGTGGAGAGAGAAACAGAGGGAATGCTTCGAGTCTAGAACAGTCCCAAAGAAGAGTCTTTGAACTCAAAATGTTAACTCTGCTTTCTCCTTCCACAGATGCTGCCAGACCTGCTGATTTTCTCCAGCACTTTCTGATTTTATTTCTTCAACTCTAAAGTCTGGAATTCCCACCCCAACTTACATTCCCATCTGTCTCCTTGTGTGCACATTTAGTTTTAAAAGATTTAAAGCCTACCTTTACTGGCAAAGATGCCCGTCATCTCCCCAAATTCTTCCACGCTGGCTCCACATTTGTTCCTTTCATTTACATAACAAAAGAACCTTCTCTGTTTAGAATTATTTTACTCTGTTAAAAGCAGTACATATAAACAGCGAAGGAACAGACCACTTAATCCAATTGGTATGTGCTAATCTTTCAGTGCTACTCACGCTTTCCTTCATCCTATCTATCAACCTCCTTCTATTTCTACTATTATTATTCAAAAGTATTAAAACAATTCGACCAAGATGGTTATATTAAGTTATTTTGTAAACTATCCATGCTGCTATTGAAAGGTGGAACTAGCTCCAGGGGTTAAATGGTTTCTTTCCCTTCCTATGTTCTTTTCTGCCATGTGTACTTTTCAAGCTTCCTCTAATATATGTGTTTATGATAATCACTTCAAACACTTTCTGTGGTTGCCAGTTCCACATTCTCACCAAGCAACACACCTACTACGTATTGCCAGCACTTTTTTTTTCATTTCAAATTTCCAGTTTTTGGGGATTTTTCACTTTATCATCATTTCGTCCATTCCACATGATTTTGGCACCAAGTTAAAATGCTGTCATTGAGCTGACAAATTTCACTTGTCATCTTACTGTGCCAAAAAAAACCCAACACTGATGGTTTGGTATCATGATTTGTGAAAGTCGACAAGTGACCTTGCTGTAGTGTTACCATTTTCAAGCACTGTGAAAGTATTTTGCAGTCTTTGTTGATAAGGAAGATGACTGTGTAAATTGTACACTTCAATGCATGCCTTCCTGATTTCTGCGTAATTAGGATAATTTAGAGATTGAGAGATTCTGACAAAGAGCCCTGATCTTCATTTACATTAAATAAAAATTGGTAATTATGGCATTTATGGGGAGTGAGTGACATCTGAAGCAAAGCCTCTAAGGATTCAAAGGGTTTTGTGAGGAATGATGGCGACTTCTACTTCATTTAACGTACAACACCGTCCTCATGTGGGATTAATTGAGGCATTCGTCTGAGTATTATGTTTTGGAGATGGAACTGGATTAAGCCAGCAGCATGAAAAGGGCTTGTTACAAACCAACAGCTGATTTTTCATCATCTCCAATTTTCTTTCTGCTGGCTCACAGGCAACACTTAAAACCCATTTTGAGGCTAGTTCTCTGGTATCACTGTCGCATTCACTCGGTTTAAAATTAAAAACCTCCACAATATTTCAACAGATAATATAAACTGGTGCACTGTATAACAAGTTGCTGATTTAATATGAGCCCATTTCACACTGCTGGCATGGATCAATTTCACCATTTTTATCATTTTAGTTGTATATGTGCCAATAAAATGAACAAAACACTAAATGTTCTGAAATGTCATTTCTCTGGATAAAATGTGAAGGCAAATATCTTTGAAATGTAAATGCTTTTTTTTTAAGGGTGGATCACTTTTTAACTGATGCAGTTTTTTTCTTCGGATAAGAGACAAAGCTGAACTTGATTGTACCTGCTCTGTACTGTTCTGACCAGATGAGAAAATTGAACCAGCTCCCTTTTGTTTTATACCTCCTAGATTGGTCACAATAAAACTTATAAATTATTTTTAGCATGAAGTTATATCCTTCTCCAGTTAAAGCGTCATTAACCTTTTTTTTACTGTCAACAATAAGGAGCCAACTGCAAGGTTATTTTGCATGAAAAGAAGATCAATTTTAAAGATGCAAAGTCACACACATGGTGCTCATGCAGTCACAGGTACCAAGTTAAAAGGGATTAGTGTCCAGTACAAATGAAGATAGAATAATATACAGTTTAGGGTCTTTTCAATTTACTTGAAGCGTACGTTTTTAACCTGAGACCACAGTTGAAATTTGGCTTCTTGAACAATCAGCAGTATCAAATATTGGGATTATTGTTTAAGTTCTTGGTCTTTTGATGCTTCTTCCCAGTCAGAGTTTCTATAGAGAAAGGGAGAACACCATCTGCGTTCAGTTCCACATTCTTCAGCCGAGCTCCTCTTCTTCATCTGATAAAGGACTCTTCAAAAAATAAGCTCGCTATGTGTTCCACTTCTGCTGAGGTCATTGTGTCTGGGCTTAATAATTGCAGGCGAAGTTTCATCTCCAACATGTAAAGATTCTCACAAAGATATAAATCAAATAAAAGATAAAGGCTTTTGCATGTCTCCAAGGTGGACCTGGCTGACTGGTTTCATTGCTGTTAGGGAAAATGTTAATCAGGTCAAACTGTTTTTTATCTAATCCATGTTAGTTTTGTGAAATTTAGTAACCTTGTGTGGGTCAGACAATTCCTGTATTTTGAACTTTTTTTTAAAGTCATTACCATCCATTAAAGTCCCAGGTATTAAATTGGCGAATGGCATTCAAGGAGCAGTATTCTACTTTCATGACAGTTGTTCAATAGATGTTAAAAGTTCCATGTAAATATTGAAGACAGTCTTCTTTGCTCACCCAACGTCACCAAAACAAAGGAATAACTGGTGATTAATCTCACTGTTGTTATTTGAGATATTTCTAAAGTAAATTTAAGATGATTTGATGTGGAAAGGTGATTTAAAGTTAGAAGGTGGAAACTTAAAGGGACCTAAATAATATAGGCTATGGTAAGGTTTGTGGCAGAATCCACGCAAGATATCTGGTGAGGCCTATTTTGACATTAGGAGCAACTTGCTCTGTTTCTTACGTATCTGGCAGGCAGCGAGGCATGTTTCTTGCTAAGCAACAGTGAGTTGCCCACTTTAGGTGGATTATAGCTTGTTAAATGCCTTATTAATGTCATACCTCACCTCATTAATATTCAGCTTTCTATCCTACTTTACACACTGAACAATCTAGATATCGAGAATTCTTGACATGCAAGTCAGAATAGGTACCTGGTGACTCCACCTTGGCATTTGCTTCAAAGGACATCTAAGTTGGACACTGGGCACCGGAATATCAAGGTATGGTCAATAGGCACTGGCCAATATGTACCGCACATCCATGACAATTGGCACTCTTTACACGCGTTAGCATCTAAGAACCCTCATGGCACATCACTGATCACTTCGGTACACTTCTGAACTTCAATGCTGTACCTTGGGCTGCACCAGCAACTATCATTGTAATGCTGCAGCTGCATCACTGTGTGCTTAGTGACATGCATTCGGCCCATGGACTGGAGCAGTTCACATCTCTGACCTGTTTGTTTACTAGCATAGCAATCAGTCACTCTCAGTCCATATGGATGTTCACAGCATCACTACCTTGCTTTGCATCTTTGCACTTTCACCCCCTCAGCCAGAGGTACAAGGTTCACAGGAGTACTGACTCAGAGATAGCCGGAACTGCAGATGCTGGAGTCAGAGATAACACAGTGTGGAGCTGGAAGAATGGAGCTGGAAGAACACAGCATGGCAGAATGAAAGAACACAGCAGGCCAGGCAGCATCAGAGGAGCAGGCAAGTTGATGTTTCGGGTCAGGACTCTCCTTTGGAAATTCTGAAGGGGGGTCCCAATCTAAAATGTGAACTTTCCTGCTCCTCTGATGTTGTCTGGCCTGCTGTGTTCTTCCAGCTCCATGCAGTGTTATCACAGGAGTGCTGTACTGCCGTACTATTTAGTGCAGACATAAAGCCAGGAAGCTTGTCATACTTTTCAGTGGCCCTCAGTTAAGTCAACAGAGATAGCTTTCGTTCAGCAGTCCCAACAGATTAAGTCAGGGGCAGTCTCCAACACCAGCCCAGGAACATAGATACAGTCAGTCAGCCACTCAGAGCAGTCAGAGTCAGGAGGAGCTGAATGTCGGGCAGTCCACCACCTGTCTTGATTCTTCCTGTCCTATTGTGGGCTGCTATCCTCCTGGAATGAGAGAAAGGCAGGTATTAAGGGCGATGAAATGACATGAAAATGGAGGTACTCCTGTCACATTTGATGCAGGTGGTGAGGTATGAACAGGCAGCCTGGAGGGGATGTCAGGTGAGTGATGCCAGGGATTGGAGTGGGTGACAGTGACTGAGGGAAGATTACAACAGGCAATAGTGAGAGTGGTAGAGCATGAGCCTTGGTCGGAGTGGGTGAAGTAGCAGAGAGAGTGTGAGTGTGAGATATCAGGGAAAATTACAATTTACATGAGTGGAGTTTTTTTCATTTGTAGAACATGGGTTTCACTGGCTGGCACATCCCTAGTTGCCCTTGAGAAGGTGGTGGTGAGCTGGCTTCTTGAACTGCTGCAGTCCTCCTGCTGTGGGTTGATCCACAATGCTATTTTTAAACCAAATGACAGTGAAGGAGCGGTGATGGGTTTCCAAGTCAGGACGGTGAGTGGCTTGGAGAGGAACTTGCAGGGGAGTGAAGGACATTGACCTTTTCCCTAAATTACTGTGCATTCCTGCAGTGGCTGAGGTTTGAGTTGTATCTGCAGACCAGGCTGGCGTGGTCTGGTGTCATGGCCTCCTGTGCTGGTCCAGAGGGGAACAGGACTTCCCTGTCATTCACCACTCCCTCCAGCATGACTTCCAAATCCCTGCCCACAAATTTCCCTTACCTGCTATGTTCAGACAAATGTCAGGAACTGTACACTACAGCTCCAAACTTGACAGTACTTGTCTAAGTGCACAACAGATTTTTAAAGATAGCATCATTGCCTGGGATGATGGCCAATTCTGGGATATCTGGCAGTCATGAGTTGTTCTGTGAATAGTAAATCGTAAGATGGGGCTAGAATCTGACAAGCGAGATACCGTAGGGATGGATACCCATCAGTGCTTGTGATGACAAACCTCCCAAAAACTTGAAACAACTCCAACTTAGTCAAAGAAATTCAGATTCACTCCATTACAAATATTATAAATAACACAATGATTGGAAAAAAGAGGCCGTATTGTTCAGCGCAATAGCAATGGCCATTATCACATTAAGAATTTTTGATTGTCATTGACATTATATAACTCAAAATGCCTACATCATAATTAAAAATCACTCAGTTATAGCTATAGCTATTGATTATTGAAGAACCTATTGAGTAATTGAATATCAACAATAATCATTGATATTTATCCAGAATAACATGAAAGGTTCAAGAATAACTGTCAATTCAGCAACAAGGTCTAAAAACACTGATCGTACTATCTAGCTACATAGGTCAGTAGGACATTGAAGTCTTCCCCAGAGGTCATACAATAGCCTTCAGTTTTCTGGCAAAGACCAGTGTAGAATCAATGCAGTTGCCAGCTGGGGCCTGGTATTGAAGCAGCAGCCTCTGGTTTCACTCAGTTCTATTTGGAACTAGCACCAATTTTTAACGGTGCAACAGCACATCACAGGCCATTCACTTGAATGGTTCCCAGGAGATATTAGAAAATAAACATAGTTCATCCATTTACTGGTTGATTAATACCAAAGCCCAGCCCTTTCAACATGTGTAAAAATATATCACTGAAGGAAATAAGTATAACACATGTGTAAAATTTGGTAATGCCTCCATTCTATATACTGTTCAAAGGTCTGAGTACAAACAATTAGAAGAAAAAAAACTCTCCCCAGTCATATAAAATATTGACTAACCAGAGTAGAAAACATTTGTTGATTCTTTCAGTATAAGTCATAATGCATATCATAACGTCCTTCTTTGCTTTTTATTATTTAACAGTTATGAAATATTTAAGGCAAGTGTATTTTATGCCTCCTTTGTTTATTCCTACTTCAGAGTAAAACTTTAATTTGTATCTTTCACTGACGTCTGTACTTCGACAGGATAAAAGAAAAGCCCATAACTCTCTTTTCCAACAATCATTGCCTAAAGTTTCCCATAAATATCCCACTCTGAGGATTTTTGGTTTAGTGTTGGCTTCCACTGGATCACCACAAATTGTGCACAATTATCACTTCTCACAATTTTCACAATCACATATCTATGAATTGGTGGTTCTATGATTCCAATTATCACCACATTGGAATGGATAGGCCCTAGATCCATGAATATTGAGGCCCAAGACTAATTTAAATTAGACCCCAAATTGCAGATGATAGCTGGTTGCCCCACTGTAGCTCACTGGTAAATTAATGATGGATTACAGACCTCGAGACTGCTGAAAGCAACCTCTGGCAACTCCCAGTATAAATGACCATGAGGTGGGGAACAGAAGTTCAACTGGGAACAAAACAGGAGTGTTTAGGAGACAGATGAGAGTAAAGCTAGCAATAATCTTTGGTGTTGTGGTGGATCTGGATAGAACATTGATCAATCTGCTGACTAAACATGCAAACAAATACCTTTCAAAGGATTTAACGTGTTAATCTCATCCTGCAGTTGCTTCTTTCAGGAAGATGGTTAGGCCAAAGGTTGACCAAGAAATTTCTTTACCCAGAAAGCCTATGGATCTCGCTGTCACAGAAAGCTATTGAAGGTTTTCAAGGAGTTAGATATAGTTCTTAAGGCTACAGGGTCAAAGGGTATAGCAGAAAAGAAGGGCAGGCTACTGAGCAATTCCCTTGTTCCAACATTCTGCACACAACAGTTGGTGTGCCAAAACAGATCGCAGCATTGACTTCCACTTGCTGAAGTCACTGCCACACAGACATCAGAAGTCCGTGCAGAAGAAAACAAAAAGGAACGCTGGTACTAAGTTGGATAATGAACAATGATCATATTGAAAGGTGGAGCAGTCTCAAAGGGCTGAATGGCCTACTCCTGCTTCTATTTACTTTGTTTCTGTTTCTGAGCTGTTTCCGATTGTGAAGGAAACAAGAGTGAGAGACCATTGATTTAAAGTGATGTGGAGAAGAAGCAAAGGTGATGTAAGGAAAAGATTTTTCAGACAGCGAATAGTCAAGGTATAGCACGCTTTGCCTGCAAATGTGGTGGAGGTAGGTTCAATTGAAGCAATCAAGAAGGCATTAAGTGATTATTTGAACAGAAATAGTATGCAAGGATATGAGGAAAAAGCAGGAGATTGGCACTAGGTAATCATGCTCATTTGAAGAGCCAGTGCAGACATACTGGACCAAATGGCCTCCTTCTGCATTGTAACAAGTCTGTGATTCATCGATCATCTGCTTCCACGACAGTCCAATTTTGCACAAGAGGCCTTTTAGTCCAATTTGCTTGCTGCCAATTTTTTTTATATCATGTCTAGGCACTGGATATTTTTCTTTTGATGTTGACAACATGGCAGCTGGCACTTCCATCATTAAATATGCATGTAGATGGTTACTTTGGCAATCAGTTTAGTCTTGTTAAACACGAATGATATTAACCATTACAGGCTGTACTCTGGTTAGGCAGTATTTTATATGACTGGGGAGAGATTTTTTTCTTCTAATCGTTTGTACTCAAACCCTTGAACAATATATAGAATGGAGGCATTTCCAATTTTTCTAGATGCTATATACTTATTTCCTTCCGTTGATATATTTTTATATTTTTACAACTTTGAACAGATATACTTCTTTTCAAATTATTTTGTGACTTCCTCCATTTATAGTCTCATAACCAGCAAAACATCCTTAGGAAGGGTCACCGGACCCAAAACATTAATTCTGTCATTTTTTCTTCACAGATGCTGCCAGACCAGCTGAACTTTTCCAGCAACTTCTGTTTTTATTCCTGATTTACAGCATCCGCAGTTCTTTTGGGTTTTTATTTACCATTAGAATTAATGATTTTGCTGACGTCAAATAAAATTTTGCAGTAATCTGTGGCTTGTGCAAAGCTACTACATGAAAATCTCCACTGGGACAGATGATTCCAAAGCAGGCCTAACAATGAGAAGTGAAATCAGATTCGGTTCTTTTTGGTAACTAGGCCATGAGATGACAGATACAATCAGTAAGAAAAATGCAAATTAATTAAAAATAGAAAGGAACAATTCGACATGATTCAGGATGGACAAGACATCCTGATCAGAAAAGCAAGGCCAAATGATGAGTGAAGCTGATCACGGACCAAAAAATGAATCATCTCTGGGAAGCAGACATACTAAGTGACAACTTTGCATTTTTTTCTTTGCTAAAGAACAGAATAAGAATGGAAAAGAAATCACAGTAAATGAAGGAGTAGTAGAGAAAATGTTATGGATAAAAATAGTACATGATGACCTTCTTGAAACATTGACAGCACTCAGAATAGAATAGTCATGTTGATTACAAACTATACTCCCCTTTTAAATAAGAATAAGGGGAATAAGAATAAACTCGATAACTCCAAGCCAGCCAGCCTGATGTCAGTGGTGGGGAAATTTTCAAGTCTTCTAATAGAATTTCCCCAGCCTTTGACCAGCATGGGCACTAGTGAAAATTGGAAGAATGCACTGAGAATGGAAAAATGAGATGCTCAACTTCAACAAAAAAGTTGATTTCCCTTAAGGTTTCAATGTCTAGGTGAATATGTCAGGATCCTACTTCTGTGCATGAGCATCTGCTATAAGTTAATATTGCCTCATTTATATGCAGTTTTCAATTCTCCTAGGTACCAATGAGAAACTGTGTGGCGATAAATCCCAACTTGGAAGTCTGAGAGGTTTCCTGGAGAGTTCAGGCCTCCATGTTGACCACTATTCTTCAACATCCCAGAGCATAGGTAGCACAGTCAGTAGGCAGACAGCTTGTAATGCATGCCAGTACTTAATAGACACAGGGTAAACGTGTTGCTATACTGCAACGTGCTACATTAATGTCAGATCTACAGCATGTGCCAGCAGCTTTCACAGCAAATCTCAACATAATGGCCATATCTGAAAGTCCAAGAGATGTACTACGTAGGTGATTGAAGAAGGATTATGGGTTGGTTAGATGGTGCCACCATTCTCAGTCAAGAGCACCTTCCAATCTCAGTCCAAGTTCTTGGCCACTAACAGTTGGCACTTAGTGCAATCGGGGTCCGAAGATCCGTATGCTTTCAGTTCAGGAATTGAACCACAGTCCCACTGGACAAGTCCGACCACTCTGGGATTACAGGCAAATCAGAAGGGGAGCTGTAGAGACATCTGTCAGAGGTCTGTGCTGTCCTCAGTCAAAGCTGTCTTCACATGTCAGTTCAGGGAAAGGGCCACAGTCAGGGCTGGTTGTTTGAGCAGCTGATGTCAAAGGGCTCATCAGGGTCAATCCACGCTGTGTTGGGGTAAATAGAAATTGAGGATTGGAGACATTACACTGAAGGGCAACTCCAAATAGAAGGATCAGATCTCATTCAGTGTTAGAGGGTATTGTGTTCTATAAGTGGGGGTGGGACTTTTCACAAGTCAACACAATGGATTTTGTTAGTGCACATGTCAATGCAGTAGGCCAGCAGTTTGGAGGAAAAAAGGAATATTGATAGTTTTTTGAAAGGTTTGAATGGGTGTGTGGTTAACCTTAAACCTGATGGGGTGGGCCGAGACAGATGCACAAAAGGATGCAATAAAGGCATTGAATGAGAGGGGAGAATCACGGCTTTCAGGTGGAGCCTGGAAGTCATTCTCAGGAGTATTATGTAGATATCGGTCCATCTTGCACCAAATCTCAACTGTGCAACAAAGATGAAAAATAACTACCAGCACTCTCCCAATAGGTTTGTTTTATCTGTGGCCAAGATGCACTCGTGGATTATATCAGGCCGTTTGGTCAATTATATTAATCAGACACTCATTGGATCAATGATATCTTCATTTAAATAGCTGCATGTGCAGCTCTTGCATTGACCAATAGTATATACTACAATTCTTGACCTAAGGCAATCATATCCATGTCATTGATCATGATAAATTATTCCAACCAAGCTTTGTGAAACAGACAATCACAGGTGATCTTGAAAGTGCCACCTTCATTCATCAATACTCAAACACATTCAAAGGTCTCATAGCTGCACAAGTGCTAAAAGTACTTACAGTCAACTGTAAGCATGTGATAATATGAGCCGATATACTCAATGTTGCATTTCATTGGTGATGTTGGGGCTGGGGCAAGGTAGTATTTCTCCTGCTACTGTTACAATATCTCAATGTATTTGTATGAAGGATCTTCTCCTGGCAGGGGTTCAGGACACATTGCCAGCCACTCTGCCACCGTCTTTGTCCTTTCTTTCCTTTTATGAAATAGTTTCTCCCACAATGAGACAAAGGGAGGACTAAGTGAGATGAAGGGAGCTGGAAGAGCTCTGAGTTGCAGAGCAGGAGCACAACAGGTAGTGAGGTGTCTGAGTGAGTGAGCAGAAAGATAGTAATTTCGGAGGATGAGGTGGGTGGGAGCCATTAACTAAAGATGCTGCATTAGTGACTGTTGTGGACCATTAAGCTTGGTGGGAATTCTGTGTATAGTGACATGAGTTAACATGAGTGTGAGGTAACAGAGGAAAGATGGGGTCACTTTTCTTGCAAAGGACAGAAAGTCATTGTCCCGCCCCCCCTTGCATTCCGGCCTCATATACCTTCTGACCATGAAAATGGCCCTCACCCAGTTGACCTTCACAAACCAGGCTGGCAAGGTTTGGGAACATAATGTCCACTGGGAGTCCTGGGGAAAGTGGATGATCCTTCGCTCCAGTACCCTGTCTACCAGGACGTCCAGGTTGCTGTTGGTAGAATGGTGTTTCAACCTCCTTTTCTCCGCAATCTACTTTTAAACTGTGGTAGACCAGCACCCTTGGACTGGTCATTCCTAGCTGGTAGCGTTTGATGTGCTGTACAGCCATTCCTAGTTTGAGGTGCTGTACAGCTAGAGTTTACATAGGATGTATGCGACATCTACACCAGAAGGTCTCGGCTGCAGCAGCTTTTCTGCCACTTTTCTGCCAGTGTCTGCATGATTCAATGGAAAGGGTGCAGTGGAGCCTGATGCATAATTGATGAGATGAGCAGCAGAAGGTTGTGTGAGAAATCTCACAGAGCCCACAAAGGGAACTATCTTTGTTCTTGTTCGGAGATAGTAAGAACTGCTGATGCTGGAGTCAGCGATAGCACAGTATACCAACCCAAAACGTCAACTTTCCTGCTTCTCTGCTGCCTGACCTACTGTGTTCCTCCAGCTCCTCACTGTTTTCTTTGTTCTTGTCCTCACTTTCCACTATACCGGGCTCTGCATTTAAAGGATCATCCTCTGCTAGTTCTGCCAACTCCAGCAAGATGCCACAACCAAATACATCTTCCCATCCAGTCTCTTGTCAGCATTCTGCAGAGGCTGTTACCTCCGTGGCTCTTCAGTCGACTTCTCCATCACTCCTAATGCTTCCTCATATTATCTGGTACCTTTCCACGCAGATTCAGAAGGTAAAAGATATTTCTTTACACCTCATTCTTTCTCATTGTCCAAGGTCCCGAACATATCTTGCAGCTGAAGCAGTGGTTTACATTTACTTCTTTCAACCTAATCTGCTGTGTTCACAATGCAGGTTCCTTTACAAAGGTAATGCCAAATGCAAATGAGATGACTGTTTTGTTGACCACTTTCGGGGGATAAGGCAGGAAATTGCAGTTGGAGGTAGTGAGGTCAGCCATGATCTCATTGAATAGTGAGTCAAAACGGTGTACCAAATGGCCAATTCTGCTCCTGTATCTTATGGTTTTGTAAAACACATGTCTTCAACTCTATTACAACACTACTAATGTCTACAATACTACTAATTACTAATGTTCTTTAGGGAAGGAAACTGCCATCCTTCCCTGGTCTGGACTACATGTGATTCCAGACCCACAGCAATGTGGTTGACTCTTAACTGTTCTCTGGTATGGGCAATAAATACTGGCCTAGCCAGTGACATCCTTATTCCATACAGCCATAGAGGCATAGCGACATACAACATGGAAACAGACCCTTTGGTCCAACTCGTTCATACCGACCAGATATCCTAAATTAGTCTAGTCCCATTTGGCCCATATCCCTCTAGACTCTTCCTATTTTATACATGCATCCAGATGCCATTTAAATGTTATATTTGTACCAATCTCCACCACTTCCTCTGGCAGCTCATTCCATAAACACACACAACCCTGTATGTGAACACGTTGCCCCTTAGGTCCCTTTTAAATCTTTCCCCTCTCACCTTAAGCCTATGCCCTCTAGTTTCGGACTCCCCACCCCAGGATAAAGACCCTCTAAAACATGAGTAAATTAAAACAAAATTACTGTTTTGGTCTTTATCCAGGAAGGATTTTCTAGTATGGTTTGATGTTCTGCAAGAGGATAAACTTAGCTGTTGCCACGATATCCTTCCACTTTCAAAAATCAGACTTTGCCAAATGTTTGAACAATTTTATGTAATAGCACTGTTTCCTTTTCTAATTTGAATTATTTAATTTCCACTATCCACTGATCTGATTATAGATCTTAGAATTATTTCTGTGGTTTATGAATAGGCTACTCATATTCCAGCTCCTTCCAAGGAGACCTCATCCCATCTGAATTGAGCTGTTTTATTTGAAATCTCACTAAGTATGCAAAATAATACCATTAGATTTGGATCCTCTTTATGGAATTGTAATTGCAGCTGTTATAATGGAATGTTTCTCTTTCCTCTCACGGAATGTTTAAATGATGCTGTCAAATTATTTTACTGGCATTACAATCAATAGCTAGGAATATGATAAGTGGGTTAGTGTGCCATGATTTTATGTGATTTGCTTTTAATTTTTAGCATTTCTATTCAACTCAGCAAGAACATCAGAAGGGCTAACAAATACTTTGATCTTTTAGTTTGTTTTCATCAATAATCATTTCCAAGGATTTCATTTATTTCCAATACTTAGCCATCCTAGGTTTTTATTCCCCTGAGTTGATACAATGAATAGATTATATACAGCATACATTGGATAGAGTATATACAGCACAAAAACAAGCTGTTCAGCCTTATTGGACAATGCCGGTATTTATTCTTCACTCAAGCCTGCTTTTGCTTTCCTTATCTAAATAACAGCATAACTGTCGAGCTTCTTCTTCCTCATATGGTATTTACCTTTTCCTCAAATATATCTGCATTGTCTGCCTCAACTAATTTCCCCTACCCCAACTCTCTCATCATTCCTACTATCATGAGTTCCATATTCTCACCACTTTCTGAAAGCAAGTTTCTTCTTTATTCTCCATTCAACATTTTGGTTACTATAATATTTGAAAGAGATCTTGCAACAGATTTCTATGAAATATAATTTCTAAATTTACCTTTTTACAAACTGTATTTCCCTTCCCTTCAGAATCGTGTGTGCTAAGGACACAAATACAAAATTTAATCCATTATTCCAGCACAATACAGGTAGTTCTGCTAAAACGTGTGTTTTGCTAATGCGAATTGGTTGTAAAGCAATTGATGGCGCTGTTTGGATAATGCAAACTTTCTGCTGTACAGGTATAGTGATTTTCTGTGGCAACTTCCCCATTATGCAATTTTCTATAGCGATTTTCTATAGCGCAAGGTCACTCAAGAATGCAACTATTGCGTTACAGGAGAACTACCTGTACTGAACAAATGTAACATTGTCTGAGGTTCTTTCCTTTGTATATGTAACTAGCATGGATTTTATTGTCTGTGAGAAAGCAAGGTGCTCTGTGGTGACATTGAAGAAAGCTCCCTGCACAAATGTAACAGTTGTTGTGGCATGTTCTTCAATCTTCTGGTTAAGTCATGAGGATTTCCAGGCATACAGTAGACATAATGTCAGCAAGTTGGGTTAGCAGTCAGTTACATAGAATTTTTTTCACATTTTGCTACACTGACAGGGGGAATTTTTTTGTTTTGGTCACTGATGGGATGTGGGCATTGTTGGCAAGGTCAGTATTCATTGTACATCCCTAATAAACCCAGAAAGCAGTTAGAATCAATCATATTGCTGTGGGTCTGGAGTCACATGTAGGATAGACCAAGTAAAGACAGTAGCTTCCTTCCCTAAAGGACGGTAGTGAACCAGATGGGTTTTTCCTGACCATTAGCAATGGATTCATAGTCATCAATAGACTTTCAGATTTTTATTGAATTCAAATTCTACCCTCCATCATGTTGGGATTCGAATTCAGGTTCCCAGGACTTTACCTGGGAATTTGGATTAACAATCTAGTGATAATGCCAATAGGCCATCTCCTCCCTTAAATGCAATGGAAATGCAATTGCAATCAAGCCCCACTACTCCACTAACTCTGCCATTAGTGTCAATGTGCTAAATCAATCACCAAAAAGATCAGACAGTTTCCCTTTATTACTGTTATCCATAATAAAAGAGAATTTCACTGGGTTTTCACCAGAAATTCAGAAGTAACTTGTTTGTTATTAACCAAATTTTTTTTAAACAAGTTGCAAAGTTTGGTTAATAACTGAACTATCATTTGGAAATTGAATTATTTCTCCCTAATCCCAGACAAGCACATTCACACAACGAACAAAGGCAATACAGCTATGTAAAAGAAACAAATAAATGCTGAGGGCTCATAGTTCCAACACAAAGGATAAAATAGGATGGCTTCTCATGATTCCCTAAGTATTCTGTTAACGGGAGCAAAATAATGAATAAATGAGTCAAGGAATATCTTCAGACCAGTTCAAATTGGAAGTGTTCAGTTCAGATGGGAAGTTCATTAGATTTGAGGTATTTGAACAAAAGTAACAATTCAGCTTTCAGAGTTTATTGAGTACTCAAAGTCTAATATTTAGAATATTTTCAAGTTCCCAGAAATATTTTACTAAGAGACGCCTCAGTGCAGTTTATCCTCTTTAAAGGTTTCATTTTGTATTTTCTGGAGGAAGAAATTTGTAGATTGCATGTTTTAGAAGCTTATTAAATTTGACTCGCATCCCCAAGTCACAAAAAAGCAGGAACGAACTCCAGAAGAGTATTTCTAGGCAATGTTCAACACACAAGCTCCATCTCTTCCAAACCAATTTTGTGCAGCAATTAAAGCCATAAATCTCATCTCTTGCCACTCTTAAAAACATTAATTGTCACTTTTCCAAAGTTACTTCATTTTTAAGTAATTGACAGGTAGTTCACTTCTCAAATGTCCGTTCAAAACTTTGGCGAACTTTTTTAGTCCAGAATGCTCAAATAATTTCCTATTCAATTTCTTCATACTCTTTAATGATAACAAGATGTTCCCAACAACAGAAAACTAGTAAGATTAAACAAAAACTTTACCTTAGTTTTCATTAAAATTTTCAGGTAACAAAATTATGACAATTATAATTATTATGGCTAGATTTAATTGAAACTATATAACTTATTTTTTTTTTAGAAATTACAAACATGTAAAACTTTTTAGCATGATTGAGAAATTTGACATCCTACAAATAAAGGTTAGTGTTCCAGAGCAAGTGAGGGTGTTCAGCAATAGTTATGAAATTAATATGTTTTCAAATCCAATTATCGCACTCAACAAGGAATAATTTTTCTTTGGTTTCTACAGTGAGACTAACAGCACAATGAGTCAATAGATTTTACATTTATTGTAATCTGACAGTGCCTCATAAGTGGAGAAATTTATCCCAAAAGTAATTTCTGGATTTCTGCATTATTTTGCATCGTTGAAGTTGCTTTCAGTAATAACAGATAAGTTCCAGCTCACATCTTCTTTGTCATCACAGAATATGAGTCAATAAACTGTGGGCCAGTTGCTTGTTTTGATTTTGTGTTAAATGTTGCATTTATATTATCAGTAGAACACTTCCAGTCCCATCCAAGCAGTACCAACCCCAATGTAAATCTATCATTTTATTAAGACCAGGAAGTCCGAACCAATAATGCAACAAATATACAAAGAAGGTTAAGAACAGAAAAGGATCCATGTGGATTGTTTGGAGAGTGGTGGATGAGGGGAGGGGGAATGGTGGTGGAGGGTAACAGTTGTTGGTGTAGTGGTGGAGTAGTGGTTACTGAACTAGTACTCCAGCGATTCAGGTTAATGCTCTGGAACATGGGTTCAAATCCCACAAAAGCCAATGGTGAAATTTGAATTCAGTTAAAAAAATGATAAACTGATTATTGAAAACCATTTGGTTTACTGATGTATCAGAGATAAAAGGTACTCAACCTCTCTACCCCTCTCAAACACTCCAACCTCTCCCCCGCAGAACGTGCAGCCCTCCACTCCCTTCGCTCCAATCCCAACCTCACCATAAAACCCGCGGACAAGGGAGGGGCAGTCGTAGTATGGCGCACTGACCTCTACATTGCTGAGGCCAGGCGCCAACTCTCTGACGCCTCCTCCTACCGCCCCCTGGATCATGACCTCACCCCCGAGCACCAAACCATCATTTCCCAAACCATCCACAACTTCATCACCTCAGGTGACCTCCCACCCACCGCCTCCAACCTCATCGTTCCCCAACCCCGCACCGCCCGCTTCTATCTCCTCCCCAAAATCCACAAACCTGAATGCCCTGGTCGACCCATTGTCTCCGCCTGCTCCTGCCCCACCGAACTCATCTCCACCTACCTAGACTCCATTTTCACCCCCTTGGTCCAGGAACTCCCTACCTACGTCCGTGACACCACCCACGCCCTCCACCTCCTCCAGAACTTCCAATTCCCAGGTCCCCAACACCTCATTTTTACTATGGACGTCCAGTCCCTATATACCTGTATTCCCCATGCTGATGGCCTAAAGGCCCGCCGCTTCTTCCTGTCCCGCAGAACAGACCAATCCCCCTCCACCGACACCCTCATCCGCCTAGCCGAACTCGTCCTCACCCTCAACAACTTTTCTTTCAATTCCTCCCACTTCCTACAGACAAAGGGGGTGGCCATGGGTACCCGCATGTGCCCAAGCTATGCTTGCCTCTTTGTAGGTTATGTGGAACAATCCCTCTTCCAGACCTACACTGGCCCGAAACCACACCTCTTCCTCCGTTACATTGATGACTGCATCGGCGCCGCCTCGTGCTCCCACGAGGAGCTCGAACAGTTCATCCAATTCACCAACACCTTCCACCCCAACCTGAAGTTCACCTGGACCATCTCCAACACTTCTCTCTCCTTCCTGGACCTCTTTGTCTCCATCTCGGGCAACCACCTCGAGACAGATGTCCATTTCAAGCCCACTGACTCCCACAGCTACCTGGAATACACCTCCTCCCACCCACCCTCCTGCAAAAATGCCATCCCTTATTCCCAATTCCTTCGCCTCCGCCGCATCTGCTCCCAGGATGAGACATTCCAATCCCGCACATCTCAAATGTCCTCATTCTTCAAAGACCGCAACTTCCCCCCCACAGTGGTCGAGAACGCCCTCGACCGTGTCTCCCGCATTTCCCGGAACACATCCCTCACGCCCCGTCCCCGCAACAATAACCAAAAAAGAATCCCCCTCGTCCTCACATACCACCCCACCAACCTCCGGATCCAACGCATCATCCTCCGACACTTCCGCCATCTGCAGTCAGACCCCACCACCAAAGACATCTTTCCCTCCCCACCCTTATCTGCCTTCCGGAGGGACCACTCCCTCCGCGACTCCCTTGTCCGCTCCACACTCCCCTCCATCCCCACCACACCCGGCACTTTTCCTTGTAACCGCAGGAAGTGCTACACCTGCCCCCACACCTCCTCCCTCACCCCAATCCCAGGCCCCAAGAAGACTTTCCACATCAGGCAGAGGTTCACCTGCACATCTGCCAATGTGGTATACTGCATCCGCTGTACCCGTTGTGGCTTCCTCTACATCGGGGAAACCAAGCGGAGGCTTGGGGACCGCTTTGCAGAACACCTGCGCTCAGTTCGCAACAAACAACTGCACCTCCCAGTCGTGAACCATTTCAACTCCCCCTCCCATTCCTCAGATGACATGTCCATCCTTGGCCTCCTACAATGCCGCAGTGATGCCACCCGAAGGCTGCAGGAACAGCAAATCATATTCAGCCTGGGAACCCTGCAGCCCAATGGCATCAATGTGGATTTCACAAGTTTCAAAATCTCCCCTCCCCC
>JAHRHZ010000062.1:38958747-38989199 GCA_024137785.1 Ginglymostoma cirratum
CCCTTGACCTGTCCGTCCTCCCTGGACTGACCTATCTTCTCCCTTCCCCCCCTCCCTACACTCACCTTTACTGGCTCCATCCCCGCCTCTTCGACTTCTCTGCCTCCTCTCCACCTATCCTCTCCTCTATCCATCTTCTATCCGCCTCCCCCTCTCTCCCTATTTATTTCAGAACCCTCTTCCCCTCCCCCATTTCTGATGAAGGGTTTAGGCCCGAAACGTCGAGTTTTCCTGCTCCTATGATGCTGCTTGACCTGCTGTGTTCATCCAGCCCCATGCTTGTTATCTTGGTTTACTGATGTATTTTGCTGATCTGGGCCTACTAGAGCACAGTGTGTTTGACTCTTAACTGCCCTCTTAAATGGCCTAGCAAGCCATTCAGTTTAAGGGACAATTAACGATGGGCAAATGCTGACTCAACCAGTGACACACACATCCCATGATTTAACAAATAAAAGGGGGAAAGAAAGAAGGCTAAGCCATCAGCCCCTCAAGTTTGCTCTGTAATTCAATAAGATCATGGTTGATCTGATTGTGGCCTCAAATCCACTTGCCATTCATCTAATTCTCGTTTTTGGATCTTACTATCTTGGAAGAACCTTGCAAAATGAGTTACTTGCTGAAATTTATTCTATGTGGAATAATACTCAGTAGTCAGTACTTTGCAAGAAAACATAAGAAGTCAGATGAAAGAGAAAATATTTGATGTCAGTAGAAAGGATAATATATTATATTGACAGCTTCATTATTTCAGAAACCAGTGCCCTAAATTCTTGAGAATCACTTTCAATGGTTTACAGTGCTATGTTTTTTTAATGCACTAATCGCTAGGAGACAGTCTGGGCAAGCTATCATCCTCACAATACAATGCACTCATGTCTTCAATATTCCATCCTCATTCAAGGTCATCTATCACATATTTTACCGATAATAATATTGTGAAATGAGTACAATTAACTTCTGACATAAAATCAGGAAACTGCAAAAAAGGATCAAAAGAGTTTTCTCTTCTAGTTTCTGACTGAAAGAAAAATAGTATTACTGTTGTGAACTGGCACTTCCATATAATTAGTTCCAAAACTACAATTGATGACAAATAGAACATTGGGTCTTCTTCTCAGTGGATATAAAATGCCTGAGTTTTGTAATAACGTGATAAATATGTAGACACATTTTTATTAGCTAATGCCCTGAACTGATAATCGTCAAACTATTATTCACTCAGTGTGTTCCTGAATTAATTTAAATTATGGTTTTTACACTTCCTAAGCTTTTTGTATAGCAGGTCATCCGTTGATTGATAGCAAGGGTGATAACATTAAAAGGAAACTGAATACCCAATCAATTTAAATCTGCTAACACATCTTTCTTATTTCTTGTTGTCATCAAGTTTCAAAAAGATAAAATGTTCTGTATCTTAGTATTTCAGTTCCTGCACTCTAGTCTCACATGCCAATAACCCATACACATTGCCACGGTGTCATTATTAGTCTAACATGAGAAAGGTTAATGGGTGCACCAGTGTACAGTGAAGTGTGGGTGTTCATGTCAGTGCTCAGCTTACTATGTGTTGAGTGGAGAAGAAGATTGGATACCTTAATTCACAAACGCAACCAGCGTCATTGCAATCTGCTCACAGCCAATAATAACAAGGCTCAAAATTATTTTGATAAATGGCCATAGGATCTATTGCATTTCCAAAAAATCTCCAAGGATTTCCGTCAAATTTACTAAGCATACTGTCTATGTAACTTTTGACTACTGGATACAATTTAATTTGGTGATTCTGTCTGAACAGGTTTGTCAGACATTATGTTCCAATTGTGGCAGCTTATTCAATTTTTCACAAGGTGCCATAAATGTGATTTATGTTTCTCTCACTCCTTTCCTGTGTTTCATTTTGTGGGTGTTCCTTTGTATTCTAAGACTGTAACTTCATTTCTTCTTGAAATCACTGCTTCTGTGACACAGTTTTAAATAGTCATTCTTGCTGAAGGCAGTGATGAACCTTGTTACAGTGAATGCCATGGAGGAAGAATTGCTCTTCTTATTTTGTGAAATGAGAAAATCATGTACCACTGGAATTTTGGTTTCCTTACAATTTCCTGTCATGTCATCCATGGAAAACAGTACAGACCTCTGAAGATGTTGGCTGTGTGCATTGTTTCTCCAAGCTGTCTGCAGATCTCCTACTGAAGTTATAGTCAGTGATCAATGAACCACTGTGAAAATTCTACCCCATTATTTCCTCTATTGCTGTATTACAACATTGTCGTAAATAGGGACTGGAATCATCCTTTCCTCATTCAGTATAAGGTAACAGAAGAAAATCTGTAGAATACACAACGTACCAATGACTGAATACTTTGACACTTTTCAGTTGATAGGAGGGAATAATTATATATTTATTTTAAAAAATGAAAGAACCGCAGATGCTGTAAATCAGAAACAAAAACAGAAATTGCAATTTCTCTGTTCTGAGGAAGGGTCACTCAACCCAAAATGTTAACACTGATTTCTTTCCATAGATGCTGCCAGACCTGCTGGGCTTTTCCAGAAATTTATGTTTTTAATATATTTATTAAGATTGTATTATGGCTGATGGACCTGATTTCACTCTTTTGAAAGAGGTAACTAATGTAATGGATGGGAATTTATTTTTTATTCTTGGGATATGGGTATTGTTGGTAAAGCTGGCATTCATACTTGCCCTTGGGAAGTTGTGGTGAACCACCTTCTTGAAGTCTATGCAATGCATTTACAGCTATATTGCTGTAGCGGACCGATTTGCGGAATCCTGATCGAGTGACAGTGAAAGAATGTGACATAAACGAATCAGGATAGTGAGTGACTCAGAAGTGAACTTTCAAGATGGTGGTACTCCCTTGCATCACCTGGCCTTCTGATTCAAGGTAGCAGAAGTCACTAAGTTAGAAGGCACTATAAGAGGAACATGGGCAAAAACATCTATGAAAGTTAATCATCCAAACTTCCAGAAGCATTTAATGAAATCCATGATAAGAGATTGTTAGTTAAAGTTGAAGCGCATGGAATTGAAGACAACTTGTTTCCCGAGTTAAGGAATTGGCTTAGCCACAAGTGACAAAGTTTAGGACAGTTACTCTAGTTGGCAGGACGTGATTTGAGGTGTCTACAAGGTTCTGTTTAGGGCCTCAGCTATTCAGTGCATTGGCTAATGATTTAAATGATGGGATAGAAAGACACATATCCAAATCTGCCAATGACATAAAAAAGATGCTACTGCAAGCAGCATAGAGGCAAAGGTTGAATTGCAGAGATATTGAGAGATTCAGAAAATGGGCAAAACTATGGTAAATGAATTTCAATACAAGCAAATGTGAGGTCAGCAACTTGGGACCTAAATGAAAGGAACAGGGTACTTCGTAAATGGAGAAGAGCTAGAAGCTGTGACCGTTAGAAGACACTTGAGTTCAGGTACATAGATCATTAGAATAGTGTCATTTGGATTAGAAAATAATCAAGAAAGCTAATGGAATGCTGGCCTTTCTTCCCACAGAACTAAAATGTACATGGAAATCATACTTCAGCTATACAAAGCTTTGGTCAAATTAGACCAGGAATACAACGAGCAATTTTGGGCAATGCAGCTATGCAGCATCTTGGAATACAGCTCAGAATTACTAGAATGATAACTAGACACTAAGGCCTAGATTTTAAATGGAGATGGCCGAACCATCCACAAGCTGGAAAAGTTGCAGATGGATCCAGGAAGCCATGACTGGAGTTTAGGTTATTGTCTGAGTCTGAGGTGTCCATCTTAGCATGGGAGGATTTCACAGATCCAAAACAACTCTTTGTATCACTTGCATTTATGACCTTGATTTCTTTTTGCCCTAAGATATCTTACAGCTAACTCTATGATTATGCCTGGAAGCAATACTGTACTAGTTGAAGCTTAAAATTAAATTCTACAAAGCCGTTGACCTTACTGGCCCTCTGCATTGCAGAAAAACCTAGCTTTGCAATAGTTGGATCACCAAAGACACCTGAGGGTCATCGAATGCATGAGTAAGGAGCTAAGTCATGATGATGTCTGCACAAGGGGGAACCGGGAGCGAAGTGCTAAAACCAGTAACCTGACATCTTGCCTTTCTACACCTGCAAGGTCAGTTTATATAAAAGCAAAATACTGCGGATGCTGGAAATCTGAAATAAACACAGAGAATGATGGAGAAACTCAGCAGGCGTGGCATCTGTGGAGAGAAACAGAGTTAACGTTTCAACTCTGATATGAAGCTTCTTCAGAGCTTATTTGTATCCATAAAGCTCCATTCCACAAGCAGGAGTTATTTTTTAATGTTGCAGGAAAGGCAGTTTACTTTTTCAGGATATTAAAAGGATTTGTTTTTGTTCATGAAGTATGCAGGATGTGCAGATTCTTGTTTGAGGTTTGACAGGCAACTAGATTTATTATCCATTTTCTATCAATCTAATCTGAAAGAGGGAATGGAAGTTGGCAATAGACAGGGCTATTTTATCCTTGTTCTAGAGTTAGATCAGGACCTGATTGCTGGTTCATGTTGTCAATTTTGTATCATTGCACAGTGGTGGTATTATTGCATTCCAAGTATAGTTAGATTTCAATGTAACATAGCAGCACGAGAGGCTGAACCTTATATCCTTTTGGCTGTGAGTTGCATTGGGCTTTTTGGAAGAATTACAGTCCAGCACAATTGTTTACCATATCTCACCAAACATGCCTCATTAATCACCTATACCACCTTCACAGAATCTCTCATATCCAATTCTAGCCCCATTTTACTACACGTTGTTCTTAGAACAATTTGCCACTTGACATTTTACAAAATACCAGGATCCCAGATGCCTGTGTTGTATTTAAAGTCCACTATACAATTGGATGAACACTGGCACTGCCATCCCAAAGCTGCCCTGCTCAGTCAAGGACAGAGTCTGAGCCCATCTGAGAAAGGAAACATAGAGTCACAATTCTCTTTGTATGGTAGGTTTTTGGGATTTATGCACAAATTCTCCCAAAACTCCGTGCTGTCGCTTTCTGTACTCTCTCTCCACTAAAAAGAATTTAGTTCCTATATTCTTCCTGCCAAAGTGTATGAACTCACATTTTGCCACATTATATTCCATCTACTAAGTTTTTGCCCATTCACTTAGCCTGAATGTATCTCTTTGCAGACTCTCTATCAGCTTGCTTTCCTATCTATTTTTGTGTCATGCACAAACATGGCTATAAAACATTCATTTTCTTCATCCAAGTCATTAACACATATTGTAAATAATTCTGGCCCCACACTGATCTCTGTGGCTCTCCATTATTACAGATCAGCTTGAAAATGCCACCCCCCCCCCCTTTGTTCCGAGTCTTTGACCTCTATTTGTAAGCCAATCTTCTACCCATGGTGATATAATATCTCCAATGTCATGGGCTGTTATGTTATTAAGTAGCCAAACATAGCATCATAGAATCGAATTGCAGAAACCCTACAGTGCAAAAGGAGGCTATTTGGCCTGTCATGTCTGTGCCATCCCTCCAAAGAGCATCCCACCCAGCTCCACACCCCATCCCATCCCCATAACTCCACATGGGGTTTTTACCATGGCTAACCCACCCAACTTGTGTGTCCCTGCACACCATGGGCAATTTTTAGCATGGTCAATCTACCTCACCTTCCCATCTTTGAACTGTGGAAGGAATCCAGAACACCTGGAGGAAACCTGCATGGACATGGGGAGAACATGTAAACTCCACACAGTCGCCTAAGACTGGAATCAAACCTGGCACCTTGGGCCCCTGGCATTGTGAGGCAGACCGTGCTGCCCAGATCATGTAGTACCTTATTAAACAAATTCTGGAAATTTAAATATATTACATTCATGGTTTCCCCTCTATCTATCTGCTTGTCACCTCTTCAAAGAATTCTAAGAAATAAGTCAGGCATGATTTCCCCTTCTTGAAGCCATGCTGACTTCGCTTGGTCATATTCTTTATTTCTAAAAGCTCCACTATTACATCCTTCACAATAGAATCTTGCATTTTCCCAAAAGGGGTTAAGCTAAGTAAGCCCACAGTTCTGTGCTTTCGTTTGTCTCCTTCCATTTTTAAATAAATGCGTGACATTGGCAGTTTTACAATCCTCTGGGACTTTTCCAGAATCTAAGAATTCTTAGAAGATTACTAGCAGTACATTCACTATCTCTATAGCTACTTCTTTTAATATCCTAGAATGGATCCCATTAAATCCAGGGAACATGTCAGTCTTCAGCACCATCATTTTCCCTGGTATTTTTTTCTATTGATAGTCATTCTATTTATTTGCTATCCTCCTTTGCCCTTAATATTTCAGTATTTTGGAATGGTACGTAGTGCCATCATGATGGTGAGGTAGAATGAACAGAAGTGCTATAAAAAAAGGACAATGACATTCTCGGTTCTGCCAGCATATGTACAACATTCTTGATCCTGCTGTATCACAGTCACTCTTTCTCTGCTACTGCACTCCATTCCAATCAAGGCTCAAGCTCTGTAATTTTCAATACTTTCTGCAGTATTATGTGGATTGGCTACAGCCGAGTGGTATTAATGCCAGTCTGTAAATCCACAGAGACTGAGGTGATATCTTGGGAACTTGGGTTCAAATCCCACCATGGGAGGTGGTGGAATTAAAATTCAACAACTCTGGACTTAAGAGAATGTAATGTTGATCATTGATGATCAATGGCCATTGTCGATCGTCAGAAAAACCCATCCAGTTCACTAACGTCCTTTAGGGAGGGAAACTGTCATCCTCACCAGATCTGGCCTATATGTGACTCCAGACCCACAGCACTGTGGTTAACTCTTAAATACCTTCTGGGCAATTAAGGATGAGCAATAAATGCTCGCCTTACTTGCTCTTGTTCAATAAGACGATTAAACCTTACATGACTTTTGCACTGCCAACACACTTACCCAGGATACCTCACCATTTTTTCACCAATCTGCACCAGCACTAATGGCCTTGCCACCCAATTTCATTTCACTCAATCCCTCCCTTTCTCACATTTCAGGAGAAGGCAGCTCATAAGGGCTAAGAGGACATGGACAAGTGAAGGGGTGCTTGACATTTGGAGTCTCAGCTCCTATGAAGAGAGAATCCTGGCCCTCACAGGAGAAGGCCAGGCCCACTCTTGTGGATGCCAATACATCCATATCTCACCAACTGAGTGAGTGCCACTCTTCATTTCATTGCAACTTTTACAGTAACCCCACTGTCAGTCTCAACAGCTGCACACCACTTCTAACCACCTGACATGATGCCCTTTCTCATTCTCTCTCTCTCTCTCCTGTCTTGCGCAGTGAAACTGCTGGCATCCCCAGAGACTGTATCTGAGGCCTCTGTAGTCTCGTCCTCAGAGGAAGCATCAACAAGTCTGCCTTCTGCACTCCCCACAATAGCCCCGATACTGATGTGGCTGTGGGCACATTAACCTTAGAAGGTCTGGTAGCACAACCTGGTGAGCACCTCACTGCAGTGGGTCCACAGCACATTAAGGAAAAAATGTTCCATTCCACTGGAACTTGGAGGACTGCTGGAGAGCAGGCACCTGCTCAGCCCCTTCTGACAGCATCAAACAGGGGCTTCATCTATTTGCACAGGGAGGAACAAGGGCAGCAGACAGGTACATGGGACACAGCGGCTCTCATTGCCCAGAAGCTGCAGAAATGCAGCAAGTCATCTGGCCTAGAGTCAGAGATTCAAGGATGCTTAGCAAATATTGTGCATTGTCACACAAATTAAGCAACTATGCATTTCTTAGGTCGTCCATTAGAGTCTACAATATTAGCTTCAGTCAATACAGCATTAATGTTGATTTCTGTCAGTTGGCATTGAATGGTACAGATACGCACATTTTAATTTTGCAGGTCAAGATCATTTATTGGCATTTTATGTTTTGAATCCTATCAAATGAAAGAGAGTTTAATAAATTAATTATTTAAATAACAAAAGCATTTTACTTCCAACCCACTGGCCCACAGGAGTTTCATATTTGTCATATAATCGTTAACTCTGTTTGAAGACTGGAAATGTCAATCAATCAATGTAAATAAAGGTAATAACATGGCACGTTTTGGCATATTCACTGCTCAAATAGTTTGAGTCATCTGGCAGAAATGATAAAAAAGATCAAGCAGCCTGATTGACAGCTGTACAGCAAACTTTGTGAGAAGACGCCAGATTAAAGGTTTAGTGTAGTCCTTTCATGGCTAGCTCTGGAGTTTGAAGTTTCTATTGTGGTCCTAGAACAAAGAACACAGAACAAAGAAAATTACAGCACAGGAACAGGCCCTTCGGCCCTCCAAGCCTGCGCCGATCCAGATCCTCTACCTAAACCTGTCGCCTATTTTCCAAGGATCTGTGTCCTTCTGCTCCCTGCCCACTCATGTATCTGTCTAGATACATCTTAAATGACGTTATCGTGCCCGCCTCTACCACTTCCGCTGGCAACACATTCCAGGCACCCACCACCCTCCTGCGTAAAGAACTTTCTACGCATATCTCTCTTAAACTTTTCCCCTCTCACCTTGAAATCGTGATCCCTAGTAATTGACTCCCCTACTCTGGGAAAAACTTCTTACTATCCACCCAGTCTATACCTCTCATGATTTTGTAGGCCTCAATCAGGGCCTGCCGTCAAACTCTGTCTTTCTAATGTAAATAATCCTAATCTACTCAATCTCTCTTCATAGCTAGCACCCTCCATACCAGGCAACATCCTGGTGAACATTCTCTGCACCCTCTCCAAAGCATCCACATCCTTTTGGTAATGTGGCGACCAGAACTGTCTGCAGTGTTCCAAATGTGGTCGAACTGAAGCCCTATACAACTGTAACATGACCTGCCAACTCTTGTACTCAATACCCCGTCCGCTGAATGAAAGCATGTCGTATGCCTTCTTGACCACTCTATCGACCTGCATTGCCACCTTCAGGGTATAATGGACCTGAACACCTAGATCTCTCTGTGCATCAACTTTCCCCAGGGCTTTTCCATTTACCGTATAGCTTGCTCTTGAACTGGATCTTCCAAAATGCATCACCTCGCATTTGCCTGGATTGAACTCCATCTGCCATTTCTCCGCCCAACTCTCCAATCTATCTATATTCTGTTGCATTCTCCAACAGTCCCCTTCGCTACCTGCTACTCCACCAATCTTAGTGTCATCTGCAAACTTGCTAATCAGACCATCTATACTTTCCTCCAGATCATTTATGTATATCACAGACAACAGTGGTCCCAACACGGATCCCTGTGGAACGCCACTGGTCATAGTTCTCCATTTTGAGAAACTCCCTTCCATTACAACCCTCTGTCTCCTGTTGCCCAGCCAGTTCTCTATCCATCTAACTAGTACACCCTGGGCACCATGCGACTTCACTTTCTCCATCAGCCTACCATGGGGAACCTTATCAAACGTCTTACTGAAGTCCATGTATATGACATCCACAGCCCTTCCCTCATCAATCAACTTTGTCACTTCCTCAAAGAATTCTATCAAGTTGGTAAGACATGACCTTCCCTGCACAAAACCATGCTGCCTATCACTAATAAGCCCATTTTCTTCCAAATGTAAATAGATCCTATCCCTCAGTTTCTTCTCCAGCAGCTTCCCCACCACTGACGTCAGGCTCACTGGTCTATAATTACCTGTATTATCCTTGTTACCCTTCTTAAACAAGGGGACAACATTAGCAATTCTCCAGTCTTCCGGGACCTCACCCGTGCTCAAGGATGCTGCAAAGATATCTGTTAAGGCCCCAGCTATTTCCTCTCTCGCTTCCCTCAGTAATGTAGGATAGATCCCATGCGGACCTGGGGACGTGTCCACCCTAACGCTTTTTAGAATACCCAACACTTCCCCCTTTCTTATGCTGACTTGACCTAGAGTAATCAGACATCTATCCCTAATCTCAGCATCCATCATGTCTCTCTCCTCAGTGAATACCGACGCAAAGTACTCATTAAGAATCTCACTCATTTTCTCTGACTCTTCGCATAAATTCCCTCCGTTGTCGTTGAGTGGGCCAAACCTTTCTCTAGTTACCCTCTTGCTCTTTATGTACGAATAAAAGGCTTTGGGATTTTCCTTAACCCTGTTTGCTAAAGATATTTCATGAACCAATTCTATTTGGATTTTATGGGTGGCTAGATCAGCAATTATTTTGCTGCTGCCAGAGAGACTCTGCAGAAACAGTAAAGTGCTGGTAAGATTCTGACTTATTCAAAGTGAAATGGCCATCATCATATGCTCAGATTATTTATAGATCACATATAAAAGCAAAATTTGCAGTTACTCTAAGCATGTGAGTATTATGTATTTGTCTATTGAATTGTCATCTGAGCTGAGTTTTGGCATCATATATATATGTATATTCACAGGAAGAAGGACATTATATGGGATCACTTTCCAGTATGCCAGTGTAGAATAACAATCTTTTTCTGTTTGATCCTTTGGCCTTATTTATCCAAATATTGGGCAGATGAAGGCACAATCCAATCATAGCCGGCGCAAGTCTACTTACAACAGCAGCCAGCAATGTTGGAGCTAAATGAGAGACCCAGCATAAAACCCAGAAATATATTCGATTCATTGCAGAAACAGGAGATTGTGCCCATTCAACCAGTAACATTGATCCTTTTCCTCATTAAGGTATGCCCAACATTTCTCCAGCTGTACCAGCAACATGCTTGCAAATGGAATGCAAATTTAATGCACAATGGGAAAATCTTACAAAGTTATAACCATCTGTATAGACAGAACAGATGATAAGAAATAATTACACCGGATCTGGAGTTATATTAATAATTAAGGCTTCAAAGTCTATTATGCTTTTTCTTAAACCAAGATGTACTATTCTTTACCATTTCCTTTTCCATAACCAGATCTTTTACACACCTCTAAAGCTGTAAAAAGAAAGGTTATGTCCCTCATAGGGAAGATATTGGTGTAATTTATTTCACACCTGACATAGAAAGCAACTTGGCATTGCTTGCATCTCTGATTCTGAATGCACACTGGGTCACTTTCACACTTCGGACTAGTAATCATTCTTTCCATTTAGCATTGCTATACATTTGCAAGACATAGAGAGATCAATATCTTTTTAGTTTATCCAAGCACAGTTTGACAAGTGAAACTTTTAATAATTTTGCTGGAATGAGGGTTACCAACAACAGCTTACATCAAGGGAAGGTCATGTAAGATGTTAATGATGAGAATGAACATTGAATTCATGAAGAAAACAATTGGGGTCATCACTGGGGCACTCATTTTTGAGTAACTCCACTGTGTTACTAACAATTACAATTGTATTCAGTCAGCTCAGAGTTGAACACAAAACTCTGCTGCTACATTTCATACCAAAATATTTTGATGCAATGGAAACCTCTTCTTAAACGTAATAAATTTTAAGCAAAGAAAACTGCATTCTCGATTAAGTGGAGACAGCCGCTGTATTACCATAGATATTCAGAATGGATGTTTTACATTACAGTGTACATAATAAGTTCTTCGCAGAAGCGACCTCCAAATTAAGAGCCCAAATGGGGAGATTTTCACCTTACTTGAGCAGCAATATGGTTGTGAGATGCCCTTCTTTTTATAGAAACATTTTCACATTGAGTTTATCCTCCATCATGCTGTAGGGGACTATCACTGACCTAAATGGAATAGACTTTGATCAGAGATAACAACGTGTGGAGCTGGATGAACACAGCAGGCCAAGCAGCATCATAGGAGCAGGAAAGCTTGACGTTTCGGGCCTAGACCCTTCATCAGACCTAGAAACTGAAAACTGGGCATCCATGAGGCACTGTGGCCATGAGTAACAGCAGAATGTTACTGAATGACAATCTGCAGCCTGTGGTCACAGCATATCCTCCACTCTACTGTTGCCATCAACAGGAGATTAATCCTGGTTCAATGGAGAATGCAGAGGGTATGCCAGAAGCAACAGCCTAAAAATGACACATCAGCACAGTGAAATAACAACAGAGCTCTACTTGCATGCTAAGCAGCCTAAACTGCGCACAACAGATAAGTCTAAGGAATCCCACAACCTAAGGGTCAGATTTTGCCTCTGAAGTCCTGTCACATTCTGTCATGAATAGTGGTGAACAACAAAACAATTAACCAGAGGATGAGAACCAAAAGAACTGCGGATGCTGTAAATCACAAACAAAAACAGAAGTTGCTGGAAAAGCTCAGCAGCTCTGGCAGCCTCTGTGAAAAGAAAACATTTCGGGTCTGGTGACTCTTCCTCAAAACTGATGGTAGCAATGAAAATATCAGATTATATGCAGAAGACAGGGTGGGGAGGGGGGTGGGTAAGGAGTAAACAATAGTAGAGCCCACAGAGAGAGAAGAGTAGTTGGACAGATAAAGGAGTGGATAGCAATCTGGCTAGGAGGGTGAATAGCTGTTAATGGAGACTGTTAATGGCTAACAATGGTTAGTGTGTAATGACAGGCTATGTGATAACAAGGCCTGGTGTGAGCTGTAGTGGGATAACACATATTATTTGCCTTCTTTACCGCCTGCTGCACCTGCATGCTTACCTTCAGCTACTGGTGCACAAGGACACCCAGTTCCCACTGCACACTCCCCTCTCCCAATTTACAGCCACTCTGCCTTCTTGTTTTTGCTTTTGAAGTGAATAACCTCACATTTATCCAAATTATACCACATCTGCCATTGATTTGCCCACTCACCCAACCTGTCGAGATCATGCTGAAGGATCTCTGCATCCTTGTCGCAGTTCACCCTCCAACTCAACTTGGTATCATCTGCAAACTTGGAGATGTTACGTCTTGTTCCCTCACCCAAATGATTAATATACATTGTGAATAGCTGGGGTCCCAGCACCGATCTATGTCTGCCAATTTGAAAAGCACCATTAATTCATACTCTTTGTTTCCTTTCTGCCAACTAGTTTCCTATCCATCTCAATACGTTCCTCCCAGTCCCATGCACTTTAATCTTGCACATTAATCTCTTATGTGTGACTTTGTCAAACGCTTTCTGAAAGTCCAAATATACTACAACTGTCTCCCCCTTGTCAACTCTACTAGTTACATCGTCATAGAACTCCAACAGATTTGTCAAGCATGATTTCCCCTTCATAAATCCAAGCTGACTGTCTGATATTGCCATTGCTTTCTATAAAATCCTTGGCAATGGATTTGAAAATTTTCCCCACTACCGATATTAGGCTCACTGGTCTATAATTCCCTGTTTTCTCTCTACTCCCTTTTTGTATATTAGAGTGACATTAGCCACCATCCAATTTGCAGGGACTGTTCCAGAGTCTATAGAATCCTGGAAGATGACCACCAATGCATCCACTACTTTTAGTGCTACTTCCTTAAGTAATCTGGGATATGGATTATCAGGCCCTGGGGATTTATCCACATTCAATCCAAACAATGTTCCCAGCACTATTTCTCTACTAGTATTGATCTCCCCCAGTTCTTCCTGCTCAGTAATTCTTGCATCCTCCAACAATTCTGGTATCTGATTTGAATGCTCTTTTGTGAAGACAGAACCAAAGTATGTATTCAGTTCCTCAGCCATTTCTTTGTCCCCTATTATACTTTCCCCATTTCTGTCTGTAGGGAACTTACATTTGTCTTTACCAATCTCTTTCTCTTCAGGTACCAATAGAAACTCTTAGTGTCAATCTTTATGTTCCCTGAAAGCTTACTTTTGTACTCTATTTTCCCCTTCCTAATCAGTCCCAAGGTCCTTCTTTGCTGAATTCCAGCTACTTCTAATCCTCAGATTTATTATTTTTCTTGGCAAATCTGTATGTTTCGTCCTTGGATTGTATACTATCTCTTATTTCCTTTGTAAGCCATGGATCGGCCCTCTTACCCATTTTGCTTTTGCGACAGACAGGAATAAACAGGTGTTGCAGTTCCCCCATGCGTCCCTTGAATGTTTGCCATTGCCTATCGACTGTCATCCTTTAGGTAACTCTTACCAATCTATCAAGGTCAACTCACACTTTACATCCACGTAGTTTCTTTTATTGAGGTTCAGCCTCTAGTCTCTGAATCAACAACCTCGCTCTCCATTTTGATAAAAAATTCTAACATGTTATGGTCGCTCTTCCCCAAGGGGTCTCGCACAGCTAGATTGGCAATGATTCCCTTCTCTTACACAGTAACCAGTCTAAGATGGCTGGCTCTCCAGTTGGTTCCTCCACATATTGGTCAAGAAAACCATCCAATATACACTCCAGGAATTCCTTCTCTGTGGCATTGTGACTAATTTGATTTGCCCAATCTATGCGCAGATTAAAATCACCCATGATCACTGATATTCCCATATCACATGCATCTCTAATTTCCTGTTTAATGCCATTCTTGACATCACCACTGCAGTTTGGGGGTCTATATATGACACCTACTAATGTTTTCTGTCCCTTGGTAATTCTCAACGCAACCCGTATAGACTCCACATTGTCAGAGCTCATATCCTTTCTCACTATTGTGTTAACTTCCTCTTTAACCGGCAATGCTGCTCCACCACCATTTCCTTTTTGCCTGTGCTTCCTAAATACGGAATACCCTGAGACATTCAGTTGCCATCCCTGGTCACACTGCAGCCATGTCTCCATAATCTCAATTATATCGTACCAGTTTACATCTATCTGCACGATTAGTTCATCCACTTTATTGCAGATGCTCCGCGCACTAAGGCACAAAACCTTTAAACAGTGTTTGTCTCCTCCTTATTTTTCTCAATAGCCCTTTTTGACTCTTGTCCTTGGATTCTCAGCCTATCACTTTTATTAGTCCCTTTTCTAGCTTTTGTTTTTGTCCTAGCTGCTCATGTTTGGCATGTAGACCATAGCTCATGTTCCTCAGACTTGATGTAATTCTTAGATGCCTTGCATCGATAGATTTTAGCAGCTCTCCTGCCAACTTCTTTAAGATAATTTTTCTATTTCCTTCGTACAATAAGTCATTTGGACTGGAAGATCTATCATCGTAATGCAAGATCTATTCTGCCATGAATCTGCTTTAGCTCTTGATTTGCAAACTTAGCACGCTTGCACAGACCAATTGCTCTGGACACTCACCTCATTGTCTTTTCAAGCACCCTGTTTTATGTGTCAACATAACAGTGTGTTCAACCTGAGGACTTTATAGAACTGAAGCTTAAGACATCCGTCTACAAGCTGTGTACTTCATATTGGAGTTCTCATGACTACAGCAGTCTAGAAGTAACATTTGAACATGATTGCATTTCAATCCAAACCTATTACTTTGAATTCTATTGTTAAAGTTCTAAATTTAAATTTTCGAGCAGCCCGATTTTAATTAGAGAAAGTTTGAAAACTGAACAGTTTGGAGACATTGTATCAGAGATAATAGGTACTGCAGATGCTGGAGAATCTGAGATAACAAGGTGTGGAGCTGGATGAACACAGCAGGCCAAGCAGCATCATAGGAGCAGGAAAGCTTGATGTTTCAGGCCTAGACCCTTCATCAGAAATGGGGGGGTCTAGGCCCGAAAAGTCAAGCTTTCCAGCTCCTCTGATGCTGCTTGGCCTGCTGTGTTCATCCATCTCTACACCTTGTTATCTTAGTTTGGAGACATTATGTTCATTAAACAAATACGTCAACATAATGTTTTTGGACTATTTAGTCCGATTTCAGGTGCAATTGAAAAAGGTTAATGGAGTCATCATAATGAAAATGATACCATAATGTCAGGTAAAACTCATTATGTCTTTTTTTAGGAATAGTACAATCAATTCACTAGTGTCAGAGAAATCTTCTCCATTAGTAGATTGTATTCAGTCGCTAGATACTTTTCAGTCAATGTCAGTGGTACTAAAGTTAGACATTCTCATTAATTGTGATCAAAGGCTCACCTTCAGGCTAACAGCCTTCAAACTTCAGTAATACAGAAACAAAACAATGCAAATGCTGTAAATGGGAAAGGGCTAGAAAACTCAATAGGTCATTCTGCACTGGTAGAAAGGAACAGAGGTAACATTTCAGGTCAATGGCCTTTCATGAGAACTAAAGCTAGAAAAAGTTTTTAAGCCTATAATAAAGGGTGAAGGGACATGGAGAACAAAGGAGAAGGTTACAACAGGGCAAAAGCCAGGGAGGATTAAGATTTCTTGATGCAATAGTCAAACAGAGAGGATGGTAATTCATATAGTAATTATACATAACCTGTGTCTAAATAAGGTCTGATTGCTACATAAACACCATCTAAATGCAATATGAAGACATAAAGAAACAAACAATGTTGACCGAACAAAACCAAAAAAGACAATACCCACAGATTAAGATGGAGACAGGGGTTATGAGCTAAACAGATTGGACTCAATATTGATTGTAGAAGCTGTACAGTACCAAGCTGAAAGATATTTTACTAGGTATCTTGTCTGTTATCAGTCAGAACTGTCTCCCTAAGTTGGTCAGGGGTGTGGACACTGTCAGTCCTGTGAAAGCAGAATGAATGTTTTGAGGATGGTACCAAGGGATATTGCTGCAGTAGCAAGATAAGGGGACCCAGTAGGAATTTGAGGCAGCAACCTGGTGTGCTGGGGGACACGGACAGTGAAGCAAAATTTCAATGTATAAAGGAGGACCCAACTGTGTACAGTCGGACACAGAATGTTGTGAGAAATGGGGTGGGAGGAGGTCACCATCACTGTGCCTCGACAGCACGAGTGTGCAGCAATATGGTGGGAAGGTCAATAGTTGTGATGGGGCTCAGGAGGTAAGGAAGAAGGTTGGAACCTAAATTCGACCAGCTGTATGGGAACAAATAGAAATTCAGTAGAGATTGGTTGTCCAGTGAATGCTGGGTAAGAAGTGACATAAATGTTTGGTGTGGGAATCTGACAAGTAAGCCAAGCTGGTACTAGAATGCAACTTGCATTGGCTTCTACAATCTGACAGTTGCTAAATGCAGCCTACAAATAGATAATAGCTGTAACCATGCTCAGAGTGAATGCTGTCAGTGTGTGTTTTCGGGTGAAAAATGCATATTCTACTTCTAAAACGTTGTGAGGTCCTTCAAGGGGCAATTGTGTCCATCATGTACAAGCAGAGTGCAGGTTAAAATTGTGTATCATCGAGCATGTGAAATGCATGTAGTGTTCAACTGTGTGGTCGTAAACAAGATTGACTATGTGATTGGACCATATAGATTGCAGATAAATATATCTGAAGCAGAAGTAATCACAGCCTTAAAAAAGGCAACTATAGGCCACAATGTACACAACTAAAGCAAGGTCCCTAAGGTGCACATGGGACACGGGACTGATTCCTCGCTACCTGTACCATAAGTACCATGCAAGGCTCTCTTAAATGCAATGATGCCTTTTGTGGCTGATGTGAGGCTAGGAGGAAAAAACTCCAGTACTGACGTAGTACTTACAATCTCCTATTATATGTTTGCAGCCTAACTTGTGCTGCTTCATTGGAATAAGGTTCAGTGCCAAAGTTCCAAGAAGAATCACCCCATGGCTCGCCTTGTCAGGGTACTCCATGTTCCAGTAGATGAATACGTTAAGCAATCATTTGTAAGCAATGCAAATACTGACTGCTCTCATTGGTCTGTTTCTCATATTCCCACATAGGCTCATTGCACATATGACCGATGGATCCAGCTACAACAGGGCTGGTTGTCACTGTTGCTGCAATGTAATGAAGTCGAAAAGAAGGGGAAGAGGAACAGATGTATCATCAAGAACAGGACCAGCAATAACCTGCAGCACACCGTGAACAGCCTCCACATGAAGAAATCACAGCCAAAGGGCACTTCAGGTTGTTCAGAAGGCACAGGTGAGACAAGGTCTTCCATTCTTATTGCCAATTCCTCCGAATGACTGAGGCATAGCATCGTCACAGGCTGAGGGCATCTCTGGACAGAATTGCTGAACTCTGCTATCTGTTGGAGCAGGGTCTGTGACTGGGAGGAATGAGTAGCCATCCTATTCTGTTGACCATTAAGGTGACAGCTGTATTGAACCTTTATGCAATTGGCTCAATTCAGTGGGCCGCTGAGAACATCCATGGGGTTTCTCAATCATTCACCTGTAAATGTGTTGAGACTTTGGTTGATGCCATTTGTGCCTCATCACACCACTTCACCTGATTTCTCTGTGCCAAGGTCAGTGCTGCAGCTTGGGCAGTAGGCTTCAGCAACATAGCTGCTTCCTCCAAGTGCGGTACAATGATAGATAGTCCATATAACATGTTGAGAAGGCCATATCACAATGTAGCTGAGTTCATCAATAGGAAAGAATTATATTCCATTAAACTGCACACGATCCGTGATCATCAGTGCCACTTCTTAGAAGTGTGTGCCCAGTACCTTGGAGGTAACCACAATGTTTACATCCTTGAGATATTTTGTCTTCCTGGTTGAGCATGGTTGATGGCTCTCTCATGCAATGCCCTGATGCACGGGTACAGTACAGCCCATTCTATGACTTGGGCCATGATGGAGTTTACAAAGGCCTGTTGAAGATTAGATTCTACTCCTTGTATTGGTCTGGTGGGGCCTTGTAGTATTCTCCAAAACAGAGTGTGCCACGTAATCCTGGCATGCTGTGATCTGTACAACTGAAGTAGGCAATGAGGCGACGTGACAGATTCTGATGTACTGTACAAGTGAGAACAGTCTTTTGAGGAAGAAGATCAAGCAATGAGCAGAAATAACGTCATCTAATGCATGATAAAACACAGCAGTGTCAGGTACTACAAGCCAGACAGGGCTTAATTGACACTCAGTTCCAGTAGGTGAGAGCTCTGGGCAGTGATCATTCACTGACTGACTGTAAAATTGTTAGTGCTCAACAAACAAGCAGTTAGTTTCTGTTCCAAGAGGTAAATGCAGCTTCTGTTTTTGCTTGATTCCTGTGCACTTGTTTACATATGAAAGTGAATGTTTTGAGGTGACTAAAGGCTTTCCTGAAAAGTGATAGTCCCACATTAAGATGCAGGGCCACAGTGGGGATTGGGAAAAGAGTAGCACTGAGTTAGAGAGGGCTATAAGATGGGATGTAACCAAGGAGAGATGTACTGTGTAGCCTCCTGTTTATCAGTAATTTGGGTAGGAATGAGCAGTTGTACATGCAAAGACATTTGAGCCTTGTCAGCCATGTGCCGGGAGATTTGAGGTTACTGTGCCATTATGTGCAGGATGAAGGACAAGCCTCGACTGTCAGTGTTTAACTGGGTGAATAGCTGGACTTTCCGTCATGACACTGTTACCTGGGATACAGCTGGCAACGGCATGTACATCTGGTTATGGCAAGAAGGAGAATTGGACTATTACCAAACAAGAGCAGAATCATGGGAGGGTATAGGTAGCTAATGGGGCAAGTTGGAGATGATTATGGATGAAAACTCATTAAGCATCACAGAGAAAAACCCTCCATGAAACTCAATAAAAATGATACCGTGCAAACATATGCGAAGATTCTGCCTACTATTTTTAAACTGAAACAAGCACACTGATTGCCACAGTTTGAATTATTATGTATACTGTGTCCCACTGTATTAGTACGGAAGTGCAAGGATGACAATTTGAAGACCCCACCCGATGTAGTATACCCCTGGAAATGCTTTTTGTTTTCCTGCCTTATCAAAATACATGTATTCACAGTATTCAATCGTGGAGGAATGAAGCATTCAGAAGTCAATTGTTTAGAAAAAGACTTTGATTTTCTTGAGATAATGGTACACTATTAAGCTAATCAAAGCTACCATTTGAAAAGATAATGGGATTTTTGAACTAGGGATGGCAACTAAAACGAAGTCATGCGACTAACCAAGCTTTGTGTATGAGACAAAACCTGCAGATGCTGGAATTCAAGGTAGACAAACAGGGGGCTGGAAGAACACAGCAAGCCAGGCAGCATCTGGAGGGAAGGAGAAGACAATGTTTCGGGTATTACTCTTCTTCAGGAGGGTAATACCTGAAACATTGACTTCTCCTTTCCTCCAGATGCTGCCTGGCTTGCTAATTTCTTCCAGTTTCCTGTTTATGTACAGGGAGATTGTAGGAACTGTCGATGCTGGAGTCAGAGATAACGCAGCGTGGAGCTGGAGGGACGCATCTTCACAGGAAACATCAGCTTTCCTGCTCCTCTGATGCTGCCTGGCCTGCTGCTTTCCTCCAGCTCCACATCTTGTTATCTTGTTTGTCTACTAAGCTTTGTGCATGTTTGCCAAAAGCATGGTTTAGCAGAACCTATCATCAGTTCCGAGGAAGCAGCTGCTGCCCTCTCTTTATATCTCCATATAAGAAGATGGCCTGTTTGTTAGGTTTGAACGTGTCTTCATTCTGCCAAGTAGACAGAGCTTTTGAAAGAAATGTTCAATTTCTACCATTGCATTTCCAGAAGAAGCAATCAGTTACAAGCTGAAACTGTCAACTACAGATCAAAGCAATTAGATAGCTACAGGCAGACGTGCTACAACTCTTTCTTAACTTTTTATTTTGCTATTCGTACTTTTGACCATTTTGTTCAAGTGCACATAAATTGTGGAAGATAAGACACAAATTTGCACTTTTTTTTTGTCTGTGAAACGTTCAACACAATAAAGCCCGCTATGTGTTGGACTCAAGGGAGGCTAACCAGCTAGGACTTTATCATCCATAAGTAAACAGATAAGTATGCATTGAATTGGCAAATGCTTCCTTTCTAAAATTCAAAAAGCTCTGTTATCTTCAAACACAGAGTGAGAAAAGCGGGCCACTATTCCATCTTTTTTTTACTTGGGTCGTAGTATTGTATATGAAATTAAAACAAGTCAATCACTTAACATGGAAGCTATTTGGAGCCTAGGACAGTGAGACAAAAGGTTTTGCATCTCCTATGCTATCACTGGAAGGAGCCAGAGGGAAGGATAGACTGCTCGATGTGAGTGAGAAATGAACCAGAGCATCTCAGAGGGAATGGTGCCTCTGGAATCCTGGAAAGGGAGCACAAGGGAAGATGTGTTTGAATGTAGCTCATTGGAGTTAGAGGAAATGGCAGAAAATGAAATGTTGAATGTGGAGGCTGATAAGGAGGAAGGTGATAACCAAGGAAGCGTTATCGTTGTTCTGGAAGGAGGAACAGGGCTGAGAGCAGAGGCGTTGGAAATGGATTTTAAATGCTGGAGGGGCCCTGTCAACAATACTGGATGGGAATCCTCAGTATATAGAAACGAAGACATGTTGACAGTGGTAACGTAGAAGTTTGTTTCTTCAGAACGGATGCAGTGGAGATAGAGGAACTGGGAGAATGATGTCCATACAAAGAGCACATGGAATAATTCTAGCTTAGGTAGTTGCAGCAATCCATGGGCTTGCAGTAAACATTCATTTCTTAGTCTGCCTCTACCTCCTTGCCCACAGTACAAGACTATCCTTTTCTACTCCACTTGTTCCTACTCCACTGAATTTAAAATTTCCTATCTTAATTTCATTTGTGCTCCTTTTATACAGTCTCTTCCCAATTATTCCCTATCACTCTTCTAATGCCCTATATGTTTCCAGTTTCCTGACCCTAAATATTTCCTTTCTCTTTGCATATCAGATCACTCCAACCCTCAGGATTGTCTCACATCTGTCTGCTTCATTCTCAAATGAAGACTCAATCAGTCACAATCCACCACCAGCCTTTTCCATTTGACTGAGATTGTTTTTGCTCTGAACAATTTCTGTCAATTCCACTCACATCCTCCAATAAATAGTGTTGCCTTGGGTCTATGCATGGGTCTCAGGTACAACTTCCTTTCTTTGGAATAAGTATAACATCTCATTTCTAGTCAGCTGAGGCCACTTTTGGAGTATTGTTCTGGTCGTCCTGCTATAAGAAGGATATCACTAAACTGGAGAGGGTTCAGAAAAGATTTACAAGATGTTGCTAGGACTGGAGGGTTTGAGTTCTAAGGAGGGGCTGGATAGGCTGGGATTTTTCTCAGTAGCGCATAGGAGGTTGGGGGTGACCTTACAGAGGTTTATAAAATCATAAGGGGCAGAGATCAGGTGAATAGCAAAGGTCTTTTCTCTAGGGTAGGGGGGGTTCAAAACTAGGGGTATATTTTCTAAGGTGAGAGGAGAAAGATTTAAAAGGGGTTTGAGGGGCAGCTTTTTCACACTGACGGTGGTTCACGTGAGGAATAAACTGCCAGAGGAAGTGGTAGATGAAGGTATAGTTACAACGTTTAAAAGACATTTAGACAGATATATGAATAAAAAAGGTTTAAAGAAATATGGGCAAAATTCAGGAAGTGGGGCTAGTTTAGCTTGGGAAACTTGAAGTGTGGATGAATTGGACTGAAGAGTCTGTTTCTGTGCTGTATGACTCTGAATCTATAACTCACATCCTGAGACCTATAAGAACTTTATTCCACTCTACCAGTTTCTCCATCTTGGTCATATGTGTTTCAATGATGCAATCTTTCACATAGGTTCCTCTGACATGTTTTGCTCCACTAAAGAGGCTTCGAGCTCCAGCATGATGTGACAACCAAACCAGTCTACCCCTGTTCTCCCCTTTCAACACTTCATAGGGACATTCCCTCATAACACACTTATCCATTTCTCAATCACTCCTAACATCCTCTCAATATCCTCTAACATCTTTTCGGGTCAGTTACAAAACAGGACTACTTGCGCACCAAACGGCATAAGCAGCAAGTGATAGACAAAGATAAGCAATTCCATAATCAATGGAACAGACTTATGCTCTCTAGTCCTGCCAGATCTGGTCATGAATGTGGTGGACAATTTAACAATTTACTGCAGGAAGTTGGAGGTGTGGGTGGGGATGGGTGGAGGGGTTGGCGACGGTGGACAGCACATCTTTGCAAAAATCAAGGCTGAAGACTGTTATCAAGGCTGAAGCATTCACAACAATCTTCAGCCAGAAGTATCAAGTGGTTGATCTATTCTGGCATCCTCCAGAGTTCCCCAGCATCACAGATGCCAGTCTTCAGCCAACTTGATTCATTCTTTGTAAAATCAAGAAACGGTTGGAGGCACTGGATTGTACAAAGGCTATGGGCCCCGACAACATTCTGGCAATAGTACTGAAGACTTATGCTCCAGAACTTGCTGCTCCCTGAGTCAAGATCTCCCAGCACAGCTACATCACTGCATCTACCTAACAATGTGGAAATTGCCCAGGTGAGTCCTGTACACAAAAAAGGAGGACAAATCCAACTCCGCCAATTACCATTCCATCAGAATATTCTCGACCATCAATAAAGTGATGAAAGGTGTCATCGATAGTGCTATTAAGCAGCATTTGCTTAGCAATAATCTGCTCCACTGATGCTCAGTTTGCATTCCATCAGGGCCTTTCAGCTCAGGTCTTCGGCATATGCAGTCTACGCAGGTTTTGCATTGGGCCAATTCCAAACATCCACTAATGGATTCTCTACAGTTATCTACCACATGCCTACTGATGTATATGTATATTGGGATTCCTACAGCTCTACATGCTATTTGATTGGGCTTACTGAAAGTGTGATAAACATTGGTTAGCCACTTGTTCACCACGCAAGCTTTATATTGAAAAGGGATACATCAAACCTAACCTGCACACTAATGGCCACCTGATCAGATCATTACTTGCTACATATTGTGCAATCTCACAAATGAGGGCAAGAGGACAAAGAACAAAGAAAATTACTGCACAGGAACAGGCCCTTCGGCCCTCTAAGCCTGCGCCGATCGAGATCCTCTGTCTAAACCTGTCATCTATTTTCTAAGGGTCTGTATCCCTTTGCTCCCTGTCCATCCATCCACCTGTCCAGATACATCTTAAAAGACACTAATGTGTCTGCGTCTACCACCTCCGTTGGCAATGTGTTCCAGGCAACCATCACCCTCTGCGTAAAGAACTTTCCACGCATATCTCCCGTAAACTTTCCTCCTCTCACTTTGAACTCATGACCCCTAGTAATTGAGTCCCCCACTCTGGGAAAGAGCTTCTTGCTATCCACCTTGTCTATACCCCTCATGATTTTGTAGACCTCCATCAGGTCTCCCCTCAATCTCCATCTTTCTAAAGAAAATAATCCTAGTCTACTCAACCTTTCTTTATAGCTAGTGCCCTCCACACCAGGCAACATCCTGGTGAACCTCCTCTGCACCGTCTCCAAAGCATCCACATCCTTTTGGTAATGTGGCGACCAGAACTGTACGCAGTACTCTAAATGTGGCCGAACCAAAGTCTTATACAACTGTAACATGACCTGCCAATTCTTGTACTCAATACCCCGTCCGATGAAGGAAAGCATGCCGTATGCCTTCTTGACCACTCTATTGATCTGCGTTGCCACCTTCAGGGAACAATGGACCTGAACACCCAGATCTCTCTGTACATCAATTTTCCCCAGGACTTTTCCACTTACTGTATAGTTTTCTCTTGAATTAGATCTTCCAAAATGCATCACCTCACATTTGCCCAGATTGAACTCCATCTGCCATTTATCTGCCCAACTCTCCAATCTATCTATATTCTGCTGTAATCTCTGACAGTCCCCTTCACTATCTGCTACTCCACCAATCTTTGTGTCATCTGCAAACTTGCTAATCAGACCATCTACGCCTTCCTCCAAATCATTTACGTATATCACAAACAACAGTGGTTCCAGCACAGATCCCTGTGGAACACCACTGGTCACAGGTCTCCAATTTGAGAAACCTCCTTCCACTACTACTCTCTGTCTCCTGTTGCCCAGCCAGTTCTCTATCCATCTAACTAGTACACCCTGGACCCCATGCGACTTCACTTTCTCCATCAGCCTGCCATGGGGAAACTTATCAAATGCCTTACTGAAGTCCATGCATATGACATCTACAGCCTTTCCCTCATCAATCAACTTTGTCACGTCCTCAAAGAATTCTATTCAGTTGGTAAGACATGACCTTCCCTGCACAAAACCATGTTGTCTATCACTGATAAGCCCATTTTCTTCCAAACGGGAATAGATCCTATCCCTCAGTATGTTCTCCAGCAGCTTCTCTACCACTGACGTCAGGCTCACCGGTCGATAATTACCTGGATTATCCCTGCTGCCCTTCTTAAACAAGGGGACAACATTAGCAATTCTCCAGTCCTCCGGGACCTCACCCGTGTTTAAGGAGTCAGGCCTGCGAGGGACCATGATCCTTTCACTTACCTAATAGGGGTGAGAAGAACCAGACCTGAAACGGGAATGAGAGTAGATCATACTTAGCCTTTAGTTTTGGCAGTGCAGACTTGTTGGACTAAAGGACCTCTTCTTTAGTGTATGATTCTGTGAGGGAGTACATTGTGGGACTGCTCAACTGGGTTTGACAAAAGGTTCAAAAATGACATCACAGGAAAGTCATGAGCTGTTTGGTTATTAAGCAGCTGCTGGTGGGGGCTGTGTTCGACTCCAGTGATTTTGAAAAAAACATTTTTTTTTAATGTAGCACAGGCAAGGTACCAATTGATGGGTGCCGAAGAGGGGTCGAACTTATAATTAATGACTTTCTACTAATATCTAATAAAGTAAGCTTAAAGTAAGTAAGACTAACAAAACTTATGAAGAAACCAACTAGTTTAAAAATTTAAGGATAGAGTATGGCATCTCAGCTCTGCAAGTGAAATACATGACCTGTGGCATGTTGTGAGTACCTCTTGGGACTCATAAGAGCCCATGTGCAGGAAGTGACATTGGTTTCAGAGCTTGAGCAGTGTATGGAGTCAATGAGATGCGATGTGATGCAGTGAACTAATTGGATTGCATGTTTAGAGAGATAGTCACATCACAAGTTAGGGGTAAGCAGGCACATAGGGAATGGATGACCATCAGGCAGTCTAAGAGAAATAGGCAGATAATGCAGGAGTTCCCCTGGGGTTGTATTGACTAACCTGCTTTCCGTTCTTTGTATCAGTGAAACTAATGAATCCTTGTATGATTGATAGCAAGATCCAAGCCTATGGTGCCATGTGTGACTCTGATTTGCAAGAAGGAAGAAAGAAGAGTAGAAAGGCAGTACCAATATAAGACAGGCATTTGAGGCCACCAAGAGAACTGGAAGATGGTTTGCTTCCTCCATGCTGCTAGGTTTGCAGAGCATTCTTCTGGGGGTGAGTGAACAACCAGAAATCATGCTCTATATTGATACCAATTACATTGCTAGGAAAAGGGATGTGCAACTAGAAGATAATTAATAAGCAGGACCTCTAAAGTAGTAACTTCCAGATTACTCCCAGTGCCACATTCAAGTGAGTACAGAATTACAAAAATAAGACAGATGAATGCATGGCTGGAAAGACAATGTAGGAAAGCTGGCTCTAGATTCCTAGGACACTGAGACTGACTCTGGGGCAGCAGACACCAGTACAAACTGGGCACCATACTTTGCACCAGAGCTGGAATTAAGTTCCTTTCAGTGTATTTTGCCGTTGGGAAGGTTTAAACCAAGCATGGATGTGTGAAACATGAGAGAATATTAGAAAGCAAGGTACACGAAATGCTGGGAGAGGCAGAGAAGTAAAAGAGAGAATAGTAAGTTAATAGCAATGTTGAAGTAAGAGAGAAAGTAATGAAATCTAAATCTGGGTTACACTGCATGTATGTGAAATGAACAGGATATAGTTAATAAGACTGGGGTGTTATAGGAACAGATTGCCTTATGGGATTGTGATGTTGTGGTGATTATGGAGGCCTGGTTTAATGAAAGGCAGCTCTGATGAGAATATTCCTAGTTATAAGAGGCTCAGAAAATAAAGGAAAGGTTGAAAAGGAGGAACAGTGGGTGCTTTTGGTTAAGGGAGGGTTACAATACTGGAGAAAGAGGATATTTCAAAAGGTTTAAGGACAGAATTTACAGATAAAGAATAAGAAGAGAGCGTTACATTACTTGCTGTAATCTATAGACCACAAGTGACAAGGATAGAGACGAACAAATTTGCAAGGAAATTACAGGGATGTGTAAATATCATAGAGTGGCTATAATGGATGACTTTTATTACCCATGTATTGACTGGTTTAATGACTTTGTAAAGGGAAATAAGGGATATTATTTGTGGTCTGTTTTCAGGGGTATTTCCTATAGCATTATGTGTCCTGACCAACAGGAACAGAGACACCAATAAATTGGAAACATTGTCTTAAGATGGTGGAAGAGTCTACAGATGTTGGCTGTTGGACTTAATTCTGTGATATGACTATGTCAATTGCTTGACCAAATCTATGTGTAGGCACTTCCAAACTGGTCATGAGACCCCAGCTATTCATAACAATGCTTTTTCATGGTAGACTGGGCTGAGTTATTTTAATCTTCCTGACTTATGCTCAAGGATCCTATATCATTAGTTATATTTCACACTGACTTTGAGAAGTTTTCGGATTTCACTCAAATTTTCCAATTGGATTTGTTAAAGTCTGAAGATCAAAACTTGTCTCTTTCACTCTTCTTGGACAGCATCCAGTTTCCCAACCATTCTGATTTCTCTTTGATTGGATCCTCTTGTTTACATCATTATCTCAATGAATTAATGTCATGGACTGGCCATCAATTCATTCAGTTTCATTTCACACAGCAAAACAAGGTTTAAATATTGATTTTCTTGGGAAGAGCCTGTTGGTATTCAATAATTTGCTTGCAGATATCTCCCAACCATAATCCATTAGTTTATGAATGTAAAGTGCTTTTGAGTTGAGATTGTATTGCATTTTCTCCTCAAGAAAAGACACTAAAGCTCAAACCTTTGGCTTGTGCACTGTCAGCAAGAACTCTAACATCAATGCTACAGTATCCAAGCCTAATACATTTCACTCATTTGGAGTAAAGGTTCACTTGTTTTGATTTAAAATGCAACTTTCATTCACTAATGCCAGTGAAAGTGTTGGCAAGTGTATAAGGCAGGGAAATCCACTTTGTATGAATGCCAACTTATTTACTGAGATCAACTGAAATGGGCTGTGTGATTTGTCTTCACTATGGTGATCATCAATCTCGCTCCTAACATTTTCTCAATGTTGAAAGATCTAACAGTTCCAGAATATCTTCCCTTTTGTCCCTGTAATTTAAATCTTTCACCACTAAAGACATCATTACAACTGTCGGCTTTGATTCAAGTACAATACAACAAAAAGAGTAAAGCAGAATGGCAGAGCACATTGAAGGAATTAATCTGTAATAGGCAAATCCGAGCAATAACACTGCTTGGGGGTGAATTCCACAAACCTTAAGTGATCGGATCAAGTTTTCACAGAGTCAGAAAGACCGTGGAGCCATTAAAAATGGTAGGCGAGACCTGATTCCAGTACTAGTAATTTTCCCTGATGCGGAATAAGGATGCAGATAGTGAATCCATAACCTACACTCCTGACTTGGCCATTTCATTGCCATTCCTAGCCCCCTGTGGTCTTTGTGAAGTTGGGCCAGTAGCTCCATGAGTTTTGTCCTCTAGGAAGCTATTAATCATTGTCTGTATTTGAGAAATGAGAGTTGGTATTTACACAAAAGGTTTATATATGTTCTCTTCCTGGCATAAACCAAACCTAAATTAAATGCTATCAACTTTTATGAAGGGGATTTCATAAATGTACGGAGCATAGGCTACACAGCTACAGATCTGTGTTTTCATGAGATATGGACTTTGATAGAAAATGTGTCATTTCTGTCCATTTGTTTGACTGAAATCAGGATTAAAAATTAACCTTTTGTTCCCCCATTCAATTGCTTTTATTTTGTTTGTTCATTTATGACAAGTGCCATTGAAAAGGTGTAGTGAGCCACTGAATTGAACCCCTGGAGTCTGTTGGAGTTAGGTACAGTGATAGTGCTGTTTGATTTTGACCCTGAGGCCCTACCACTGGAACGGTGGTATAGTTCAAGTCAGGATGGTTTGAGGCTTGAAGGGGAATTTACAGATGGCGGTGTTCCTGTGAGTCCTCCAGTTCTGAGGAAGGGTCACCAGACCCAAAACATTAACTCTGTTTTTTTTCCATCACAGATGCTGCCAGACCTGCTGAGCTTTTCCAGAAACTTCTGTTTTTTGTTTGTGGTGTTCCTGTGAGTCTAGTGACTTTGCCATTCTGGATCTGAGGGATTGGAAGGTGCTACTAAAGGAATCTTGGTGAGTTACTGCAGTACATCTTGCAGATGGTGTACACATTCCTGACACTATTGACCAATAATGGACAGTTTGAATGTTAAAAATGGTGGATGGTCTTCCAATCAAGTTGATGTCCTGGATAGTGTTGAGCTTGTTGAGTGTTGGACGTGGACATACCCATTTGTAACCTTATGATGAAGAAAAGTTTTTTTTAAGGTTAGGGCTTCTTGATAATATACGCAGTCAAATGCTGCCAAGATGTCAAGGGCAGTCAACATCATCTCCCTTTCATCCCCCGCCCACTTGGGTTCAGCTCTCTTGACCATATTTGGATCAAAGTTTTAATAAGATCCAAAGCTGAGTGACCCTCGGAGAATAAACTTGAGTATCAGAGATTGAGTAATTCCTTGTCATATTTCATCTGATAGCACTATCAAAAATACGTTTGATCTTCTCATTGATGATTTAGAACAGACTGATTCTGCATTACTTGGTTCAGTTTATATTTTTCCTGCTTTTTGTTGATAGGAACCAGAAGGCATTGGTGACTGTGGTTGTCATTACTAAGGAGAAGGTGCTGGGAAGCTGTAAGGTCTGAAGGTGGATAAATCACTCTGACTAAATGGACTACATCCAGAGTTCTGAAGGAGGTGGTTGAGACTGGGGACGTGTTGGTGGTGATCTTTCAGAAATCACTGAAGTCAGGGAGAGTCCCGAAGGTTGAAAAAATGGCGAATGTAACATCTTCTTTAAGAAGGATGGGAGGCAGAAGACAGGAAACTATAGGCCCATTAGCCTGACCTTGGTCATTGGGAAGATTTTAGAGACCATTGTTATGGATGAGATTGCAAAGTGCTTGGAAGTGCACAGTAAAATAGGGTTGAGTCAACACGACTTCATCAAGGGGAGGTCATGCGTGACAAATCTGTTAGAATCCTTTGAGGAGGTAACGAGCAAGTTAGATAAAGGAGAGGCAGCGGACGTGATCTATTTGGATCTATGGATGGCCTTTGACAAGGTTCTGCACAGAAGGCTGCCAAATAAGATGAGCCCATGGTGTTAAGGACAAAATTACTGGCATGGATAGAGGATTGACTGACTGGCAGAAGGCAGAGAGTGATGACAAAAGGCTCTTTTACAGGATGACAGCTGGTGACTAGTGGAGTTCCACAGGTTGGGACCACAACTATTCATGTGAAACATTAACAATCTGGACAAAAGAGCTGAGGAGATAATAGGAACTGCAGATGCTGGAGAATCCGAGATAACAAGGTTTAGAGCTGGATGAACACAGCAGGCCAAGCAGCATCATAGG
>JAHRHZ010000062.1:38989599-39000276 GCA_024137785.1 Ginglymostoma cirratum
TCAGAAATGGGCCCCCATTTCTGATGAAGGGTCTAGGCCCGAAACGTCAGCCTTCCTGCTCCTATGATGCTGCTTGGCCTGCTGTGTTCATCCAGCTCTAAACCTTGTTATCAAAGGAGCTGAGGATATTGTTCTGAAGTTTGCAATGGATAAGTGAAGGGACAGGTAATGTTGACGAAGTGGGGATTCTGCAGAAGGACTTGGACAGACAAGGAGAGTGGGCAAAGAAGTTGCAGATGGAATACAATGTGGGAAAGTGTGAGGTTTTTCACTTTGGCAGGAAGAATAGAGGCATAGACTATTTTGTAAATGGGGAAAGGCTGTGCAAATCTGAAGAACAAAAGGACTTAGGAGTCCTAGTTCAGGATTCTCTTAAAGTTAACATACAAGTTCTGTTGGCACTACTGTAGTATTGTACTATCACTGAAAAGTTACAATGTTAGCATTCATTTCAAGAGGGCTAGAGTGCAAGAGCAGAAATGTTCTGCCAAGGCTGGACAACACTCTGGACAGAACATATTTGGAACATTGCAAGCAGTTTTGGCCCTGTATCTAAAGAACGATGTGTTGGCCTCAGAGGGGTCCAGAGGAGGTTTGCAAGAATAATCTTGGGAATGAAAGGCTTGCGATATGATAAGCCTTTAGGTCTGTACATGATGGCGTTTTGAAGGATGAAGAGAGAATCTCACCAAAACGTTCAGAACACTAAGAGGCCTGGGTAGAGTGAATATGCAGAAAGTGTTTCCACTAGCAAGAGAGACTAGGGCCTGAGGGCACAGCCTCAGAGTAAAGGAACAACCCTGTAGAACAGTGATGAGGAGGAATTTCTTCAACCAGAGGATGGTGAATCTGTGGAATTCATGCTGCCGAAGGCTATGGAAGTCAAGTCATTGGGTGTATTTAAAATACACATTGATAGGTCCTTGATTAGTAAGGGAATCAAGAGTTAAGAGGGAAAGGCAGGAGATTGGGGTTGAGAAACATTTCAGCCATGATCAAATGGTGGAGCAGACTCAATGGGTTGATTGGCCTAATTCTGCTCCTGTATCTTATGGTCTTACGGTAGTACTTGAGCAATTTTCCAAATTGTAGGGTAGATGCCAGCATTTTCCTGGTGCTCAAGCAGATTGTAGCTATTTCTGGAGTACAAGTCTATTGTACTATTGCCATAAAGTTGTCACAGCCCATAGCCTTTTCAGAATGCAGTACATTAAGCCATTTGTTGATATTTACAAATGTACATGTTAATTAGGAACAGGGGTAGGCAGTCCCTCAAACCTTTTCCACCATTTAATAAGGTCTTGAAAGATCTGATTACTCCACTTTCCTGCCTACCCTTCATTACCTTTCACCTCTTGCTTATCAACAATCTATCCACCTCTTCCTTAAGAAGTTTCAAATACTCTCTTATCACCACCTTCCAAGGAAGAGATTTCCAAAGGCTCACAGCCTTCTGTGAGGAGAAATAAATCTTCTTAATACTGTCTTAAATTGGCTAGCTTTTTTTTTTCAACAGTTAGCCCTCATTCCCACAGGAGGATACATTCTTTCTACATGCATTATGTCAAGATCCCTCAGGACTTTATACATTCCAAGCAAGGCATCTCTTACTCTTCTAAACTCCCACTGGAAAAAAGCCAAGACTATCCATTCTTTCCTCATAAGACAAGCTACCCATTCCAAGAATTAGTTTTATTATCCTTCTCTGAACTGTTTCCAATGCATTTGAATCCTTCTTTAAGTAAGAAATTATTACTATACAATAAATATGATGTCACCAATGTCCTGGCTGAGGTAAATCCACCCAACTTTTGTATTCAATTTCCCTTGCAATAAACTATTACATTCCATTAGTTGTACCTACTCTACTAATCTTCTGAAATTCACATCCTGGGACTTCCAGATCCCCCAGAATTTTACGAAATAAAAACCGAAAGAACTGTGGCTATTGTAAATCAGGATCAAAAGCAAAAATTGCTGGAACGTTTTTCTTCGCAGATGCTGCCAGACCTGCTAAGCTTTTCCAGCAACTTCTGTTTTTGTCCCCCTGAATTTTGTAACTCTGCACTTTCTCACCATTTATTTTTATTTTAGTTTTGCAATCAAAACGGACAACTTCACACTCTACCACATGGTATAAAATTTGCAAGATCTTTGCCCACCCACTTAACCAATCTATACCCGTTCATAGTAGTTCCTTGTATCCTCATCTCAATTTACCTTCCGACTTCTCTTTCTGTCATGTGGAGTGAATTGAATTTGATGAAGGCTGACATTTATGATACAGGGAAACACAGAGGAGGCCTTGATGGATCATCGACTTGTCACTTCTGATTGACAATGGTTGCAAATACTTCAGCCATTTTTTTGCACTAATGTGCTACATTCCTCCATCACACAGTATGGGGATACTTGTGGATCCTCCTCTTCCTGTTGGTTTTTTAATTGTTCACCGTCATACAAGACTGAATGTGGCAGAATTGTAGAGCTATAATCTGATCCCTTGGTCGTGGAATTACTGACCTCTGTTCTACCCACCATTTGGCATGCATATTGTTCTCTGTTGTAGGTTTACCAAGTTGGCACCACATTTTGAGGTAATCTTTGATGCTGCTTTTCATTGAACCAGGGTTCATCTCCTGATTTGATGGTTATAATAGAGTAGGTGTTATACTGAGCAATGAGGTTGAACATTGTGTTTGAATGTAATTCTGTGGCTGCTGATAACCCACAGCACCTGATAGATGGCCAATTTATAGTTGCCTGAACTATTTGAAATCTTTTCCATTCAGCATGGTGGTTAGTGCCACACAGATGATGGACGAGAATTGCATAGTGAAGAATAGATGTTAACTCTACAAGAATAATGGGATGGTCAATCCTAACGAAACTCTCTTTGGCAGATGTGGATACAACAGGTAGATTGGTGAGGTTGAGATCAGGTAAGTTTATCTCTTGTTAGTTCCCTCACCATCTGCTACAGGCTCAGTCTAGCAGCAAAATCCTTCAAGGCTTGGCCAGCTCAGTCTCTAGCGTTACTACTGAACCACTCTTGGTGATGAACATTGCACTTCCCAATCCAGACTACATTTTTTACCTTTACCACTCTCAGTGCTTCTCAAAATTGTTATTAGACAGCAATAGTGCTGGTCCATCAGCTGGAGATGGTGGAGTGGCATAGGTGTTCAGCACAGTAGGTAGTAATCAGTAGGACAGTTTCTTGCCAATGTTTGACTTGGTGCCATGAGACTTTGCATGAGCTGGAGTCAACATTGAGGACTCCCAATTCAATTACATCATGACTATATTCTAGGTACTGCTATCTTTGCTAGTGGGATATAATATACCCAGGGACATGCGGATGCTGGATGTCAATTATCTTGGTCCAGGAACATCACTGCTATTCTTCAGCATATGAATTCAGCTTTAGTTGCTTTATCAATGGCCTTTTCTCCATCACAAATTCAGAACTGCAGATGATTGCTAATAATTATACAATACTCAGCACCATTCAAAACTCCTCAGATAGCGAAACAGTTTGTGTTCATATGCAACAAGACCTGGACAACATTTAGGCTTGAGCTGACAAATAACAAGTAAAATTCATGCCATATAATTGCCAAGTAATGACCATCTCCAACAGAGAAAGTCTAGTCATATCCCTTTGACATTCAATGGCATTACCATTACTGAATGCCTCACATGTAATCCAGCAGGTAAGGATGGCACATTTCTTCCTCTATAGATCGCATAAGGATGTTCACAGTAATTGACAAATGTTCATTGTCACCATCACTGAGTCTAGCTTTAATTAATTCAAATTAAACCTATTGTGGTGGAACTTGTGCCCAAATCCCCAAAGCATTGATTAGGGTATCTCTAGATTATTGGTTCAGAGACAAAAAAGCACAACCTCACCTTGTAAAGTTTAATCTATGCAATAACACTGTCTAGGACAGAGCTGCAAAACTCAAGAGTGTCTATGCCATCAAATCATATAGTTACAACACAGAAGAATGTCATTTGATCTCCATACCAGAGTCAGTGAAACAGGCCAAAACCAATGAGATCGGAAGTAAAGAGGGAGATACAATTGGCAAAGAAAGATAATGAGAATAGAATGGCAGTTAATATCGGAGGTATATCAAAAATCTATCAATATGCATATAGTAGATAGTGTTAGAGCCCTCATTGAGTTTTCATTAGTTTTATTTTTATTCCTTTATCAATTTTGAATTATGAGCTGGAAATGACTGGAGTACTTTGGGACAACTTGTGGAAAAAGGAAAAGAACAGACCAAACAAGCTTGTGTTTGCTGGTGAGACCAGGCATGGAGGCTAGTTGTAAGCTGACCCTTGATTAAAAAGATTCCAATAGACATCACAACAATAGGAAGTACATTGTATTAAAACAGATAACAGACATTGACTATTAATGAAGTCAGTACTTGGTAATTGGTTCAGGTAAGTCTGGAAGAGACCCCATGTTCAAGAAAATGGTAGTTGTTGAATGGTAATTGAGGCCTTGGAAAGAGTCGATCAATCTCTAAGGCAAAATCAGAATTAAAGTTTTTTTTGAGCTATGTTTTCTGAGATATGGTTCTTGTCTGCTGCTGAGGCAGCATGAAGATTTGAAACCTCCTTGTCTAATCTGATACACCAACTTTTAGAATCCGAAAGAGTAGAAAGCTAAGTTAGAAGTATTGCTGTCTTTGTCTGGGTAAATTGAAAAAGTGACCCTGATCAATGCTCAAGTGAAAAACAGTCAAGGAGTCCACATTTATGCCTGTGAAACAATGCATCATGAGAGCCATTTAAGTAATCTGGCCAGTTTTGTTATTGTTTAAAATTTATCCCTTAACTGTCTATTTGTTTGTCTTTTCTGTGAAAGGGGGCTGAAAACAAATGTTTCATCCAAAGCCTTGGAGAGCATTCAGTCATAAAGCCCTTTGGCCCACCATATCCATGCCGACCAACAAATATCAAACTACATTACTCCTGTTTACCAGCACTTGGTCCACAACCTACTCTGGCCTTAAAAGTCGCAAAAGAACCTGCTTCCCCTACCATTTCAGGTAGCATATCCAATATTTCTACCATCTCCTGGGTGAAAGATTTATTTTCTCAGATCTCCTTTAAACCACTTGCTCCGCACCTTAAACTTATGTTGCCTGGTCTTAGATATGCCTGCCATGGGAAAAAATTCTCGCAATCTACTCTGTCTATGCATCTCATAATTTTTATATACTTCAATCAGCTGCCTCTCATTTGGTATTGTTCTGCAGCATCTTGTAGCCACGTAGCCAGTTGAACTAACTAACCCCATGATAACAAATGTATTTACCTGCCTTTTCCGCTCATCACTTCTGAGCTTTGAAAAACAGAAACCTAACAATCTCAGTTTTCAAAGATCCAATTGTTTCAGCATCCACTGCTCTCTGGTAGAGACTTCCAAACTTCAACTAACTTTCTTACTGGTGTTTCTACCTTCACCCTCCCTCATCACCCTAGGAGAGTAAACCTACTAAATCATACTTATGGTCAGCTTAAAGCCTTAACGATAAGAAATTTCATATCATTAAAGATCCTTACCTTTAGCAGCAAGAGGATGTATCCTGGAATGAAATGTCCTTTTCCCAGATGTATACAAGCCAGCAAAATGTTCTCATAGTAGAAAATATTTCCAAGGATATTACACTAGAAACAACATAGTTTTTAAGTTTACCAACATCAGCCCTTGGAATCTTAACTTACAAATTCTCGGATATTGTTGGGGACTCATGGGATTTTAAGTATGAGATTGAACTCTTCTATTTGCTTCTGAACACTTATTTTAAGAATAAATTTTAAATTATTTTATAGGAATTAATATTGTATCATACAATATCAATGACAGCTATGACATGAGATTAATATGTTCAATTTGGACACAATGATTAATTCCATCTTTCAAAAAATTCACCTTCAATCAAATAGATTTAAAATATACTCAAAATTCGTAATAATTTATTTATATTGCCTTGTCTCAAACTTTGAGGGGATTTTATTAGAGCTCAACCCTCTCTTGCGGCTACTGGTCTGTTTGTGCGTGAGATACATGTCTGTTGCCTTACAGTTCGTCGCAGTGACAGGAAGTTTTATCACCTTGCTTTCACTAATTCTTCTGGTTCAAATAGTCCTCATGTCTGGCTCTGTCACAGATGCCTGGTCACCCTCCGAGGTCCCTAAAACTCATTTGCTTTCCCGTATAGCTTTTTTTTGGCATTTATTTAAATGTTTGACATAGTGCATTTCATTTAAAGTAATTCCTCTAAGATTAACGTACACCTTAATCATTTCCATAATTTGTTAATTTCATTACAGCCTTCGTGGAAAAAAGTGTTTTCTGATTTCCCTCTTGAATCGCCTAGTTGTAATTATAAAGTTATTTATTGTATTTATAATTTCAACAGTAGCAGGGTCAGTGTCTCTCATAATGTGTTAACTTACTGCATAATTTTAACTTCGGCATGAGCAAGAACAATTATTTTCCCTTTCATTTTAATAAAGTTCTTGTCACCCCTGAAATGCTACTTAATTTGCGGTCCTTTGAATTCACATAGATTTGAGCAAAGTAATTAAGATATTTTAACCATGAGACTGCTATTGAATAGGTTCATCCATATTTGTGGTGTCAGAGGTTAACTGATGGCCACGTATGGAATGTGGCATTCATTCCACAGCCAGAAAGTCTCCTTCCTCATTTGCACTTGAGGCATTTCTCTTATAATATTTGATTTATCTCTGTTTACGTAAAATTTTACAATAATTTTTATTAACAGCGGTGGTTATATTTTGTTATATATGCTTTATCGTTACATTGGTAATGAAGATTGGGTCATTTTCTTGTATTTTTTTTAGCAAATTCCACATATACTACATTTTCTACAAAGCTGTCATCATAAATACCATGCAATAATAGTGAAGATCAAAACTTTCCAGGTGTAATTTCTTTTTGTTAAAAACCCAAGGCAAAGCATTCTATTACTGTCCTGTGTTGCCCTTGAGAAGGTGGTGGTAAGTTTTCTTACTGAATTACTGCTGTCAGTGTAGGGAGAATTTCATTTGTAATGATTTTTGATAGCACAATTGAGTTTTTTAAAGGACAGGAAACATGATTAAAAGGCTTTTGTTTAATTTAGTCAACAAAGATGCAGAAGAAGGTGGTCATCTGATATTATAATTTTTTTTGCATTCATAAAATGTGTGGGTATCTTTGGCTCAACCACCATTTATTGCTCATCCCTAGTTGCCCCAGTGAAGGTAGTGTTGAGCTGCTCTCATCAACTACTGCAGTCTTTGGAATACCCAGAGTGTTATTAGGAAAGGAGTTTCAGGATTTTGAACCTGTAACACTGAGCAAACAGCAACATAGTTCCAAATCACCATTGTGTCACTGGAGAGGAAATTTCAAGTTGCATTGTTCCCATGGATTTTCTATGTTAATCCTTCTAGTTTGCAGAGGTCACAGGTTTGGAAGGTGCTGTCAAAGATGGTGCATACTGGTGCAGACTGCTATCATCATGTACCTGTAGTGCAGGGAGTGAATTTTCAAGGTGGAGTAAATTAAACAGGATGTTTTGTACTGGATAGTGTCAACGTTCTCGAATGTTGTTGGAGTTACACCCATTCAGATAAGTGGAAAGTTCCACCAGCCTGCTGAATTACTTGCCTCAGTGTTCCTGGCTTCTGGCTTGTAGCCATAGCTCTTTTTTGACTGGTACAGCTCACTTTCTAGTCAATGCTAACTCCTAAGATGATTATAATGCTGGAAATCAGCAATGGTAATGCTATTGAACATCAAGCAGTGATGCTTACCTCTCTTTTGATGGAGATGGTCATTGCCTGGCACTTGTATGGCATGAATGTTATTTGCTACTTATCAGCGCAAGCCTGGATGTTGTTAGAACTTCAACACACTATTTGGGGCTGCATAGTTGTAGCTAATCCTGTGATAATTAACCTGGAAACCCAAAATGGAAAGTGATCCAATTCCTACATTTGGATCATAGGAAAATACTGTGGAAGCTGAAAATCTGAAATAAAACAGAAAGTCCTGGAGAAATTCAGCAAGTCTAGCCATATTTGTGGAGAAGGAAGCAGAATTAATGTTTCAAGTCAGAAAAGACCTCTTTAGAACATACATTTGCATCTGTTAGGTAGACAAAATGTGCAAAACAATATTCCACTTAAAAACAAAATAATTATAATTCAATAAATATAACCAATTGAGTTGCAAAACTGATTGGTGATCACCACAATTTATTTTTACAGTTTCATAACAAGAGTCCAAGACTTAATTGTGTTGTGATTAAAAATGTAAAAGCTTTGAATAGTAATCACTGAGTGATGGGTAACAAGGGAAATGTTATTCATCTAATTGCTGAATCTGATTAAAAAGAATGCAACGGCGCAGACAGAAAATTGTTTTATGTTTTCTTTGCTAACAATTTAGATAGATTAACTTTTCCAGATCTACATAAATATTTTGAGGCAGAAAGCAAAAGACAACTCATATTGTTATCTCTCTGAAAAAAAAAGTTTACATCAACATAAAGTACTTTGAAAGCTATCTTTTATATTGCTAATTTCACATTGAGACATGTAAAATTAGCATTGGGAAGTAGAATACATTTCCATTTCACGTATCTATAACTTTACTTTCCTCTTTGCACTATTTGTCATACAATAGCATACATTGCAGCCTGTAGTTTCTTAATTCATCAATAACTGGTAAATAAATTGGTTAATGACTGAGCTAGTTCAAATAGAACTTTATATGAATGTATCAATCAATGTGGTAATAAAATTGCACTGTTAAGTCATTCTCGGTCAGGTAGACTATGATCAGGAAAAAATTAAAATTCGCTCAAATTTATCTCAGTAATATTATTAAACCATGTTTTATGCCATCATATCGGCCATATGAGTTATCTTGGCAATTATGGTTGATTCTTGCTATGCTATCAGGCCAGTACACAGATTGAAACAAATATAAAGTTTTATTTGATTGCACTTTCGCTAACAATGAGCAAAATATTTTTGTACAACAGTGATAAATTATGGGCTTTAATTTTCAACTGTCATCTTTAACCTATTTTTCTGACCAACCAGTTCAGAGTTGTTGTTACCCACTTCTGTAGCAAGTGAAACTTAAACCTGGACCTTCTGGGCCAGGGTAGGGATACTACCTGAGATATTCATGGACTAAAATGATTTTTGAAAAGGAAGAAATGTGGACCTAAAATGTCTGCAATAACCTGACCACAGATTGAAGCAATTCTGGGAAACCAGGACAAAGTTAATTAAAGCATCTGAACTGAAATTAACATTTTATCGAAAGGCATTAAACAAGTTATTTGAATCAGATGTCAAGAAATTCATATCTTCTGTTTTAATTTCCATTTGTATGAAAAGTTGTTTATTCTGTACATGAATTACCTGCTAGAACTAATCCATCTTGAAAATTCAGATGAGCCAGAATAAAAGAAACACAAAATGAATCTTTTTTAATCACTTCCTCGGCAGAGCAGCAGAAAAGTAAAGAAAATTGATTGGTAATAGCAAGGATTGGAAGACTCTCAACATTCCAAATGCTACCACAAAGCAAATTGAAATATGTTATTATCACTTCAGATTTGCATTTTACAATAGAGGCAGATGAACTTTGGTCATCTCAGTGAAGGTTATTTTTTTTAAAAAAGTCAGAATGTTATTTGGAATAATATACCATTTCTAAGAGGCAAGTGACTTCAGTTGAGTTCCTTGATGGACACCTGTGGTGTTAATGGATGTAATGTTCAAACTGCTAGTTTATGTCAGGCAGAGAAAAGAGATCAGGGCCATTAGATTTGTTTTGACTTCAGAACAGTAGGTTTAAACAGCAGATACATGAGAACTAGTCAACATAGCAGAAAGGGTTTAGTTTGTGGAGCTTCTAAGTTCAGAGGGATTACATAAAAAGTCTTTGAGTTGTTAGAACTGAAAATGGTTAGGCCATTAGAATTGATAAAGGCTCATGGCAGTGGACACAGAAAGATTTCATAAAATTCAGCAATTTAAAGAAGAACTGAGAACAGCCATGCAAGTCAGAAATTACAGAGCTGAAATTGAGGTGATAGTTTTTTGGGATTGAGTATCTGTAAGGGTAAGATAAGAATCAAGAGAGCGTGAGGAAACAGGATGAAACTTTATTTTGCTGCTTTTGTTAAAATCTATCTAAACTGTCATAAATAAAAAGCTTTGTCTGTTAGTTTCTTCTTTTGTATAATTAATTTGGGGTCTTTTGTTGAAGGATATTTGCCACCTTGTGTATATGTGTTCAGCAATTAAACAGCATGGTAACTACAAAAATTTAATATTAGGACAGGTTTCCTTTTGGGATCTGACTTGCCTGGTATTACTATAAACTAGGATCAAAGCAGGAGAAACATCCATTCTCCAAGAACTCAAGGAGATCTACAGGTTTTGCTGCTGCTGAGGATGTGAGATATCGAGTAAACAGCCATGATCTCAATTTCAACACCAAGGAGTCTAATAAGTTATTACATTGCAGAGCCTTTATCTTGCTATTGTTGGGGGGGTGGAACAAAGAACAAAGAACAGTTCAGCACAGTACAGCCCCTTCGTCCCACGATG
>JAHRHZ010000062.1:39005276-39049834 GCA_024137785.1 Ginglymostoma cirratum
GGTCCGGAGACCCTTCCTCAGAACTGTGCTGAGGAAGGCTCACCGGACCCGAAATGTTAACTCTGCTTTCTCCTCCACAGATGCTGCCAGACCTGCTGAGCTTTTCCAGCAATTTTGTTTTTGTTCCTGCTGTTGTCAATATCTAATGTTCATGGTGCCAAATAGCCCATTTAGTTAGGCAGCTTCCCTCTGTACCTAAAATGTATTTTGTTGTTAACTACAGAACAAATGATTACCACTTCTTATTTTGCTTCCTTCGCAGACTTTTTTTTTTGCTTTTTCATTCATCTATTTATTTTCTTCTCTGAAACATAAGAGTTTACGACACAGAAAAGAGTCAACCTGGGTCCCGATCGAAGTATCAGGCAGACTGCGAAAAGAAACATATTATTTTTCACATTTTCTGCAAAGACTTAGGATAACCAGCATCACAATTCCTGTCAGGACTTGATAGCCAGCAGAATTTATGAATTCTTTAGTCTTATTTATTTGGGATAACAAGGAATACAGAGCAAAGACAGGAGTTGAAGCAAAGATCCTCCATGTTTTAATAGAATAGTGAAATAGGTTGGGGGCTGAGAATCTAGCAATGTTCCTGTGTTTATCAGCAATCTGAAAGAATTCCACCAAAATCATGAATAGAAGAGACTCCTCCAAAGTTTTGACGTGAAGTATGGTGTTAGGAAGGCTATAATGTGTAGAAACTCAACTGTTCTTCATGCAGTATAATCCAAGCTGCTCTCACATTCCCCCAACTCTTCACTCTTTACTGACAACACTGAATGCCTGATTACAAGTTGTCGGACTATCTCCTTAGCTGAAATGGTTTACCATTCGGAAAACAACAATAACAAAAACAAATAGAAATGGAACACAAATAAGAAGTGCAACTGTCATATGAATTGGTTTAGAGCTGAAAAATTTGGTCAGCCAAATGAGTTGCTTGGCTGCTTACGGCAACGATGTCAAAGGATCTTAATCACAAATTACTGTCAGCCTTCGGGTGACTGTCTCACCTGTCAATTTGTTACTGAATATTTATATGTGGCCCCAACGCATATTTAGAATTGGATTCAAAACATTCACTTGGAACCTATTTAATAAAACTCATACAATAGAAGTAGATATCTGGAAACAATTAAGTGTATATAAATATATAAACATTCAAATAATGAAGGAGAGGACAATGATGACACAGCAATACAGTGCATTGCTGTGAGAGAAGACTGATAAATTATAATCTACAACAGGGAATTTTTGGCATCGTTTATTTTCCATTGTTTTGCAGGGAGCAACCATCACACACTAGTCCTATTTTTTATTTGCAATATTCATTTTCCTACCTAGATATTCTAATTTCCTATAAAATTGCTTCCTAACTATCATATACGCACTTGATGCCAACCAGTTCCAGGCTGTGTTTGGCTAATAGCTGTCACCATCCTCTTTTAGGAGCTGCACCTACAAGGCCAACTAGTTCTAAAGTGTTCGAGGAAATTTACAACAAAAACAGAAATTGCTGAAGAAATTCAGCAGGCCCGGCAGCGCCTGTGAAGAGGGAACAAAATTAACATTTTGGCTCGAGTGACCCTTCAGAACTGATTGTGGCAAGAAAAAAGATAGTATATGAACTGAAGATGGGGTGGAGGGTGAGGAGGACAAGTAAACAATAGGTTGAGGTGGAATCAAGCAAGAGAGAACAACAGTTGGACAGACAAAGCAATGGGTAACAATCAGACTGGGAGAATCAATAACTGCTAATGGGCACCATTGGTAGACACAATGGGTTGGTTGCGGTAGCAGCCATGAAATAACAAGGCCTGGTGTATGGGTTTGGGATAAGGACATGGGAGAAGGTGCTCAGGCCCTACAATTATCGAACTCAATATTAAGTCCTGAAGGTTGTAGGGTTCCCAAACCATTTCCGTCATCTCCAGCAGAATCCCATCACCAGACACATAGCCCCCTCCCATCCCTTGTCAGATTTCCAGAGGAACCATTCCCTCCAGGAAACCTTGGTCCACTCCTTCTCTACTCCCAACACCTCCCTACACCCTGAAAGCAGCTTCTCATGTAATTGCAGAAGATTTAACGCCTGCCTGTTTACTTTCTCCCTCCCCACTATCAAAGATCCCAGACACAACTTCCAGGTAAGCAATGATTTTCCTGCACTTCAATCAATCCTGACTACTGTATTCATTCTATACAATGTGGCCTCCTCTACACCAAGACACCGAAATGCTGTCTGGGTGACCACTTTTCAGAACACCTACAATCTGTCTGCAAAAATTATCTACCACTTCAACACAGCACACCATGATCAGCATCCACAGTTTTGTTTATTTTTTGAAGAATTTTACCAGATAGTTGAAGGAGAACAGGCTCTTATCATAAACAAGATGAAGTTTATTGCAATGATAGCAGTCAGGTACAATATAGACATTGGGCAGAATTTTCTCCATCCTGAGATAAAGAGAATGAAAAAAAATCACATTGCTGACTTTGAAAAAGATTTCTCCAATGATGCCATCATGGTGACTTATGAAACTTGCCATAGAGTATATTTTCTAATCATCAGAGATGTTACTGCATACCCCTGGAGCAGGTGGGACTTGATCCTGGGCCTTCTGGCTCAGAGGTAGAGATGCTACCACAGTGCCAAAAGAGCTCACCATTGAGCAATGACTACTTTAACAATATTCACTTGCATCTCATTAAAGCCCCAATTTATTTAAATGCTATTTCCAATCTCCTATCTTTCACCAGGAAACAAGTTGATATAAATCAGAGTAGTTACCTGGCAGCTGCAGATGACCAAATGTTTACGTTAAACATCATACAACTGCTTCTTCACAATGAATTCCCTACATGCTCTTCAGTTAGTATTTTCTTTGGTCCATTAGTGATGCAAGTTGACGTCGGCAACCAACAGTTTCACCACAATCACTGGGCCTACTCTCAGGACATATAGCTCTTCAGCCCTTCAACACTTCCAGAGCTCCAGAAGGTGAAGAGTCAACAGGTCACAGTAATTCCTACTTTTACACAGCAAGGGTGTGGGGCCAATGAGGACATGGGAATTTCCAAAGTCCTTGACGCTGAAGGTAAAATAGCACATTAATAGTTTTATTGAGGGGTTCAATGGAAATCATGGGGATGCAAAGTCATAGAGGCCTCAGGGAAGTACGACATAAAAGGAAACATGAAGGATAGTGGGACCCTGCCAGTAACTCACACAGAAACAAAGTTGGCACAGTGCCGTGTTGAATTGAAAGTCCACAATGCAATAAAAACATAAAATGGCTAACGCTGTATGTAAAGTGGGCCAGATAACTTTTTTATCCTTTAAGGGCAGAGTGAAGTTCTTGCAATTGCAATAATCATGCCTCCAGTGATTCAGTAATGCTGCCGTATGAAGCCTTCAGAATGATGTAGAACAAAGATACAATGTTTGTCATGTTTCCACTAGAGGCAGAGTGAAACAGAACATAGACCTCCTTAAGCTGAGCTTTCAATGACTGGTTCACTCTGATTGAGCCTTACGGTGCTGCCCAGAATGGGTGTGCAGCGTTGTTGTGGCATTCTGCCCCTTTCATGGCTGGAGTGAATAAAGGGGTATGTCCTGGATGTAGATAAAATTGGGAAACAACAAAAACGGCAATCTTTTGAAGATGAAAATGAGGCTGAAAATCAGGATGTTGACCAAGGGGACTACCCAAGAGAAAGACAGAGGAATGCATCATCAAACTAAAATACCAGAGATAATCAAAAGAAAACACACTTCCAGGACCAATAAGTTGGTTTCAAATTTGTATAATTGTTTAATATTCTTTTGACAATCTGGCAAACAACCCTTGCTTGATGCAAAGGGCATATGAACTTGTTATGTTTTCGGTCCTTGAGTGTTTTTTATTGTTGAATAAATATTTCATAATCTATGTAATTAAATGCTTGATATCCTTCAGTGATCCTATTTTCAAATATCTATACATTACATGTTCTACTGACTATTAGCTAAAAAGCAGCAATCAGTGATACAGTGCACTAACGTCCCATGGTGCTAAGGTTAGGTGGCTCCTAAAGCTCCTATCAGGGTGTTATTTTAAGAGTTGTGCAGTGAAATCTCTCATTATATCCAGCAGGTTGAGAGGCGTTCCTGAGGAATCTTCTTTTGACTCTTTCATCATCAACAACATTTCAGTATTTCAGAGACTGTAGACTGTAACATTGCTCTGAAAGGATCAAGCATAATGTAGCACAGCACTGAACCAGTAAGAGATGGAATTTTGTGCAGGTTTTTTATCAGCTGACCATTTATCATTTGAGAGAGGTTGGACATGTGAACTGCAATTCTCAGAGACAAAAGGAGAGATTAAGTGTGATGGAAGCGGGTGAAACAGCAGATAGTGGTGATGCATGAAAAGAAGAGGTGGTGACTGTCCCTGCTGAGTAAGGATAAAGTGCAGAGGACTGAAAAGGTCTGTGGTTTTGAACAATGAAAAGGGTTAGTGTAGTTGAGAGGGTATGGCATGTAATTGTGAGAGTTGTAGTCCAGGAACATTGGTGAGAGGTGTGTACAATGGCAGTTAGTGTGAGTTGCGGTTAGTGGGAGAGAAAAGTTAATGATACTTACCCTTGTAGAAAGTAGATGATCATTGACCTTCTTTTTGCACTTCTGGCATCCCACTTCACCTGGATACAGCACAAACCCAGGCTGTAACGAGTATCCAAATGGCTTGGCCTAGAGGTGTGGCCTTCTAAGGTCGTCAAATAGGAAAAGGACTACCCTCTTTTCCATTGCTCTGTCCATTAATGACTCCAAGTCCCTGACCACAATGCAAGGACTCAGCTTGCCTTTCCTCTAGGCTGCATCCTGAATGATAAAGTTCAAACACCAGAGTGTAAAGGGGTTTTTCCTGGATTATCGGGTCTGAGGTGCAGCTTCAAATGCAGTGGCAGAGGTGTGTTTGCCATAGGGTTCTGGCACGGGCCGGCCCTTCCACTTCTCTGGCTGTACAATTCCTCAGGAAAAGCACCCAAGAATTTGGCTGAATAATCCATGACCTCAAAAGCAGAAGACTGCGTAAAAACTCTTTCCAAACCATAGAAAATGGAATGCCTGAAGCTCACTCAACAAAACACTTTCACTAGAAGTGGGAAATCTCCACCGATTGTTACTAGGACAAGGGGGAGACCGAGGAGAACAGTCTGTCCCTTTCAAGAGGCTAATATAAGAACATAAGAATTAGGAGCAGGAGTAGGCCATCTGGCCCCTCAAGCCTGCCCTGCCATTTAATAAGATCATAGCTGATCTTTTTGCGACTCAGCTCCACTTACCCACCCACTCACCGTAACCCTTAATTCCTTTACTGTTCAAAAATTTATCTAGCCTTGCCTTAAAAACAATCAGTGGGGTAGCTTCAACCGCTTCACTGGGCAGGAAATTCCACAGATTCACAACCCTTTGGGTGAAGAAGTTCCTCCTGACCTCAGTCCTACATCTGCTTCCCTTAATTTGAGGCGATGCCCTCTCGTCCTAGTTTCACCTACTAGCGGAAACAACCTCCCGGCCTCCACCTTACCTATTCCCTTCATAATCTTATATGTTTCTATAAGATCTCCCCTCATTCTTCTGAATTCCAATGAGTATAATCCCAGTCTACACAGTCTCTCCTCATAATCCAACCCTCTCAACTCTGGAATCAACTGAGTGAATCTCCTGTGCACCCCCTCCAGTGTTAGTATATCTCTTCACAAGTAAGGAGACCAAAACTGCACACAGTACTCCAGGTGTGGCCTCACCAGGACATTATATAGCTGCAGCATAGCCTCCCTGTTAACTCCATCCCTCGAGCAATGGCAGACAAAATTCCATTTGCCTTTTTAATTATCTGCTGCACCTGCAATCCTACTTTTAGCGATTCTTGCACAAGGACACCCAAGTCCCTTTGCACACCAGCATGCTGCAATTTTTTACCATTTAAAACATAGTCCATTTTGCTGTTATTCCTACCAAAATGGATGACCTCACACTTATCAACATTGTATTCCATCTGCCAGACCTTTGCCCACTCATTTAGACTATCGATATCCCTCTGCAGACTTTCAGTGTCTTCTGCACACTTTGCTCTATCACTCACCTTAGTGTCATCTGCAAATTTTGACACACCACACTTAGTCTCCAACTCCAAAGCATCTATGTAATATGTCTGTCTTTACCTACTCACATCCTTATGACACTATTAGATTGGCTGGAGGTAAATGTGGTCTTTAGCGTTAACACTTTCAGAACAATTATTTTACACTATGCACACTACTCAGCATAATTGGAACGTGATTATATGAAGAAGTTGAAGTGGAGAATAGCAGAAAATGTTTTCTACAAGAATGTAAAGGGGTGACTTGATCAAATAAAGGGAAAGGTGTGAAAGTGAACATACCTTCGTTAATGACAATGTTTAAACCAAATAATTTGCCATTTTATGTATCTGTGCCAAAAAATGATAATAGTTGTAATGCATTAGAAATTACATCATATAATAAGAATGTCTAGAAAGTATAAATTTTAAACCATGGGGTAATGTTATAGAAGACTTTGATAGATGGAGCTGAATAATTCATTATTTTGTTGACCATAAAGTTCACAAAAATATACCAGACAGTTAAAACACTGTTTCTCAATCAAAGGCAGTGACAGCGGGAAACCACAATTATGTTTCTGTAGTGAAATCTGTGAAAATTTCCCAACTTCGCCCCCTTCATTCTCATTCCTGATTTCTGCTTGATGATCCTCCAGGACATGGAATGGTAGTGGAGTGAACTCCATATTAGACATTGGTTTTGTGAGATCAAGAATTCCTGTCCTGGGTGCTGTACGGTTCAAGTTGCTGTGACAACAACAACTTAAAGTTGTGATCAAGGATAAGTTGCAATAGGGAAAGATTACTTGTGAGAGGTGGGAGTAACACAGAAGACAACACCTTTTGTGAACTGGAAACGAGGAGAAAGAGAGCTTAGTGCTAATGTGTACTATGGATCAAATGGAAGCAACAAAAGCAAGGGAGAATATGAGAACAGAGCTAGTGTGAAGGCAAGTGGGAGAGGCAGCCAAGGGAATTAAGGAAGGAGAAAGATGCTAATCTGAACATTCAATGTGATTTTCAAATAAGAAACACATGCAAATTCAGAGGGCAGTAGCATAGTGCCACAATTATGAAGAATTTCTCTTGAAAACCTTATAGACAACTCTCTTTAATTCCTTATAGAATCCTTTGGTTTTTCAATGGCCTTGGCTGAACAATAATGTAACACTGTTAAAATCTTTTTAGATAAGTTACTTGACAGAAAACATAAAGTGAGTCATCTTGTGCAGAAAGAAACACATGCACTATAGAGAATTTCACAATGAGTAGCAGAAGGTCAAACAAAGAAGGCATAATAATCTATTCTCTGGAGTTTCAGAACAATGCTTGTCTGCATCTATTCATTAGAGGCTAGGCAAATCTCTATTTAATTTATAAATCCTGAATGGTACTGTTCAGATCATCAAGTAAATAAAAAAAAAACTTACTTGAGCGTTTTAAGTGTTAGGAGTATCATTATGTTGGAATTACTTCCTTTTTTAGGCCCTTTCAAGAAGAAGTGCTTGTTGCTAATGTTCTGGACCCCTGCTGCATTTTTTTTCTCTTCTAAATTGCTGTCACCACCTAGATGTTTCAACGACCTTGTTGAGCAGTTATGTGTAGTAGAGAATTTGAAAAGCAGAGTTGATAGAAGAAAAACAGCAACAAACAGAAACAAAGCAAGAAGTCTGAGGATTCCCATTTCTGTTTTTTTCCCTTTGTGCATCAGTTTCATTGCCTATAGCTTCCATTGCCCAAAGAACAGCATGTCTCTAACCTCCAACCAGGCAATGACAAAACAGGCAGGTTCAGACATCTAAAACAAAAGATTACATTGTTCAGAGTAAGTCTTGGCAGGATTTCTGAATGTTTGTGTTGGAGTTACTCTGACCAAACCATAGGTTGACTCAGGAAACTTATTAGGGAGCTCAGTTAATTCACGGTGGGAGGCTGAGTATCACAGCTGAATAATTCTAAGCAATGAACAGCCAATGCAAAAATTTGGTCATTAAGTGAAATACAAAGTCCTTTAATGCTCATCTGTTGTGGATTGATCTCTTCTGGTTGAAGCTAATGGGATTTCCACATTAAAGCCGTTGACTACTGTGGAATAAATAGGCAAGAGCACACATATTATGAGTCTTTTCTTCAAAACACCAAAATGTAATTTTAATGTTAACTGAACTCAGTTGGTACAATGGTCACCTCTGAGTAAGAAAGTTGTGGCTTTCCAAATTTGAATGTGGTCTGACACTTAATTCTGAGGAATGTTCCATTTTCAGAGATGCCAGCCTTCAAACGACATTTTAATCCAAAGCTCCACTTGCATATTCAACTGGACTTTATTTGCAGGCAAGCGGAGAGATATCCACGTGTCCTGGTCAACATCCTACCCTCAACAAAAGCTACCATTAACAGCTCAACTGGTAATCATTGTTGCTGCATTTGTTCATATAACAACTGCCTTTTAAATTAATTAATCGCAAGTCGAACATTAATGCATAATATTTGAAAAGGAGGCAATGAACGAAAACCTTGTCAGTCCTTTACTTGACTCCAGCATTTTGTGCATTTATCATTCACCAATCCAAAGTGTTTAGTCCTCCACTGGAATGCTCTGCAAGAAGTACTTTACTTCACTTTTCTTCTCCTTCAATAAGACTGTTGGAAATGCACCAATTTGCAGTTTTGACCACCAATCCTAATCTCTCTTTCTTTGATTCAGTGTCCACTTTTCTTTTGAGTTGATGAAACATCTTGGATCATTTCCTGTTAAGCGTGCTATGCAACTGCAAGCAGCTGTTTCTTTCTTTTCCTATTTCAAGTAAATATGCATTGTTATAACGAAGGTTTAGAAGTGTCTGCAACCCAGTGTCCACTTATCAAAACAATACGAAAAGAGAAAATGTGGAAATTCCTTACGAAAAGATAATCTTATTACATATAAGCTGAATATTGGTTCACTTCACTTTAACATTTATTCTTTCATAAAACCAGGCCACCTAAGGTCTCCATAACCTGAGGTGTACCATTTTACTACGTCCAGACCCTATCACACACTTGTACAAACTCATAAACAGTGGCTTAGAATTGTTAAACAAATTTATTGGTGTTCATTGAATAAGTAACATGCACTGTGGATGCCCATGTTTGAGCTGGTAGATCTGTTCAGAAACTATTTTATTTACCAGGCTTTACATTAGTCACCCCTCTCAATACTGTAATGGACAGATGTAACCTTGACAGGTAGATTGGTAAGGATGAGCTGAATTAAATATTTCTCATGTTGTTTCTCTCACCAGCTGTCTCCTGTCCTGCCTGAAAGCTTTAATTTGCAAACAGCTATTGTTTCTTTCCTTGTACTTTATATGAGAGTTGGTGACAAATCCAGTATTTATTGTACATTCCCAATTGCCTTTTTATAGGTAGCTTTTTGAACTGTTGCAGTAATACTGTGCAGGTTTACCAAACCAAAAGAAGTTCCAGGTTCCAAAACAGTGAAGGAACACTAACATATTTCCAACTTTTGGGAATGTGACCTGGGGGTGAACTGTCATGTCATGACTTCCCTTGCATCGGTTGTTGTTGTCCATTTTCATGATAGAGGTCGCAGATTTGGAAATTACTTTCAAAGAAACCTTAGGGTGAATTGCTACAATTGATTGGTTAGATGTTAGACACTGCCATCAGTAGTCAGAGTTTTAAGGTGATGGATGAGGTGCCAATCAAACAGCCTGCTTTGCCCCTGAATGGTGTTAAGTTTTTTTGAGTGTTATTGCAGTTGCTCTCATCCTGAGATTCTGTGTCTGTGTGGCTTGCTGAGCTACAAGAATCAGCTACATTGATGTGGATTTGGACTAGTATATATGCCAGGCTAAGGAAACATGGCAGATTTCTACCTTCAAGGCCACTAGTGAACCAGAAGGCTTTTTACAAAAATTGAGTCATTTCCATTTACACCTGCTTAAAACATCCTACAACCGACGACGAACATTTCTACTGCATTTAACATAGTTCCTGGAATTTTAAGAATGCTACATGCCCGACTTAGAATCAAGTTGCTTGTGACATATGGAACCGAGTATAATATCTTAAGTAATATCCAGTTACCATTTAAGATTTTCAACAATAGTTGTCCTATACTGGCCTATATTTATTCTGTAGTACTTTGTACAAATTTTGTTTCCTTTGCAAAATAGTGACAGCTAATACACTTAAATACAGTTAATGGAGCAATACTCAATTCAGTATTATAATGTATTATTATTTGCTTTATGTAATCAACAATGTTAAATTGTTAAAGACAAACCTGCAAAATCATTGATGTATTTTTATTCAACTTTGAATGTGCTCCTTCTTAGCATTTGACCAAGTATCATCACATAATCTGTTCCCACAGCTTCTGAAGTTAAATTCTGGTTGATACTTAGCTCAGCGAGAAACCACTTTGCTGTCACTTTCTGTACTGCAGCAATTATTTGGCAACTACTAACTCAGTGTACACATTTCATCCTTTGATATCACTGTCCAATATATTATCAATTTTTGAACACATCTTTTTTTAAACCTGTAAATCTGGGATTGCAGCTCAGTTTTGGTATTTTCCCAGATAATCATTGCTGGTGCCTGGTGGCTTTTGACCAGTACCTGGTACTGAGTAAGGGTTACTGCTACCAATCTTCCACTGTCTTTGTTTCATCTTGGGCCTCTCCAATGATTAGTGGTAGGGGATGTACTACTATGCAGCATCTGCACTGTTCTTAGATAACAAGATTTATTGCATGATAGCAGTAAGTAAAACTACATTTGTTCAGGGTCAATTACCAGGAGTTAGGAACTGGTACAGATACATCCGCTTCGTCTGAAAACTAGATTAACTCTCTTTGTCTCCAGCCACAGATTTTTGTGCTGTCAGTCGAATAATTGGAGCCAATATAACATGAACATTATTTCCTTCAGAACCATTACCGATCAAAGCAAAAGTGAAGTCAAACTGGGCAGATTGCTGTGGACAATCTCAAACATAAGTTGAAAGGAAATCCGTGTACCGAAGAACATGTGTCCAAATTACATCTGTTCAGAACCAGCATATTTCAGGAATTTGTGGGGACAAGAAAGAGTGGTGTGCAGGTGAAGAATGGGAATAATGGTTGAACAATGCCAATGAACAGCGGTGGATGAAGTTCTCACAGGACTGCCATGAAAGGTTGAAGAATGCTCTCTGTCGCATAAGAACAGCATAGGTGATTTAAGCCTGAATTTTGTCCATCTCATGAAATCGTTAATTGCACTATGACCATGCCATTTCAAGGTGTAAGTTGCTAGAAAATTGAAGGTCATAAACCTGAAAATGAGTGATAGATTTTGATACAAGATTTAATGTGCTGGAATATTGACGTACACCATTAGAATACTGTAATGACTGAGACTGCAGTCCTACTACTTCATGGGCCACAGCATAAAATAAAAATTCTTTCTCCAATTACCAAGATAACAATTAAATACCTTCTCACTATCAAATTTTAAAACAAGACTTTTTTTTCTTAATAAACACAATTATTGGTTTATCATCAAAACTCTTATTCAATAAAAATGCAATCATTTGTTAACATACATAATCGTTAACACAGGACCATAAGTTTCTCTCTCTAACTATCCCTAAAACACACACTGTTTACACACTCTTCAGGAAAAGATAAAAAGAAATGGACTTCTCTCCTGGGATTGGCTTCCTGAGAGAGAAAAAACAAACACCTTACACTTTAGGAAGTGTTTTTTTTTCAGGTGGGTTCTGATTGTCAGGTTGGGTGATCAAGTCACTAACTACGTGTGATGACAAGGTGTAGAGCTGGATGAACACAGCAGGCAAGCAGCATCAGAGGAGCAGGAAAGCTGACATTTCGGGCCTAGACCCTTCTTCAGAAAATCATAACTGTGTCTGGGATCTTGCTCAGTTTGCTCAGGAAATACAATCTTGAGATGTTTCTTCAATCATTCTTTCAAACGTACAAATAGTTTTTATCCTAAATTCAACAAAAGGGCTTTCTTTTCTGAAATGAGAGAGATCAATATTCATAGCAAGCTTTTCTCCAACTCAGCTTGTTCTCAGTAGGATTTCCCTCAACTAAAACAAGAACCACTCCAAGTCAGTCACTGTTCAAATCAGCCCCAGTAATGGTCTACAGCAAAGCAAGTATATATTGCAAGTAATGTGATCAACAGGAAACCTTATTAAAACAAAATCGCCAATACAGACAGTGAACTTTCAATAAATTCTCTGAAGAAATCATGCCAGGAGTTTCCACATAACCTGAAATGAATCCATTTTCCACAATCCTCAAAACCTTATTCCTCCAACCAATATTAAACAAAGTATCTTTATAACAATGTTAACACCTTATCAATAAGTAACACACTACATATCTAAGAACTCTCCTCATAAGCAAAGTGGGTGATAACTGATGAGCAAGAACCCTAAATTTTTCAAATTTACTTCCCACTTTAATTTGAAGCAGAAGTTTAAAAACAAGAAATCTTAATAATTATTTTCAGAAATTTGGTTATTCAAAATGCTTCACCTATAATTCTTGCTTATCTAAATTGTTTGACAAAACATTTACCTTGAACTAATATAAGCAATGTTCTACAGCTAAAGACAACTGTAGCAGGGAAAGAAATCATTCGAACCAGGTAGTGTCAGGGTTAGACAAAGACTTAGACAAAATATACTGTGGTACCAAAGACAATTCACATTTTTCACAGCCTTGAGTATCCTTTATCAGTGCCACTTCAATAAGAAACAACAACTCTGGATTTCAACTTTCACATACAAAAAGTACTAACAAACACATTGTCAAGGCGAAATTTCTGTAGTAAAGAGAAGCTGTTGGTAGCATACTTATGACAGTCTATACAGCCAAATTGACCAGTGCTGTTAATTAAACAAAGATGAAAGGAAAAGGTTTTGCACTATTAACACAGATTTGTTGGAAAATCACAGACCATAATTGCTTCCAAAAACAGTATGCACTTGGTGCATGAAAATAGGAAGTTGAGAATATAAAGAACAAAGAACAAAGAAAATTACAGCACAGGAACAGGCCCTGCAGCCCTCCAAGCCTGCACTGACATGCTGCCTGTCACAACTAAAACCCCCTACCCTTCCGGGGACCATATGCCTCTATTCCCATCCTATTCATGTATTTGTCAAGACGCCCTTTAAATGTCACTATAGTATTTGCTTCCACTACCTCCCCCGGCAGCGAGTTCCAGGAACCCACCACCCTCTGTGTAAAACAACTTGCCTCGTACATCACCTTTAAACCTTGCCCCTTGCACCTTAAACCTATGGCCCCTGCTAACTGACTCTTCCACCCTGGGAAAAAGCTTGTGACTGTCCACTCTGTCCATACCCTTCATAATCTTGTAGACCTCTATTAGGTCACCCCTCAACCTCCATCATTCCAGTGTGAACAACCCAAATTTCTCCAACATATCCTCATAGCTATTGCCCTCCATACCAGGCAACATCCTGGTAAATCTTTTCTGTACCCTCTCCAAAGCCACCACATCCTTCTGGTAACGTGGCAACCAGAATCGAACACAATATTCCAAATGCAGCCTAACCAAGGTCACATTTTCCTCCAAATCATTTATATATATTACAAACAGCAAAGGTCCCAATACTGATCCCTGAGAAACGCCACTAGTCACAGCCCTCCATTCATAAACATACCCTTCCACTGCTACCCTCTGTCTTCTATGACTGAGCCAGTTTTTTATCCATCTTGCAAGCTCACCTCTGACCCCATGCGACATTATCTTCTGTATCAGCCTGCCATCAGGGACCTTGTCAGAGGCCTTACTGAAGTTACAGACAGAAAAGAATGGGGAAAACACAATAAACCCATTGAAACACATTTCTCTGATACACATTTTCTCCTACTGAAGGAATTATCTTACTTTGTTTATTACTATGCTTGACAAATTACTCTGGACATTTATTTCTCTTTAATTTTGCTTTTCATTCTCTTTAATTTGAATCCTAGAGTCTTATTTTCTGGTCTTATTAATGGTATTAGATTTTATTAAAAATTTTTGAGAATGTATGGAGCAGGACACACAAAGGGGAAACATTGGATGTGCTACACTTTCGATTTTCAATGTATGTTTGATGATGTGGCACACAAATGTAGTACAGAAATAGGGGCTTGTGGAGTTGGTGGCAATCAATGGATGGAGCATTAGCTAAAGACAGAAAACAGAGTAGAGAAATAGATTATTTCCAGGTGGTAGATCATTACTTGTGGGTGCTTAAGCTTCAACATTTCCCCAGTCTATTTATGACTCAGGTGAAAGGGCCAAGTATAATGTATTAAAATTTGTTGATGATAACAGATTGGGTGGAAAGTAAGTTGTGGGGAGGTAACAGGAATCAGCATTGGGATAAAGAATTAGGAAGGTTAAAGAATTGGGAAGTTATTCATTTTGGTTGGGAAAATATAAACAATTGAGTACTTTGAAGATGATGAAAAAGTTAAATATTGGTTTCGAGATGCATTTGAGTATCCTTGTATGAAATACAGGAAACTAATGTCCAGGGCTCTTCCTTGCAAGTCCTTGATCTTGTGATGAGCCTTATTGAAACACTGCAGTTGACTGTGATGGGAGATGTTAGTATTAAAACAATGTATAAATTAACATTGGCAGTAGAATTGTTCCTTAAAGTGGTCATTTAGTCTGCATTCATTCTTCCAATGTAGCAGTGGGGACTGCATTAGTCAGCAGTAAATGCAGTATACTAAGTTTTAACACATGTAAATTGTTGCTTCAAGGAGTATTGGATGGTGAAGAGAGAGGAGGTGAAATGGAAGTTGTTACATTTCCTGTTCTTATATGAAAGGTTGCCATGAGAGGAGAAAGGGTGTTGGGCGAGTAAGGACCAAGAGAACCCTGCCATTGTCCCGGGAAAACAGGAAGGAGTGGGAACAGACTGTGGGGAGTGGATTGGTGACAGTTCACAATTCTGTCAAACACAATGGGCAGAATCCTGAATTGAGCAAGAAGGATATATCAGAGGGGCTTGCATGGATAGTTGCATTGTCAGAGCAAATATGATTGAGTTGCCACCAACTGAGAGAATGGAATGGAAATCTTACAGGGTGCAGGGTGTGAGGAAATGCAATCAAGGTATCTGTAAGAGTCAATGATCTTATAATGCATATTCATCAATTTTCAGTTCCCTGAAGTGGATGAGAGAAGTTGAGGAACGGAAGAGTCAGAGTTAGACCATTTGAAGGCAAAAGGATGGGAAGTGAAAGCAAAACTGATGAAGTTTCCCAATTCAAGGGGAGGGCAAGAAATGGCACCACCAAAATCATCAATGAACCAGAAAAAAAAAGCGTTGATAGAGGGGTTCCTGAGACAGACTAGAACAAAAACAAAAGAACAAACGAACAAAGAACAAAAGAGAAGTACGGCACAGGAACAGGCCCCTCAGCCCTCCAGGCCTGTGCCAATCAACATGCCCTGACCAAACAATAACTCAACCTTCTGCCCCTATTCGGTCTGTATCCCTCTGTTCTCTCCCTATTCATGTAACCGTTCCAGATGCCTCTTAAAGATCACCAATGTGCCTGTTTCCACCAGCTCCTCTGGCAGTGCATTCCAGGCTCCTACCACTCTCTGCGTGATAAACTTTCATTGCAAATCTCCCATAAACTTTTGCCCTCTCATCTTGAACATGTGCACTCTTGTAATTGAAACTTCAACCCTGGGAACAAGCCTCTGACTATCCACCCTATCTATGCCTCTCATTATTTTGTAGACCTCTATCAGGTCTCCTCTCAGCTGCCATCTTTCCAGTGAAAACAATCCTAGTCTTTTTAACCTTTCCTCATAACCAATGCCCTCGAGACTGTGCAACATCCCGGTAAACCTTCTCTGCACTCTCTCCAAAGCTTCCACATCCTTCTGGTAATGTGGCAAACAAAACTGTACACAATACTCCAAATGCGGCCTAACAAAAGTTTTTATATAGCTGCAACATGGTTTGCCAACTCTTGTACTCCATGCCCCCGGCCAAGCACGCAATATGCCTTCTTAATCACTTTGGCCACCTGTGTTGCCACTTTTAGGGAACTGTGGACCTGTACGCCTAGGTCCATCTGCATGTTAATGTTCCTAAGGGTCCTGCATTTAACAGTATAATTCACACCTAAATTTGATCCTCCAAAATGCTTCACCTCACATTTGTCTGGATTAAACTCCATCTGCCAGTTCTATGCCCAAGTCACCAATCTTTCTATATCCTGTTGTATACGTTCACAATCGTCAGCACTATCAGCAACTCCACCAACTTGTGTGTCATCTGCAAACTTACGAATCAGACCTCCCACATTTTCCTCCAGTTCATTTATATACACTACAAACAATAGAGGACCTAAGACTTATCCCTGTGGAACACCACAAGTTACCAGTCTCCATTCTGAAAAACACCCTTCCACCGCAACCCTCTGTCTTCTATGACTAAGTTAGTTTTGTATCCATCTAGCCAGCCCACCCCAAATCCCGTGCGATTTTAGTTTTTGTACTGATCTGCCATGTGGGACTCTATTAAATGCCTTACTAAAATCCACATAATCTACATCCACAGCTCTTCCCTCATCAATTATCTCTGTCAACTTGTCTATATACGGTATAAAAAGACAGGAACAGCTAGGATCAATCTGATAGCAGCATCTTTTACTTGGAGAAGGTGTTTTGAGTTAAAAGAAAAGTTGTTCACGTCGAATAAAAGTTCAGCCAGATGGAGGAAAGTGGTATCTAAACTGTTTTGAACTCCATTCAATAAAGGTGTAGACAGCAATTAGGTTATCCTGATGGGGGATTGAAAGACTAGAGAGATTGTGTGTCCATAGTGAAGTGGAGACAATCAAGGCCAGGAAATCAGTAATTATTAAATTGAGGGAGGGCATCATAATAATCATAGATATGAATGGAGAAAGAATGTACAAGTGGAGAACAATTTATATAAAGATTGGAGGAAATCATTTCAGCTGGGCAAAAAATAAGCTGAAACAATAAGTCTATCAGCATATACTTGTTTATAATGTTGTGGGGGAAGTAGAAGCAGCATGTTTGAGGTTTGCAGATTATGAAGTAAGAGGCCATGGAGGGAAGAAATTAGATCATTGATACTCCTAGAAACAATGCTTTGACTTTCGCTGGTGGGGTCATGGTGCAGAAGGAGAAAGAAACAAGTGTCAGAGTTGACGTTCAACATCCACTCAGTAGTGTGTGGTATTCCAGATGACAACACCACCCTTGTTGGCAGATTTGGTCACAACATTGCTGTTGTAGCTAGGAGAACAGAATGCAGCAAATTCAGAGGGATATAGTTAGAATACATGAGGGGAGCTCAGAAATTTAAATGGACGATGGCATGCCAGCAGGTCTCAATGAAAAGATTGAGAGAAAGTCAGTACACAAAGGGAGAAATCCAAGTTGAAGAAACGATACTGGAAGAATATGAAAAGGACTGCTGAGATTGGGGAGAACTTCTGATCAAAGAAGTAGCTGGGAAGGTGAAGGTTATGAAAGTAGAGCTCAAACTCATGCTGAATAAAAAAATAAGTAAATATGGGGATTAAAGGGATAAAGCTGAGTCCTTTGCCCAAGGACAGGTCATTCAGGAACTTGAGAGGCAAAGGTCAGACGGTTTCAAGAATAAACATCAAGAGGTGAGATAAGAAGAAGGGATGGTGTCAGAGGGAAGTTATTGGGAAGATGGACCTGGAGGAATGTTTGTACCCATGAACTGTTGAAGCCTTTAATCCATAATATCTGAAAGGAAGAGAAAAATATTTTGAAGTAGTCAAATGGTTAAAAGAATAAAATGAAAATGAAAAGCAGGACAGCATCAAGATAGCCTCAGTGCTGCTGAAGAGCGAGATAAAAAGTATTTATGTGGCAACTAATGATAATGAGTTTGTATCTCAGGTTGAAGTGAGAACAGCAGTTTGAGGTGCATTGAAAATTCCAGGAGATGTCTGCAACTTTACATGGATCCAAAATACATAAGGTGGAATTTCTACTGGAATCTGCATGGAACCTGATGCAGTTGCTGAGCAAGAAAATGTTGCTATGAAAGCAGAGACCTGACCAAACATGGGAATGCAAATAGACACCAGTGAAAATAAACAAGGTAAAAGACACAAATACAAATTCCTCCCGAGCAAAGAACAGAACATCTCTGCTGTGGGCATTCCTGGAAGAGAAGTGGCAGAAAACAGAACATTCATCCAAAAGCAGAAAATGCTGGAAATATTCAGCAGGCGTCTGGAGAGAGAAACAAAGTTTACATTTCAGTCTGTAACTTTTCATCAGAACTGGATGACCACACAAGAGTCCCCTAACTCTAAGGAAAACAGCAACTTTTGAATGCACAATATAACTGCCAAAGACAGAAGATTGTTTGGATGTACTTGCCAAAACATCAATCACATCAACATCGCTGCAAGCAATATTATGGAGACTTAGCTTCACATAGTCTGAGGTAACAGAGGAAAATGATTGAAGTGAGCTAAACATTAGTTGCAAATGTCTTGAAACTAATTTAATTTTGTAGACAGAAGTCTATTTCTCCATTTCTCAAATACTCAATGGAAAAAAATAACATTATTAATGGAGGAATATCATGCTAAGATATTAGCATGCTCATTAATAATGTAGAACAGGTCAATATTAGATCCTTTAGTTTCTATTTTTAACTTATGGTGCAGTGTCAGATTTGCATTGCTTTTGGTTTAATCTATTTCTTATCTTTTATATGGCACTTTGTCAAATGCTTGTAAAAGTCTGAATTAAATATTTTCCCTACTTGCAGCTCTACAACTCATTTTATCTATAATAAACAAGTGAATAAATGATTTTTCTCAGCATCATTGTTCAATATTGCAAAGGGAATTCTCATCCAGTACATGTGCAGGAAGTCACTTATATGCATTACATCAATATAAAAACATATTCTCCAAATAGATTTTCAGACTAAATGCTGAATTAGAATTTGCCTCACAATTGAAGTAGAATTTGCAATGCAAAAGCAAAATGACATAGTTTGTGATATACACTGCCAACTAATGCTGCCAACTCTTTGGCAAGAGAATATGGTTACCAACGTAAATCAGCTATGGCTTTATAAAGAATCTGAATCTTCTAGTAGTACTAGTTGCAAGACCACTATTCAACCTATTGTTAAATATCCAGCACTACCGATAACTTCCAATCATCTGGCTTCCATTTTAGTTCTATCTGAACACTTATTAATTGGAGGAAAACGTCAGCCTCCAGTCATTATTATTACAGTGAATCAGTGGTAAATTTCATGAAAATGAACTTGGTGTCAGTGATGTTGTTTTCAAAATATTTTAATCCTATGTGTAACACACAAGTTTATTATGGTTCAAAAGAAAATTGTCAGGTTAATTTTAACTCAATTTGGGATTGGGACACAGGATGATCCTACACAAGCAGTAGACCAGTAAGTTGGGAAAGAGACCAAACCAACTGGGTCTTTGTAAAGAGACAGTAGGAACTGCAGATGCTGGAGAATCTGAGATAACGAGTTGTAGAGCTGGATGAACACAGCAGGCCAAGCAGCATCATAGGAGCAGGAAAGCTGACGTTTCGGGCCTAGACCCTTCTTCAGAAATCGGGGAAGGGAAGGGGGTTCTGAAATAAATAGGGAGGGGGGGAGGCAGATAGAAGATGGATAGAGGAGAAGATAGGTGGAGAGGAGACAGAGTTGCAGTGAGAGAGAGATCCACTGAGGTTGTTCCGGAGGGAGGAGGGTAACTTCTTCAGGGTAGGCATCCTTAGAAGAGGCTTCGCAGTAGGGTTAAAATTCAGCTTTCCTGCTCCTATGATGCTGCTTGGCCTGCTGTGTTCATCCAGCTCTACACCTTGTTATCTCAGGGTCTTTGTAAAAACGGTTTTACATCTGTCTCCTTCCTAATGGTGGTAGGAATGACATGGAAACCAATGGGTAGGATTTGCCACCTGATACCATTGTTACCCCAAAGGAGCAGTTCCCAATGTAAGGTAAAGGGACGTTGTAGAGCCAATCATGATGATGACAGGAAGAGGAAATATGAAAGCAGTAAGGTCCAATGATCCTTTGCAGGGTTCCTGCTCTTCCTCGTCACATGGAATCCTTTCAAAACACAAAAGAAAATAGTTTTGAATAAATTATAGATCATCTCATTTATCAATCTTAAATATCTTGTAAACAAAATCCAGAAAACAGATAGTCTTGGTTAAAAACTTATATCAATGTATTTTATCGTGTGACACTTTAAGACTCAGTCATTTAGCCTATAAATAACATGCTGGATCTAGAGGAGTGAAACAAGATAAAAATATCCAATTGTGAATAAATCCATGTTAGTAACACACTTCATGAATGCACATACACTGCATCATAGTTTTAATTCGGCAAAACAGTCTATTCCGGACAGTTAAAGCCAAGTAATTGTAGATTGTGTTCAGGCAAGCTGTCCCATGACTGGAACCACTTGGATGCACCACCTTGTAACAGATTTGTCGATCCATGGAATGTGTCAGATAGCAAGGAATGGAAGCAGGCAAAAAGACATATCATTGAAATGACAGGAATATATCTCTACTAGACACCGGAACTGATGCCAGAACAAAGTTATCTCCTTAATGAGACAAGCAGAACTATAGGTGAAGACTCCAATTATAGAAGTTTTTAGCTACTTGACTGGAACAAAGCAAAAGATAGCATTGTTTGTTTTGGCAAGCAGAACCATGGCTAAAATTGAGTAATGCAAAGCATTCTCATGCCAGGCAAAGACAGACTGCAAAAATGCAGGATGCATCATTGTGATACATGCAAGCAGAACTATGGCTGATATCAAGCATGATATACGTTCTGTGGCAGAAGCTTTTTGATGCTTTTGAAGTATGGAAGTGCAGTGGGTGTGAGGTAGTAATTCTTTCTTCATTAGTGTAACTCTTAAGCCTGAATTTGCAAACATCCTGCATTCAAAATTGTGTCCGAGACTGACAGTGAAATGGGTCATAATTTTATTATCATCTTAAAACTGCCAGACTGAGTGAAGTGAATGTAGAAAATTAATTCTGTGCACTGTAACTTGCCATCTCCAAATTACACATTGCCACCCACTTTTTCTATAGAAACCAAGTCCCAACATGTTATACAGAATCAATGTTGCAGTTAAAAGACAGCTCATACATGAAAACAAGTAGAGTGAGAAAGGCAAACAGAACATTGATAGGAAACAGCTTTGGGCAGTAGAAGTATAAGCTGGGTCTATGCATGGCACTATTTTGACAGAAAATACTGATCCATCCTTTCAGTGCAGTAATTGAAATTTAAGATTCAGATCAAAGTGTAAATAAACACAAATATTTGGTATAAACCATATCAGTCCAGTAATCTTTATTTAAGTCAGAAAGAAGGACAAAAGGTTTTGAATGATTAAAGCAAATTGTGTGATGGAAATTGGAAATCAGAACGTGTGTGACCTTGAAAAGGTGATGCTCAGAATTCCAGAAACTTTATTTTATTTACTTGAAACAGCTATTATATACTAGGTGAGGCCATTTAAAAATAAAGACATGATCCCAGACTCTGAAGTGTTCCTGGATATTGAAATTGTTCTCAGTCCTTGATAAAACTGTACAAGACCATAACCTTGGCGTTTACATGACATTGATTTTGAAACCAGCTGAATTAACATTCAGATGAAGGAGGTAATGAGGATAGCTGTAGATTGATATTATCAAATACTTCCATGGGGCGTATTAACTGTATGCTTCTGGAGGGATGGTTGCAATGGTTTAGTATTCCAAAAATATACTATTGGTCTAGGGACATGGGTTCAAATCATGGCAGTTGGTGGAATTTAAATTCAATTAATGTATCTCGAGTTAGGCAGCCAACTTCAGTAATGGTGACCACGATAATCTACACTGATTCTCATAAAGGCCCACCTGGCTCACTAATGTCATTTAAGCCAGAAAATCTGATGTCGTACTGTGTCTAGCCTACATGTGACTCAAAACGCTCAGTAATGTGGTTAACTGCCCTTTGAAACGGCCTAGCATTTATTTCAAGGACAATTGGAAATCGGCAACAAATGATTTACCACCAATATCCACATCCGATGAAAGACTTTAAAAATAATCAGAGGTATTTTCAGTGAAGGTCTGAGATCAATTGTGGAAAATTGGATATTAATTATTGCTATGGAATTCCACTTTAACTCCTTTCCAAAACAAGACTAGTTACTATAGTTAACTATACATGCAGTATGGAACCAGAATATTATACAGATCTCATGTTTTCTTTATGTTTGAAAATATCTTATACTCTCAAGTACTGTGCTCAATGCATTTGCTTCTACTGTCGAATGGAATCTCATGATGTCACATATAAAGAGTCCTATATAAAATGTCTGCTCTTAACCTCCAAGAATAGGAACAACTGACAGAACCGGTACTGCGACAGATATCCACAGCATTTAGTATCGCAGGGTAATTTAATCAAACATGCATTCCCTTTCTCTAATCTATGGTGCTCAAAGTCTACAATCACTGCATGCTCTGATTATTTTTCTTTCTGAATACAAATATCTGAATAACCAGCAAAAATCAATGAGATTTCCAAATCAATGAGGTTTCCAAATCACCAGTCATCTCACAGTGTTTAAATTTAGGCAGGCTATATTCTTTAAAGCCCAATACTGCCTAGTGATCAAATGTTATTTTCCTACATCTTTTTTCATGTAAAAGAATACTTTGTTGATTTTTTTTATATTTTCTAAACTGAAGTGTGACTTTCACTCCTTGCAGCAATGAGGTTTGTCAATTATTGGGTGGTTTTGTGAAAACAATACAAATGGTAGAGGCAAAAGGTTTTTAGTTTAGAAAGGTATCATTTGTTGGCACAGTCTAGATGGGCCAAAGGGCCTATTTCTGTACTGTATTTTCTTTTGCTCTTTGGTGCTAAATTAGCTGGTCAATGGTGGTACCAGACAGATCATGCAGGAATCACAGAACTTTTACAGTACATGGGGAGACTATTTGGCCCATTGGATCTGTACTGGCCCACTGAACATTTGAAATTCATGCCAATCTCCTACCTCTTCCCTGTAACGCCGAGCATTGCTTTTAATTAAACAATCATCAAAAACGTTTTTGCATGTCTCAATTGATTTGTCTCCACTTCACTTCCAGATCCTAACTACTTACTCTGTGAAGAAAGTTTTTCTCACGAACAAACACAGCAATTGCTGGAAACGCACAGCAGGACTGGCAACATCAGAACATGTTCTGAGGAAGGGTCACTGGACCCAAAACATTAACTCTGATTTATATCCACAGATGCTGCCAGACCTGCTGAGCTTTACCAGCAATTTCAGTTTTTGTTTCTGACTTGCAGAATTCACAATTCTTTCTTTTTTTAAGTTTTTCTCATCTTGCATTTACTTCTTTTACACAATACTTTAAAACTACATTGTCTAGTACTTAATCTATTTACAAGTCACAGAGTCATACAATACAGAAACAGAGCCTTTGGCCCAACTCATCCATGCCAACCAGGTTTCCTAAACTGAACTAGTCCCATTCATCTCTGTTTGATCCTTATCCCGCTAAACACTTCCTATCCATGTACCTGTCCAAATGTCTTTTAAATGCTGTAATTGTACCTGCCATGACCACTTCCTCTGGCAGCTCATTCCTTATACGCACCACCCTCTGTGTGAAAAAGTGGTGTCTCAGGTCCTTTTAAATTTTTCCCCTCTCACTTTAAAACGATGCCCTCCAATTTTGGACTCCCCTACATGGGAAAAGTGGGAAGTTTCTCTCTATCCACTAACTCCAGATCCCTCATGAGTTTGAGGCCTTCTGTCAAGTGTTCTCTTAGCCTTCTCCTCTCCAAGGCAAACAGTCCCAACTTTTCCAATCTTTCCTCATAACTCAAGTGCGTCAAACCTGGAATAATTATGGTAAAGCTATTCTTCACTCTCTGCAATGCCTCACGCCAGTAATGTGACTCACAGAACTGTACACAATATTCCAGCTGAGTCTAACCAGTGTTTTTCAAAAGTACATCATAATCTCCCTATTCATGTACTCAATGCACCCTATGAAGCCTAGAATACTGAATGCTTTCATAACATATCTCTTTACCAGTTCTTCTATTTTTAATGGCCTAAGTACAGATACACCTATGTCTCTCTGCTCCTTGTACACATTTCGAAATAGTACCCTTCCTTTTATACCTCTTCTCCATTTTTTTTTATCAAAGTATATCGCCTCACACTTCTCCCCACTGAACTTGATCTGCCACCTATCCAGCCATTCCACCAACATATCAATGTTATTTGAATTTCGACACTGTCCTCCCCACATTTTATAATTTTCAACTTTTCCGTTATCGGCAAACTTGTCAGTGGTCTTGGTCTTGGTCTTCAGGGAATAATTTCAATGTCTCGGGAAAAGTCCCAATACCAAACTGCTACCAACCTTCCTCCAGCCTGATAAATTCCCATTCACCATTACTTTCTGCTTCGTATCCCTCAGCTAACTTTATATCTGTACTGCTACCTTCTATTTTATTCTATGACCTATAAATTTCCTCGCAAGTTTATTGCGTAGCACTAGACTGAATACCTTTTGATGTCCACATACAACAGATGAATGGCCTTCCCCTCATCAACCCTCCTTCCTACCACTTCAAAGGACTCCAATAAGTTAGGCCATTTTTCCAGAACCAATTCATGTTGTCTCTCCTGAATCTATTTACATTTTTCAATGAGACTAATAATTTTATCTCGAATAATTGTTCCTAGAAGTAAACTAAAATGGGCTGGTCTATAAATTGCTGGTGCTTTTGAGACTTTTTCATAATCTCTCTTTACTTCTCTTTGTTTTCTGCCTCCCTTCTGAACTTTCTGTAATCAGTTTCATTTTCAATTGAAATCATTCAATGACCTCTGGATTTGTTTGTCCTACCTTTTGCTTTTGAATGTGCCCAAACCTTCTCTACTTTGAAGGTAGCCAATTGTTCAGCTCTGTTTCTCCAATCAACTTTTGATATCTGTCTACCCACGCAGCTCTGTTCCTGGACCTTTGCAGGATGTGGCAAGAATCTATCAAGTTTTCCATTAGACTCATCAAGTATTTAAGTAAAATTCCTTTACTCTCTTTTAGGGACTTGGATAAATTCTTTCATTCTTGCTTATCCCCTAAGTATCTCCTTCTTAACTAGTTGTTCCAGAGCTGAGGTACAGACTCCATATCTTTCCTGTCACTTATTTCTCTCCTCTGCCCTTCAGATACTCACCACAGAACCCAAAATCTCAGCTGTACCCCATTGCCAGTTGCTGACTTTCTTGTTTTCAGGTGATCTCCCAAATGCATTTAGCAGCCTCGACCTATCATCTTTTTTGCAGCCAAGAGGATGACAACTTCCTGCACTATCTGAGCACTTACCACTCACACTCTTTGCAATCTCCTTGTACTTGTTGACATCTGTTTCCCCAATGGCCAAGATCATGGGATCCATGTGAATTTGTGACGCTGTCACACTTAGGTCCCCACTGAGTGCCTGTAAGCTTTAAGGCTCAGGCATCGCAGACTATCCAAATTGGGCAATCAAGGAAACAAGTGATGTTAAGATAACTTATTAAGTTCATTATGAAGTAACAGCTTACATAATGTAAGCTCATATTTCAGCTAAATCAATGGAAAATGCATATGACTGTAACAGCTGAGATGTGTTTACTGATCTCAAACAATAAACAGATAGACGGTACAGAGCAAGTGTTTTCTCTTTAGCTTGAGGCAGCAGTCTTCTCCTTTCTAATTGAATTATTAAGAAACTGTTCCCCCGGCCTACCTCCACCTGAAGTCGGCACATTAGACCATAAAGTCGTTAAAAAAAAGGAACTGGAGGAGTCCTTTTGGCTCCTTGAGCCTGCTCTGCCATTCAATAGGATCATAGCTAATTCAACATACCTCATGTCTACTTTCCTGCCCTTTCCCCATAATCCTTGATTCCCCTACTGGTCAAGAGTCTATTTCAACCTTAAATATATATATACCACAGCTCTCTGTGGCAAAGGGTTCCAAAGTGTCAACCCTCTGAGGGAAAGAAGTTCCTCCTCATCTTATTCTTAAATTGGTACCACTCTATTCTGAGATTATGCCCTCTTGTCCTAAACTCTCTCCTGAGGTAAAACATCTTCTCAACATTTACACGGTCAAGTCCTCTAAGCATGCTATATGTTTCAGTGAGACCACCTCTCATTATTCTAAACTCCCACAAGTAAAGGCCCAGCCTGTTTAGCCTTTGTTCATAAGACAATCCCTCCATACCAGGTATCATCCTAGTAAATCTTCTCTGAACTACCTCCAATGAAATATCTTTCCTGAAGTAATGGGACCCAAACAGCTCTTAGTACTGGACTAGATATGGTCTCACCAGCACCTTGTATAGACTTTTTTCTTTATTCATTCACGGGATGAGGGCGTCACTGGTTAAGCAGCATTTACTGTCCATCTCTAATTGCCCAGAGGGCAGTCAAGAGTCAACCACATTGCTGTGGGTCTGGAGTCACACGTAGGCCAAACCAGGTAAGGATAGCAGTTTCCTTCCCTACAGGTCATTAGTGAATCAGATGCATTTTTCTGATAAGCAGCAATGGATTAATGGTTATCATTAGTCTGTTAATTCCAGACTTCTTTGTAATCTAATTCAAATTCCACCATCTGCCATGGCAGGATTTGAACCCAGTTCCCCAGAACATTAGCTGGGTCTCTGGAATAACAGTCCAATGATAATACCACCTCCCCATGCAGTTAGACTCCCCTGCTCTTACACTCCAACCCCCTTGAAAAATGGCCAACCTACCTGACCCCTGCCTCTGAGCACTCGTCAATATATTTTAGTGGCTGATTGTCTAAGTCAACAATTTGTTTGAATGACTCAGTCCACAGGACAAGCACCCAAGATGTTACTTCTGCACTCCTCCCACCTTGAGCTTGAGCTCATCTTTTAGTTTACTTCATGCTGGAAGCTGTCTGTTAGCCCTTACAAGAACACTTATAGATAGGATCGCATCTCGTTTCATCTTTCAGTTTAAGAAGGTTAACATGGAAGCCTGATTAGGACAGCTGTCTACTTCTGGGCTCCGTTCATGTGTTTTTTAGGACAGATAAGAGAAAAAAACTTTTCTTCCAGGTGGTCTCATCCAACGATTACTAACTCCAAAGGAATTCTATAATGTTTGGAAAAGTGCCATTTTTGATAGGCTCTGTTCACTTGGTCTGCCTAGAGAGAGCTCTGTGCCATTGTCAAAGTCTCAAGATGGTCCTTAACGAGCTCAGAATACTCTCCTTAACAATACTAAAGGACAAGGTTGTAGACCAGTGGGTTTGGTTGCAAACGTTTTGTCACCCTGCTAGGTAACATCGTCAGTACGCTTCCGGCGATGTGTTGGTGCTCTGTCCCACTTGTTATTTAAATGTCTCCGTTTGTTTTATATATAAAGGCGTTTAGACTTGCCAAAGAACTGCAACAGAAATTGAAATACTTAATTGACACATTACCCATTCCATCCACTCCTCCCAAGAATTCCTCAATAACATCAAGGACACCAGGATAGAAGAGGACGAGATGATGTTAACCTTCGACGTAACAGCACTATTCACGTCCATAAACATAAACACACGTCCATCGACCTAGCCAAAGAGACAATTCCCACACTGCGGGATGAATCAGGAAGGCAGGCACCCCAGACACTAACAACATCAATAAGGACACCACCATGAAACTACTAGATCCGTGCCTCACAACCCACTTCACCTCCAATGACGGCATATACATACAAATCAACGGAACACCAGTGGGATCCCCAATATCGGGACTGATTGCAGAAGCCATAATGCAAAGGTTAAAACGAACAGCACTCCCCACTACACAACCCAAACTCTGGGTCCGCTATGTAGATGACACCTTCGTGATTATCAAATGCACAAAACTAGAAGAAACCCACCAACACATAAACAACATCCTCACCAGGATAAAATTCACAAAGGAAGAGAACGACCGACTATCCTTCCTAGACATAATGTTAGAACACAAAAACAGTGGGGAATTCCAGACTAGCGCATTTAGAAAGACCACACATATGGACTACATATTCAAAGACACAACACGACCAGACTCACTAATCACCCTACCGTACATAAAGGACATTTCAGAGATGACCACAAGACTACTCAGACCCCTAAGTATCAGGGTAGCCCACAAACTAGCAACCACCCTATAACAGCTACTGACGAACATGAAGGATCCCATACCCAAAACCAGCAAAACTAGTGTTATGTACAAAATACCATGCATGGAGTGTGAGAAACACCACATAGGCCAAACCAGAAGAAAACTGACAATACAGATACACAAGCCCCAACTAGCCACCAAAAGACATAACCAATTCTCACTTGACTCATTACACACGGACAAAGAAGGACACAATTTTGACTGGGACAACACGTCCATAATCGCACAAGACAAACACGCCAGGGAATGCCTGGAGGCCTGGTATTCTAACTGGAACTCCATTTATAAACACATTGAATTAGATCCTGTGTACAAACCACTGAAAACCAGAAACAGAAGTGGTACCAAACACCCCAACAAACAAAGGCACATAAATAACAAGTGGGACAGAACACCAACGCTTCACCAGATGCACACCAATGATGTTACCTAACAGGGTGACAAAACATTTGCAACCAAACCCACTGGCTTGGCAAGCATGTTTACAAACTCAATCACAACCCGAGCTACAAATCTTCTCGAAATCTTTAAATATTAAAGGACTATCTTAATGGATTGAATGCGATGTTAGGAACATACTCACCCTGGCTCTCAGATACTGACAGCAGCTTTGGGAAACTGACGCCCCAGGCAACATCAGGATTTTAACCTGCAGGCACAACTCAGTACAACTCTCCTGCACAATAACAATTGACCAAGGCTTTCATGAGAATAACATTTAATTTATGGTCCCTTCAACCAAGAAGAAAGAAAAACGACAGAGGGTTTACACAAGTTGCAAAATGTCCTGATATCGAAACAAATGGTCATTGTTTCATTTATTACTGGGTCAAAATCTTGGTACCTGCTTCCTTTAATTAATAATGCACACTCAACTTTCACAACTCAATTTAATGCTCAACAAGGACCAATGCACATTAACAGCATTTGAGATTGACCGACAGCTCAGAGTGACAACAGCTATAGTAAAGTAAAACTATGAGAGGTATGGATAGAATGGATAGCTGGAGTCTTTTTCCTAAATGCTAGGGGGCATAGGTTTAAGGTGAGACAGGGACAGTTTAAAGTACAGTTGCAAGTCGATTTGTTTCTGCAAGGAGGGTGGTAGGTGCCTGAAACTTGCTGCCAGGGAAAGTGGCAGAAGCAAACACGACAGCAACATTTAAGGGCCATTTGGACAGCACGTGAACAGATAGGCAATAGTGGGATGTGGACCACGTGCAGGCAGATAGAAGTAGTTTAGAATGACATCGTGGTCAGCATGGACATGGTGGGCCGAGCAGCCTGTTGTTGTGCTACACTGCAACAGTCCTCATACATTTTAACCCGCATCCAGTAATGTGTTCTCTAACAGATGCATCAGGAAATATCTGGAGTTGGATTCACACAATACTTATGCATTAATCTCACTGTCAGAAACTCAGCACAGAAATTCTAAGGGAGAATAGGAACAATAAACATGCAATTATTCTTGTGAACATTAAGATATGTATATCTAGCGTAGAAAATTAGTGCCAATTACTAAGTGTTACCTATATTGTTAGCTAGATCATCAACTTCTATGGATCTCCAGATGATCAAATCTCCTTTATCAGTTCAAACCTTCAGCTGGAGTATCTTACAGGTTGACACAAAGAAGCTGACATGCTTCACCATATTACTATCAGACAGAATCAGTGCTAGCACAAAACATGCATCATTGAGACTTTGTGATCACAGCCATTTCACACATGACTGAATTTTGTTATGTGAGAGAAATTGAGGGCAGAATCAGCAGCATTGCATGATAGAAAGCAGGCCTTACCTAAAAATCAAGTCGCCTTACAAACTAGTAGAAAAACTGATCTTGTACTACATAGTATGTCATGAAATCACATTGCTTCATGACAATGATATTGCGTATGGAACTTGACCAGTTATACCAAAAGTACAATTATCCTAAATGCATGATAGCCATACGTATTGCACCTTTTCCAGGAGGACATCTGAGTGTTAAGATGGAAAAGTATTCTTGTGGAGCAGCCTAGTGGTCAGCAATAGCTTCCCATATGGAACAGTCCATTAGAAACTATATAGTACACATGCACAATGAAAACTCTGTTAACATCTACAACTGAATCCATCATCAACAAAACCATAGCAACTACGCCAAGTTGATACTTTACGGAAAATACAAGTGGTCCTTGGTAATCAATGTATTTTGCTTGTTATTCATGATCAACATAGGAAATGGCCAGAAATCACTACAACGATTTATATTACTATCAATTCAGTTATTGGCATTCATGATAAATTATTTACAAAATGGGTTTTGCTGGAAGCTATGACTAAGGACAATGGACTGCAGTTTATTTTCAGCTGGTTCAAAGAGTTCCGAGAAAGCTATAGAATTTCCTATAAATTAAATCATGATACAACGAACAATCAAATGGTGACACCAAACGATTTAACGAGGTGATAAAAGGCAATCTGAGAGCCATTATATGGAAGGGAAAGCAAGTTGAACAATCCAGTCATGTCCGACTTCACAAATCAATTGATCCCTCACTTGCTGACTGGAAAGTCTCTCTCCAAATTTATGACTGTTGTAGTTTTGGCACACTGCTGACCATTCTTAATCTATCTACTGGCAATGTTAAAACGAAAACATAAAGGAAAAGAAAATCACAAAACAATAAGCTGAACAAAAGTATAATTCAACAAGCAGACAGATGCAAAGAAACCATGATTTGAAGATGAAGATTGGGCTTGCGTGTATAAGACCAAACTGCAACTATAAACTCACATCATCTCTATCGAGAACAATGCACAGCTAAATTGCTCAGTATGAATTCTTATCTGTTGAATGACAACACAAAGGAAAATTTGGGAAACCTGACAGCAAATAGACTAGGAGATTGAGGATGCTAATTATGAAGATGCATTTTCTTTTCTGAAGAGTAACTACAAAGTTGATCTCCTGTCTCATCCAGCTGATTACACAGGACTGCAATGTCAAGTTCATAGATCTAAGCAGTATCCTCAACAATCTGATAGTGGCATTCTGCTGGAGTTATCTGAAATGATGGAGAACGTTCCTTTGAATGTAAAGACTGATGGGATGAAAAGATTTTTTGGAACATCGATGATTGCTTCAGTGCCATTTCATGCTCCTACCAGGACCTTGAAAACTTTGTTCATTTGGCCTCCAATTTCCACCCCTCTATAACTTTCACATCATCCAGGTCCAACATTACCCTCCCTTTCCCTGACCTCTCTGTCTCCATTTTGAGAAATAAACTGTCCACTGCCATCCACTGCAAAACCATTGACTCCCACAGCTACATTCATTACAGCTCTTCACACCCCACGAACTGCAAGAACTCCATCCCATTCTCCCAGCTCCTTCAACTGCATTGCATCTGTTTGGATGATGCCACCTTCCAAAACAACACTGCTGACACAGCTTGCTTCTTCGATGACTGTGGTTTCCCACCCACTGTGGTTGATAGGGCCCTCTACTGCATCTGACCTATCACCCATGTTTCCGCCCTTGCCCCTTCCCATCACTCACAACAGCATGATTGGGTTCCTCTTGTCCTCACTTTTCATCCCACCAGCCTTCGCATTCAAAGGATCATTCTCCATCATCTCCTATGCACGTTTTTTGTTTAAAAGGGTGGAATGGTGGCTCAGTGGTTAGCACTGCTGTCTCACAGCACCAGGGACCCAGGTTCAATTCCACCCTCAGGCGACTGTCTGTGTGGAGTTTGCACATTCTCCTTGTGCCTGCGTGGGTTTCCTCCAGGTGCTCCGGTTTCCTCCCACAGTCCAAAGATGTGCAGACTAGGTGGATTGGCCATGCTAAATTGCCCGTGGTTTTCAGGGATATGTAGATTAGGTGGGTTACAGGGGGAGATAGGTCTGGGTGGGATGCTCTGAGGGTCAGTGTGGACTTGTTGGGCCGAAGGGCCTATTTCTACACTGTAGGGATTCTATGATTTCAGATAACTCCAGCAGAACGCCACCACCAAACATATCTTCCCCTCACATCCCTGTCTGCATTTCGCAGGGATCGTTCTATCCACAACCACCAACACCACCCCACTTTCCCACAGCACCTTCCCATGTGACAGCAGAAGTCCGGCACTCCCTAGTCAGTTCCACAACTACCAACACCAACACCCTCCCCACGGCACCTTCCCATGTAACAGCAGAAGGTGCAACACCTGCCCCTTCACCTTCTCCCTGCTCACCATCCAGGAGCCTAAAGAGTCTTTCTAGGTGATGCAGCATTTCACCCGTACCTTCTCCAATCTTGTGTATTGTATTCACTGTACCCAATGTGGCCTATTCTACACTGGAGAAATCAAACACAGCCTGGGTGACTGTTTTGCAGAACACCACAGGTCTGTGCACCAGCAGGACCCGACTTTCCCGTAGCCAGTTATTTTAACACAGCATCCTGCTCACATGCCCATGTGTCTGTCTAGGCATGGTGCTGTGCTCCAGTGAATCACAGCACAAACTGGAGGAACAACATCTCATCTTCAAACTAGGCACTTTACAGCCTCCTGGACTTATTGTTGAGTTTAATACCTTCAAATTGTAAACTAACTCCCATTTCTTCCTTTTCTGTTAGCTTGTTACATTCTGTTATCATGTCCTTTCTCCTCTCCCCCCACCCCAGTTGGACTGCCTGTTCTTTTAAGCCTCATGGGAGACGACACACAATTATCCTGCCATTCTCACATTCCGATCATTTTATCAGAACTATCAACGTGTTTTCTCTGCCAGCGTCCTACACCCACTACCCCCACACCTACCCGCCCCCACAGACTATAGCATAAATGCTGCCCCCTCCACACTTCACTTCAGCTATGAAGAACCATCATCTAAACTCAAAACATTAGCTTGCTCTCCTTCCATAGATGCTGTCTGACCCATTGTGATCTCCAGCTTTTGTTGTTTTCAATACAGAATTCAGCATCTGCAGTAATTTGCTCAAACAGAAGGAGGGAGAGAGAATGTTAGAACTGAGCAGAAGAGCAGTTAGTAAGTGATGCATGAGCAATGGAAGCGATGAGGTGTTTCCAAAGAGTGACCAGGAAGCATAGAGAGCAGGGTTTGTGGTAAAGGAGGATGACATGGATATGAGGCATTGAGTTGGCATGAAACATGTAATACTGAGAGTTACAGTCATGAGCCTTGGTTTGAGGTGGCAGGGTTAGAGCAACTGGCCTTTTGAGTGTGAGATAGCAGAGAGAATATGATGATACTCTTGTAGAGTGCACTTCTTCCTGCACTGCTGTATCCTGGAATCTACATTGACCCAAGACAATATCTCATTCCATGCTGGATCAGTCTGGTCAAGGGGCCTCTTCTGCTCATCAGCAGGATACAGCACTGGCCTCCTCTCCACCACCCCACCCACCAGCATCTCCAGGTCCCAGTTGGCTTACTGAGGAGGTAAGTTCCTTTTCTGGGCTTTTCCTGTAAATGTTTGCAATAGCATCAAAGTCTGAAGGACAGTTTGTGTCTGCAACACCTAAAATGGTGTGCAGCTGGGCGTTAAATATTATGCCAACTGCAGAAACACCAAACCGTGCTGGTACCTCAGTATTTCCTGCCATTCAGCTGTATGAGATGGGCACCTTAGACCCTGGCTGTAAAATTAATGAGGCGAAGAGTAGAACATTGTGTAAGAAAACCATGCTATAAATCTCACGCGAAAACACAGTCTGCCTGAAAATAGTAACATCCAAACCCAAATATCTCCATTGAGATTTCAGAGTACTTCATGCTACCATGGTGTTGTGAGAGTTTGCCTTTGACAGGCAAAGCTTATGTTGTCTCCAGTAATGTAAAAAACTTGAGAGTGGATAATGTGACATTAAAGAACCTGACAGACATACATTACAACTAACTATTATGGATAAATATTACAATTCTCAGGCACATACATGTCTGGACTAATATTAGGTTATGACAAGGCAGCTTGTTTATTGTAGAGTATCATATTGCAAGTCATCTGAGGTAAGATGGAGTACAAGAGATCTTTATACCTTCACGTCACATCTTATGATACCCATGATGTGGAGATATCGGTATTGGACTGGGGTGGACAAGATGAGAAATCACACAACACCAGGCTATAGTCCAACAGGTATATTTGAAAACACAAGATTTTGGAACTCTCTTACTAACACCCGAAGAAGGAGTGAGGCTCCGAAAGCTTATGTTTTCAAATAAACCTGTTGGACTATAACCTGGTGTTGTGTGATTTCTGACCACCTTATGATACATCAATGATATCATGACATCTCTCCTAACAGCATACTGACACACTAACAGTGATATATAACACATAAAATGTGTTACATCTTTCCCATGTGCAGATTTCTCCTAGTCAAAGTAACACAGAGATGAATTTCATCCAATGCAGTTATTCATGCGGTACTAAAGAAAATTAAACTCCCCATAGTTTTATGTTCAACACCTTGATAGTTTGTTTCTAAAAGAGCAACGAGACTTGTTCTCATTACCACAGAAACACTTAGGGAGTGACTAAAGCAATTCAACTCACCAACATAAATTAGAAACTCAATTTACAGAAATGAACAATTATTACCCAGCAATATCACAGTACCTAGGGAATTCTAGTATTGAAAAGTTTCTGCAATGCCTAGAGTGGCTCTTCTAACTCATTCAAATATAGAACATTGGTAGAAAGTACATCAAATTTGCATTACTAAAAAGCATGCAGTGGGCACTGTTGCTGGGATACAGATCGAATATTTGAACAGCTGGCTGCAGCATCAGGACAGTGTTTATACTGTGTCCCAAACAGCATAATACTGCAATCAGAAAAAAGACAGAGACTATATAATAACCATAGGAAACATTTTCACTGAATAAAGCCACTTGGAAGGGGAAAGTTGGCCAGAAGTCATTCTCAATTCAAACACAGTTCTGCAAACATAGAAAACAGCCTTCAACAAGGATACCGAGGTGTAAAGCTATTCACTTTGGTCATAAGAATAAAAATGCAGCGTATTTTTTAAAAAGATGTTAAATTTGTAAATGTTGACATACGATGACACTTGGATGCGCTTGTACAAGGAAGAAAGAAGGTATGAGAAGCAGCTAAAGTTCCTACTATCTCCAAAAATCATGGCATGTTGGATATTATTGTGAGGAGATTGGAGTACAGGATTAAGGAAGTATTGATAAAATTTAACAGGGGTTTTGGTAAGACCACAGCTGGAACACTGTGTAATTCTGGTCTCAGCATTTATGGAAAGATATGCTTAACATTAAGGCAGTGCAGCATAGATTTACAATGTTATTACTTGGGATGAGCGATGTTGTATACAAGGTAGTTAGTACCTGGAGGGATTAACTGATATCACAACATAGTCTATGGTTGGAATATAAAACATTGTTCCTGGGGGAGGTTAACCAGCTTTTAAGTATCAGTATAGCAGTGTTCCAAGTGCGAATTGGAGACAGCCACAACATATCCATGGTGAACAGCATTGCAGATTTCATTAAGGCAGTGCCAGCCAGAAGAGAGCTTCACATATACAAAAGCTACAGCCATCCAAGAGGAAGAAAAAAAACATTCAAGTCTGAAATCAATGAATGTACCTTTCAATATTCAGCAGCTTAAAAGCACAAAGACCAGTCGGCTTCTGTCGGCGCAACACTGAGGGCTGAAGGGTCTGTACTGCGCTGTAATGTTCTATGTTCTAAAGCAGCAGACAGTGATTAGAAAGGTTACAGAAGCAATAGCAATGCTCAGCCTGCCTGTCGACGTTCAAAGCAGTAAGACATAGTTAAAAACAAAACAAAAAACACAAGTGAAGAGCGCAGAAAATCTCTCAAAGCTACAAGAAAATTTAACAATCAATAAAGTGAATAAAATAGTTGATAACAGATAATTGAACTAAGCAAAATCCCTTGGAGGAAGTGCGGAAATTCTTACATTAAAAGAAAATATCCTATGCCAATAAAAGAAAAGAAGGCTTCAATCACTATACTGAGTGAATGAGCATCATTTTAATTATTTTAAATTGTTATAAAAATTCAAGGAAGAAATCTTTGTAAAATAGTTACTTGCTAAGAACCTCATTAAACCACATTTAGTGCTGTCCCTATTAGTATTGCTTCACTTTAACATCACTAAGATTTTGGGATGACAAATCTCACTGAGCAATGTGAAATTTGCAATATCACCTCTGGCCTGACTGGTGCCATTTGGGAATGACCTCTTCCCCTCCCACATCAGGGGCCAGTCCCAGAGCATGGACTTGCATCACTGCCTGAAATCTTCACCAGAGAAGACATAATTACCAAGCCCAGACTATCCACCAAAGCCTCTGCTCACCCTAGTCAGATTGCAACCACTGCCAGGTAATACACCACCCCTGAGAAATTGTGCAAACCACCACCACCCTGAGGACCCACCCTAACATGATGGCGCTATCCCTTCTGACCAGCAGAGCTCCATAAATGTCCAAGCTCTTCAACGTACTCCCCCCATAACTTACCAGGCATCTGACAGAACCGAACTCAGCAGCCTCGCCTGCTTCTTCTCCCCAAGGCCTTCATGCTATTTGTCACTTTCAATTCAGCAGTCCTCCCTTCCTCTAGGTACACCAGCAACTTCTCAAATGAGCAGCGCCCCTCTCCCCACGCTTCCATTTCCTGAGGTGGTATTTAGAATGGCAGAGCCCTCATGATAGACTGTGGCTCGCAGACAGTGGAACAATGCAGTGCAGCTAGACCAAAGCAGCCATCACCCTCCACAACCCCCAACCATCCCCCAATTCCACCTCTGCCCAAATCCCTAGCATGCAACAGTTCTTCTGTGCTTCACCACCAGTCTCAAACCACAATCCACCATGGGATCCCTGGCCAACAACACAGAAAGGAAAAGGGGAAGGGGAGAGTGGAAGGACATGTCAGTTAATCCAGTCACAACTGACTCTCTGTCATTCATTTACCAATATCAGAATTCTGCTAAAGTAGGAGTGATACTGTCAATTTAGGAAATACAGCTATAATTTTCTAATATTTTTTCACTGTTAAGGAAAACCCTGTGGAACCCAATTCTAACTTCAACCTTAATTGTCATAGGAATCAATGCTTCACGTAAAGTATTTTCTCTTAAAGTCATGATTTTCAGGAATTTAAAAGCAACTTTAAGTGAGAGCCCTCTCCAATTAGAGTGTAAAGTGAAAGCCAGAAGAAGAGTTTGCTAAAAGTCATTGTTTTGTGTAAAAATAAACTTTTGTTGTGTACCCAAAAATAATCCTAAAGATCAAAACAGCACAATGCAAATTGTTTAAAGTTTTAAAAGATACAAAACTCAAAGAGATAAGCTGAAAAGATATTAATGATGCAAAGTTACAGTCTTTCTCTCCAACTTGAAAAAAAAAGTGATTCTACACTTTTCAGCATTTTAATCTTTAAATCTTGTCTCCAGTTCAAAGTTGCTGCTCAAGAGGCACAATTAAAATTGGTTGGTTCCTGTACCTTTCTTTTTACTGATTTCTCAGCACATTTTTCCAACACAAATAGATGAATAATTCTGAAACGTCTAGAAGTTCTTTTACATTAGTTAACAGAAATTTTTAAAACATTGCACAAAGAAACATAAGAAGATAGAAATTAATCTTTGAACAAAGACAAAGTTGCTGGAAAAGCTCAGCAGGCCTGGCAGCATCTGTGAAGGAAAAAACAGAGTTAACATTTCAGGTCCGGTGACCCTTCCTCAGAACTGGGCTCCGAAACGTTAACTCTGTTTTTCCTTCACAGATGCTGCCAGACCTGCCGAGCTTTTCCAGCAATAGTAGGAACTGCAGATGCTGGAGAATCTGAGATAACAAGGTGTAGAGCCGTATGAACACAGCAGGCCAAGCAGCAGTTCATCCAGCTCTACACCTTGTTGTCTGAGCTTTTCCAGCAACTTTGTCTTTGTTCCTGATTTACAGCATCCGCAGTTCTTCTGGTTTTTATTTAGAAATTAATCTTTGTTCCTTTAAAATAAATTACAAATGAAAAACAAACTTTATAATCAATCTTCACTATCCTATAACGCAAAAACAAAACAATATTAAAATAGCGTTTTAAGAAACTTGTGAAGAAGTCTCAATATTTAACAGTGGAAATGAGCATTCAATTGAAAACACTGAAAGTCAGCAGCTTTCAAGTGAAATATTTAAATAGGAGAAGTATCAACAGTTAAATGCAATTACAATGGAGAAAGACATTACACCTCCAAACACATTTAACAGATTCTTCAGATAGGGAATTAAACTGGACTGTATGGAAAACTCGTCATGCCATTGAAAACTGTTACATTAGAAGTCCTGACAACAACAATGTCCAGGTGCAGACTATGTTTTAAACAGCAGAATGTAACAGAAGAGATGGATACCATTGACAATATTATGAGAGAACGTTATATGAAGAATCAATTAGATAACGGAGACAGCATAATTTAATTGAAGAATACAGCTTCTAAGGGAATCTATTGACAAATTTATTCATGACCTTTATGCTTTCTCAGGATTTTGTAATTTTGGTGATTTATTCTGCATGAAATCATTCTTCTTCATTCTGAACAGGAGTGATATTGCACTCGGAAATATTAAATCCGCTTCTCTCTTCACAGATGCTGCCAGATCTGCTGAGTTTCCCCAATATTTTCTGTGCTTGTTCAGTATCTGTAAGGTTGCTGTTGAGAGTAAAATGTTTGAATCTTTATTTCTGGCATTTTTAAATAGCCCATTTCAAGTCTTTGTTGTATAGTGTAAAACAGTTTATGTTTTTATTTCGCGAAGCGTCCATTTCATTGAGCTCTTTACAGGATTTCTGACCATGAGGCCTAGCGAGATGTCTACCATATCTTACCAAAATCACCTCGTTAAATGCATATCATGTCACTATGGCATCCCTCTCATTTAATTCTAGCCCCATCCTACCTTGTGCTTTTCCCAGAAGTACTTGTCATTCACTAAATATCTGCCAAAAGACCATAATCCCTGACACCCATGCTATGTGTAAAAGGCTGCTATCCACCTGAACAAATTGATATTGCTTCTCACCAACAAAATCATAGCATAGCAGACACAAAGTCACGCTGCTCACTGCACATAGTCAGTATGGCTGACATTTCCTACTAGCATAGCATACAGCAGATGTGGATCCTGCACTTTTGCCCATCAATCTGAAACTGACTCCACCTACTCTGGTCATTGTCTCTTCCAATTCCAATGAGCTTATAGTCAATCAGCACCAGGTTGCCGGATACCTCTCCAGAGTCTTCAACTCCCTTTTTGCCTCGCACGACCCTAACAGCCCCCAGGACCAGATCTAGCACATTGAAGTTTCCCTACAACTTTCCTCTCTGCCCCCTGAGTCCCAGAAATACGCCTTAATGATGCCTACCCTGGTCTGTTGTGATTCCCCTACTGCTTGTAATATCTGTACAGGATTGACTGTTGCCCACTCTGAGACTATAATCAGAAGTATCCCCTAACAGTGATTGGCTGAGCAGACAACTGAGTGTGGCTAAGCCCCTGGACCATATGTGGACTGTGCCCCTCACCAACAGCAGTCCCTCTCCACTTGACTGGACTGAGGACTAGCCCACACCCATTATTCATCATGGCTATTTGATTGAACAAATGTTCAATGATTTTACCATGCAGCCACCTGGTACATGCTGTGGGTGTTAGATTGACGTCTCAATATGCCATACCACAAGATGGCCCCACCCTCTGCCTCAGACAAATCATAATAGGCAACATGGCAAGCAACCTATCTGTGTATCCATATGAAAGAGCACATCAATATGTAATATAAATTGCAAGGACATCACAATTGAGAGTGAGCTGAGCTATTGGATCATAATTCAGCAGGAACAAACAGTTTCACAGAGTGGAGAAAATAACCTGGTAATATTGACAAGATTTCCCTTTGTTTAGTTTAATGAAATAATTCTTAATGTAATTAATTACCTCATTTTCACTTTCACAAGAAACCATTAGCTGCACACCTCCACTGTTAAGCCTAATACCCAAACTATAACCAGTGAATAAGATAAACAAAGCAAATGTCACATTGATCAATTATTTAATATGTCCCAAACAATCTAATTATCATAAATCTAAATATATTTTCACTTATATTACTGACTTTCCCTCAAATTTCTTCCAATAAACCATGAAATTCATGGAAAATTATTTACATTCTGTAAGGTGGGCCAAAAATCCCCATCAGTTGTTGGACATACCCTGGACTTAAAACCCCTCTGAAGGGAGAAGTTATGGGAATTATAGTATATTGGATTAAAGTCACTGGGACTCCAGGAACCATGGGCTGCAACGGACCCAGGAAAAGGCTGGCTGGGAGAGACTGGGGAATATACAAGTCCAGGGGCAGATGTCTGGAACAGGGGATAGCTAAGCGAAACTAAAAGGAAAACCTTCCATTCATGCCTCAGCTAAAACAATGCAAGCCAGCCTACAGGAAATAGCAACCTCAACAATTCCAGATCCTCTGGAGCCTACACAGGTATCAAACCAAGATAACAAGGTGTGGGGCTGGATGAACACAGCAGGCCAAGCAGCATCATAGGAGCAGGAAAGCTTGACGTTTCGGGCCTAGACACTTCATCAGAAACGGGGAAGGGGAAGAGGATTCTGAAATAAATAGGGAGAGAGGGGGAGGTGGATAGAAGATGGATAGAGGAGAGGATAGGTGGAGAGGAGACAGACTAGTCGAAGAGGCGGGGATGGAGCTAGTAAAGGTGAGTGTAGGTGGGGGGGTAGGGAGGAGATAGGTCAGTCCAGGGAGGACGGACAGGTCAACGGGGTGGAATGAGGTTAGTAGATAGGAGACGGGGGTGGGGCTTGAGGTGGGAGGAGGGGATAGATGAGAGGAAAAACAGGTTAGGGAGGCAGAGATGAGCTGGGCTGGATTTGGGATACGGTTGGGGGAGGGGAGATTTTGAAGCTTGTGAAATCCACATTGATACCATTGGGCTGCAGGGTTCCCAGGCTGAATATGATTTGCTGTTCCTGCAGCCTTCGGGTGGCCTCACTGTGGCATTGCAGGAGGCCCAGGATGGACATGTCGTCTGAGGAATGGGAGGGGGAGGTATCAAACCATTCACTTTCAAATCAGTGCTCAGGCACAAAGGTGCCAAACATTCCACACCACTGTGTTACATGAGAACCTGTTTCACCTTGGAACCTTCACACCACTATGCGAACTGAACAGACACCGGTCCAAAGGAAACGCCAGACATTCCAATCCCAACAAAACCATTCTTTCAAATCGAAAAACGATTTTCAGTCACTCCAGTACTGAGGAAACCTTTCCAACCCTGAAAAGAGGAACAATAGCTCACAGATTTGGCAGGAGATAAGGGGGAGGCTTGAGGTGGGGTATAACTGGAGACCCCAAGCCCAGCATAAGAGAGAGTGAAGTGGAAGGTGCAGCGAAAAGCCAAGGAAAAAACAAGAGAGAAGCAAGAAAAGAGAGCGAGAATCCTGAACTGTGAGTGGGGCACCGCAAAACCAGTACTACAAAACCAACTACTGAAAACTAACCAAAAACCTCCATTCAGAGATATGAGGAACTGCCGATGCTGGAGTCTGAGATAATAAGGTGTAGAGCTGGATGAACACAGCAGGCCAAGCAGCATCTGAAGAAGGGTGCAGACCCGAAACGTCAGCTTTCCTGCTCCTGTGATGCTGCCTGGTCTGCTGTGTTCGTCCAGCTCTACACCTTGTTATCACAAACCTCCGCTCAACGTCCAGAGGTGACCAAAGGCTCCCGAGATAAGACACACCAACCGGGGCAACACCAGCAACATTCTCCACCAGCCACAACAACAACCCGTTCGCAAAACCACCAGGAGGAGGAGAAAAGCCAGGATACTCACCAGGCCGGTCCAACCGCATCGACAGACACCGCCTGACTGACTATTATCAGCACCCGCTGCCCTTCGCGGAGCCCCAGTTATGGCAAGCGACTACAGTGAGAGCCAGTCGAAATCGTGGTTTTCACATCAGGGGTGAGCCTAAGGTCTCTAACTCAGCTGGGCTAGTCAGAGACAGGGAAGGGGGTTTGGGGTTAACAGTGTAAGTCACCTCTAAGGAAGTGAAGTGGATTAGAACAGGTAACTCTCTCTCTCTTTTCCTCCCACTGGTATAGTAACAGTCACCCATTGTATTTATTTTACTCACTGTATTTAGTTAACTGGGAGATGGTCTCAGTCAGAGACTAGGGGGTTTAATTTGATATTCACTTTCTGGTTTTGTAAATAAATTAATTTTGCTTGTCTGTTCAATAAAATCAGAGTTTTTCTTGGCCCCTGAAACATCTGCCTCCAGTGTTATTCCACCACATCATATTACACTCATAAACCCAGTATCTGAACCAGGGAGCTGATAAGCTGTGAATCAGGCAGCACTCCCTACAATTCTCTGAAAGAATACATTGTACCTTGTGATTGAACAATACATTAAAATCAGCACTACTGAGCCCACTAAAAATGTGCAATAACAATATTCTGCTATCTGCCAATGTCTCTTACTTGTGGCAATTTAAGGGAAACATTTAAGCTAAATATACAGGTTGTACTGCAATACCTAACCTGGAAAATCCAAGAATAAGTTGTTAAATGTTCATGTAATTATTTGATCAGTCACATCATTGGAGCAATTACTGCAAATTTCACTGTTGATGCCACTCGACAGATTCAGCAAAATTTCCTTTTCTTCCTCACTAACATTCTCTCCCCAGCTGAAAAGTGGTTGTTATTTTGTTTGTTTTAATTCCCCCTCTTGGACACCAGTGCCCTGAATGAAAGGGGAGGCAACTAATGTGCTTTAGGCCCGAAACGTCAAGCTTTCCTGCTCATCTGATGCTGCTTTGCCTGTTGTGTTCATCCAGCTCCACACCTTGTTATCTCTATGCTCCCAAACCTGGTTCCTGTCTTTCTTTTGGCTGTCGTACAAGAGTTGATCAGGTTCAGTCACAGATTCTTCAATAGAGCCTCATTCAGTATGAGAAGAGCAGCAAAGTTATTACAAATAATTCATCATCCCTTCAGATCCACTGGGATCATTACCTCTGGCACAGTTTTAAGCAAAAAGCTCAATATGTAGGCAGCACACCGCACAAGTAAGCAGAAATCAAGAAAAGTAGCGTCAAGTACTTATGGCAAGGACAAATAACCCACCAGGTCTGTGTGAAATTTGAGGTTTCTATTTGTTACCAAAGTGGTGCTATAGCATGTCAAGTTCTATAGAATTCATATTAAACAGACCTGGGGGCTAAGGGCTACATGGAATGTTGTGTTGCCAGGAAACAGTTTGAATATTTGACCAGCTGGCTTCAATCTTACAGGAGCATTGTTTGCGCTGCATACAAGTAAACAGATTGAAAGCCCTGGTGTCCACTCCTTTCTGGTTCTCCACTTCTTGTATACTTTTGTTTATGCTCCTGCGTGATTATGAATCATTATTTAGATGGGAAAGATTTGAATTATGAATGTATGAGCTCAGCAACCTCTGGCAATATTCTTTTAAAAGGCAGCTGCGTAGAAAACAGACATAAGCCTGCAGTGGTATTTGGAAAATATGGAAATGATAGCAAAAGGGTGCGATAAAGAAGTTAATAACTCCACAAAAATAGTAGCCATAGGAATGTAAAATGAAGATGCGTGTATTACACAATCTTCATCCATGTTCATTATTCACCTGCAAAAAGCCACAAAAGCTAGGCTTGACAGCATGATGGAGAAAGGTATCATTGACATTGAATGGCACTACACCTGGTATCAGCACTGCAGATCAGTACTAAAAGAAATGAATTGACCAAATAAGGGCAAAAAAGGTATCAGAGATAGTAGGAACTGCAGATGCTGGAGAATCTGAGATAACAAGGTGTAGAGCTGGATGAACACAGCAGGCCAAGCAGCATCAGAGGAGCAGGAAGGCTGACGTTTCGGGCCTAGACCCTTCTTCAGAAATGGGGGA
>JAHRHZ010000062.1:39050234-39096384 GCA_024137785.1 Ginglymostoma cirratum
CTAGGCCCGAACCGTCAGCCTTCCTGCTCCTCTGATGCTGCTTGGCCTGCTGTGTTCATCCAGCTCTACACCTTGTTATCCAAGAAAGGTGACAGAAAGGTTGTTTTCAATTATACAGTTATTCAACAGTATAGCACAAAGGATGCCCTTAGAATCAATGCTGACATTTTCAAAGTAAAGTCAGTTCTACTCCGCTGCTCTTTCCCTGTATCCATTGCACCTCTTATCTTCCTAGGGACCTATGTAACTCCTTTTTGAAGGCAACCATTGAATCTGTATCCATCAACCAATCAGGCAGCCCATTCCAAATCCCAGCTGTTCAATTCATTGGAAAAAGAAAAGTGTTGTTTCCTTGTGTTACCCCTTTGGATTATTAACACTTCAGTCACTGGCAAGATTTTATATTTATTTATTCCACTGGGGACAAGGCCCAGTGCAGTGGGTCAGCAACAATGCCATAGAAGTTCAACTGAATATTAACAATTGCATGTTTGCATGTTTTTAAACTTTGCTATTTTTATCCACCTCCATCTGAAATATATTGAAAAACTCTGCTTTCACTCCCTGTGAGGAAGAGAGTTCCAAAAGGTCCGGTGGAAAGAACAAACCCTTATTTTTAAACATGACTCCTAGTTCTGGATTCATCTCCAAGAGAAAACATCAGTAACAAGTAATGTTATTAGTGCTGGATTGGAGTTAGATATCATACTTTTACCATTTGAACTCACTCTCAACATTCTCTTCTACCTATTATGGAGACAGATTTAAATGATCACTGTTATGAAGACTTCACATTTAATATTATTTTGAGGATTTCAGTTTGAAGGATTGTGAAAACAGATTTATTTCAATTCATTTCGAGATACCAGGAGTGTTTTTTTAAAATGTAAATGAAACATAGAAACATAGAAGGATAGGAGCAGGAGGAGGCCATTCGGTCCTTTGAGCCTGCTCTGCCATTCATCACGATCATGGCTGATCATCCAACTCAATCGCCGAACCCTGCTTTCTCCCCATAATCTTTGATCCCATTCACCCCAACCGCTATATCTAGTCGCCTCTTGAATACATTCAATGTTTTGGCATCAACTACTTCTTGTGGTAATGAATTCCACAGGCTCACCATTCTTTGGGTGAAAAAATGTCTCCTCATCTCAGTCCTAAATTGCCTTCCCTGAATCCTAATGTTCAGACCCTGGTTCCCACCACCAGGAACATTCTCCCTGCATCTACCCTGTCCAGTGCTGTTAAAATTTTATAAGCCTCTATGAGATCCCCGCCATTCGTCTGAATTCCAGCAAAAACAGTCCCAACCTAGTCAATCTCTCCTCATACGTCAGGCCTGTCATCCCCGGAATCAGCCTGGTAAACCTTCACTGCACTCCCTCGAGGGTATGAGCATCCTTCTTCAGGCAAGGAGACCAGAACTGCGCACAATTTTCCAGGTGTGGTCTCACCAAGGCTCTGTATAACTGCAACAACACATCCCTGCTCCTGTACTTGAAACCTCTCGCAATTAAGGCCAAAATACCATTTGCCTTCTTTACTGCCTGCTGCGCCTGCATGCTTACCTTCAGCGACACCCAGGTCCTGCTGCACACTCCCCTCTCCCAATTTACAGCCATTTAGGTAGTAAGCTGCCTTGGGACACATTGCTAAAGGAACTTTTTTAAATGATTTTTGTTTTGGAAACCACGTGGTTCAAGATAATTGCTGGATTGATTTTCTTTACCTTGCTTCAAGGAAAATACCTGACTGTTTTTACAACTGGGTTTTATGGCTGTTCTGTTTGTTTTTCAAGATTGGATGTGGATGGAGTTGAAGCCCAATGTCATCATGATTGTATTAAATTGTGGAGTAGATTTGATGGACCATATCATCCATTCCTGCTGTTAGTTCTGTGGTGATTGTTGAAGTGTAAAATGAAGAAATTAATGGGAGAGTGGAGGCTTCATATTAGTGACGGCACACCTAGTTAGATGTTGTAACATCCCATGTGGTACAACAACATTTCAACTCTGGCTCTCAAATGAATTAATGCTCACACAATATTTACTCTGTTGTCCTAAAGAATCTTTAAAGAAAAAGTGATCTGGGGTGCTGAAGGAGTTGATTGATAGTGATTGATGAAGAGGAGGACATCACTTCCTGTTTATTATGGTAACAATGACAATAAAGAAGGGAATAGCTATTACCAGCTCAACTAATGTGCAGCTTGATCCAGTCCTAGGTTGCCCTGTCTAAACATTTCAAACTTACCTCATGCTGTTTGCTTTCTCTTTCGAATGTACCTACTTAAACATTGAGGTAGCCCTTTCTTATTTGAGAAGGCTCACTCAAAGCAGAACTCACAAAGCATTGTGGATTGCATCTATCATATTCTGGGAAGGCCAGCAGAATCATAATACTAATTACACTCTCTCAGTGATATCCCACTATCATGCTAAAATGAATGAACACCCTGGAGCCTGGAAAATTTTAAAAATTTCATAAGGAATGTATATTCCAGCAACTCTCAAATTTGTACAGGGCTCCATGTAAAAACTCAATGAAATAAAAGTTAGACAAATCGATGATTTCACAGTTGTTTTGGCAGAAGACTGTAGCTTGCTGTATGCAATAATTGGCACAGTTCCTCTACTTATCTTTCAAGTGCATTCTTCTAACACACTAGAATTGGCAAGGAACCTACCTGAGCTGGGGATGCTTTTAAGTGTAATAATATTTTTAAAGATATACCTTCCTTTTACACTATCTCACTCATTTCCTACTGTCTGCTACTTTCTGCTAACATATTGGCAAACAAAAGTACACTTAACTAACAAAAGTACCCGGCACCCAATTCTAGAGTTTTTTTTTCTAAATTTAATTTGAAATTGGAGTAACCACCAGGAAAGTTCACAGAATTTTATGTTAAAATTACGTTCCATGTCGCTGGAATTTCCACTGTTTTAAAAACAGTACATTAAAAGCACACCCTCACCAAAAATCTAGCCACACACCTAAGAGGAGTGAACTCTGTTACTTGTGCCAATTATAAACGTTTACGAAGGTAGTAAAAATTAAGCTGAATCTTTCAGGTGCAAAGACACCAACAGGCATATTTGTCAAAAGTTTGGAATTTTTGTTTTATTTTGTTCTAACTTGCATAGGGTTTGACTATACGACCCAAGCTAACAAGATTTTTTTTATTTTATAATGCAGCTTTAAGTTATTTAAAACAGGGTTGATCCCAAGTGGTTGACTAGCACTGATTTAAAATGCTTATTTATTGTGAAAAAAGCTATTTTCAGCTGTATTTATCATATATTAGCAAATTATGACTCTTAAAAAAAGATATCAAAGGATAGTTTTATGGCAACCTTAAACAAAAAAAAAATGCACTGGTTCATGATAGGCTCTATATTTGGCAATAATGTGATGATCTTTTACCAATAAGTAATATAGAAAAGAAAGTCCTGTAATTTCTTTAAAATCTCTGTGGAATCTGTAATTGTTTTTAAGAATGCTCAAAAAGGACTTAAGGGTTCACATCAATTGTAGAGGAATCAATTGTAATTTTCTTGGATAATAGGGAATATTTTCTATGAGACCGGTCAAGGCTTGACATGGAAGCAGTAGCAGCAGGAAGGAGGTTAAGACCAGATGCCATGTGGCTAGCAGATAGAAAGGAGAGCAGAAAGCAGAATTATATCAGCACGCAAATGCAGACAGAATGCTGCAGCAGGACAAAATTATCAAACTCTTTGTTTGTTTAGGAGCATGCCAGGCTTACTACAAAAGGACAATTTTGTATTTGGTAATAAGAAGGAAAACGGAATTCCAGAATTCTTGAGAAAGTGACACACAACTGAGCTAAAAGGTGAAATGGTGAAAGTGGTGTGAATTTCTCATGTGAATGAACTGAGAGGAACAGAACTAGATATTGTTGGTTGGCTGGTTATTTGTAAAGGAACTCTGGAAAACTATGCCATGAAGACTGTTGTGACTTGACCGAGAGGGGATTTATAGATGGTGGTATCTTCTTAAGGTTAACTGCACTGTGGGACCTCAGATGAAATACAGCTACTGGGCAATACAACTCAAGGACCAAACTGATTGAGTGAGAGATCCTGTATACCAGAGGCTGAGTTGGAATGACTGTAAGATTGTGCTACATTTGTGCAGAAATTGATACAGGTGTTTGTGTAAGATTGTTGTATCAACAGTTTATTTGCTCGTTAATTTCTGTGTAATTTTTATTGGTTATTTTTATCTGTGGTGATGTAAAAGCTACAAAAAACCAATGGGTAAATTTTTTCGTGGGGGTGGAAGGTTTTAATTCAGTAAATATGGTTATTTTAGCTTTCACTCCACCCAAGCAGTTTTAAAAATGAAAATGACTTTAATTTAAAACAGGGAAATGAAGAAAACACTTTAAGATGGGCACAAATTTGAGAACAATTTACACAACGATCACTAATTGCATCCCAAGGTGAAAATCTAGTCCTTCTTATGGCAAAAGAGGCAAAGTTATCTAATGCCAGACTTACTATATTATCTGATACAATTGCAGTGTGATATGAAAAATAGCAAAACATCCTAAAGACACTTATCCAGTATTACAAATCCACTGCAAGGCTTCTGTGCTCATGAACTTAATGGATTTTGACTTCCAACAGTCACAGCTGAACTAGGTGAGAAGAACATCTGAAAAAAAATCCAAGTTGGCCTTGCCACACTGCTGGATATTCAGTTCACTAATACTACCCGTTCACATTTAAGTAAATACTAATAAACTATGGCATGAAACACTGGGGACATAGGGCAGGGCCAAAATGGAATCAGAAATTCAGGTGCACCTGGTGAGCTATCAGAAATGGCCCAGATCTAATTTGCAGGTCAGTTCATTAGGTTGCCTTGATATTTACTGCTCAGACAAACAGGGAAGAATATGCCCTGCATCATGGGAAGGAAAAGCTAACCTGTCGGGAATTACAGCTCAGATACATTCACTGATCACCTCATGCCAGCAAAAATAAAGGCAACACATTCAATTCACGGAGCTTCCCAGCACCAACTGCATTAAAACAAACACCAAATGCAGCCAATCTAGACTTAATGGCTCAACTGGAAGCCAATTATAAATTTCGAGTCATGATTTTCTTCTGTACATACTGACGATGAAGCAGCAATACAATGTAATGTAGGAGGACAGAGCCTCACTGGTCGCTTTAGCACTCAGAACACCAAAAAGTGCCAAGAATTACAAGCTGGGATATTCCTTGCCATGAGCTCCAATCATATACTGAGTGCCGAAACAGAACGCTCTGGTCAGTGGGTCCAATATTCACAAAAATGTAGTGATAGAGTGAAAATAAAGTAAAGATAGATATAAAAATATTGTGGCCAATTAGCCTCATTTCCATTTCTGCAAGGAAAATGACAGTTGGTTCCCTAATTGGTGATTGATTTGTAATGCCTGGATATTAAATTGTAAAATTACTGTATTGTGTATGAAGCATCACAGAGGTATTACACAGAGAGTCAGACCAGGCTTGAGTTTCTGTTCAGGCAAAAATCAACATCAGCTAACATCCAAAAAGCATTTTTAATGCTGAAAAACATTTCAAAGTGCCACAGGAAGGCCTGAGAAAAATATGGCCGAGTCATGGAGAGAAAGGTTAGGAGGGCTAACTAAATATTTCATTGAGAAGTTGCATTTTAAAGCAGTTCAATAAAGGATAAAAGCACATTCGAGATGTGAAGTGCTTCAGGGAGAAAATCCTGGACTGATAGGACCAAGGAGGTCATACAAAATGTTGGTTAAATGTACAATCTGGAGTAAGGATTGTCCATTTAATAAAAAAGTAAGAGACAAGGAGTAACAAGGCCATGATCTTGAAGGACTGTGCAGGTCAGTGGATGTGATGGGAAAGCAGTCCTTGGTATAAGCCAGCAGCTAGGCAGTAGAGATTTAGTTGAAGTCAGTGGAGACTGAATGAATGGTAGAGGGTGGGATAACAGGAGAGCAACAGAATAGTATCAGAGATAAAAGGTACTGCAGATGCTGGAGAATCCGAGATAACAAGGCGTGGGGCTGGATGAACACAGCAGGCCAAACTGCATCATAGGAGCAGGAAAACTTGACGTTTCAGGTTTTCTGATGAAGGGTCTTGGCCCAAAACGTCAAGTTTTCCTGCTCCTATGATGCAGCTTGGTCTGCTGTGTTCATCCAGCCCCACGCCTTGTTATCTAGCAACAGAATAGTCATGCTACAGGTTACAAAGAAATTGAGTAAGGTTTTACAGAGAGCTGAGATAGAAGGGTAGCTTGGATAAATGCATCACCTCAATGAAGCCAACCCGCAGGAAAGCTGCAGAGCAGCATTTGTAGCAAGTGATAAGGGAATTCATTCCTAATAGGACACTCATGTAGGGCAAGAGTATCAGAATACGTTCAATGAGTTGGGTATATGGAGGTAGCAACAAAATGCATAGTACTAAACAGAAGATCTGCTTTCACACTTGGCTGTAGGGTTAAATTGCTTGTTATCAGCATTCAAGGAGTAGCACAATGCTCTTTACATCTTAAACTTCACCTTAAAATATTCTTTCACTCAGCTACACATGCAATCAGCCCAGAGGAAAAAAAACATGAAGAGCGTAATTGCTCGCTGCATGCACCTGTCACCTTCCCCATTGTGAGCTGCGTGCAGCTACTTGTATTTAATTGTGTTTCATGATAACAATCTTGGTTAATTTTATGTGCTTTTGTTTCACAGTTAATAGATGAAAAAGAAAAACCTAAGTAACATTAGAATTTTCAACTGACCAGCCAGAACATCATTTACCTCAGCAGTCTCTTACTCACATGCATCATCCCACTCTCACAGAGACACTTAGGATTTTTCTTATCAAGATATTATCCCCCTTCAGGACTAAGTTTTCTTCTTTATTTTGCTTGGATAATGCTGGCAAGGTCAATCTTAATTGCCCTGGAGAAAGTGATATTGAGCTGGGTTCTTTAACTGTTCCAGTCCATTTGGTAGAGGTCCACCTACAGTTCTGGTAAGGAATTGCAGGATTTTGTTCTAGCGGCTGTGAAGGAATAGCAACATAGTTCACATCAGGATGCTATGTGACTTGCGGCAGTGGTGTTCCTATGCATCTGCTGCCCTTTAACTTTCTAGATGGTAGTTGCTGCTTGTTTGGAAATTGCCTTGTTGAGTTTTTGCTGTGCGTCTTATCGGTACAGACTGCAGCCATTGTTCACTGGTGGTGAAGAGACTGAAAGGGTTAGGGTGGTGAATAGGATAGTAATTGAGTAGACTGTTTTGTCCTGTATAGTACCAAGCTTCTTGACTGCTGTTGGAGCTGTATTCATTCAGGCAAGTGGAGAAATATCCAATCATAATGCTCACTTGTGCCTTGTAGATAACAAACAGGTTTTGGGAGTTAGTCATTGAGGCAATTGCAAGAATTGCCAGCTTTGTGACCTGTTGTTGTAGATACTATATTTCTATGAATGGTCTAGTAAAATGTCTGATCAATGGTAACACAAAGGGGTTAATGGTGGGCGACTCAGCAATGGAATTCCATTAAATTTCAAGGGGAAACAGTTAAATTCTTTCTTGTTGCAGATGGTCATTAGCTAGTTGCTTCACACATTGCTTCACACTTATCAGTCCGTGGTTGAAAATTATCCAGGTTTTACTACATGCAGCAATGGATTGCTTCAGTTTAAGAGGAGTGGTGAATGGTGTTGTATGGAGCAATCATCAATGAGCATCCCACCTCTGATGTTGAAGAGCAGGTCAGCATTTTCAGACAGAAGTAAATGAATGCAGTTAATTCATAAATACTTGAGACAATTGGAGAAAAGAGAGATAATTTAGGTTTTTAATGTTCGATCAATGAATTCATGAGATTGAGGAATTCATAGATATTTTATAAATAATGTGTGAAAATAGAACCTTTGAAAGCTAGTACGCCATGCCAAGGAAAAAGTTATAAATGGAACTCATTGGGGTCAAATGACAACACCTTCCAGTCGCCAAACATTTTATCTTCCCCTCCCACTCCCTGGTGACATGTCCATCCTGGGCCTCCTCCAGTGTCACAATGACACCGCCCCCAAACTGGAGGAGCAATATCTCATATTCCACCTCGGGAGCCTACAGCCCAATGGCCTAAACATAGAATTCACCAGTTTTAAAATCTCCCCACCCCTGGCCTCTTCCCATGACCAACTCTCCCTCTCATCCTGCCTCCTTAACCTGACACAACCTGTCAGTCTTCTCTCCCACTCATCTGCCCCTCCCATCCCACTGACCAATTTCCACTACTCCCTACCTGCACTCACCTATCACCATGCCACCTACCTTCCCCAGCCTCACTGCTTCTCTGTCTATTTATTTCCCAGCTCCTTTCCCTCTTGTAATTTCTGAAGAAGGGTTCTGACCCGAAACATCAACTTTTCTGCTCCTCTAAAGCTGCGGGGCCTGCTGTGTTCCTCCAGCTCCACACTGTGTTATTTCAGACTCCAGCATCTGCAGTTCTTGCTATCTCTCATTGGGGTATAAGTCATCTTGGATGATATTATAGCAACATGACCTTGCGTGAATATAGTCATGTAGTGTATCACAGAAGAGAAAGTGATGTCTAATGCTAAAGATTAGTGGAAATGACCAGAAATGCAGAAAAAAAGAAATTTTCAAAAGTGGCCAAAAGTCAAAAGGTTTAAGAGACCAAATTTGAGAAAGTGACACAAAGCAAGATGGTAAGCAAAGATAGACTAGAAAGAGGAGAAAATAGGAGGAAGCTATACCTGAATTTTCCATGAATTGGCAAGAAGGCAAAGGCAGAAGTGAGATTCTCTTTCTTGCCAGAAACTAGAGTTAGTTGGCTAAGGAACAAACAGCAGGAGTGGTGTGGGGGTGACCATTTGCAGCCAGCGCCAGGAACTGACACAATGGCCACATCATTAGCCGATACAATTACAAGCAATATCTTTAATGGACTACCAGCACCTGAATGTTGCTTCAAGTTTCCTTTTATATTTGCTGCTGAAGAGCATGAGAGAATCGAGGTGATCCTGGTGTGGACAGAGGCTCATCAGCTCCACTGCTACCAGTCACGCCCACATCTCCAGCAATTGCAATAACAGAGGATGCTCTTGCTGCTGAGCAGGGATCCCCACAGCGTTTTAGCATACCCCAAGCCTCAAGAAGCCAGAGGGCAGTTACAAGGTCATCACAGGTCCAGGGACAGCAAGGCTAGCAGCCTGTCTCCACTGCAGCTTGCACCAAAGAGGGAGCACCGCAGATGAACCTACGATAACATATTAAGTACATTTGAGCTTCACAGCTAAATAGTTAAGGCTTTACTGCTTGTCTGCTTGTGTTTGTAATAACTATATTATTTATTCTCTCCACATTATCATCTGTTGTTGTTGGGATGTTGCAGCTGGTAATTGGTTCCTCACCATTCTCCTCATCTTAGGAGCCTCATGCTTCACAATAACACCATTGGTCAGGGCCTCTTCCTTCAGCAATGCTAAGTTGCACAAGCACAACAAACCAGCACAATGTTGGGACACTCACTGGGGCTGAAATGCCCCATCCGAATGATCCAGACACCTAAATTTCATCTTTTCCAGACTTATGGTCTGTTCGACAATGACTTGAATCACCTCATATCTAGATTTTATTTCTGCTCTGCCTCTGTCCTATAGTTACTCACTGGTTTCATCTTCTTTAATGGGTAACACATTTTACCAAGAATCCATTCTTGAAAGTGAGCAAGGAAAATGAAAAGCTTAGGAGGGGACCTGTTGAATGTTGAAGAAATGGATTTTTTTCTTGATAATAAAAGAGTTGGCTATCCTCTGGGGACCTCATATGTGACATCAATCACACCTTGTATCTGGAGGAGTCCTACAATAGTGCCAAACCCAGTGGTTCTCTCAAGCTGACTATGCAGGTCAATGCAATGCTGTATATATTGCTTGGCCCTCCTGAAAAGGGAATCTTTGAGTTCCTTGGTACAGTGATGTGCAACTGATTGGAAAGTGCCACACATTCCCACAGTATTTAAAGAAACGGTCCTAAAAATAGGAGATACATTGGTGGTCATCTTCCAAGATTCTATTGACTCTATAAAAGTTACTACAGATTAAAAAGGTAGCTAATGCACCCCTTTATTTAAGAAGGGAGGCAGAGAAAAAAAAGCAGGAATTATAGACCAGTCAGCTTGTAATCGATAGAGGGGGATATGCTAGATTCTGTTATAAAAGAATTAAGAGCTGAGCATTTGGAAAATAGTGGCAGGGTCAGACAGAGCCAGTATGGATTTACAAAAGACCTTGACAAATATATTAGAATTCTTCCAGGATGTAGCTAGTAGAGATGATGACAGGAACCAGTGGATGCATTATTAAGACTTTCGGAAGGTTTTTGACCATGTCCCACATGAGATTAGTGTGTAAAAATAAAACACTTGGGATTCAGGGAGTATATTGAGATGGAAAGAAAACTGGTTGGCAGACAGGGAATAAAGAGTAGGAATAAATGGATCTATGTCTGAATGGCAGGCAGTGACTAGTGGGGTACAAGAGGAATCAGCCTTTGGACCCCAGCTATTTACAATATTTATTAATGATTTGTATGAGACCACTAAAAGCAATATCTCCAAATGTGCAGATAACACAAAGTTAGGTGGGAGGGTGAGCTGTGAGGAGGATGCAAAGATGCTTTAGCTTGATTTGGACAAGCTGAGTGAGTGGACATTGCATGGCAATTGCAGCGTAATGTAGATAAATGTGAGGTTATCCACTTTGGTAGCATAAACAGGAAGACAATTTCAGGCTCAAAATTGAGAGAATGGAATGTGCAATGAGACCGGGATGTCCTCGTACACCAGTCACAGAAGATAAGCATGTGGGTGCAGCAGGCAGTGAAGAAGGCAAACGGTATGTTAACCTATTTAATGAGAAGATTAAAGTGCAGGAGCAGGGATGTCTTGCCGCAATTATGCAGAGTCATTGTAAGACTATACCTGGAATATTGTGTGCTGTTTAGGTCTTCTTTTCTGAGGAAAGATGTTCGTACTATAGAACAAGTGCAGCGTTACCAGATTGATTCCTGGGATGGTAGGACTGATGTAGGAGAGGAGGTTGAATTGTTTGCGATTATATTCACTGGTCTTCAGAATACTGAGGGGGGATCTTATAGAAAACTATAAAATTGTAGCAGGACTAGGCAGGGTAGATGCCAGAAGAATGTTCCTGATGGCACGGTAAACCAGAACCAGGGGTTATTGTCTAAGTTTATGTAAACCATTTAGGACTGAGATGAGGAGAAATTTCTTCAGCCACAGAGTGGTCAGTCTGTGAAATTTCCTAGCTCAGATATTAGTCAAGGCCAAAACATTGCATAAATATAGCACTTGGAGCTAAAGGATCAAAGGATGTGGAGGAAAAGCAAGAAGGGGTTTCTGAGTTGAATAGTCAGCCATCCTCATAATGAATGGTAGAATAGCCTTGAAGGGCCTGTTCCTATTTTCTATGTTTTATATCTCATTTAATCACCATAACTACTTCTCAACTGCCAGTTTTCCAGAAACACACTTCATTCAGACTTCATTTGCCATCCACAACTGGTCATGCATGTTCTAATTTGATAATGTCAGCGGTCAATGCCAATGCCAGCCCATAGGATTGATAGGATTTCACATGCCCCTGACCCCACGACCCCGCTCTCACACCCCCATGTCCAACTCAGATTAGTCCACAAAGAGTCCAAACAATCTTGCCCTTGAGTCAAAAGAGTGAAAGCAATTTTTTCACATCATGGCAAGATCTGTAACTGAAAGTGATTTTCTAAGCATTGCAGGATTACAACCAAATGCAAGTTGATGAAGACAAGTGAGGCAGTTGACTGGAATGGAGTGTGTGTTAGGATGTGCATTGTTTAAGTGATGGTCAAACTGCAGAATGTACATTTTGGGAGGCAAGTGAGGAGTGTTCCAGGAGTGCTCCTGAAGTGAAGCCTGGAGGCAGCAAAATCATAGACGTGCAGTTGAGTAGGGAGAATGTGAAAAAAGGCCGGCAAAAGTGATTGTTAACGGTCATGTTAATTAATGATATTACTAACAAACATATATATAACATTTCCTTGCCAGAACTTTAACAAAGACTTCCCCAGTTTAAAAAGAAATAAGTGAACATTTATATTAGATAATTTCGTACATTTATTATGTTGTTCAGAACTACTTTAGCCTTTTTGGTGGTTATTCAACTCTGGAAGCACACTGGTTAATGTGCTTGTGTAAGCTTCATTTTTGTTACTTCATTCCCATTTACTTCAACCCAGGTAATAACCATATTAAGCAAGCACGCGGAGGAATTTTCCACAAACATATTAAGCAGTGAGCTACCAAAGGAAATTAAACCTGATTTAAACACTCGGATATTGCTTTTAAAGTCCCAGATGCGTACTGCATGAAACATCCAAAATATTATGTGAGAAATTTGTTATTGATTATTTTGTAATGGCCCTTTTGTAAAATTGAATCTTTTTTATCCCACTGAAACAGTTGTTGAAATGCATATACTTGTTTTCAATCTGAAATGAAGGAAGTACAAAGGACATATGAGACTGATTACCTGCCGACAACATTTCTCATCACTGAAAGACGAAAGTAGGCAAGTGTTTGGAATGGAGTAGATAGGTCACATACTGCATGCGCCCTGTGACCAGCCTGTGTGATTAAAAGATTATTATGATGAATCATGCAGCATGATTTGCCTTCAGTAGCAACTGCTTTATGAAAATAATTTCACCATTCACAAATGCTTTCTGACTGAGACTGGCTGCAGGATATAATACTGGAAATATCAAAGTTTCTACTTTGCACACCAGAGAATAATTTGAACTCGTTATGAAGTCTCAAATGCCACAGTTACCCTCAGCGTCTTAATAAGACAATACCTCTTGTGCTTCTGTACCAAAGAGATACCAACATTATAAAAGTCAGTGTTGCATCAAAAAATTCATGGGAAATGTCACAGGACTATAAATTACACTCACTGGATTTGAAGCACACAACCAAGACAAAGTCTGCAATATAACCACCAGCTCTAAACAAAATAAATAGTGTGGGGCTGGAGGAACACAGCAGGTCTAGCCCTAAACAAAATGTTTTCTGTGCAGTTATCTCACATTTTTTCAGCAGGATGTTACAGTTGTAATCATAGTGAAGCACTCAGTGTTCACCACTGAATTACCTTATGAAGTGACAGCAACGTCCAAAGCCCACACATGCACAGCCAAATGCATAAATTCAGAAGACGATGCCAGTAATTCCCTATTTCTCCACTTGGTCTTGTTGCTGAAATCATGGCAGATTTAAATCAATCACAAATTGCTGGGAAGATGAAAATTGATCTTTCTACCCTGTAATATCACAGTTTAAAAGCTCTGGGTAAGTTGAGCCTTGTTATTGAGTGTAACTAGATTTTTTTTATAATATACTGTTGATCAACCTCACTGGCCTTGGAAAACAAATTTCATATTTGTGTAATGTCAGTTTTTTTACTACAATGTTTAAAGTACCATATTTATTGAATATATTTTGATATTTCTGCTTCTAATGTATATGTCTCAATTTTTATTTCTCTGTAAAATTTATACAAGGTATAGGTTAAAAATCTATTATATTTCATCGTTTGCTGTCTGTGAAAATTGTTAAATGTGATTGGTTGCTCACCCTTCTTGATGACATTTGTGTTGTTGGATGTCTGGAGATCTCCTTTGCTTGGCAACATATTTAAATTAATAATGGTGAAATCTAGCTTTCTTCAAAATCAGTAAGAACATTTTGACACTGACCACAAAATCTAGGTCACTATTTCTTTGCTTTCAAGCTTCCACTACTGTATTGGTCAATTCCACTCCAGCGTCATGATCACAGGCTGATACAGCCAAATACTATTATGGATGTAAGTTAAGTGGCTGTCTCTAGAGAAAGAGAAAGAGAGAGAGATAAGAGAGAGACTCTTGATAAAGCATACCTTTGGATGCTAATGCACTTCAAACAGCCTTTAAAGGGTGAAAGACGCACATCAAAACAGACTGATCTCTTGTAACTAGAAAGATAAGCCTGCTGATGACCCTGCTCAACACCAAACTACTGCCTGTGGATTATGTCCCAAACTGCAGTCATGTCTTGTGTTTTTCCGTTTGAAGGATACATAAGGACAGGGGTAAAAAAAGTTTCAATTCCACTGGAGTGAGCTAGTTGGACAGAATGTTCACATGTACATGAGTTTCAGCATTAGAGTACTGCAAAGGTCGCAGTTGAAAAAATTATCCTGCGGTCCACCTTATGCTGCAGGAAAAAGAACACTCTCACCCTAGGAGCTGCAAGTTGAGCTCATAGCAGCTACATGAAATGGAAGCAGGACAACAGAATTAGACTTTCTTGCCCTGAATGCTGGAATTCAACCATGATCAAAAGGAATCAGAGCAACAAAATCTCAGCAGATCTGCAAAACTAAATATCGTGAAATTGGTTATTCAACTGTCAATGCTAATGCTACCAGTAACTTGCACTGCAACAGCTGTAACATTTAACTAAGCGCTCCATGAACAATTCAAAGACTGATCCATACATCTGCATTTTTAACCATTTATCTTCTTGCATTCAGCTCTTATTTCAAATCTGCGTGTATATGTGTTGCATGACTAATTCTTCTCATGGTTATGAATTAATAAACTCACACTCTTCATTAACTTAAGCATGATTAAATTGGTTCATTTTAAAACATACATTCCTTTGGGTTTGGGAGAAACATATCCATTTTTAAATTATCCTGTTGTGATTAACTGAGGGTGTGGATGAATAAAGTGCTAATTTATACTTCCTCACCCCAGGGCTTGAACATTTGAGGTTTCCCAGTTGGAACCATAATAAATTGGGGAACCTCATCCAGGGTCTGGGTGAAACACCAACCATCATGAAATGGTTAATAATTATATACAAGTGTCCCTCTTTGAACAAAACCTTAAGAAAATATTCTCTTGGTTTTTCTTGAACCAGAAGTAAGCATTCATAATGTGTGGAACCTTAGAACTGAGTATAGTTGTTCTACCAGAATTGGTTCTCAAGCTTGGAGGCATGTACTTCGAGATAGTAGGAACTGCAGATGCTGGAGAATCTGAGATAACAAGGTGTAGAGCTGGATGAACACAGCAGGCCAAGCAGCATCAGAGGAGCAGGAAGGCTGACGTTTCGGGCCTAGACCCATGTACTTAACTTGGTATCGTCAGTTGTTAAAAGAGACTTATTATGTAAACACATATAAAATTAACAACATAGGTGTTATACAGCTTAACAATATACAGTTTATAAATTAACATTTACATAGCACACAATCAAGAAAAAATTTCCCAGTTGAAACAACATTGTTCAACAATAATCAATGTGTCTTTGTTTTAATATGGTAATGTCTCTGTTTTAACAGTAGGTATCAGAATTCCATAGGAACATAGTAACACATTTGTTCTCGACATTGTCCAGCAAAACTATGTGCTCATCATATGAAATCCTGAGATGTGGAAGTTGAATATTAGAGAGATTTTCCCTCTCATCCCCTGGAACTTTGAAGACAGAATAATCAAAAGCTGGGAACACAGAGAAATTGCTGTCCGACTTTTTTCCGGATTAATTTGACTCTTAAGTTGAGGTTATGGACAGAAGAGATGGAAAGCGCCATGGAAATTCAACCAAAATTGAACTCTTTAAGCCAAATGTTAATGTACCGAGATATTTTGTGGCATGTGTTAATTGGGCAATTTTTCCTGCACTCTTACTTTCCAAAAATATTTTTGAGAAGCAAAGAACTGGATGTGTGACATTGCAATGGCACATGAGCAGCTGACGTTTTATTCAACAGTGGCAGAAACAATGGGAGTATTGGGAAAGAAAGAAGGCAAAAATTACTCCTTCCCCACCAGTGCCACCCCAGTGGTAAGTTTGTTGGCGATGGTGGTGGTATTTCAATGGATTGTGGGTGCAGGGTTCTGAAGCTACCATCTTCCTGCCTGGATTTTAATTGAGACCTTTAAGTGATCCATCCTCTGTCCTTCCTTCTGACACCCTTCTACCCTAGGCATCAACCTCCTCTCTGTGCCCCTCATCCCACCCCTCCCTTGTTGATCCTATGCCTGTGGTCAGTACATTACTAAAAGCTGCCACCACTCCAAGTGGCACTGATAAGCAATGGAGAATGGCATGATAGATAATTAACTCTTCCAAACCTATACCAAATGCAATGCTTGGCAGCCCCTGCCAGTGTTTCAGGTGGTGGGCGAGATCTCTGATGCCAACATTAAATATTGCCAGAAAGCTAAAATGAGGAAGCTGAAGTTAAAACACATATGGAAAGAAAAATAAAATCTGAGGAAGAAAATATGTATTAAAGGAGAAACAGTTAAAGAGACAAGTGAGTAAAAAATTTTGAATATTGCAGTTTATAATTTTCAACATCCTACACTATAAGCATGGGATTCCATGCTGCAGTGGTTAGTCAAAGTGTGTAGGAGATGGAGACCATATGATGCACCCTGCTCTCCCAAGCTGGAAAGCCACAACCGATGTCAGAAAAACTTACCAGATTAGGCCCAAGGGGCTCAAAACAGAAAGAAGCTCAGCAAGAAGGGATAGCAGGGAGTTAAAGTCCATAGGTGTTAGAGAGGTCAGAATGATCTTTGGGCGCAGGAATAGACAACTAGGAGACAGAGGCACAATGATAGCTATAAGAGGAACAAGGAAAGGTGGCAGTTCCTAATTGAGAGCAAGGAGCATGATACCTAGGTAACAAGGTGCGTTGGTGAGAGTGAACAAGCAAGTAATTAAGTAAGGGACACATGAGGCTGAGGGTGGGCATGGTGAGTTCAATAGTTCAGGAATCAGCAGGATGCTCAGGAATGTTCAGAAAGGGGACATGAATGAGACAAGTTACATGTGGTGATTGAAACATGACGGGGTGGGGGTAAGGAAAGTCTACAATTAGTGGGGTTGAGGGGGTGGTTTGTACAGAGGTTGAGTGATGCCCCTGGTTTGTAGAGAGTGAAGTATTAAGGCATCCGAAAGTGACAGTTTGGGTACTGTCTGTAGGCCTCAGCATTTTCTGCCAACGAGTGTTGGCATTTTACTTCAGCTTGCATATGTAATGAGTTGAGGCGAATGTAATTGCATGAGATGACTAAACTCAGCGCCAAGAGAAAATACCTCCCACTTTTAAACCCAATATTACAGTTAGTTTCATGGAACCAATATCTTGCTTGTTGACTCTATTTCTATCACTACAGACGCTGGCAGACTTACTGAGTATTTCTAGAATTTTATATTTTCCTGAGAAATATTGCATTAATTAAGTGAAACAAAAATAATATTAAATATATACGTTTAATTGCATCATTATCTTTATGCAAGACAAATTCTTGTGACATGTTATGAAGGAGAATGGGAGGGGTTGGCCACAGAATCTAAAAGATTAAGAATCCTGCTTTAAGGAAAGCAGGTCAGCTCTTTTAACGTCTCTGAATAAATTAGATTCATTAACGTTGGGATCATTCTTGTAACTCACTTCAGAACCTGTGCCAAATTGAGTATATCATCTACTATGCCAGAAAGCCAAAACCAGTCACAGTAGTCAAGATAGAACATTGTTAAAAACAAAACCTAAATTGTCATTTCCATTTCCGCAGTAGGCAGAAAGGCGATTAATTAAAAAAATGGGTTTTAAAAGGAAGTTTGCATCTCAGATGGGGAGCAAACTTGTTGGATTGACGTTGACCACTCCTCCATTATTGTTGCCAGAGTAATACAAAATTGAATGACCTTTTCTGTAATGGGAAGGATTTCCTGAGGTTATTAACTTCCTTTTTTCAGACTTATTGATCTTGTTCATATTTTAAAAACACATGAATAATGTTTCTAATAAGCCACCTGCTTTTTATTTTGCTGATGATACAGCTGACATTTGATATAATAGTCTCTTACAGTACTATTCCAGACACAATAACTTTTTTATTTGGCTTCCAAATTTATGGTGTTTTTCTATTGATTTTCAATTCAATCTGTTTACATCTCCGCATCCAATTTGTTACCAGAATCACTTCTATCAAATTCAAAGCATTATAAACTTTCATTCCGCAACAATTGAATTCTAATTCATAGTTTTATCACCTTAATGCTGAGCCTCTCTAATACACCTCACCTTGCCCATAATCTCACAAGCTGTAATTTATTCAGACCACTGTGGCCTACCTCAAGTATGCCTGATCAAAAAAAAAAGTCCAAGGTACTTGGCCCCATGTTCAAAGCCTTCCATGATCATAGACTCCAAACCACTGCAATGATTGCTTACAGTCATGCGTTCATGGATGTGCTGTCTCCTTTTATAGCACCATTGTGCCCTTTGCTTTTGCTACTCCATTACTGATGCTCACTCAGTCATTATTTCTTTTCCCTCAGGCAGCCCCTCTATAAACATCCCCAAGTTGTTATGTCCTTCACTAATTCCAAAAACCGCTTTTGATCAAGGTTTTCTTTATTGTTCATTCTTGTGATTAGTGTTGCTAGCAAGGACAACATTTATTGTCCATCCCCCATTGTTCATGAGAAGATGGTGATGAGCTGTCTTATCAAACCATTACCATCAATGCTGTGTAGATACAACTACAGTCCATTTATCTATAACATTTTTAATTTAGTGGCTCACTGCTCCATTTCAGACGGCAGTTAAGAATCAACTAAACTTTTGTCCAGGAAACATTCTAGTGTCTTTCTTTCATCTGCTCAGTGTCCATTTTTACTCCACAAAAAGTATAATCAAAAGCTGCCCACTTCTGCGGAAAATATAATCAAGGCAAACAAATTGATCGTAATAATTCAGCCATTCAGTCCATTTCGGCATATAGCCTCCACATGGCTATTAATTCTAATCCATCCACTTTTATTAATTTTACTTATATTTGGACCCTGTTGCTGGTGCAGCATATCTGTTTTTCACGTACTTAGCCATAGATGCCACACTCCAAAAAGTAATTCACTGTACAAAGTGTCTTGAGAAGTGACAATGCAATAAAAGGTGTATAACTGAAGTGTTATTTGTTTTTGCAGTCTGTAATATCAACAGGATGCACCATGATACATCAGTTTTTCAATATTGCTCTGATCTACTAAAATACCATTTTTCTCTTCAATTAGTTCCTCACACTAAACTCAGGCAAATAGAACTGCATGAAAGCTACAAAAGGGAAAAAAAGGAAATTTGACCCAATCAATAAGTGCAACTATTAACTTTTCATATGAGGAGACCAGTTATCTTTTGTATTCACACATCTATATACATAATATAACAATATAACTTGGAATGTTGAATTCATTCCTGTCGCACCACTAAACCTGAAGATAAATTCCACAGCGTCACAACAAATGTTCTTGTTCTTCATTTTAGATTTCATCAGTTTTCTTCTTGTAACCATAGCTCAACTAGTGGAAGCAGTTTGTTTCCAATTCTTTTCAAATGCTTTTATTGTATCAATCTATAACTTGCAATATTCTTCTGCAAAACTTCTCATTTTTTAAGGCTTTCTTTTCTATTTGTATTCCCTCACATCAGTCAGCACAGCACCTTCATGAGTCTCAGTTGTAATTAGTGGTATGATCCCAATTGATTGTACTACTGGTCAAGTCAGGTTCCATAATTACGTTTATATGTTTATTGTTTATGACATTTGTAGCAATATCTGTCTCTCAGTTGGCATGGTATATGTTGTGATCAAGATCACCAGAACTATCTAAAATGTCATTGCCACTAATCCTTCTTGTCGATATTAGTCTTCAGTTACTGATATAAGCAGGGAAGGATGCCCACTTAAAGTTTTACTTGGTTATCTTTTCTTTAAAGCCTTTTGCGGTGATTCGGCAGTATTGGCAGGGCAGCAAGAGCAGATTGTGTGCAGAGTGGCAGCAGGCTCCTGGTGACTGGAGATGGCAGTGGGCTCAGAGGCAGCGGCCTCCCAGGCTCCTCTTGGTGGACAGAGGAGGTGGCAGCGCAGCATGGGCAGCAAAAGCAGGACATTATAGCAGCAGCGGTTGTGATTACTCTCAGAGTCCTCTTGGCGATTGAAGGCAGTTGCAGCATGGCATCAGCAGTCAGAGTGGGCCTTTTGCATCATGGCGGCAGCCTCCTGGCTGTCCTGGCAATTGGATATGGCAGTGCCAGCAACAAAATAGTTCCTTCCAATGTTCGGGGCAGTAGTGGCAGCGGCAGCAAAGCTCCTGCTGGTGATGAAAGGCAATGCCGGCAACAAGTACGCAGTTCCTTCCTGTGATTGGCTGACCTAGATTCCAGGCCGTGGCTGGGCCCAGAAGCCTGCATCCGTGGCTGGGCGTTCCAAACACCGTTATGGAGATATGACTTTAGGCTGTAAGATCTGGATGTTTTCTTTCCTGTTGGTTCTTTATTTATTTTGCCTGTTTTTTTATTGGTCTTGTAACCAAGATGGCTCTGGAGAATGGCAACTTTGTACACTTTTCACTGTACTCACTTATTCGTACATTGCGTGCACATGACAGTAAAATCTAATTATAATTCTATTATGTTTGTTTAAGTTTGCTTTTCTTGTATTTATTGTATTTAGTTAGTTAACATGCTGGTTAGTCACTGACCTGGAGATTTCTAATTAAGTGATCCTGGATTGAAAATTCCAAAAAAATAAGCCTTTCTATTGAGGTGACGTGTTATCTGAACTATTATGAACTTCTCTTAGGAAAGAAATTACACTTTCTGTTGAACTCAATTCTGATGTCTTCAGACTCTAGGCAATGTTCCCCAATTAATTACACTTCCAGTCTGTCATTCATGATGTAATATATCCTTCAGTGATAATTAACGCAGCTTCAAAAAAACATTTTAGAGCAGCATGTGTTATATCTCAGAAGTAAGCACCTGTTGAAGCTGCAGCAAAGTGTTACCTTCAAGGACACAGGTGTTATGATACCAGACCGGACTTCCAACTTTTACATCACAATTCACTTAGGCACCAAGAACTCCTTTTTGTTAAAGTAGACGTGCGTGAGATCCTAGGTATTGGTTAAGAGAATAAAGCTGCAAAATTCCACAATTTTGAACAAACAACTGAAAATTTCAAGAAGCAAAATTAGAGCAGTAATTCAACCTAATACAACTTAAATTCTAACATTCAATTTGAATTAATCTGAAGTAAACATGGGTAACAGACCCCACCGAGTCAAATACCCCTCAAAGCACATCAAACACCAAATGCATTCACGACATATCTCACAGATTTCCCCAAAGGCTCATGATGCTGTGGGTCATCAAATCTCATTTGAAAGTTTACAAGTGACTTCAATTCTTCATTGTTGCAGACCGAGCTTCAGAATTCTTTCAAAAGCCATTTGATCATTGACGGCTTCAGTAATTGCTGATGTTCTGGCAGTTCACTTTCCCAAACATGTCTGTGCTCCAATGGATTCTAGAAAGTGCACTCCATTATCTGCTCACAATTTCCGATTTTCTCAGACAGCTAACTTCAGCAAATTCGCAATACCGCTTCAGTTCTTTGAGCTGTAATCTTTCTCAGCTAAACAAAGCAAATGTTGCTTGTGGGCTTCTTACAACCTCGTTCTCAGCTAAAAAAAAATGCACATAGTTTCTTCTAAGCCTCCATAACTCCTGGGGGCTTTTGCTCTACCCTAACCCCAAGTTTTAACTGCACCTCCTGTCTCCTTGGACTTCTTCCGAATCTAATGGTTTGGATGCCACCATAGCATCACTTTTGTAAATGAAGCCTGTTGTCCATGCTTTGGACACTTTGAGCAGTTTATGTAGTAACAACATTTTACCCAAATACTCTTGTCAGTGAGGTATTCAAAGGGATACAGAATTAGATTTGTCGGTCATCTAAATTTTATTAATGAAATATTCCTTCTTTAAACACTATGTGAGCATTTTCCAAATTCCCACAATATTTGCTGTCTACCTAGCTCTATCTGTCTGACAAGGGATATTACCCACAATGATCCACATGTTTAAGCTGGGCCATTGGAATCTCCTTCTTTTCTGAAGTCAAAAATCACATGACACCAGGTTCTAGTCCAACAGGTTTATTTGAAAACACAAGCTTTTTAAGCTCAGCTCCTTCCTTGGGGCTGAGCTCAGAAAGCTTGTGTTTTCAAATAAACCCGTTAAACTATAATCTGGTGTCGTGTGATTTTTGACCTTGTCTACACCAGCATCTCCACGTCATGGCTTCTTTTCTGACGTAGGGCTGACTCTCTTCCACGAAGGTGGGTCTCTCAGGTCAGGGTGGATCTTCTCCTGGGTTTTCTGCCAGGAGTTCGGCTGCGAATCCTTCCTGTGAGTCTTCACTGAGTCTTCACTGCATCTTCAATGCATTTTCACTGAGGGGGTGGCACTCAGGTGTATGTTTTTATTGCCCCCTTGTACCGATCTTCCAGAATGGTCTACAGCCTTTGGCCAATGGAGTCATGAGCCGGGTTCAAATCAAAGAATGGGGTCACATCAGTATCCTTCACCGTTAGCATTCTGCAAGGTGTAAAGTGCGCACACTTTGGCGGTCAAGATGTTAGAGCGTCTGATCAACATTTCTCCAAAACACAAACCTTGGACTGGTTGCAATTGGCTCCCCTTGAACCTTTGTGTAATCGTTGATCTTTGTTTTCACTGTTCTCTATAGCTGATACTTGCTTGCTGCTGTTTAATTTAGTTTGGTCAATTTTCTTTCGGGCTTGATATCCCCAGCTGTGGGTCAATTTAGAATGTCCAATTTTGGGCCCATGGTCACCTGACCACAAGCTTCTTCTCCTTGCCCCAAAGTACCTAATTGACTAGCAACCCAAAAGTAACAACTTCCTCCTCTAACTGACTCAATCCTACTGACTAAATTTATTGCACAGTAACAACTGAACTGTTTCGAGTAGCAAATTGAAAACCTCACATAAAGAACCCACCCTTGCGCCTTGGCAGTATTTTGGAACAGTGAAATGTAGCAACTTCAATTTTGGAACTCTGTGCTCCCCAACGTTACAATCTTCTCAAATTTCTGGCTTACATAGTGCAAATTGCATGCAACTATTACTGTTTACATCACTTGGAGCTAAGCAGTCCCATATCCAAGAAAAAAATGATGATCACTGTCAAACATTACAATGAGGTTTTCAACGTTTTAGAATGTAGGCTATACCTGTCACTAACAAAGTGCCAGCTTTTCATTTCCAATCACATCTCTACCATTTTATGCAGTACCAGTACACTGTCGCTATGAGCTCTCTCATGATTTGGGCTTGAAGATGATATTGTGACCGTAGGATAGCCTTATTTCACAAACCAATCATAGAAGGAATATTGCCTCAGGTTCCTTATGGTGGCAGTCATCAATTGGAGAATTACCAATAACAAAACAGTTTGCTTGCACAAACAATCCACTGTACTGTTGCATTAGTGGTCCCTGGTACACCTACACAAAATCCCCTGATATGCAGAAGAGTATCTATTCTAATTAACCCTGTAGCTTCAGTGGGAAAGCAAACTACTGTCTGCCAGTAAATCAGCCCACACACCCTCTTTAGTTATTTTAAAAAGTAGCATGCTCATCCTACTGCCAGCAAAATATCCAGATAACGTTTATGTTGCTGCTGCGTTTTTACTAAGTAGACATCAATTTTAGCAGTGCACAACCAGCCGTTCTAATTAATCACAGCCACACTTTAGTGCCACTTGCACACTTACCAGATTCATCTCCAGTACTATGATCTGATTTATATCACGGTAGTTTGATGCTTAATGATAAATTGCCTAGGAATTACATGTCATTTCTTTAAAACAATAGCAAAATTCTTTCTGTTGGATCAATATGAATTGGGCTTAGAGGAGGGAGAGCATAGGAGCGTCCACAAACTGAACCTTGGCTTTATTTTCACTCTTGGGCAATTGTGCATTAATAAAATATGTTTTTATCTAATTTACTGTTTACCGGAGCTGAAAGAAGAAAATTAATTATTATTCTATGTGATCTAAGTTACACCCGTGACTCCAGATAAAAACTAATTAATCAGTCAGATTGTCATGAGTAAGCATTAGTGTTGCTTCCCACTCTCCCACCGTGAACTGAAAAATTTCATTAACTTTGCCTCCAATTTCTACCCTTGTCTCACCTTTCTTGAAACCTACTGAACCACAAGCCAATCAGGCAACAGTAAGACTACCATGGGCCATCCCCCTAAATCAAGTCTCCATGGGCAGTAATCTCACCTACCAAGAGCTTCAGGCCTCTCTTTTATACGCAACACTGTCACGGGGAGGCAGAGCAACCCAGGCCACAGCGAAGCAATGTAGGAGCAAGTTACTGCAGATGCTGGAATCTGTACTGAAAACAGCAAATGCTGGAGACCACAAAGGGTCAGACAGCAGCCGTGGAAAGAGAGTATGTTAATGTATCAAGTCTAGATGACTTTTCATCAGAGCTGAAGTGAGGTGTGGATGGGCCAACATTTATGCTATAGTTGTGGGGGGGGGGGGCGGGATTTGGGGGTAGCGGGTGTAGGGCGCTGGTAGAGAAAAGATGTTGAGACTTCAGATTAAGTGATCGGAATATGAGAATGGCAGAACAATGGTGTCTCTACCTGCCCGTCTATAAAGAACAGGCAGGCCCACTGGGATGGGGGGAATGGGAGAGAGGACATGATAACAGAGAATGTAACAGGTAAAGCTAAAAGAAAGGGAAGAAACGGGAGTTGGTTCATAATTTGAAGGTTTTGAACTCAATATGAAGTCCAGAAGGCTGTAAAGTGCCTAGTCTGAAGTTGAGATGTTGTGCCTTCTGTTTATGCTGTGATTTGCTGGAGCACAGCATCATGCCTAGGACAGACACATGGGCATGTGAGCAGGATGATGTGTTAAAATAACCGGCTATGGGAAGGTTGGGGTCTTGCTCGCATGCAGGCCAGAGGTGTTCCGCAAAGCAGTCACCTGGTCTGCGTTTGGTTTCTCTGATGTAGCGTAGGCCACATTGGGTACAGTGAATGCAATACACAAGATTGGAGAAGGTACAGGTGAAATGCTGCATCACCTAGAAAGACTCTTTAGGCTCCTGGATGGTGAGCAGGGAGAAGGTGAAGGGGCAGGTGTTGCACCTACTGCTGTTACATGGTAAGGTGCCGTGGGGAGGGTGTTGGTATTGGTAGTTGTGGAACTGACTAGGGAGTGCCGGAGGAAGCAATCCCTGTGAAATGCAGACGGGGGATTGAGGGAAAATGTGTTTGATGGTGGCATTCTGCTGGAGTTATCTGAAATGATGGAGAATGATCCTTTGAACGGGGAGTCTGATGGGGTGAAAAGATTTTTTGGAACATCGATGATTGCTTCAGTGCCACTTCATGCTCCCGCCAGAACCTTGAAAAATGTATTCATTTTGCCTCCAATTTCCACCCCTCTATAACTTTCACATCATCCATTTCCAACACGTCCCTTCCTTCCCTTGACCTCTCTGTCTCCATTTTGGGAAATAAACTGTCCACTGCCATCCACAGCAAAGCCATTGACTCCCACAGCTAGCTTCACTACAGCTCTTCATACCCCACGTCCTGCAAGAACTCCATCCCATTCTCCCAGTTCCTACACCTACGTCGCATCTTTTTTGGATGATGCCACCTTCTAAAACAACGCTACTGACATGGCTTGCTTCTTCCATGACCGTGGTTTCCTACCCACTGTGGTTGATAGGTCAGATGCAGTAGAATGCCCTATCACCCGTGCTTCCACCCTTGCCGCTTCCCATCACCCACAACAGCATGATCGGGTTCCTCTTGTCCTCACTTTTCATCCCACCAGCCTCCGCATTCAAAGGATCATCCTCCACCATTTCAGACAAGTCCAGCAGAATGCCACCCACCAAACACATCCTCCCCTCTCCCTCCCAGGGATCGTTCCCTCCAGGATACCCTAGTCCATTCCATGACCACCAACACTACCCCCCTTTCCCATGGCACCTTCTCATGTAACAGCAGAAGGTGCAACACCTGCCCCTTCACCTCCTCCCTGCTCACCATCCAAGAGCCTAAACAGTCTTTCCAGGTGAAGCAGCATTTCACCTGTACCTTCTCCAATTTTGTGTATTGCACTCGTTGCACCCAATGTGGCCTACGCTGCATAAGAGAAACCAAACACAGCCTGGGTAATTGCTTTGCAGAACACCTCAGGTCTGTGTGCCAGCAGGACCCCAACTTTCCCGTAGCCAGTCATTTTAACACACCATCCTGCTCGCATGCCCATGCGTCTGTCCTCGGCATGGTGCTGTGCTCCAGTGAATCACAGCACATACTGGAGGAGCAACATCTCATCTTCAAACTAGGCACTTTACAGCCTCCTGGACTTAATATTGAGCTTAACACCTTCAAATTGTGAACCAACTCCCATTCCTTCCATTTCTTTTAGCTTTACTTGCTACATTCTCTGCTTTCATGTCCTCTCTCCCATTCCGCCCACCCCAGTGGGACTGTCTGTTCTTTTTAGATTGCATCAAAACAAAGTGTCAACTTTCCTGCTCCTACAATGCTGCCTGGCCTGCTGGATTTCTCCTGCTTGACACTGTGTTGTCTTTGACTTCAGCATCTGCAGTTCTTGCTATCTCTTTTTTATCTCCTCCTTTTTCACTACCCAAGGACCCAAACGATCCTTCCAGATTTACTTGAGAATTTTTTTTAGATTTTTATTTAACCTATTTTTCCTTATCAACCTCTTCAGGAATGTTATTACACACGCCTCTGCTGCAGGTGGGACTTGAAACCAGCATTCCCATGCTCTGCCAGGGGTAGATACACTACCACTGAGCCATAAGAGGGCCCCAGATTTACTTGTACTGCTTTCAATTTAATATACTGCATCTGCTACTCATGATGCGGTCTCCTGTAAACTCAGGATACAAACAGGACTAACTCACCTCATTAACATTCAGATTCCTATCTTGCAAAATTTTCTGGATGCTATTTTGGAAACCAGAGCTGATACTTGGCGGATTAAGCATGCTGGTTGCTCTGAACTAACTCAGTGTTATCAGACTGTAGCTCAGGGCATGATCCATAGGTATGCATCCCTTGTCGACTGACATTGGCATCCGGCATCTGCCATCATGACCATCAAAGCATCTCTCCAATAGATTTGTAGGCCACTTAGGAAGCAGATTCACATTACAGGGTACACCAGCAATGAGCATTGAAAAGCTGCAGCTGGAATACTTTGCATGCATGGACAGGATTCTAGGCTTTGACCAGGCTGCACCACAGAGCTAGTCAGTTGCATTCTTAGTGCTTGCCCTCTTATTGCCTATGTGCATGCTTGCAGCATCCATGCCTTGCCATGCAACAGCTGTTGGTATATTAGCACTTCTGACAGAGTCAAAGTTTCTCACTACTGCTCTACTGAGGTGATCTTTAGCTCAGACACATAGACAAGCTATTTGTCATTCTTGTCAGTACAGATCTGTCCAGGGGTGGGAGGCACATCCTCATGTTCTGCACACCAAGATGATGCCACTTTCCAAAGCAGCACTACTGGCACGGCTTCCTTCTGCCATAACTGTGGTTTCCTACCCACTGTGGTTGACAGGGCTCTTTACTGCATCTAACCTATCACCTGTGATTTTCAGAAGAGGTGAAGAAGGGTCCTGACCCGAAACATCGACTTTCCTGCTCCTCTGATGCTGCCTGGCCTGCTGTGTTCCTCCAGCTCCACACTGTGTTACCTCTGACTCCAGCATTTGCAGTTCTTACTATCTCTGAATCTTACAGCTCAGTGGTGCAGCATACACGGTGCATGTTCATTCAAGCAAAGTCAACCACACCTACATTGGTGAGAATGAAGGAGTCACGGGACTTTACACTTCAAAGACAGAGCAGAATGTAACAAATGCATGGCCAGTGGGCAGATAGAGAAATGTAACTATGAGGGGGAGGTGATGACCTAGTGGTATTATTGCTGGACCCAGACAACGTTCTGGGGACCCGGGTTCGAATCCCGCCATAGCAGGTGGTGGAATTTGAATTCAATAAATATCTGGAACTAATTATATTAATGATGACTGTGAATCCATTGTCGATTGTTGGAAAAACAATCTTCCTTCCTTTAGGGAAGGAAACTGCCATCCTTACCTGGTCTGGCCTATATGTGACTCCAGACCCACAGAATGTAGTTGACTCTTAACTGCCCTCTGGGCAATTAGGGTTGGGCAAGAAATGCTGCCTAGCCAGCAACGCCCTCATCCCATAAACGAATAAAGAAAAAATAAAGACACAGAACGTGAGTCAGAATTCAAGTAATAAGTACCTGGATATAAGAAAAGGCTTGCAAGATATGCAATCAGTCCAAATAATATGATGTCATTCCCAAAATGGTTCTACAGTGTAAAGGTCCAGAAGCCAGCTCAGACCAATGTAGAACAAGTTAAACACACGCAAAGAGAGTGAGGAAATGATTATGCGATTCCACTGAGTGATATCACTGAGAAGTAAGACATGTGTATCGGTGCAATACACTTTTAGGGACATTGTCATCATGCCCTTACCATATCATTGTATGTGCCTGGGATTGTAGTGTACATATGTAAATACTAGGACTGCAATAAAAGTTCATTAAATTCTTCAGTGCTACATGACTTACACCTCACCCTTATGTTACAGGAAACAACAAAGGTATCACAGTATGATAGTGGCAGATCATCAGTTATCACACTACCTCCTGTCACTAGCTATTTAGGACTGAAATGAGGAGAAATATCTTTGCTCAAGTGCTAATGAAAATTTTGAAATTCTTTACCCAAAGTGCTGTGGATGCTAAGTCATTAGGTATACTTCTGACAGAGATTAATAGATTTTGGACAGTAAAGGAAGTGGGGGACATTAAGATTGTGCAGAAATGTGAAATAGAGATTGAAGCCACAATCTTGTCAAATGAGGTGGCAATCTCCAAGGGGCAGATGGCCTACTCCAGCTCCTGTTTATATATTATTATAATCAATTACATATGCATCAAATTTTAAACCCTTACCAAACTACCCTGCCTTGATTTTTTTTAACTTTAAATGCCAGCTGTGAAATAATTCCTAGATGGTATACAAACAAACAGGAATTATATTTCTTATTCCCATCTGTGAGCTCATTTTCAGTGACTAGAAAAGACAGCAACGTCTCTTTAGAATCATAGAATCGTTGAGAATAGGAGCAGGAGTGGGCCATTCAGCCCTTTAAGCCTGCCCCTCTGTTCAATATTATAATTGCTGATCATCTTACTCAATACCCTGGTTCTGTTTCTTTGCCCACATCCTTTGATCCCTTTAGCCCTAAGAACTACATCTCATTCTTTCTTGAAAACTTTCATAGTTTTGGCAGCAACCACTTTCTGTGGCAGAGTTCCATAGATTCACCACTCTCTGGGTGAAGAAATCTCCCCTCATCTCAGTCCTAAATGGCCCACCTTTATCCTAATATGACATGTGCCTTTAAGAAGGATTTGTTCTGTTATGTTTCTTTCGAAAGCAAGTGTCGTAAACTTGGAGCCAAACGGATTGTTCTGAGCCCAGCTAGCTTTGTTTTTTTTAAAAAGTTGGACCAATAGAAGCAGCATGAACCGGTGGGGTTTAGCTCCAAGGGAACCAGGATTTTAGTTTTAGCTTACAGCACTAGCTGGGGTCTTGGAGCTGGCTGTGGAGATTGTTATTCCTCTCCCTGTTACAGCTAAAATCTTGGGTTTCTTCCTGCTGCTAGAATTGCATGTGAGACAACCTATTTTATGAATTTGCCTCTGCCAAGGTGTGTTTATGGGATGGTACTATATTGGAACAGTTACTGTTTAGTAGTTAAATAATCTCTAACATCATGTTTTCCAACAGAGTTAAGTTAACCAATTCTTTTTCATTTTGCTTGTATTTTAACCATAGTGTTAAACTGTGTTGTACTCCAAGCCTGGTAGTTTTTGACCAATCAAATTGCATCCAGAACACCACACCTTATACTTGCCTTTAAAAATAAAGTTAAAAATAAAGAGAAGTTGAGGCTGAGGCTACCTTCCCAATGTATTTTGAGAGAGTTTGGTCTGATTCATAATGACCCTTAGTCTGTGATCACTGGTTCCTGACTGCCTAATTATTTGGAACATCCTTCTTGCATTTGCCCAGTCCAGTCCTGTTAGAACTTTATATGCTCCTAACTACTCCGGTCTCTTTGACATCAGTCCTGCCATTGCAGGAACCAGCCTGGTAAACCTTCATGGCCATCCTTCTCTTGTCTGAACTCCTACCTCAGAGAAGGAGATCAAAACTGCATACAATACTCCAGGTGTGGTCTCACCAAGGCTCTGTACAGTTGCAGCAAGGCATCCCTATTCCTGCACACAAATCCTCTCGCTATGAAGGCCCACATACCATTTGTCTTCTTCACTGCCTGTTAAACGTGCATGCTTACTTTCAATAATGGGTATACAAGGACATCAAGGTCTCGATGCACCTCCCCCTTCTCCAATCTATCGACATTCAGATAATAATCTGCCTTCCCAGTTTAGCTGCAAAAGTGAATAACTTCACATTTATCAACATTATATCATCTGCCATGCATTTGCCCACGTCTTATCCAAACCACACTGAAGCATCTTTGCATCGTCCTCACAGGTCACACTCCCATTCAGCTTTGTGTCATTTGCAAATTTGGAGATATTACATTTAATTTTCTCACCTAACTCATAATTATGCATAATGTGAATATCTGGGCTCCAAGCGCAGATCCCTGCAATCTACTTATTGCTTGCCACTCAGAAAAAGACCTGTTTATTCCTATTCTTTGTTCCCTGTCTGCCTACCTCTACCAATGTCTGCAGTCCTACCTACATGCTAATCTCTTATGTGAGACCTTACTGAAAGACTTCTGAAAGTCCAAGTAAACCGTATAAGTCTGTCCCTTATCAACTCTACTCGTCACATTCTCAAAAACTCCAGTTTTCCTTTAGTAAACCCATGCTGATTCTGTCACTATTTTCTAAATTATTTTTCTAAATTATTTCTAAGTTATTAAATCTTCTCTCATGGAGTCTAGCATCTTCTTGCGTTTTTCAGACAAAACTTAAGAAATCTCAGTTGTGCTGCTGGGATATGTACAAACTGTAGATAGCATTAGTATTACAACACATGTAACACTGTCCAGTGTTTTTAGATAATACAAATAATGTTGTTTCAAATTGTGTATTTTTGCAAAATGAAAATGAAAGCATTTTAAAAACAAGTCATAAATTGAACATTAATATTTTAAATCAGACAGAATCCAAAGAGGGAAAATATAAGGTAATTATCAGTAAACTTATACTCAATATATTAAGTAGCTGGGGCCTTTAACGGCAATAGAATTGCTAAAACAGGCCTGTAAGTAGCACTAATTATATCAGTTTCCTCCTGGAGTCCTAGTGGGTAACCAGAACATACTCAAGACGAGGTCACTTGTCTTTTCTGTAACACCTGCAACCATTCCATTCTGAAAGCAGCGTGAGGTCAGAGCAACAACCTGGTTTCACAGCATGTTCACAAGACTGTTTACTAAAATGTGGACTCATTTCAATGCTTCATCAAACTCTGAAAGTGGTTTTCAACAGGTCACCCAAGTGGCTATTGTTAATAATATGTGCCTATATAGTGAGCCCTGTAAACAATGTAACTGTGAATAGCATCAACACCATAGTCAATCTTGTACTCCTCCATGATGCACACACATTGAGATAGTAAGAGATACTAAACACCAATTAAAATTAGGGACTCAAAATAATTATTACTCTCTATGTAACTCATTACACATTATAGTTTCAACGATGTACAAACTCTTGTTCACACTCATGTTGTTGAAAGACTTAGCAGTTGTGGGTCTGAATATATGGAAGCAAAAAATCAATAACAAAGCTAGTCCAAGTCCCATTCAAGAAGCTTGTGGAAACAAGTCAGAAAGAGAAATTTGAAGAGTTCCCCTTGGTTAGGGCAGGCTTCAGAGAACAATGGAAACATTCTTTCATGAATTATGGACTATAAGATAGGAGATCATGCTCAGAAGTGTGGTACTAGTGAAAATAATGGAATTGAATAGAAGCATGATTGAGATTTTAGGAGAATTGGATAAGGTAGGATATTTATCAAGGTAATTCTAGAGGTTGTGATTCAGAAATTAACAAGACTCAAGTTTAGAAAAGAGGAAAATTGCTGAGTCAATAGCTGGTCAGGAATTAATCTGAGTCCCTTAACGATAATTATTGGAGCCGATTTATGCTACAGAGTAAGTGGAAAGAATGAGTAGTAAATAAGAACATAATGATTATGAGAACATGAGCTTGAAGTGTGGAAAAGGGAGAGAACCTAAGGAATTTTTGTAATATTTCAGAACAATATCAGCAATGTTAGTTTAACCCACACATTGGGAAGCAAATGAGATTAGGTGCAACATTAATTTTTTTGAATCGTTTAACTTTATTCTTCATTGTGGCTTATTGACCGCCACTGTACTTAACAACTTCATGTTTCATGCTTCTGCTAGATCCCAAGTCAACCCATGAGCTACAGCACACATGGAAGAAGGGCATTGATTGATCCTGCTTGAACTACTCATCCCTCAGATCAATCAAGAAATTACATTAATAATATTCACAGGGAAGCTTAGGATCCAGAGATATCAAAATAGGAGATATGAAGCATGGTGAGAAAGTAATTTAAATTTGAGGATTTTCACTTAGTTTATACACGCCATTAAGCAAAACGAACCTCATTGTCAAATATATTCACTGGAATTAGGTGATACTTGGCACATTAGAGCCATTACACACTTTCACTTGCCCACTGGGCATTTCTAAAGTGAAATGTTCTCAGTTATAGATTGCCTACCACAATTTAGTGAAATTATTGACAATCTGAGAAAAAGTGACTTAGTCACGATACTATGGAAAGAAATACTTTCATCCACAAAAGTCATAATCAGCACAACTGTGGAAGTAAGCCAACTGGTGAAAATTCTGTGCAAAAGTAATATTGTCAAGTGAAAACAAACTCCAAAGCCTGCCCGATTACAATGCACAATAAGGTAACAGAGTCATCAGTTGATTTTGCATCTATATAGTACTTTTTAGAATTTCAGAATATGGCAAAGCACTTCGCTGTCAACTAAATACTTTTGATGTGTAGTCACTATTATAATGTAGGGAATCGTGGAAGCCAATTTGTGTACAGCAAGGTCCATCAAACAACATTGTGATTGTGTCTATATAATCTGTTTTTGATGGTGTTCGTTGAGGAATAAATTTACTCTACTCATCTTCAAGTAGTACTTATAGGATCTTTTATATTCACCTGAACAGGTAGGCAGAGCCCTTGACTTAATCTTCTGTCCAAAGAACAATACCCCCGGCAGTGCAAGATTTTCTCATACTTCGCGGTAGTGACAACCTAGATGCTGCAAGTCACGGAAATGGGATTTAAACACATAACTTCTAACAACGTGTTTTAAATGGTACAAAAACTCATTCACTCGTACTCACCAACCTACACAGGATTCTGATTAAGCAATGCTTTGATTTAAAATTTTTCGTTCTTGTTTTCAAATTTTTCCACACCCGAACTAACACTGTAACATCCTCCACTATAATAAAGTTTTGTGCTCCTCTAATTCCAGAATCTTGAGCATGCATGATTTGACTCATTCCACCATTTGTGACAGTGCCTTTAACTGTCTAGGTCTAAATTCTGGAATATATCTCTCCACCAGCCTGAATGCCAGTCCACCTCACTCTCCTGTTAAAGACCCTAGCATCACAGATGCCAGACTTCCACCAATTTGATCGACTCTATCTGATGTTATGAGATGGTTAAATATACCGGATATTGAAAAGACTACAGGTCCTGATAACATGCTGGTAAAAGTGATAAAACTGTCCACACTCCTAGCCAAGCTGTTCTAGTACAGCTATAACTCTGCCATGTACCAATCTTCAGCTGTTTTATCAATGATCTTCCCTCCATCATAAGGCCGGAATTGGGGATGTTTGCTGATGGTTTTACAATGTTCAGCAGCAGTTGTGACGCCTGTGATACTAAAGCTGTCTTTGTCTAAACGCAGTAACATCAGAACAACATCCAGGCTTGAATAGAAAGTGGCAAATAATATTCATGCCACAGAAGTGTCAGGTAACAACTATCTCCAACAAAACAGAATCTAACTATTGCCTCTTGATATTCAATGATATTGCCATTGCTAAATACCCCACTACCAACATAATTTACAGCCTCAAGGTCCCAATATTGAATTGAATTAGCTGACCACATCACGTATGTTCTCCATTTTTCTCACATTCTCTCTCACCCCAGCTGTTCATTGCCCCTTCCTTAATCCGCCCATAGCCTTGTATGTTTGGGTCTAGTTTACCTAGCTCGAAGCAGAGATGACCCATTTTCCTCCTTTCACGCATAAATTTACATCCATTTTACATCTTTTTTTCCTTTCTCCATCATTAACAATCCCTTTGTCTTCTGCACTGGGCCTCTGCCTCTGTCAAAAGTGCAAAATAAAAATTTTCTGGGACATCTTTCTAATGCAAAGAAGGATCATAAAATACTCAAATTATTAGCTTTCTTTCTCTCTGCACAGATGCTTCCAGACCTGTTGAATTTCTCCAGCCTCCCCAGTTACAACAAAATAGCCCACCTGATTGACACCCTATCCTCCACTTGCAACATTTACTCCCTCCACCATTAATGTAAAGGAGCAACAATGTGCACTGTCTACAAGAGGCATTGTGGTAACTCAGGAAGACTCCTTTCACAGCATCTTCCAAAACCACAACCACTCACACCTACAAGCAGCATCCTGTGATTGCACTTACTATTGTCTAAATGCGTTAGGACTCTTACAGCAAACCTAGGATAATGTCACAAAGATGCACTTCACAGCTTATAAAATGGAGAGAGTTAAAACGGATTAGTAGAATCACTCTGGAAAACACACAGTGTGAAATGCTTTGGAATAAAAACATGGTGAGTAAATGGACTTGATCTAAAAAAATAGATTAGTCTGTACCTTCTGTAACTGTAAGATCAGAGCCTTGTATATCTTGGCTGCCATGTATCATAGTATTTAGAATGAATGAATATTAAAAAGTGTTACTTTGAAGTCTAAGCCTGAAGACAGTACTTCACTTTGCCAACTCCTCAACCAGTCGATAAAGAATCAAACTCGTGCTGTGGCATCAAATCACATGATAAGAGACTTACATTCAAAATTTTGCATAACGAATTTTGCATATGATAAGAAAATAATTACCCTATCTTCCAGAAAAAGTATATTACTAATTTGGCAAATCTCAGTGCCCCATGCAAATGGAGTAAATATATCACTATCATTTTCTCTGTTATTATATTCTCTATTTTGTCATTTTGCACTCAGTTTAGACATTTCTTATTTCTGATTAATTCCTGATCCTCTCCTAAGACTTTTTCTTCTGTTCAATTTTTACTGCTTATTTGTGGCTGTACAAAAGCAGCAAATTAAAGTCATTAACACTTGATGTACTTGTTCCCCTTCCCCTTCGTCAACTGCATTAAAAATTCAGTTTCAAGCCCCTTTCAGTTCTGAAGTCGTCATTGGACTCAAAACATTACTTCTGCTTTTATCTCCACAGACGTGAGTTTCTCCAACACCTCCTATTCTAATTTCAGAATTGCTGTATTTCATGTCTCTATTATTGCGATGATCATAATTATGTTTCCCAAGATTTGTACTTACGTTGGGTCATCAAAGTGCAGGAAACATTATGGCATTTAAAATGGGGGAGGTAAGACAAAGCTGGGATGAAAATTTCCTGGAAAAACTGAAGATACTTTCAATACAGCTAACTGCAAATATACTGGGTTCACTCGCAATTGTCAATATAATTGACCAGCCTTCATTGTTCAAAAGCCATTGATGGATTTTCTGTGGACTGGCAAATTTTGGTTTGAAACTGAAAGTACACAGCTGGATTTTCTCACCAATAACAACAATCACAGCTTTCCAGTTTCTCATCATTTACAATGGTAAATGAACAGAGAACAGCATTGAATGTAGGTCATGGGTTTCAAAATGAACATCGCTTTTTGGTAATTATATGATTTTAGAGGATGTAATTACACTACCAAAAAGGCAAAAGTTTAATATACACTATTAGTTTCAGAAGTACATGTGCGCAGGGAAAAACCTGGAAAAACATGAACATATTGGGATAACAAGCATGGGGCTGGATGAACACAGCAGGCCAAGCAGCATCACAGGAGCAGGAAAACTTGACGCTTCAGGCCTAAACCCTTCAAGTCACTCCTGTCTTCCATGTCTAACTTGAGTACATTAGCCTGATTGTACAAAACCCCCTAAAGCAAAGGCAGTTTTTCTGCTAATCACCCAACTGAAACAGCTTTCAAACTTCCAAATCATTTCTACGGTTCCTTTCTTCTAAACATCTTCTTTCTCTTCCACCACTTCCTGCCCAGGTACCTGAATGAAAAAATGCAAAGTTGGGGTAGGATGACAGAGAAGTGGTGGCAACAAGGAGGTGCAAAGTTGGGGTAGGATGACATAGAAGTGATGGCAACAAGGAGGTGCATGTTACCACAGGAAAATACTGCAGAATGCAAGACAATTGAGATATGGGAAGAAGGAAAGTAAATCTCATTACATTCACACTTTTAAATACAAAACATTGTTAAGGAAGTTAATTGCCTTACTGGGAAAAAGGCATATTTTATCAAAGTTTTGTAGCTTGCATTCATCAATTCAAATCGCAAAAATACCAATTTAAAGCAAAAACCAAAATTTATTGTACACAAGAGAAGAATATTCATTGGTTGGCAAGGGTCTTTGATTGGTGGAGACATGGCCATAGAGATGGCAATAATTAATGATAATTGACTATTAACTGCAAGGCATTGTTTAACTTTTATACCAGGCAGGTTGACTCTGATTAGTCATGGTATTGCCACAAGAAATCAACATGTGAATAGCTGTCACGTACTTTGCTAAATTGAAACGGTGAGTATATGTACATGTTCTTTCTTAGACCCTATATATTAATATATGTAACTTCCAACAAAGATAAGTACATTACCCTGCAAGCTCAACTGATAATCCCAAATTGGTTGTCAGCATAATTGTCAACATAACACATTCAGGGTTATCAAACAAATTCTGTCCAATAGTGGAATAACAATTACAATTGGACACTGTGATATGGGTTTTGCAGGTGTAGCCCAGGAGCACAGTCAGTACCTTGATTGTTGCAAATGGTTGAAGGAATATGCCATATGATATAATTTGCCAGTCTTTGGGATGTTTGGCCTACGTACCTGGCATCACACTATCGCTGAAACTCATATACTACTTTGCTGATTTGTGTAATATCCAGAATGCCTTTTTGGCTTGGCAGCAACATCCTGTCATTGGTGAACACTATCTGAGCTCAGTAACAAAGCTAGCTTCACCTTGTTATGCAAATGTGTGAGATATATTACCCATCTAAAGTAATCTGAAGTTGACTGGACACTTTTCAGGACCAGAAGTAAGCGCCTTAGGGCTTTTCATGAGCTTGTGCAATATACAACAAGAAACATTCCAATCAGAGTAACCACTAACCTGCAAGGGGGTTTTGATACATCATGTTTCAGCATCAATCTTGCATGGTGAACAAATGGCTCTGACTCCATTTACAAGATGACCAGTCTTGTAAGCAAACCCATGAAGATAGGTTTGTGGTAGACAGTAGTAGCGAATCCCTGACTGATTCTTCAATGAGGAAATAAGGTAAAGGAGCTCATGTTACCTTTGTATTTTGAAGATGAATTTGTGCTCAGGATGGAACCCATTAAGACATGTGAGGAAATTCGTAACAGCATCTGCAGATAAAATATATTTAAAATGTTTATTATTATTAAAAATATTGTCATATGGAACATGAATGGTGGAATCTTATGCATTTTAAAAAAGTGAATTTCGGGACCATTTCTGGTACCCAATCCTACACTGGTCATCAGGGCACCACCAGAGTGATCTCTTAGGGGTTGAAAAATAAATCGCTACGTCGATGTCTGCCATCAGCTTTAGGACAATCTGTGGGTCCCTCAAGGCCCAAAGAGTTGCAATCTCTCCAGTACAAGCTGCCATCTTAGTAAAGTTGAGCACTGCCAGTGCAGCATGAGGACTGTGAATGTGCCTCCATCTTGTACCATCCTCTGAAGAAGTTAGAATCACAAAAGAGTAAAGTTGAGAGACTCCAGGCTGCCACTGTGCAGGGATATCCCACATTGGGATGGCCAATGGCCAGAGCCATGGCTCAGTAATTGACGCCGCTTCATGGGGTCTGCTGGAACAGGAAGTCCAATAGGCCCCATGCAGCTGGCCACTGGTAGTCCATCTCCAATAGTCTGCAGGACCTGACCCTGAGAGGGGAGGATGGGGTCTGTTTCCTCTTGGGCAGATCTCATCAGGCCACAAATGGCCAGTCCTTGTTCACATTGGCTACCCCTTCCGGCTGAGTGTGCAGTATCTACCAGTGATGATCCAACTCTGGGAAGACTGCCCACAGTCACCGCTGGCCCAAAACTAATATATATGACTTTCCTCCCTCAAGCCAGCTCCTACAGGACCTGGACGGTTCTGCCTGAAGTAAACTGTGGATGATATGTTGAGTATGGTGTTCAGACATTCTTAAACACGATGATGCTGTGGCTGTATTGGAAATGGGTGTTGAATATAGTGTTAAGCTCTGAAAGTGTTAATGGTGAGAATGCATTAAGCACTGCTGAATATCATGATGTGAGAGAGGTGGGAGAGATCAGCTCTGGATCTCAAAGGAGACAGACTTACCATCTAGATAACTCTCATAGTTTTAGACACAATGTCTATCATACCAAGTGCCTTGGGCCTTATTGCTATCATTCAATAAAGTACATCTTGTCTAAGATTTAAAAAATTCTCTTTAAACTAACAACTGGTTTTCTTATACCATACTCGAGTTGTCAATCCTTTAAGATCCCAATCGAAAAGGAAGATGTTGGTTGCAAATCTATCTGATGTATCTTTCACCAAAGTGATTATGGTAGGATCCATCATACAGCAGTATGTTCCTCATTTATCACCACCTGAAGCATGTGTGAAATGCAGTCCTCATAAAAATTTTTAACTACAGATGCACATGGAGATAGAAGTGCCATGGTGTGCGGGTGCTAGTGTAAGGCTACCTGTGAATAGATGCTACAACCTTCCTTTAGTGCCTTATTTACATGGTTTCTTTTAAATCTTCTCATCTTCTTCTGCTCAGTAAAAGAAAGAGAGGACCTCTATAATGAATAGACTAGTGCACCATTTGTTAAATGTCACATTACAAAAATAATGATTACAGAAAAGTAGAAGATAAATATTGACCATTGTTCCAACTTGTCCCCAGGTGAGGAGACCCAATTTGTTACAGTTCCAGATGATACACTTCAAACTGTTAATCACCTGGATGAGGAAGGATGAACTGACTTCCTTTCTTCATTCACCCAGTGCCTCAGTAGGTCACAAGAAGATGAGTTTCAAAGGGTCCCTTTCCTATGGATAACTTCCACACAATTTAACTAGATTTTCTTGCGATAACAGAATGGCATGTTTATTAGTAATACAAGAAGGAATAATAACATAACACACATACATAGTTTCAAAATGAGAAATGACTACCAAAAAGACAAAAGTTAGAAGATATTTGAATCAGTCTCTATGTTGTTTGTGATGTGAAACATTGATTGTTGATCAATTTTATGACCCTTGGTTTTGCAGGTTAGCCAAAATTATTTTGTCCTGTTGCTTTTGAATTGGTTTACTACCCATCTTTCAGCACTCAGAATGAGAAATTCTTTACCTGCAACACTGGGATGATGAATAGATGTATTTTCAATTGTGACTTTCACAGCACACCAGTGTACAAATCCAGGTTAGTACCTGAATACCTCAGCCACTGGGCATGCTCCCTTTTAACCCCTGCCCCTGTGTATTCTTGAAAAGGAAGCTGTGAAAGAATGTTGCCTTTACTTCCATCATGTTCACAGTCTAAGATACTCACAGAAGACTTCAGTTCAGTTTATAGTGCATTTCTCCCTTTGAAGCTTCTTTGACATCTTGAAGAGTGACATTGCAGAATTCCTCTCCAGGAAGCCATTGGCTTTACATCTGCAATCATGTTTTTGGCTGCATTACCTCTCCTTAAAAAAAAATCTCCTTAATTATAAATCCAATATGTTATAAGTGTCCAGAGTTATGATCAATGGTCATGACACCATAATTGCAGAGTTATGATGAAAACAAAATGTTCATTTAGAAGCTAATCTATAGCACTTTAAAAAAGTCAGTGTAATTACCCTCAAAGTGCATATTATGCCTGGCTGCACCTGCCTTGCAACACTGACAGCCGTTCAATTATTCAAAAACAGTAAACCATGTACTGAATTTCTGAAATAAAAACAGAAAATGCTACAAGTCTGGGAAGAACCGTGCAGAGGCAGGCAGGGAGGGTAAGTAAGAGTTAAGAAACAGCTAGAGAAGCCGACACGTCAAGGACCTGGATGCCTTGTCAAATTTAAAGTCAAATACTTATAATCAATCTTTTCTTCTCTTTCCCACCCAGTAACCAACCAAACTGATACCCTGACTGACTGTCTAACAGAAAAGCCAATTATAGGAGTTGCTGTGGGGACACTTGGGGACAATACTTGGTAATTAGGAGAAAGAAAGAGCCAACATTTGAGGTTTAGAAGTACAAGGATTCAAAACATTTACTCTTTAATGTCTTCCAAAACTGAATTGATCTGACAAACTACAATCGTGTTTGTCCTTCATAATCAAAGGTGAACATGATGTCAACTGTAATTCATTGAGTTAAGTTTCAGGTGTGATAACACATCAGAGATCTGTCATACTTTGAACTAGAACAGCTATTGACCAGCCTTAGTCCCAAGGACAGACAACACTAATTGGGGAGCCACACACAAACACTGTGCAGCAGGGGCAAAACACTGAGCAGGTGAAGACACACACAACTGCGACTGAGGAGAAAAATAATTATGGTTAGATCAATGCAGTAAGTCCTCTTGGAATTATTTAAGCCAAGAATTGAGATACATTCAACTCAAGTGAGAAAGCAGTGACCCTGATTAGCACTTTGTGCAGTGACTTCTCACCTCTCTTCTTCCCAAACCAGCTCCTACGCCTCATTCCTTTCCCTTGCGCAAACTGACTGAGAGACAGGTAGAAGAGAAGCCATGATGACAGGGAGTCAGAAGGAGTCATGAGGGAAGGAAGAACAGAGACTCTTACTTCAAACTAAAAACCTCAGACAATGAGGCACCTGGTTAAAGTCAGGCACTGGACCAGTTAAAATCAGAGACTGACCAGTGTGAGAACTGGGCAGCCTGGTGTAGAACTGGACAACTCTTCACTCTCTGTTGAACACACATGCCATTGCCCTCGACTGACAAGTAGGATTGTCCCCCTAGGAGATTGTGTGTCATTGGTCATGGATTCTGTGGGACTTTGTGTGGCTGATGAAACCGCTTCTAGAGCTACATTTCTGATCACATATTTAGCTGTTGTTTCCCAGAGGTGGAAGTAGTCCTTGGCCTTGAGATCATTGGCATTCCTTTTCCTTACTTCCTCTTACCATTAGGTATTGTCAGGAATTGTGTCATTTCATACAGATGGTTCCTCCAAATTGATTCTTCTGAATAAGGGTGTCCCATGTATTGATATCAATGTTGCATTTCTTGAGGGAAGTCTTCAGTGAGTCTTTGAAACACTTCCTTTGAAGGCACACTTCAAGCGCTTTCTTTGAGCTGGGCAATCGGAACACAGGCATCCTAAGCACATGGCTAGCACAGCACAATTATATCTTCAATGGTGGTGCTGTTAGCTGCTTCACGTTCATTGACGTTAGCATGCATATCATCCCAGCTGATGTGGAAAATATGCCTCAATCAACACTGATAACATTTATCAAGTGTCTTGTGGTGGTGACTATACATAGCCCAGGTTTCAGACCCATAAAGAAGAGTTACATAAATTTCTGGAAAAATTCAGCAGGTCTCTGCGAAGAGAAATCAAAATTAACATTTTAGATCTAGTGACCCTTCTTCAGAACTTTGTAGCAAGGAAAAGGTCAGCATATATGTAAAGATGGGATGGGGTAGGGGAGAGCAGTAAACGATAGGTAGAGGTGGACCCCAGAGAAAGAGAGAACAACGGTTGGACAGACAAAGGAATGGGCAAAGGTCAGCCTGGGAGTATCAATAGCTGTTAATTGGGACCATTAGTGGCTGACAATGGGTTGGTTGTATTTATTGATTCTTCTAGGCTGACCCGTTACCCATTCTTTTGTCTGTCCGACTGTTGATCTCTCTCTCTTTCTCTGGGCTCCTTCTCCAGCTATCGTTTACTCCTGCCCCTCCCCCCACCCCATCTTTAGTATATGTACCAACCTTTTCCAACCTATTCTGAAGAAGAGTCACTGGATCTGAAATGTTAATTATATTTTCACTCTGCAGAGACTGCCAGACCTGCTGAGATTTTCCAGCAATTTGTGATTTTTTTTTTCTGATTTCCAGCATCCACAGTTCTTTGGTTTTTTTTTTTCAGAAGAGTTGGAGGGATGGCTGCCTTATGAACAAGGTCCTTATTATCAGCATGAATGTCATAGACATTGAAGGCTTGTCATCCTTAGGTATACAAATGCTGCACTCACAGATTGAATGCAATCTTGAATCGCCAGATCGATGTCAGCCTTAGGTGAGAGGTAGCTTCCCAGGTTGGGGAAATGTTCCACATTTGGGAGGGCTTCTCCTTTAACCTTAGTGGAAGGATAGACCAGAACTTGACCTGGGATGAGTTGGTAAAGCGTTTGAAACTTCAGGAGTTTGAAGCCAGGACCAATCCTTTGGTACACTTCTGTGAAAGCCTTAAGTAAGGTTTAAAGCTTCTCTTCCACAAGGGACGTCAGTGTCATTTTCTTCTTGGGTTTCAATGATTGATGTTGAAAAGCTTTCCATCCATTTTGTAGACAATGTCCACACCACATGGAAGGTTGTTCTTGACCAGATCAAGAGTGGTGGCGATGAAGATGGAGAAAAAAAGAGTGGGGATAATGACACATCTCTGTTTGACCCCTGTCTTGGCCTCAAACGATTCTGTCATATATTACCATCATGACGGTCATCACAGACATCTTGACGTGGAGGAGATGGAGATGTGGATGAACTTCACTGGTCAGCTGACTTTTGACAAGATCTCAATATCAAACTTCCCGATTGACTGAGTGAAAAACCTTGGTCATGTAGAGTGGTCAGTGGTGTTCCTGGCATTTCTTTTAGAATTTCTCAGCTCTTTCTGAGCGGTGAAAATCATATCCATAGTTCCATAGTTTGATCAGAAGACATACTAGTTCTTAGGAAGAGTTACCTCTGAGACTAGGAGAACGCACCCTGCGAGGATTTGGGCAAAGATCTTCCTGGGGATGGAGAATAGGAAGACTCCTCGATAGTTTCCTCAGTCCACTTTGTCACCTTTCTTGAAGATGGTAATGGCAGCATCCTTGAGCTTTGCAGGGCCTTCTCCTTTGCCCCAGAACACTTGATGGAGTTGACAGATAAGCCATGCACCTCCAAGTTTGAAAATCTCTTCAGGAATCTCGTATATTCCTGCAGGTTTTCTATTCTTCATGTGTCTAATGGAGGCTTCAAGTTCTGCCATACTAAGCAGGAGTCCAAGATGTACGTGTGCTATAGGTTCAAAAAGAAACCAATTGTGGACCAATTATGTGCAAAGTTATCCCATGTCTCAAAAATGGTTGGAAACTTTTCAGTGAGACCTTCAGTGTGTCCTTGAAGTTTTTATTAGGCATCCACATGAACATTTCTCTTCAAATAACTCACCATGGATGAGGTTTTTTGGCAAGTGCTTTTCAGGCATTTGTTGTAAACCTAAATACAACTGCTGAAGCATCAGACAGAGGGGAAAAACAGTTGGAACACACTGATCAAAAGTTAATCACATCAGGAGGTCATTAGCAGATAAGGAAGTGCTAGTATCTAAGATTAGTTGAAACAATGGGAAAAGCAAAACTGGTAAACAGATGGCTCTGGAGCGCAATAACTGTTTAAGCAGTGGGTGAGCCATGTCATGTTTCGATGAGAGACTGGATAGGAGAGAAAGTTAACTTAAACATCAATCAGAAAGCAGATAGTGTACATGTTACTATCAAGGCTAAATACTGCAGATGTTGCTAAATTGAAGTCAAGATAAAATACTGTAACAAATAATGAAAGTTACCAACCTGAAGTGGTACCTGTTTCTCTCACCACAGATGCTGTCTAATCTGCTGGGTGTTCAACGTGCTCTCTTTTTAGGGATAGTAAGAACTGCTGATGTTGGAGTCAGAGATAACACAGTGTGGAGCTGAAGGAACACAGCAGGCCAGGCAGCATCAGAGGAGCAGGAAAGCTGACGTTTCGGGTCGGGACACTTCTTCAGAAATGGGCCCATTTGACTTGTGCCTTTTCTGTAATGGAACCTGAGATATCAGTAATCAAATGCTGCATCATGGCTGGATCTGTATGTATCTTCATGGAGCTAAGTGTGTGCGGCCATCCCTGCAAACCCACCGGTTAGCTGCTACTGCCTTTTACTGTGTACCACCTTATCCAGCAAGAGAGAGGGAAATGTGTCAGCAAACAGAGTGTAATATATTTGGATGATATACCTGCCACTATTGAATAGCTAAAATTCGCCCAAGCTATGAGGAATGAATGTGTGGCTTGTGACTGTGCTAGATGTGAGGAGTGAGACAGTAAAGTTTTGAACTTGAGGTTCAAGTTGTGATGGTAGAGATTGCTGGCAGACAACTGAAGGAACTGAAATGAGTGGAGCCGGTTGTGTGGCTCATGGTACAGTTGGCAGGATACAGCATGCAAAGTTACATTCACTGATCATGATCATGACCTTGTAGGTCATCTTCAAGTACTGTATCCAAATCCTTGGTGTTAGACTGCTTGCATTGATAGCAAAAGTGAAATACTACAACTGCTTTCGCAGTGTTTGTCTGGATGGCTTCCTGGCCTCTTAGGGAATCTCTCGCCTCCTGTGTACCTCATGAACCAGAACCTTTGGCACAAAATCTGAAAATTGTAGTGGCGTGCTCTCTGGTTGTCAATTCATCTTTAAGCAATTCCAGCCCCTGCAGAAGCCGGAATACACCTGATGTGCAGATTAATATTTTGCGTTCACTTCCTGTAAACATTGAGTCCCTGATGAAGCACGCAGCACTCAGCAGTGCATCCAACACTGGCAAGCATGCCATAATCAGCATAAAATAGAGCAGCGCTAAGTTTGCATTTACCTACATTATTTTGAGCAAGGCATTAATCAGACATTACATGCCAACCTTTCCAGTCTTGGGGACTATCCAATTTAATCCTTTTGTGTCTTAAATGACCATTTAGTTACCATTCACAGCAGTTCTACATGGGATCATTGTTTATTTACATTATGTGGCTAAGAAATATGCACAGTAAATAAATCACTTACCAAATGTTCTAAATGAGTCAAGATACATTGAATGTTTGTACAACATGTGCTCCATTTAAAAAATGTTTGGTGTGACAGATTGTGAATGCATATAAACATGTTCAATTTCCTTGGTGTTGTTCACAGTGAGTCAAAGTATATGTCCAGAGTATTATATCAGTTACAGCATATTGAGTATGGTTCATTTGTCTTCCTCTGACTGCTTCCTTCACCTTCTCATGGATTTTTCTCTTTTTCTAACTTGTCGAATATTAATTTTCTTCATTGCCGCTCTGGCTGACTGTATTTCTCATTGTTCCTGTCCCTCTTTCACTGTAAGTTACTCCCATCCTGGACCAGTGTCTGTCTGGTTCTTACAGGTCGACAGGATAATGAAGAAGGTGTTTGGTACACTTGCCTGTATTGGTCAGTGCATTGAG
>JAHRHZ010000062.1:39096784-39179521 GCA_024137785.1 Ginglymostoma cirratum
TCTCTTTTCACTTCAGTATGCACACTGCTTGCCATGGAAAGATAGTACAGGCAAGTTAGTGATGACAACAGGTGATAGTTCGAGATTCACTGAAATGGGTTAAAAGGACACATGGATCAGTATCTACTACGGAGCCTTAAGTGAGGGACATGGTTCTGCCCAGAGGCCTGCTGTTTGATACAAGGGGTCCTATCTTAGTTCCATTCTTCTGGTGTGAATCATGGTGCTACCTTAAGTAGTGCACAATGGCAGAGAGTCTGTGCTGGAAGCATGCAGAACAGGCAGATTGAGATCTCAATCAATCAACATGCATGATTTGATGTTAACTTTGCACTTTTCACACAACAGTCCAGCTACCAGTTGTATGCACATGCCATATTACTACAGTGAGCTAATGCTCATGATGAAGGTTGCTGCCACAATCCTCTTTCAGTGTACGAAGCCACAGGACCTAGTGTGGTAGAGAGAAACCACTTTCTGTCTCACAAGAAGTGTTTCTTGTAGTTAAAAAATACATTTTATTTCTTGTAATCAACTAGTTATTTTGATCTGCTGTTGAATCTCACTTACCTTTTCAGTAAGACTGAGGTAAAGGCATTCCTTTTTACTCAAAAGCGGGAGTTCTTTATTGTGAGCTACATGTGATGTTGAACTATATATTGGAGAGTTGTCCTGTGTGGCAAACCATTAATCGTAAATGCTACACCTCCTGAACCATGTAATTGCAAACTTTGCAGTCTGTCGACAGTGTTTTCTTAACCAGGACTCATTCTCCGACAATATAGGGACAGTCTAACTTGAAACCTGTGAGATGACCATTGTCATAAATATCAATGTGCCAAAATATATGGTTAGGTGAGATAACAAGCATGGGGCTGGATGAACACAGCAGGTCAAGCAGCATCATAGGAGCAGGAAAACTTGACGTTTCGGGCCTAAACCCTTCATCAGAAATGGTTAGGTGACCTATTTTGCTGGAACAATTCAGATTTTTTTTGCTGTAGATTGTTCTGCCTCGTTAAAATTTTTGTTTTGGCAGCTATTTAATTCCTTGTTCTTCTGATACTGCGTTCCCCTTCCACTCATTTTCTGAATATAACCCACTGTGTGACAGATGAAGCATTTACATTTAATAGCTGGGCACTGCCTGTGCCTGTGACTTTTCTGTATTCCACAGCACTGTCAAGCAAAATAGGGTGAAAATCAATTCTTAAATTGGCAAAGACAAGCAAATGCAAAGCCATTTAAAAGAATGAGTATATACAATCAAATGATTCAGCTGTGGGTAAGACTATTCTTGTAAAGTATAAACTACAGGATGAGGTCAAAATTCTTGCTCTCATCAGTTAATCTGGCCAAGGTATTTTAAAGGTGTTTTAAATGGCATTTAATGAACCAAGAAAATAATAGAACTGCCAAAACCTCTGCAGAGCTAAATGAGAAGAGATACAAGCTCTAAGTTATAGTTAGGTATCTGAGATACAGTAAGAATACTGTGAAGTGTTCAGGAACTGATATTGTCAGAACCCAAAGTACCCTTTGATCATCAGAAATAGGAGTAGGAATAGGCTATTTGGTCTCTCAACTATATTCTGCCATTCAACTTGATTATGGCTGATCTTCTACATCAATTCCAATTTCACATGGAATTCCCATATTCCTTAATACCTTTAATATTGAGAGATCTACTGATCTCTGTTTAAGCCTCCACAGCCGTTTGGTGTAAAGAGTACCAAGAAATCACTACACTCCAAGTAAAGAAATTCATCCTCATCTCAGGCCTACGTCATATTCTGAGACTGTGAACCTTGGCTCTTGATCCTGGCAATACACAATTCTTGCATCTATTTTGTTGAGTCATGTAAGAATCTTGCATGCTTCATTGAGATCACTACTCATTCTTCTAAACTCATGAGAACATAGGCTGTGTCTTCTCCATCTTTTCTCAAATGACAATCCTGCTATCTCAGGGATCAGTTTGCTGTGCAATTAGTTACAGTTGCTCTACAGTAGGAATATTCTTTCTTCAATAGCAGGACCAAAACTCCTGGCATGACCACAGACCAAACATGTCCTCAGAGTGGTCCAAAAACTAAGAATTTGCAAAAATTCATTTGCAGCCCATTTCATTCTCAAGTACTTCAATTTAAAAATAATGAGCATCACAACCTTATGCTTTAAACAGGATAAATGGTTGGTTTATTTTGCAACTATTGATTGAAGTCCATTGATGACAAATCTAATTACGTTATTCATTAACATATAGATACAAAAATTTTAAGTAAGGTTAATGGTGAAAATGAAGTCAGTCTGTGCTCTCATTGTAGGCCTGGCTTGTTTGAATAATCTCCTACAGAAGTAACGGGGTTGGAACCTTGAAGCCAAATTACAGTAGCTGTGCTGGGTTCTGCAGTTGAATAGCTGGAGATTGCTCCCACATGTGGACTGAACAGAACAGGTCCTGGGAGTGAATGAAAGTTCCTTCAATTTGCTTTTATGGCACTGCAGATTGTGGCTGTCAGTAACCTTGCATAGTAAAGCATCCTAGATGTTTTCCATATTCTTCCTGTTGAGAAGCAGTGTCTGCTTCAAAATGTTTCTTTTATAGTATCTGCACAAAACATTGTCAACAATATTTTACCGTGGTGTGTGTTGCCAATGCTGCAAAGACTAACATGCATATGCATGCATAGGTTGTGGCAATGACATCTCACTGCCGTGACTCAGCCACCTTGCCACTTCCAGATGTCCAGCTGGTCACTGTCACCTTCTTCGCTGGTAGCTACTGTATGCCCAACTCACTGCTGATCATTAATTACTGGCCTGCTTGCACTTCACAACATTACTGGACCCCCACCAACCCTCACTTTCAGCAGCATCAGCCCCCCACTCTACTGCTCCTTGTTGGCCTCATCTCTCATTGCATATCTTGCTACCTCAGACTTTGACTGAGCATACTAACCACTGAACCATTTAATGGTGGTGTTGGCTACACACACAGCTAACTTTTATACAGGTCAAAATGGCTACTATCTCAAATATGTTAAAATGATACTTCCATATTAGAAGCTGGTTTAGCCTGGGTGTGGAGTACAGACATTGTCTTTTACTCAAAGTAGCTCACTCTAAATGTTTCAGCCATTAGCTGGATGGTTCTGATTATGCCAAGCCTTGTTGAAATAGAAGGAAATATTCACATCTCCAGGGAAACATTGTCAAGGTGCTTCAATTCATCCTTTAGAATGTTCATTCGATTCAAAATGTAACTTTTGATTTCTTTTGTCAGATGCTCACAAACTGGTTTCAATACAGTAATATTGGTAGTAATGCAGCTTTTGAAAGCCATGTTGTAAGGTTGTTTGGGCTGAATCTTTTAGCGACGTGAGTGACATGGGCTAAAGTGAGATTTGTGACAAAATCAGATGCAAAGTCCATCAAGGAATATCTCAATGTCAGGAGGATCTCTCTTCGTCTTTTACACTTTTGCCGAATTAGGCAGTGATGAGTGGCTAATTAAGAGCTAATCACAACTCATCTCATGAACACAAGCCACACAACACCCCTTTCCAAACTCTCACAACCATCATCGCAACTCTCCATTCCACTTCTTGGCTATTTAGGAAGCATATAAGTGCAAGGCACATTGGTAACGATTGAAAGGCTGCTGCGGAAAAACTGTACGCACGGGGTTTGACAGGGGCCAGGCTGTATCTTAGGGCTGCTTGCCTGCTCTCTTAGCAGTCTCTCATAACAGCTCGCCAAGACTCCAAGTTAACATGTTCCAGCTGGCTGCAGAGTGAACAGACTGCATGTACAGTCAACCAGATAGTCATGTCCAAAACTGAGAAGATTCAAGGCTATGTGGGAAAGCAGAGGAGTAAGCCAGGATGCTCATGCATGGAAATTCATGGTGTAGACGTATACGGAATAGCATCAGAGGGTATGGTAGAATATGGAAGGAGGTGGGTTATTGGTAGTGACCAATATCATGGCCTCCACAGAGAGAGTATAGCAAGTAGAATGGACATCGTTAAGGTGTAGTATTGGGGCTCAGGCACAGGAAGAACAGTTGGAAACAAAGTACAATATCGTAGGTTTCCACATCAGGGTGATGGGTGAAAATGGGCTGGGATAGAGCAAGGTGAAAGTAGATTTGGAGGCTCTGGGAGGGTACTAGGGGACCCAGTGCTAACAGTGTTCACTGCCATCACTTGCTGTTCTCTAGGTGGTAACGTAACAGAAAATTAGCTCGGATTGTACCCAGGATGGGCAGAGTCACTGTTACTTTGACCAGGATCATCACAACTTGAAGTGGTCTTGGAAGGGTGGGGGTGGTGGGGCTTGTCTGGACAGCTTGTGCTGTAACATCCTGGTGCACTATGTCCTGCACATTTGGAGCAGGTAACAAGGTGCTGGGGCATGACAGCAATCAGCAGAGGAGAAGGATGAAGACATTCAGTTGGAAAGAAAGTGAACTTGTGGATGACAGAGCCTAGCTGCATCAATTATAAGGTAGACAGGAACCCATTGATACATGGTTCCAATAGATGTTGGCTGGGTGCAGCTGACCAACATGGACTGTCAAGGTCAAGTTGCCAGCTTTGGCCTGTATGTGTGAGGTGGAACCTGGACTTGTTTCCACTGTGTTCCCATTTGCTGGCTTTCAATAAAATCTTATGTTTGCATTTGTCCAAATGCTTGCTATATATGGTAATACCCTACTGGACAATGACAAGTTGTGAGTGACCACTGGGCACTGGGGAAAGAATAGTCCTCTTTACTCAAACTGAAACTTAGGGAGGATTTTTTGATGCAATGTGTTTGAGGCCAAGTAAACTGCCATGAAACAGTGATTAGTGTAAGAGACTGGAGCGAGGGAGTGTTAGCCATATGAAGGCAGTGTGACTTTGTGGCTTCTGATCTATTATACTGCCAGTGAGGGCCAATATTGGATTGCCAATGCCTGTTTGGGTGCAAAGCGGCCTCTCAAAATGATGTGGGCCACCTTTTAGCAAATATCCAGCCAGTGGCAAGTTGTTTAGGAAGTGGCACATGGTAAGTGTGGTTTTGAATCAATTGCAAAAGACAGCAACAGGGTTGGGTAGGTAGTTAACAAGGCCATTTATTAAGATACGGTGGCGGGGTTGGGGGGGGTGGTCTCACTAGGCCTCATGATTAAAATCCCTCCAAAAAACTCGGCACAACTCACACTTGACAGAAAAAAGAAGATTCAGTCTTTGTGCCCACTTTAAAGTCAGGCTGCCTTCCTTTACAAATAAAATTGGGACACACTGTAATACAGTGTAGAAAATATTCCAGATGCATCAAAACACACCAAGTGTACAGGTGCATGATTCCAAGGTGAACCAGAAAGTATAGCATAGTACAGTACAATAAACAGGGTGCTTACAACAAGTTAAAATCAGAGGAAACATCCATGAGAGTTCTGGGATACAGGCAAAGCTCCAGGTACAATCGGTCCTCTGTACACGGCAAGACTTTGACCAGCCGGAAAATGATGTTTGAGTAAAGAGGACTAAAGGAAAAAATTAATCTCAAGTGAGCTCTGAGTGAGATACAGTTAAAATCCTGGATACAATTGGAGCATTAAATACAGTAAGAGATTTGAATAAAGCCAGAACATTAGGTAGAAGCCAGGGCTTTTAAATATGTTATAATAAACACAGAAAAGTCTTAAGACAGAATGTATCTGAAGCATGTGGACTACAGAGATCATCTGTTCCATTCCTGGTCTTTGGAAAGCTCCATTTGTAGTGATTGAAACAAGGTCAGCCAAAAATAGAACTCATAACATATGAGTTCCCTGATTGGACCAGGTTAGCAACCCCAGTCAGTCAGCCATGACTGACAGATATAAGCAGGAGTGTCAGTTCACTCCAGGAGCCAGCTGTGAGCTAGCTAGATCAATGTCATGTACTATGCACATGTAAATTAAGGGTGACCCGGTGAAGGGATACTGGCCTTCGTGGAATTATTTCAGTGACAACGAGAGAAAAACATGCCCCTGAAGAGACTGGTTTGCAACAGTCATCTTTGAATTTGGGTCATCATGCCATTACTTGGGAAGCTTGGCTCATTTGAGTATATGAAAGGAATGCATTATTTATCCTGGGCAAATGACATTGGGGCAGACAAAGAGTAATGAATAATTCTCCTGAAAGCGTGTGGACCCGCAGCTTTTTCACTTATAGGAGCCTAACTTTTCCAGAGGCACCAAATACTAAAACCTTTCAAGAGTTGATGAATTTAGCTAAGGAATATTACAACCCAAACCTCTTCTAATTATGAGATGCTATAGGTTTTACTCAACAGTTCAAGAGCTGGGGAATATGTTTTGGGATTTTTGACAAGGTTAAGATGACTGGCAGAGGCATGTGATTTTGGTTTTACCCTAAGTGAGATGCTGAGGGACTGTTTGGTGTGTGGGATTAATGATGTGACCATGCAAAAGCACCTACTAGCTAAAGTCCAACTAGACTTCAAAGAGGCACTACAACTGGCTTTATCATTGTAAAATGTGGCAAGTGGAGTATAAAAGTTACAGGTATGCTGACAGAAGAATACACCCTCACCAGTCTGACAAAGGTTGGGGAACACCACTTGAGTGAAGGCAGTTGCGTAGCCTTACTCAGGACATATTCTGAACAGAAGGGCCCAAGGTTACTCCACAGGAAAATCACAAAGTAAAGCCAAACCTCGGTCAAACAGTCAAAATTTTCTCAAGAATCCGGGTCAGCAGGCCATTGTAGTTGCTGCTGATATGCAGACTCAAGACACCAAAAGAGTCCCACTAGGCCTGAATTGAGTATGACAATTCCTAGGCCAGTATCCATGAGAGTGCATACTCTGTAAAGTAGACCTACATCTGGTTTGGAACAGTTAAGTTGCTTAGCAACATCCAAATCAGAACCGATCTGGTTTAATGGCCACCTAGTTCTAGTGGGGCTCGATACTTGTGTGCAGCTGTATCAGTGATTGCAAAGCCAATCTTTACCAAAATTCGCTCTGAACTCCAACCCTTAAGTTTGCATAAGACCTTGGCCAGACTGAGAACGTATACTGGGGAACCCTGACAGATTAAGGGTACAAATTTGGTTCCGGTCTCTTATGAGAAGTAGCTGGTTCAGTTACCACTGATTGTAGTGAAAGGTTTTGGCCCAAGCTTGATGGGGCAAAATTGGTTGAGAAAGATTCAACTTGATTGGTTCAACATTTTCCAATGTGAAAATGGTTGCCTGAATGAAGTTCTAATTAAATACCCACAGGTTTTTCAGGGAAGTCTAGAGACTATCAATGGACCCAAGGACACCTTACTTGTTGACCAAGAAGTAATTCTACAATCTGAAATGCCCGCCCAGTGCCATTTGCCTTACGTGCAAATGTAGAGGCATAAATCGAGAGGCTAGAAAGCGAAGGAATCATCAAACCAGTCCAGTTTGCAGAATGGGCAGCACCAGTTGTACCGATTGTGAAACTGAAAGGGTCAGTTTACCTTTGTAGGGATTTCAAACACACAGTGAACAACTATACGAGACTGCCATTTGGAGTATCATCAGCCTGTGCCATTTTCCAGCAGATGATGGAGAACATTTTACAATGCTTACCCCAAGTCGCCATTTATCTGGATGACGTGCTAATAACCAGAAAGAACAATAAAGAGCATTTAGAGAACTTGGACATAGTAGATAAATGTTTCTTCAAGGCAGGGATAGGCCTTAGGAGGGGATAAATGTGTGTCCTAGGCACCCCAAATGACCCACGTAGGCCACACAGTTAACAAGATCAGGTTACACCCGTTGGAAGCTAAAGTGAAGGCAATCAAAGGTATCTCAGCTCCCACATCTGTACTGGAGCTTAAGTCTTTCCTTGGGTTGGTGAATTATCATGGAAAATTCATACATACCCTGGCTTCCACCTTGGCATCCTTGTACCTGCCGTTGATAAAAGGTCAGCCTTAGAAATGGTCTCATAGCCAAAACATAGCCTTTATTAAAGTGAAAAAGCAGCTATCATTGTCTGAGGTGTTGGCATACTACAATCGCAAGCAAGATGTGGTGCCGATATATGATGCCTCCCTGTACGGTATCTGGGTAGTGTTGGCTCACCAGTTGCCCAGTGGAGAAGGACACCTGGTAGCGTATACTTCCCAGACTTGGCTGATGCTAAATGAAAGTACCCCCAGACAGAGAAGAAAGGTTTGGCGGTCATCTTTGGTGTGAGAAAGTTCCACCAATACCTTTACGGATATAAAGTTGTAATAGTAATGGACCACAAATACCTGCTAAGACTACTTAAAGAGGATAGGCCTGTGCTGCCCATAGTATCAGGTCAAATTCATAGAACATAGAACAATACAGCACAGAAAAGGCCCTTCGGCCCTCGATGTTGCGCCGACCTGTGAACTAATCTAAGCCCATCCCCCTACACTATCCCATCATCATCCATATGCTTATCCAAGGACTGTTTAAATGCCCCTAATGTGGCTGAGTTAACTGAGTTCAGTGACGGGCTCTTATTCCGAGTAAGTATAATCACAAGCTGGAACACCGTCCCAGAGGCCAAGTGGCAAATGCGGATATCCTGAGCCATTGGCAGATACACCAGCAGTGTTGCCACCACTAGAAGACTCCAATCTGCTTTTAAACTTTTTGGACACTCTTCTGGGCATTACTGACAATACCAGACGGTGGATATGAAAATGTCCCATTCTGGCAAAACTAAAACAACTGGCGGTGATGGGGAAAACAAAAGTGCCATCACAACAATAAGTGGAACCTTTCTGGACCAGGCAAGACCAAGTCACCACAGAGTATAGCATATTATTATGGAGAGCAAGAGGGATTACCCTAAGCAAAGGTCACTGCCAGATATTGGCTGAACTCCAAATGGTAATGCAAAGGTTAGAAAGACAGCGCTCCTCACTATACAACCCAAACTCTAGGTCTGCTATATAGATTAAACCTTCATGATAATCAAATGCACAAGACTAGAAGAAACCCAATGAGATATAAACAACATCCTCACCAGAATAACATTCACAAAAGAAGAAGAGAACAATAACCAGCTACCCTTCCCAGACATAGTGGTAGAATGTAAGGACAATGGGGAACTCCAGATTAACGTACACAGAAAGACCACACGTACGGACCAGATACTTAATTACACCAGCAACCACCCCAACACCCATAAATGGAGTATTCAAACAAGCCACAGCACACTGCAGCAACCCGAAATTGCACAAAGCACAACAGGAGCACTTATATGGTGTTTTTAAAAGGAATGGATAGCCAAAAAGCACAATCTGCCGTTACCTCTGTGACAGACTGCAACAAAAGGAAACAATATAGCCAGACATCCTACCCTACATCAAAGACATATCAGAGATGACCACAAGACTAATCAGACCCCTCGGTATCAGGGTGGCCCACAAACCAATAGCCACCCTGCAACAGCTACTGATGAACTTAAAGGATCCCTTACCACAACCGGCAAAACTAACATAACATACTAAATACCATGCAAGGGCTGTGAGAAACATTGCATAGGCCAAACTGGAAGAAAACTGACAATAAAGGACACACAAACACCAACTAGCCGCCAGGAGACACAACCAATTCTCACTGGTCTCAATGCACATAGACAAAGAAGGACATGAATTCGACTGGGATAACACATCTGTAATAGCACAATCCAAACAGAGACATGCCAGGGAATTCCTGGAGGCCTGGAATTTCAACAGCAAACACGTTGAACCAGACCTGATATACAAACCACTGAAAAACAGAACCAGAAGTAATGCTAACCACCCCAGCAAACCGAGGCATATAAATAACAAGCGGGACAGAACACCAGCGCTTCACCAGAGGCGCACTGATGATGTTACCTCACAGGGTGACGAAACATCTGTAATCATACACAGCAGCTCAGCGAGCAAGTCTACAACCCATTCACCAGGGTCATCTAAGGGTTTCCAAAATGAAGGTGTTGTCAAGGAGTTATGCCAGGTGACTAGGATTGGATGCTGACATGCTTAAAGTGCCAACAAGGAAAGAAGTTATTGTCAGCAATTCCCCCACATTCATGGAAATGGACAGGTAAACTGTGGACTTGGTTACACATCGACAATGCCTGTCCTTTCATGAGCTCTCTGTTTTTAGTCATTGTGGACACCCATTCAAAATGGTTGGAAATGTACAGAGTTCATTCGTCAAGGATGACGATTGAAAAGTTGCAAGCATCTGTTGCAATGCACGGACACCCAGAGGCGTTGGTCATAGACAATGGGCCATCATTTACCAGTAGGGAATTCTAATGGCATTTGGCATGTAAGGACAGCTCCATACCACCCTTTGTCCAACATCTGATGGAAAGAGCAGTCCAAATTTTGAAGGCAGGCTTAAAGAAACAACCTACACCTTCTCTCAATACCACACTGTCCCAGTTCCTGTTTGATTATAGAACCACCTCTCGCACAACACTAATGAGGAGAAGACTCCACATTGGGTTAAATCTGATCTTCCCAGACCTGGGAGTGGAGGGTGAAACAACATTAGGAACTCCAAGTTCTAAGTGAGGGAGACAGTTTACTTCATGGGACGAAGTTTGATGTTGAAACCTTGGGAACAGTCTTGCATGGGTAAGAGGCATGGTCGAGTGAGGTCAGGTCCTGTGACTACAAAGTTCAGGTAGGGGAGGCGGTCCTTAACAAACCCGTGGACCACATAGAAACTGCAACCTCGTAAATGGGGCAGGAGCAATACAACCCGGCCTCTCAGACCAACCGGCAAGGCTATCAGTACCTGTTCTAATAAAGGCTGTTATTATTTGTGATGTAAACTATACCCCCTTTAAAATGTATGTTAATTCTGGAGGGACTAAAACTTCGTCCCAAACCAGAGCTAGACTTGTTCGAAGAGTATAATGCTGCATTCCAGGTGAAGTGACTACTAGCAAAATAGCTACTTGTAATACATTGTCTGACACACTTCACACTTCTCTGGAGCCAATGGGATTTGAGCCTTGGCCTGCTGGCGTGGACGTAGGGAAACCACCACTGCACCAGAACAGCTCCTTCTATTAATAGAATATATATCCAACTCCAAAGTGCTGGAAATGTGCAAATAACAGGATGAGCATCAGAGCAGCATTCCTGAAAGTCTATCAAATACGCTGAATTATTTTTGACTACGTTAAATCTGCAGAAAAGAAGGATAAATTCCATTCACAACTCAAACCTGGGAAGCGTTTTAGTTCACAACGTTTGATTGTCTACAGACTTTGAATTATCAGCCTTGACTGAGGTGATTTGGAAAGTGAATTCTCAAGAGAGTTACCATAACAGGATTCTGAAAAATGTTATTCAGCAGGAAATCAGTACCTCACCCAAGCATACTGCCCAGGTGCTTAACGGCCTGGTGTGGCAACTGCTCTGCCCAGGACCACAAGAAACTACAGAAGGTGGTGTGCACAGCCCAGACCATCACGGAAGCCAGCCTTCCATTTATGGACTCTATTTACATGGCTCACTGCTGCGAAAAGGCAGCCAACATAATCAAAGACCCATCGCACCCTGGTAATGACCTCCTACAACGTCTTCTGTCAGGTAGAAGATACAGAAGCCTGAACACACGCACATGCAGGATCAAGAACAGCTTCTTTTTGGCCAATACTAGATTGTTGAATGGCCTCTAGCCTCAAATAATGTAACCTGCAATGTAACCTATATGCCTCTAAGTCTTTTTGATCTGTACGTCCTTTGCTTGCTGTGACCCACCTGTACTGCTCGTAAACAAAGCTTTTCACTGTACTTCGGTACACGTGACAAAAAGAAATCAATCAATCAATTCTGAAATGAACTCCTACCATAACTCCTAACAATAAGTGTTTTGCATATTTATTTATGATTGAAGCAGAGTAAGGGGCTGAAGGCACGTACAATAAGCTATACCAAAGAGGACTAATGAGGTAGCACACATCCGCAGATGTCAACCAACTGGATGGTTGCCCCTGGGATCATCCCGAAACAAAAACATGTAAAGAACAGACATACTTCACATTAAAATCGTTTTACTGAAAATGTGCATATTTTCAGCAAATATTGCACATACCACAATGCCTGAACGTGATACTTTGCTACTCTTATCCTGATCTTGATGCTGCACTGAGATCATAAAAACAAAGGCTGAGCTGCCATTGTCTTCGACTGTGGTCTTGTATCGTGAAGTTCCTAGAACCAATAAACCCAAAGTTCACGGTGCTAAAGTTTTCAGAAGAGAGTTCCGCATTTTGTATTTGGCTGTCTACAGGCTTTGGAACTGAGAGATAAATGCCTGTATTCACTATCACTTTCCAGTTTAATCCCAAACATGTGAAAACAAATATCTAGCCTGACGCGCTCAGTGCTTTCCTAAGGGAACGTTACATTGTCAAGGATGCTATTTTTCAGATGAATGTTAAGCTGAGGCACTATTTGCTTTCTCAGATTTTTGTAAACTATTCAACGGCACTCTTTGAAGAAAAGCAGGGGAGTTACCACTGGTGAATAGTGATCCCTTGATCAACATAACTAAAATAGATTACCACATATAACAAGTTGTGTAGCTGGATGAACACAGCAGGCCAAGCAGCATCATAGGAGCAGGAAAGCAGGAAAGCCTCTCCACCTATCCTCTCCTCTATCCATCTTCTATCCACATCCCCCTCTCTCCCTATTTATTTCAAAGAACAAAGAACAAAGAAAACTTACAGCCCAGGAACAGGCCCTTCGGCCCTCCAAGCCTGTGCCGATCCAAATCCACTGTCTAAAGCTATCGCCCAATTCCTAAGGATCTGTATCTCTCTGCTCCCCACCTACTCATGCATCTGTCCAGACGCACCTTAAATGAATCTACCGTGCCTGCCTCTACTACCTCTGCTGGCAACGCGTTCCAGGCACCTACCACCCTCTGTGTAAAGTACTTTCCGCGTGTATCCCCCTTAAACTTTTCTCCTCTCACCTTGAACGCGTGACCCCTCGTTATTGAATCCCTCACCCTGGGAAAAAGCTTATCTCTATCAACCCTGTCTATACCCTTCATGATTTTGAAGACCTCAATCAGGTCCCCCCTCAATCTCCTTTTTTCTAATGAAAACAAGCCTAACCTACTCAACCTCTCTTCATAGCTAGCACCTTCCATACCAGGCAACATCCTCGTAAACGTTCTCGGTACCCTCGCCAAAGCTTCCACATCCTTTTGGTAATGTGGCGACCAGAACTGTACACAGTATTCTAAACGCGGCCGAACCAAAGTCTTGTACAATTTTAACATGACCTGCCAGCTCTTATACTCAATACCCCGTCCGATGAAGGCAAGCATACCATATGCCTTCTTGACCACTCTATCCACCTGTGCAGCCACCTTCAGGGTACAATGGACCTGAACTCCCAGATCTCGCTGCTCATCAACTTTTCCCAAGGCTCTTCCGTTTACAGTATAGTTCACTGTAGAATTAGACCTCCCAAAATGCATCACCTCACACTTGCCCGGATTGAACTCCATCTGCCACTTCTCCGCCCAACTCTCCAGTCTATCTATATTCTCCTGTATTCTTGGACAATCCCCTATGCTTTCTGCTACTCCCCCAATCTTCGTGTCATCTGCAAACTTACTGATCAGACCACTTATGCCCTCTTCCAGATCATTTATGTATATCACAAACAACAGTGGCCCCAGCACTGATCCCTGTGGAACACCACTGGTCACCTTTCTCCATTTTGAGAAACTCCCTTCAACTACTACTCTCTGTCTCCTGTTGCTTAACCAGTTCTTCATCCACCTAGCTAGAACACCCTGCACACCATGTGACTTCACTTTCTCCATTAGTTTACGATGGGGAACCTTATCAAACGCCTTACTAAAGTCCATGTAGATGACATCTACAGCCCTTCCTTCATCTATCAACTTGGTCACTTCCTCAAAGAACTCTATTAAGTTAGTAAGGCATGATCTCCCCTGCACAAAACCATGTTGCCTATCACTGATAAGCCCATTCTTTTCCAAATATAAATAGATTCTAACCCTCAGTACCTTCTCCAGCAACTTTCCCACCATTGACGTCAGGCTTACTGGTCTGTAGTTACCTGGAATATCCCTACTACCCTTCTTGTACAGGGGGACAACATTAGCAACTCTCCAGTCCTCCGGCACTTCACCTGTGTTTAAGGATGCTACAAAGATATCTGGCAGGGCCCCAGCTATTTCCTCTCTCGCCTCCCTCAGCATCCTGGGATAGATCCCATCCGGTCCTGGGGATTTGTCCACCTTAATATCCTTTAGCCTACCCAACACATCTTCCCTCCTTATGTCAACGTGATCCAGAGTAAACAAACTTCTATCTCTAATCTCAACATTCATCATGTCCCTCTCCTCAGTGAACACTGATGCAAAGTAATCATTGAGAATCTCACCCATTTTCTCAGGTTCAACACAAAACCTTCCTTCCTTATCCTTTAGTGGACCAACCCTTTCTCTAGTTACCCTCCTGCTTCTTATATATGAATAAAAGGCCTTGGGATTCTCCTTAATTCTGTTCGCTAAAGTTATTTCATGACCCCTTTTAGCCCGCTTGATTCCTCGTTTAAGATTGGTCCTACTCTCCCAATATTCCTCCAAGGACCGTTCTGTTCTTGGCTGCCTGGACCTTATGTACGTTTCCCTTTTCCTCTTGGCTAGTCGCACGATTTCTCCTGTCATCCACGGTTCACGAATCTTTCCTTTCCTATCCCTTGTTTTCAAAGGGACATGCCTATCCTGCACTATCTTCAACCTATCTTTGAAAGCCTCCCACATATCAAATGTGGACTTCCCTTCAAATAGCTGTCCCCAATCCACATTTCCCAGCTCCTGCCGAATTTTGATATAATTGGCCTTGGCCCAGTTTAGTATTCTTCCCTTAGGACCACTCTCATCTTTGTCTACGAGTATTCTAAAACTTACAGAATTGTGGTCACTATTCCCAAAGAAATCCCCCACTGCAACTTCTACCACCTGGCCTGGCTCATTCCCCAACACTAGGTCCAATATGGCCCCTTCCCTAGTTGGACTATTGACATACTGCTCTAGAAAACTTTCCTGGATGCTCCTTACAAATTCTGCCCCATCCAGACCTCTGACACTAAGTGTATCCCAGTCAATGTTGGGAAAATTAAAATCTCCCATCACCCCCACCCTGTTACCTCTACATCTTTCCATAATCTGTCGACCTATTTGTTCTTCTACCTCACGCTCACTGTTGGGAGGCCAGTAGTACAGCGCCAACAATGTAACTGTACCCTTCTTATTTCTCAGCTCTACCCATAATGCCTCACTGCTCAAGCCCTCCATAGTGCCCTCCTTTAGCACAGCCGTGATATCATCCCTGACCAGCAATGCAACTCCTGCCCCCCTTTCACTTCCCTCCCTGTCCTGTCTGAAGCATCTATATCCTGGGACATTTAGTTGCCAATCATCCCCTTCCTTCAACCAAGTCTCTGTGATCGCAATAACGTCATACTCCCAGGCACTAATCCAAGACCTAAGTTCGTCTGTCTTACCCACTATACTCCTTGCATTAAAGTATATGCACTTCAGACCACCAGTTCCTTTGCGTTCATCTGCTCTCTGCCTACTCTTCCCCTTGGTAATGCTAACTTCATGATCCTTACAGTCTCTAGTTTCCACCTCACTGTCTACTAGTCTTCTCCTCTGGTTCCCAGACCCCTGCCACATTAGTTTAAACCCTCCCCAACAGCCCTAGCAAAAACACCCCCGAGGACACCAGTTCCAGTCTGGTTCAGGTGTAGACCATCCAATTTGTAATCGTCCCACCTTCCCCAGAACCGGTCCCAGTGTCCCACAAATCTGAACCCCTCCCTCCTACACCATCCCTCAAGCCACGTGTTCATCCTGCCTATTCTTTCATTTCTACCCTGGCTAGCACGTGGCACTGGTAGCAACCCTGAGATCACTACCTTTGAGGTCCTCCTCTTTAACTTCTCTCCTAGCTCCCTGAATTCTGCTTTCAGGACCTCATCTCATTTTTTACCTATATCATTGGTGCCTATATGCACCACAACAACTGGCTGGTCACCCTCCCTTTTCAGAATGCTCTGTAGCCGATCGGTGACATCCCTGACCCGAGCACCTGGGAGGCAACATACCATCCGGGAGTCCCGTTTTCGGCCACAGAACCGCCTATCTACTCCCCTTACAATAGAATCCCCTATGACTATGGCCCTATGAGTCTTTTTCCCGCCCTTCTGAACAGCAGTGCCTGCCATGGTGCCATGATCCGGGCAACTGCTGCCCTCCCCTGGTGAGCCATCTCCCCCAACAGTATCCAAAACGGTATACCTGTTTTGGAGGGAGATGACCGCAGGGGACACCAACACTGCCTTCCTGCTCTTTCTCTGCCTTTTGGTCACCCATTCACTGTCTCCCTCAGCAATCCTAATCTGCGGTGTGACCAATTCACTAAACGTGCTATCCACGACCTTCTCAGCATCGCGGATGCTCCACAGTGAGTCCACCCGCAACTCCAGAGCCGTCATGCGGTCAAACAAGAGCTGCAGCTGGACACACTTCCTGCATGTGTAAAATCAGGGACGTCAGTCACGTCCCTGATCTCCCACATCAAGCAAGAGGCACATGCCACGGGTCTGAGGTCCCCTGCCATTGTAAGCCTTATCTCTGACTCAACTAACTAATACCAAACAATGCACTTAAATATATTAAAAAAAAAGAAAAAAAAACCTCTTCAGAACAGTCTTCCCCTCCCCCATTTCTGATGAAGGATCTAGGCCCGAAACGTCACTCCCAAAACCAGCCCAGCTCATCTCCGCCTCCCTAACCTGTCCTTCCTCTCACCCATCCCCTCCTCCCACCTCAAGCCCCACCCCCATCTCCTATCTACTAACCTCTTCCCGCCCCCTTGACCTGTCCGTCCTCCCTGGACTGACCTATCTCCTCCCTACCCCCCTACCTACACTCACCTTTACTGGCTCCATCCCCGCCTCTTCGACCTGTCTGCCTCCTCTCCACCTATCCTCTCCTCTATCCATCCTCTATCCGCCTCCCCCTCTCTCCCTATTTATTTCAGAACCCTCTTCCCCTCCCCCATTTCTGATGAAGGGTCTAGGCCCGAAACATCAAAAGCTTTCCTGCTCCTATGATGCTGCTTGGCCTGCTGTGTTCATCCAGCCCCATGCTTGTTATCTCGGATTCTCCAGCATCTGCAGTACCTATTATCTCTAGATTACCACAGTGCTGTTTACTAAATCTCATCGTAAATAAATTGGCTGTAGTGTTCTCTCCATCCAGATGAACTCCCAAGCCATTGTACACAGCCACAGAAGGGTCTAGGCCCAAAACGTCGGGTTTTCCTGCTCCTGTGATGCTGCTTGGCCTGCTGTGTTCATCCAGCCCCATGCTTGTTGTCTCGGATTCTCCAGCATCTGCAGTACCTTTTATCTCTCACACCGTCACCTTGCTATCTCACATGGTTAATTACTCCCCTTTCCACTCCCTCAAGTCTCCCTGATGCAGTCTTGAGTGGCACTGATGGACAGTTGGTTTAACCATTCACATAAAATACTTACAGGTCCTGCTAAATCTGCTCACTATACCATAGGGGAGTCCAAAGGTAAGCCTCTTCTTTATTTCACTGCAGTAAGTTGATTTCCTATACACATCTTCTTTGTCTCCTCCTCTCTCACTTACAACAATAACGTAAGGAGCTTGTTCATGCGCTGTACTGTTCTATGTTCTATGTTCTAAAAGGATTGCAGCGATTCAAAAAGGCAGTTCAGATAACCTTCTCAAGAGAAGCTGGGAATGGTTAGAGACAGCTAGTTAGCAACATGTACATCCTATGAATAAACTCATTAAAGATGAGGATCTAATTATCAGTCTTTGACATTCAATGACATTACCAGCGACGCTTCTGCAAAGCCCTAGAAATCCAATGGTAAGGTGACTGCTCTAAATCAGTTTCCACCCTCAGTCCAACATCCCCGGCATAGTAGCACTGATTACTGACAATTAGCTGCATCTGATAAGTCACATTGTTCACACACCTGGTACAAGACTTCCCAAGCAAGCTCTCTCTAAGCTTCAGCATATCAAACAGCTAGCAGCAGGACAGAGGAAATGCTTCAAGGATGTTCTTAAAATCTCTGTGAAATGATCTACACATATTCATGAGAATCTCTTGTTCTAGATTGTTAGAATTAGAGAAGAAGCATCTGCAATGATGCCAGCCTTCTTCAGTATCTCTAATAGGCCCAGGTGGAGGCCCAGCACAAACAGAGAAGGTGCATGTGAAAATACAAGATACCAACCTCTCACCTCTTCAAACCTGCTCACCTGTAGCAGGGTGTGTAGATTCAACTTTGGACTGTTTTGACACCTTAGGCCCAACAATTGCAGAGTTGAAGGGAGTAACCTGCTATTTTGAGGAACAGACTAAGAAGAGGTGGAACAGAAGTAGGCCTTTCTGCCCATCAAGTCTGTGCTACCATTCAATTAGATCATAAAGCCTTTTCCTTTAGGATGGCATAGTGGCTCAGTGGCTAGCACTGCTGCCCTACAGACCCAGAGATGCAGGTTCAATTCCACGCTTGGGTGACTGTCTGTGTGGAGTTTGCATATTCTCCCTGTGCGTGAGTTTCCTGCCACAATCCAAAGATATGCAGGTTAGGTGGATTAGCCATGCTGAAGTGTCCAGAGATGTGCTGGTTAGGTGGATTAGGCATAGGCAATACAGGGTGGGATGCTCTTCAGCAGGTTTGTGTAAACTTGATGGGCTGAACGGCCTGCTTCTACACTGTAGGGATTCCAACAAAAATCCATCAATTTCAGTTTTGAAGCTTTAATTGACTGATCCTCAACACAGCTTTTCCCTTTTCAATGTACCCTTTGTCTGAAGAGACACTTTTTGTCCAAGGAGGCATTTTCCAATATCATCCTGAATTGATCGTAAATTGATATTTTTACTATCATCCAATTTTGAATGGCATGTACCAAAGGGCTAATTAGAAGAGAAAGATGAAAATAAGGAGGACTTTTAAAAATAGGATAAACATAATGCTTCTGTATACACCAGATGTCCTTTCTATCAACTACCCCGGAAGTGTATTAATGAGCTGTTAACAGAAATCTGTGCAAAGGAAAATCTTTTCATACCTTGAATGGTAACTTTATCCTAAATGCTTTTTCACACCTTCTGTTGATAATTATTCCTGTTTGCACCTTGTATGCAGCCCATCCAACACCTGTTCTGTAGTAATATCATCTGCCAGCTTTCTGTCTTCACTTATATTCAGTTCCGGGTTTTTCTTTTAAGTTTAAATAGAACTGGGATTTGTGGACTTTAGGAGACCCATTACGTGACCAGGAATGCTTAAAAGAAACCTACATCTTTACATTAACTTTTACAATAATTGTTTTTCTCCTCATGCTATTCTGTCAAATGCAAACTTTCCTAAATTTGAACATTACAATATTTTGATATGTCCTTGATTATGGCTTTCTCATCTTAAGTCGCAAATCTTTTTATTGAAATGTTTAAAAATGAAATGAATAAAATTCAATCAGTTGCATTTGGAATGGTTACAATGAAGTTGCATTCCCTGCATGAAGACCTAACCCTGACCCCATCGCAGATATCCCAATGATTGATGTTTCCTTGTGAAAAGTCACGTTTGACATCTGAACTAATTCTGTGCTTATGTAACACAAACACATGTCATATTACCTGCTTCAACTCATCTAACTCACAAAGTCTCTTCACATGGACAAAATCTAACACTTCCCTTATTTTAAACTGCTTGTCATAGAAAAATTATTACTTTGGCTTGTGAATTATTCAGATCTTGTCTCAATTAGTCCAAAAATATTTCACACCTTTCTTCCCACTCCTGTTTCCTTTTTCCATTCCTGTTTACAATTTGTTTATTTGTAGCATGTTAGTTTCGGTGAAGTGTCATGTTGCCTTCCCTTTTCCTAGAACCTACTGGATCGGCTAATCATGTCTTACTATGGAACAAAAATTATTTTACCTATTCAGAGATAGTAAGAACTGCCGATGCTGGAGTCTGAGATAACACTGCGTGGAGCTGGAGGAACACAGCAGGCCAGGCAGCATCAGAGAAGCAGGAAAGCTGACGTTTCGGGTCGGGACCCTTCTTCAGAAATGGGGGAGGGGAAGGGGGTTCCACCTCTCCGCTCCTCCCACCTTACTGACCAATCCCCACCATTACCTAGCTAAACTCACCTTTATTAGCTTCATACCTGCTTCCTTGATCTGTCTGTCTTCTCTCCCACCCTATCCGCTCCACTATCTACCTGCTATCACTGCCCCCCGCTTTATTTATTTCCCAGCTCCTTTCCCCCCTCCCCATTTCTGAAGAAGGGTCTCGACCCGAAACATCAACTTTCCTGCTCCTCTGATGCTGCCTGGCCTGCTGTGTTCATCCAGCTTCACACTGTGTTACCTATTTTACTTATTACTGTGTCCACATATATCAGCTATCTTCTCTGAAACTAGTCTTTTGGCTTTTCTGAACAGCAACTTCTATTGTTTTAAGCCAATTTCAAAAGCTCTCTGTTTTCTTGAGAACTTTGTTACTTCTTAACCATTTAAGTCATTCTGCCAAGATATATTTATCCTTACACATGACCTGTTAACCAGGAAGATGGAGTTGTTTATCGAATAATCTGTAATACTGTTTTGTAATGATACCGAGTTGATGGACCAAGTCCAACTCATCTTCTTTCACTTGCTTTGTTTCCCAAGGCTGCTAGACTAGATTAAAAGTAGAAACCCTGTAAAGATCAAAGGACTTGGTATTATTCCAACTGAGCAAGTCAAATCCTAGAATGAAATCTGGTTTTACAGACTTTGTTTTGTTCATTTGATTGTCAGTCACTGAAACATAGGGCTAATAATTCCCAGCCCTTGAATGATATTGGCATGTTAGTTGGGAAAAATTGGTGAGATTGTAAAAATGAGATTCTCAACTTCTAAGGGTTTTGTGTAGGGGGACACTGGCAAAGTCAATGTTTGGGATCAGAGGCAGCATGCTGTGATGTAGAAGTGATAACAATTGTGAAGGGGGCAACTTATTGTATAAGGGTGGGAAAAGACCGATCATGGGAGGGCAAGGGGCGCTGTGAGAGGGGAGGACATCAATGGCCAGTTGGCTTCAATGGGGTAACAGTGCATGACTATGTTTGGCATGATTAAGCTGTATCCCCGGGACTCCGGGCATCCATCAGGAGATGAGCAGTTAATGAAAAGGGAATGTGGGAAGATCAATGCTGATGGGGTTGCTAGGGACGGCAAGGCAGAAAGGAACTTGTGGGTTTGTGGGCTGGAGCGTGGGGTGGGGTGGGTGGGCTGAGAGGCTGAGATTGAAACTCACTCCGAGAGTTGTGTTGCCTTCCATCCTCAACCGAATCATGACAATACGGTGAAAACCACACTGAGCATGGGCAGAGGTAAATGTTTTCTTCGCTCTGAGAAAGGACGATCCATTTTAGTGCATTGTGATAATCTTTAAAGTGCAATAGCACCAAACAGACAGGTCAGGTGAAGGACATCTGTGATCTGTGTATGGACATTGCACATTAACCTACCATGACAACTAAACGACTGAGCCACAAAAACTCTTGACCACATTATTCAGCATTACAGATTAATCCTATTAATAGCTGTGAGATACAAGTGATGTGTGCACTACTGTGGTGCCATGGTAGAGTCCTTACCTCTAAGCCAGTAGGCCTGTGTTCAATTTCTATCTGCTCCAGAGGTGTGTTATTTTGTCCCTGAACAGAATGATTATGAAAACATCTACAAGCAATGTCTTCTGGGCTGGAAGGATTCACCCATGTTTCGAAAGGATCAATAACTTTCCAAGCTTCCAAAGCCAGCAAAAGGTGCAGGAGCTGTTCATTTCAAACTTGGAACATAGAATATCTGCTCCATTATCCTATATGTAGTGCAGTCTTCCTTGGGTACTGTGTCTGGTGTGAGAGCAACATTCCATCTAAGTCACTTCAATGTTCTGCACACGAGAATAGGCATCAGCGTACAGATTACAGCATTAACTTCTGGTTCAGGAAGTCACTAAATGCACAGGGCTCAGAGGATCTGCACAGCTAGTAAGGAATGCTGAGCTAGAGGTCCTCATTATTGCTGCCATATGTACCAGTTGCTGCTGTATGTGTGCCAAAAAGCTTGAGTAACAGACATTGTGTACAACATCCATATAGAGGACTCCTTGTTGGGGGCCCCAGTGTCTGGAGGATGCTGTCCAAACACTATTTGTGAGTGCAGGAACTGCTGAATGATCACCTTATTGAGCACTGCTTTGCTTCTCATATTTCCCACCTTAATTCATTGGAACCTCCCCCTATGGATCCAGGCACAGAAGCTGTGGTTGTTCCTGCGTATGAAGGGCTGTTACATGAATAGATGAGGAACAGATGCATTGGGAAGCTCAGGACCAGCCTTAATTGGTACCTGACATCGGTCGGGGGGGGGGAGCTTTCCATTGCCCCCATGATACAGCAAAGATACAGGACAGCCACAGTTACTCATCACCCATGAAATGTCACGCAGTTGAGAATGGGCCAATGGTGCCAAACTTGGTCCAAATGCAGCAATCAGAATGCCAAGTCATGTTGTCCTCAATATCTGCAAAGCAACATTTTCTTCCACTGGGACTATTGAGGGCACCTCCATGTCAGATTTCCATATAGGTAATGTCGGGAGGTCAGTACCAACATGGTCCATACAAGGGATGTACTTGATCCTCAGAATCCCTGCACTGGACAACCAGAAGATACACCGAGCCTATGGGATGGATGACTAAGATCCACCAGTGCCACAGCATTGTGACGAGTAGGAAAATGAGAACATTTCTCCAGACAAAACAATGCCTTCAGCATCACACAGAGCAGCAGTGTTGGCCAAAGCAACGCAGGCAGTACACTTTTCTGAATTTCATTCAGTGGAATTGAGTTGTGTGAAGTTATTATTCATTGATTGTAAATGTACTAATACTCGTAAGACCAGCATCCCCTTTGTAATCCCAACTGCAACTGCAGCTAATGGTTTGATCTTTCTTTGCCATTCATGCTGTTTAATAGAGGTTAAGTTTACAAACAGAGGGAAGCCTTGACAACATTAGATTCTCCCTCATTCAATCAGAAAGTTTATGTGAGGATTGGCACTATGGAAAGGATGGTAATGGATCAGGCAGGGTAAGAACAGTGTAGGAACATAGGAACAGAGTAGGTCATTTGGCCTCTCAAGTCTGTTCTGCCATTCAATGAGATCATGGATGATCTGTGGCCTAACATAGCCCTAAATACCTTTGCTTAACAAGAATTTACCTCAGATCATGTGACACTCCATCTTCATTCCTACAGTTACATCTAATGATAACATTTGCTCATAGAGCTGTTGAGGTTATATTTGCATCTATTTAAATATGAGATAATGCTTTTACAATTAAGTGTCAACCATGTGCCCTCATAAAGGTCAAAATTGCCCTTTGACTCCCTATATCTAGGTGCAGTTCTGTGTCCACAGCCAGGTTGGAGGGACCTTGTCCCGTATTGAAGCCTGTTGGCCTGAAAGTTTTGATCAGGCAAGCCCAGGGGCATTTGTAGCTAGAAGGCCTAGATATTCTTAGTGAGTACTACCCAGGTGTAGTTTACCCACTTTGCTTGACCTCACAGAGGGTTGAGGGTGGCAGTCAGGTGGAAAGGAAGGGGTTGGATACCTCTGGAGTGTCCCAAGAGGAGGCATCTTAAGGGCTTCCTCTTCTGGCTGAGTGTCTGCTGGCACCTGCCCACTCCCCAAGTGAGGAAGGGCCACTTGGAATGAGTTCAAGGTTCTTCATTCCCCTATCACCTTACAGGCTGGAGCCATGGAGTGCAAGTCCAATAATATATCCAGCTGACACTGAGTGCACAGAATCTGGATCTCCAAGGTAGCTGCCAATCTGTCCATGGAGGCAATTAGAGCCCCACATGCGAGAGGCAGTATGCTGAAGACAGTGTTTGGACAACTCCGCCAACAGTTGAGTCAGGATACCCATCATCTCAGACAAATCTGCTTGCTGATCCCATATCCGCTTGGGGCATTTGAATGAAATCATGAATGGGCTCCTCTCCTGCCTTGGGCTGACCATGCGCCTTGTCTCCAGTAATCCTCTGAGTCTCAGCAAACCTGGGTGTTTCTACCTCAACTAGCTGCAGAGATGTGTCAATGGCATGCTCCCTGAAATATGCTGCTGGCTGTAGTCTAGCTAAAGTAGCACCGAAATGTCAGGATCTGAGCTGCTGGAGGGAGACAACCTGGCCGGTGCTCCCTCTGGTGGATCTGGCTTCTTCCTCAGAGGTGACAAGCACCTCAGAGGTGGCTGCCCGCAGAATCTCTGCTCTAAACAACTGGAGGATACACCTAAATTTCATCCTAATGTCATTTCATTTTGTCATTTCTGTTTTGATGCCCTCAATCTCTTCCTTCCCCAGGCACACACTGGACAAGAGATGGTCTCTGACATGGGCACACGATTGAGAGATCTATTAATGGAGGCAGAGTTGCAGCAGCAGCAATATTTCTGAGGCAAGGGAATCAGACAGTATGGCTGAAAACTGAAGTGCAACCACTGTTCTAAACATGCATATAGACCAAAATGAAACAAAGAAATGCAGATGCAGGAAATCTGAAACAAAAACAAAAATTGCTGGAGTAACTCATTAGGTGTGGAAACATCTGTGTAGAGAAAACAGAGAGAACATTTTGGTTCTCGTGAACCTTCTTCAGAAAATATGTAGGAAACATGTGATCTCTTAGAGCTGTGTTCGAGAATTGGCCTCCCCCCGCCAAGGTTTCCAACTGTTATGTTACTATGCCATTCCAATATGATACAGGAACTACATTTTCAATCATAAGTACTGTAAAGATCGTGTCTTTTTACTTAGTGCTTTTTAAAACTGTGGACTGAAAATGAGAAGGAGCTTTAGTAAAACCAGCGTTTGAAAGCATTGCTGTTACTTGAAAAGCAAGTAACCTACACTCGCGGCATGCACTGTGTAAGCAGTTGCTTGAGGAAGCCAATAATTAAAGATTAGGTTACAGATGAACCTGAGTCACAGGGTTCTGTATACAGATGGAGCTCTGATTGGCAAGAAAAGGTTGAATGACCTATGGCCCAATGACCAGTTATCAATGACATTTTGCCGACCAACAACCATGTGATTGGGTCTCATTTAAATGAACAATTTGCAGCTAGTAACAAGATACAGATCACATCTCCCCAAGCTCAGAAGTTGGCTCTCCATTCTCTGCTGTCAAAGCCAACTTTAAACATGAAGGAAACCAGTTTATCTTTCTTTCAGCAGTTGCTGTAATTTGTGACTGTTAATTGATATGTGGGAGATCAGCCACACTGTGCCTCCTGCACCCATGGAAGCACTCAAGAGAAGGAAGGCTCAAGAGAGACCTCCTGATCAGTAAGAGCCAATAGATGCTGTGAACTAAAACTGATTTCCCAGTTTTCCGCCTGTCCTTGTTTTTTACTCCCGTGTATGTGGTGTGTGTATGTGTGTAAACTGTAGTGTTATACGTGACAGTTTATAACTAACTGTTTACCCGTAGCTAGAGTCTAATCACTTTTAATAAGTTTGTCCTGTCTTTTAACTTGGGTCTATAAGACAGGTAAATTGGGGAGTTTTGCACACTTGTGTTAAAATCTTTAACAGTCTGTGTATCAAACACAGCACATGGTGTTATTTGAGAAACGTATTCAATAAAGCTTCAGCATAGTTTGTAATAATTTCAGATTTCTGTGAAGTACAAGGCATTAGATTGAGTCCATCACAATTGTGCTCTTCGTGATACTTAAAGTGACAGTGGTCATCACTGTTTACCACACCATATCTTTGCAGGCTAGCAACAGGCATCTGTGCAATATTATCCAGGAAACTTGCAGGGGTTCCATTCTCAGAGTGGCTACTTTATCTATGATGTCAACTAAAACATTCTTCACTGCAAAGGACAGTTATTACAAGGCATTTCATTCACTGATTGATTATTGCAGCAGTACGTTTGCCATATCTCCTACTCATCCTACCAAATTGGCACCAAAGCAGCTCTAAGTGTGTCAAAAGGGTGTGAGGTTGTGAATTGTGAGGTTATAATTGTCAGTTAAAGAACGCATGAAACTTTTGACAGGAGAGATGAGCCTGTAGGGAGTATAAAGTGAATGAAGGTGTTTTGTGGTCACGTAAGACAGTTAACACACCTTTACTGGCTCCATCCCCGCCTCTTCGACCTGTCTGCCTCCTTTCCACCTATCCTCTCCTCTATCCATCCTCTATCCGCCTCCCCCTCTCTCCCTATTTATTTCAGAGCCCTCTTCCCCTCCCCCATTTCTGATGAAGGGTCTAGGCCCGAAACGTCAAGTTTTCCTGCTCCTATGATGCTGCTTGGCCTGCTGTGTTCATCCAGCCCCACGCCTTGTTATTAAGGAAGTTGTAGGTGCATTTGCTCTGAGTACAGCGTAAAGAATTAGTACAGTGGTGCTGCAGTAAGTGTGTAGAGCGTGGTAATGCCCAGGGTGGGTGGAGTTTGGAGGAAGTGTGGACTGTGAGGTGCTTTCGTTTCTTTCTGTCTTGCTTTTAACTGTTGGGTGCAAATTCACTCGGACTTAATGCCAGTACCAATTCCCTGCAGGGAGCATGTGAAATGTTTACATCTAGGATAATGAATGTAAAGACCCAGGAGTGTATGACTCATGTGTTGCACTTATAGATGAAGGTTTGAAAGTCTTTCTACACCTGATGCTTCAATATGGTGCCTCGGGTTCAGTTGGTACCTGTGTAGATATGATCTCAATCTGAATTGATACAGTGGTTAAGAGATGTTTTCAGGTAAGTTGTTGAAAATTACCAGGAAAACAACTTGTCAGCATTCACCTTGCATGTCAGAGATGCTGTGGTGCTGCTGAGAATCTGCAGTGGATTTTATGGAGTTATACTGTCGCTGCACTGAAGTTTCCTGGTGAGAACTAGCTGGGGACAGGATGGAAAGGTAGTGGTGTCAGTAATTTGCACAGTTTCTAACATCAAATTGCACAGGGACTTCATCAAAAATCTTGACATTAGGTTATCCCAGGAAACTTCTGTATGACTCCCTCTGCTGGTAAAACATACTTCCAAATAACAATATCAAAAGTCACATTGAGGAAATTCAGAGTCAAAAAAAAATTGCATACTCATGAGACCAACTGAACAATCATTCACAGAAAAGTTATCTCAATAGTTCTTCTAACCAAATTCATGAGGGCATTTGACCCTCTTCTAGACTCATTGTAATATTTGTACCCTAACCAATTCTCAACGTTTTCACACACTCTCCTTCCCACTTCACAATAGCATTGTGTCCGTCTCCCAGCTCTGTTTAGCCAGGCAGGTTTTTCCTTAAATATCACTTATTTCCTATTATCTGTTCCAGTCACCTGACAAGTTGGTCTCTCCTCTCAGCGCTGCTCCTAAATTACATTTTCTGCATTCTTCTTTACTGTAGCATATGACTTCATCTTTAATTATCCAAACCACTTCACCATCAAAGAATGTGCAAGTGTTCATGTTAAGCCAATGTTTATGGGACATTGAAGGTGTTCCAGTTTCAAAGAGCCAGTATAAGAGGCAAATTTCCATCTTTTTCATTTATTTTCTGCCTGCTCCCAATCTCACACTCGACTATGTCGAGATTCACTCCTTTGTACTTACGATGATGAGTAATAATTTGTTTAAGGCATCAGAGGAATCCTGATGTTTCACTATGTCAACACTTTTATGAGAGGCAGGAAGCAGGATAGAGCAAGAAAGAGAGAGAGAGAACATATAAAAATACACTATTAAATCCAGTTGGGTAATACAGGAAACTAAATATCAGCAAGGAATGTTGAAGATGTTTTAGCAATAAAGAGCTAAGTTTTCAAAATATCATTTGCAGGATTTGTTTTAAAGCTAAAATTAGCTAACCTATACAAATGGCTTAAACGGAATAATGACGCTATATATGAATATGTTAAAACTTTGAGAGCCATGGTTAATACAGATGTAAAACAGACTATCTTACTTGAATTGTGATTAGAGAGCAAGAGATCATAAACATAAAATGCGCAAGGCTCAGACAAACCTAAAGATCAGAACTTTTTGTCTCTTCCATGGAGAATTGAATTTACAAAAAAGCAATCAGATAACGCTAATTAATCAGCATCATTTAAAAGAGTCAAATCAGTTCAAAAACATTGGACAGAAGCTGGGGTATTGGCTAAACCAGACAATACAGGTGTTTTTTGTTCTACTGGATCTCTTCACCTCTTTTCTCATCTAAAGGCGGTATTGAAACATAGAAAATAGGTGCAGGAGTAGGCCATTCAGCCCTTTGAGCCTGCACAACCATTCAATATGATCATGGCTGATCATGCAATCTCAGTATCCCATTCCTGCCCTCTGCCCATACCCCTTGATCCCTTTAGCAGCAAGGTCCACATCCAGCTCCCCCTTGAATATATCTAATGAATTGGCCCCATAGGCTTCCTGTGGGAGAGAATTCCACAGATTCACAAGTCTCTAAGTGAAGAAATTCTTCCTCCTCTCAGTCCTGGATGGCTTACCCCTTATTCTGAGACTGTGACCCCTAGTAAAGTGGAATACCTCACATTTATCCACATTATATTGCAGTTGCCAAGTGTTTGCCCACTTAGCCAATCTGTCCAAGTCACCCTGCAGCCTCTTAGCATCCTCCTGCCATGCAGTTTAGTGCCATCTGCAAATTTGGAGATATAGCATTCAATTCCTTCATCAAAATCATTAATGTACATTGTGAATGGCTGAGGTCCCAGCACTGAAAGCTGCACTACCCCATTTGTCACTGCCTGCCACTCTGAAAAGGACCATTGTATTCCAACTCTCTGCTTCCTGTCTGCCAACCAGTTCTCTATCCACCATACATTACCTCTGATATCATAAGCTTTAATCTTCCTTACTAATCTCCTCTGTGAAACCTTGTCAAAAGCCATTTGAAATTCCAGACACCCAACATCTACGGATTCACCCTTATCCACTCTACGGGTCACATCCTCAAAGAATTTCATAAGATTTATCAAACATGATTTCACTTTAGTGAATCCATGCTGGCTAACACCAATTTTGTCACCACTTTCCACATGCTCAGTTATTATATCCTTAGTGATAGACTCCAACATCTTCCCAACAACCATGTCAGGCTAACCAGCCTATAATTCCCCATTTTCTCTCTCCTTTTTTAAAGAGTGGAGCTACATTAGCCACCCTCCAGTCGACTGGAACTCTTCCAGAGTCTACAGAATGCTGGAAAATAATCACTAATGCATCTGCTATTTCTCGGGCCACTTCCTTAAGTACTCTGGTATGCACAGCAAGAGGCCCTGGGGACTTATCAGACTTTAATCCCATCAATTTCCATAATACCATTCCTGACTAATAAGGATTTCCTTCAGGTCCTCCTTCATGCTTAACCCTCTGTCCCCTGCCATTTCCTGAAGGCTATTTGTGTCCTTCTTAGCAAAGACAGATCCAAAGTATTTGTTCAACTGGTCTGCCATCTCTTTAGTGTCCCTTATGATTTCACCTGATTCTAACTACAAGGCACCTGCATTTGTTTTCACCAGTCTTTTTCTCTTCACATATTGATGGAAGCATTTGTGGTCAGTTTTTATGCTTTCTGCAAGCTTACTTTCACACTATATTTTCCCTTTCTGAATTAAACCCTTTGTCCTCATCTGCTGAATTTTAAAATTCTCCTCGTCTTTGGGTTTGTTGCTTTTTCTGGCCAATTTATATGCCTCTTCTTTGGCATTAACACTATCCCTGATTTCCCTTGTTTGCCACCTTCCCTATTTTACACTTATGCCAGATAGGGATGGACAATTATTGAAGTTCATTCATGTGTACTTTAAATGTCTGCCATTGCCTATTCACCATCAAACCCTTAAATATCTTTGGCTAGCTTATCCCTAGCCAATGCATGCCTCACACCATTAAAATTAGCTTTCTTTAAGTTCAGGAAAGCTAACTTTGATGATATGAGGCATGCATTGGCTAGGATAACCTGGCCAAGGATACTCAAGTTTTGTAACCTTCTCCCCCAAATGCATGGGTACCTTCCCCTTATTTATTATTTTTAAACAAATTTACATGGTTTTACAAACCATTTTCAGGTCAATCATGACTGATGCAGTTTATTTCAGATGGTTCAGTTGCAAAACCTCCTGGCCAGGTTAAAAACATCATAGGCCAATGACATATCATCTCCCAGCACACAAGTGCAAAAGGAAATAACTTGACCTAACTTCGGATTGAATTTAAAAAGTACAAGCTACTTCCAAATTTGAAACACATCTTGGAACATCCGTAGCACTTTGCCTAGGCACCACGGTTTTGTTTTTTTTTCAATCCTTGCTGATTTCCATCCCTTCTGTCTGAAGTGATTGATTTTTGACAGAAGTATCATTCCACAGGCACGGGGTACTGTCTAGCATCTTACTCAAGAAGATATTATTCATCATTTAGCAAGCTATTTGAACAAAGGCACAACACAGCTGAGCCCATTGAACATACATGTGCATGCATTTACAGCATGTGTCATTAGATCAAATACAGCAGTGGAAACATTGATCAAGTGAGAGTACATTTTTTCACTGAAGCTAACTGTGGTATCTGGATATCTTTCAAGCAGCTATTGACTAGCACGGATTTGAAATCAATGAGTATATCTTAATGACGAAAAAATGCGTACTAAATCATCCTTGGCATCAATTCGACTTCCAGCTAATGACATTTGAAAGTAGGACTATATAGAAGGAAGAAATGATAATCGTACTGCCGCAGGGCCAAGTTGTAACATTGACCCAGCTCACATTAGCCAGCTCATTGACTCTATTTAAAACTTGTCCTTCCTTCCAGCTTTCAAGTTTGCGCAACAACACTGACCTCCTCGTGCATGTCTTAGCTTCAGACATTTTTTTTTCAGAAAGCACACAGGATAACTTCAACTGTTACAGTTCAATGAATAGGAATCTCACCTAATTATATAAGATGCCACATGAATTAGAAAAGGTAGCAGCATAATTAGCCACATCAAGTATTCCAAAGGAAATGTTAAAACCTTTAAGGAAAACAGAGTTTCAATACATTAGGGAGTTCGTAAGTGTTTCTTCTGGATATAAAGCTGATTCCTCATCAACTTTGAATTAAACTTACTTTTTTTTATTGCGGGATGGAATGATGTAAGAGAAAAAGAGCGTTGATTAGTACGTTCAAGAAAACATATTGGGGGCGGTCCTCTGGTCTATTGCTTCAACATTGAAAAGGCTCTCCATCCAATTTGTGCAGATAAAGTCTGTTTTCTGTACTCCTTGCTTGGTTCTGATTGCACTGTTTTCCAACAATCTGCCTTTGTATTTGGTTCACTCAGCTTCCACCATCAATCTTTCTTAACCTTTATTATTGCAGAAAGATATCTTTTAACTTGGTCTCCATCCTGTTTCACTATCGGTTGCTGCTCCACAGCTCAACTAAAGTCTTCAATGTACTTATGCCTCTTACTTCACTTTGTGACTCCATTATACTTGCTTGTTGACATTTGGCATTATGTTTAGTCTGATGCTTCACTTTGGTCAAGCTAACCATATATTTAGCATTATATTCATGTGCAACTTTGAAGTTGCCTGACTCCTTTTGCTAGTGGTCCTTTGATCCCATACCTAACCTCGACGTTTGACTGCATTTTACTTACAGGTAAGCTAATACATAAGCCTCTTCTTCTCTGTACCAAAGCCTTTCTTGTCAACTCAGCTGACTCCTTTTCTACTATTATAGCAACACTTTACTTTTCCAAAGGACCAACGCAGTTCCTAATTGAAGCAAAATGCTGCACATACTGACAATCTAGAATAAAGGCACTAAATGTGGAAAATCTCAGCATATTTGACAGTAAGTTGTGGAGAGAAAGGCAACTGTAATGATTCAGATCAAATACATTTAACCAGAATTGTTCTGACAATAGGTTGTGGCTCTGACATGTTGAGCAGAATCTTCTTTGTTAGGTAGGTATCTTACACACTGCCTGCAAAACCACAGAGACATCTGCATGAGGAGATAGTAGGAACTGCTGATGCTGGAGTTTGCGACAATAAGGTGTAGAGCTGGATGAGCACAACAGGCCAGGCAGCATCAGAGGAGCAGGAAAGCTGATGTTTCGGGTCTGGACTCCTCTTCAGAAAACCTCTGAAGAAGGGTCCAGAACTGAGACATCTGCATTGACTCTCACAAGGCAGGCCCACCTGATTTTGTACCCATCAGGTGCTTAAGCAGGTACCAGCAGGTCTTTCATCCAATTGAGGACCCTGGAGTTTGTGCACCACAAGGGCTCAGTGCTGCCTCACAATTTCAGGCACCTGGATTCAATTCATCCTTGGGTGATTGCATGGAATTTGCACAATCTCCCTGTGTTTGCGCAGGTTACATCTGGGTGCTTCGGTGTCCTCCCACTGTCCAAAGATATGCAAGTTATGTGGATTGGCCATACTAAATTACCCATTGTGTGCAGGGATGTGCAGATTGGGTGTCTTGGGCACGGGAAATGCAGGGTTATAGGGTAAGGGATTGCATCTGTGTGGGATGTTCTTCGGAAAGTAGGTGTGGACTCGATGGACTGAATGGCCTGCTTCTACACCATAGGGATTCAATGGTTCTATGGAGTATGTTGTTCCAGCTGTCAGGAAATGGGGTCCCATGGGGGTCACAAGCAAGGGCAGGGTTTTGACATATAGCAGCTACCACCCCTGCCCCCTCACAATTTCCTCATGCAGAAATTAATGAAGAGAAAGGGGCCCCCTCCAGCTGACAGGAAATTCATACAGGTTTACCTGTCAGTGAGCAACCAATCATTTTTACTACCTGGAGCTGAGGTAATTGCAACTCAGTCAGGAATAGGCCCTTGAATGATTCTTAAGGGTTGCTAATTGAAGTGAGGGTGACAAGGGGAGGTCAACCCATGAGCCTTTCTGCATGGAACTTACTTAGGCTGAGGTGGAAGGCATTAAGCATCTGTCTCGACAACTTACAACCTATTTCCTCACATTCTGCAGGCCCAGAGATTCTGCTCATTAATTCTGCCTCTCTCTCTCTCCACAGCTGCTGCCAGCCCTGCTAAGTATTTCCAACACTTTCTGTCTCATTTTCTAACTGGCTTAGCTTGCAGACATGTATGTCATGAAGTTCCAATAGATTAGTTTGTGAAACTTGAATTGCATAGACCATCATCATGTTCAATACACACATTTACTGGAAATTGAATGATACAATAGCTTTTCACCTCTTGGTCACACTGATCTAATAGAGACATATAAGAAGAGGGGTAAATCATTCAGCCCCTTAAACCTGCTTCACCATTCAATTAGGCTATGGTTGTTACGGACGTTTACTCAATTCACCCACCTCAGTTCACATCGCTCAGTAATCTTTCTCCAAAAAGTCTATCAATCAGAGTTTCATGACGTTCAACCGGCCAAGGCTCAAAAGCTTTTTAGGGAAAACTTTCCACAATACTGTGAAAACGTGCATTCCTGATATCACTTCAGAACTGCCAAATAATAATCATGATAAGTCTTATACGAGTAAGTTTGGTCTGTTCACTTTGTGTTTCTAGTGAGCATGAACTCGTGGATCAAAATTTTCAAATTAGGCACTAATTGCCAGTAAATTGTGAAACTCACCCTGAGGTGGAAGCTAATAAAGGAAGAATGGAGAGAAATTTACATTTCATCATACAGCATCTAACCTGGCAGTGTTTAATGCTGTTACTGATGGGCGAACATCTGAGGAGATTCTCCTGTTTGTCTAGAATTTCTTTGGCAGAAATACCACAGAACCCCCAGTGAGGTTCCTGACGCTCTTCTACCACCTACAATGAAAAAGTCAAGGAAGCCTCTCCAAATTTTATCCTCTTTGTTCCAAACTAAATATATGATATTTCCCAGCACTTACATATTTCACCTTGAGGTGCAAATTCAAGCCAAAAATGTATAATTAAATCTCAAACATATAGTATATATACCTCATAATATCTTAATCACCTCACTTATAGCTTGTCTTCTGCTCCATAAATAAATTGCCCTGAAATAATCAACTTGGTCACTTTGAGGTTGGTCAATCAATTAATTCTTGAATATAAATCACCAGGCACAAGCCAGGAAAGTGCTCCAGGTTAGCAATCAATTCAAGGCACATAAATGAATCGAAGGTTGTACTAATTCCAATTCTTCCTTGACTTCTCCTCAAATTATAATTCTAAGAAAGCATTCCTTTAATGACAGCTGGAACATGACTACTAATACATTAAGCTCTTGCATGGCCAATCTAAAAATTATTCTTCAATAAATTAGTGCCTTTGAGCCAATCAATATTATTAATTGCTGCCATTTGAATGTCAAAATTAATTTGCTCCCTCCCACCTTCACTTCTTCACTCAGTCACACTTGGTCTCAAAAACATTTTCTTCTTCAACCTGCTCCACTGTTTTGCATTTTCCACTGAACTTGTTGCTTTCTTTCCTTCCCCTGCTGTTTCACAAGTCTCTTTATTTCACCTTATTTTACCCCCTTCCATAAACAAACAGTTCACAACTTTCCTATTCATGTGCTATTCACACACAGATAGTATGTCAGATGATACGTGGACTCTATTTTAATGTAGTGAGCCCACCAAAGGTGGGGTCATAAAAATTCAAAGATCTTGCTTCTGTACTTAGCATCTGGTTCTGCCTCTAGCAGTGTTCTGCTCAGGACTGTTACTAAGGCAAACTAAGGAACCTGCCTAAAAGGATTTTGTATTTAGGAGAAATGGGTGGGGCAGAAGTACCAAAGCATTTAACTGGGGTCCCAATAGGGTCACAATTCACATGGATGGATTTCATCTTTAGTTGTTCCAATTCAGTTCAAATCAAGGACATTCTGCTTTATGTTCCAAACACTTCAGGAATCCCAGTGATCAAGATGCAAAGTATTGTAACTACTCTACTCTGGTTGAAGCATCAGTGGCAAAAGATCAGCAGCAGTTTCATGGGGATGCAGTTGGTGGCTGTGAAGAGACTACATAGGATAAACTCATAAGAATTTGACTGTATCCCAGAGATAGAGGCAGTCACTTCAACAGGATGTGTTTGTCCAGAGAAATGGCAGAGAACTGCACAAAGATCTGCAACTTAGACCCAGTTAGCTATATGATATTCAAAGTTACTATTGCTCCTAATATTTTCATTTTGGGATTTTTCAGCAATTCAAGGACTAGTGCAGTTTTTAGCAAAATCAGATTTAATCAGGGAGCATCAGAGGAGAGCAGCACCACTCCAGTACAATCCATCCGCAGAGGTACACTTACTAAGATATGTCAGGACCTTTGCTGCAGTAGACCACGCTCAAACTTTGAAGCTTTGAAGGTGCCTGCTGCAGCAACCAAACTCAACAGAACAAAGGCCCCACAATATGTCACTTAAAGTATCCACGTCTCTCAGATTTTATGCCAGAACTCATTAAAAGGAGCCGCCGGAGACTTTTTTTTTCTTCCTGAAGACTTTAATTAAATCAGCTAACAAACTGCTGACAACGAGTCAGCAATCCTATTTGATAGAGCTCTTCAAATTATTCAATTTGATAAAGCTCTCAGAATGGCGACTAAAGGGGTCATTGCATATTTTAGGATTGACAGATATCCTGGTTTAAGGGCTATTGATTGCTCCTCAGAATCCATTGCTTTTTCCTGTTGTTAACCCTATATTTACACAAATCAAAATGTTTAATTCATTAGGTATGGCAGTTGTGGCCTAGTTGGTAGATTTCTTTGAATTAGAAGGTTGCAAGTTCAAAACCTACACAGTATATTTGGAGGGCACAGATCAAGGCTGACATTCTAGTACATTACCGGGGGAGTGCTGCACTGACAGAGACACCATCTTTTAAATTAAACATTGAACAGACGTAAAAGCTCCCATTATACCATTTCAAAGAAGCATATAATTTAACATAGTGTAAAAAACAACCTAATGTTTTTGGCACTTTAAAATTATGTTTTTGCATATAGTTGCACAAAAGTCGACCCAACTAGTCCCTCCCAAAGTTTTCAACCACAACATGCTCAACTTGCATTAATAGTCAACATCAATTATTCACCCACAAATGCATGTTTTACTTAGCAGTGCCTTGTAACTGGATGCAAGATATCATCGGTAGATATAATCTGTGTTGCAAAGATGCATGTGAGTTTAATGCATACCTATTTTTTACATTAAGATGCCAATGGCACTTCAAAATGGAGACCACCTACACCTGTGCTGGAAGTTCACTTTTATACTTAATGTATAAGCCAGCTGCTAAATTAAGGGTGAGGAGATTAATATTAGAAGACTTAAATTTAAAGTGCATTACAGTCTTGAAACAAGAGCTGTAGTTAAGTTTGAATTCTTCCATGTTGTAACTATAACATCCTGCGTAATTGTGTTACTCATTAACACACAGAACAAGATGATAAGAGCAACTGAGAATCCAGCCAAGGTAGTTGAGTCATCATAGAAAGCAGCAGACCTAAGACTGAATGCCTAGATAACAGGGGGCTGCATGAGGTTGAGAATTGTAAATGCGTGCTGAGACATTCTTCAGGTAACCAAAATAACCATCTCCCTTGCACATGCTTGAATAAAATCTTTTCTTGCTTGAACCATGCAGACTTAAGAGAGGTAATTTTTCATCAGAACAATTGGTGCAGTCAGCAGGATCCTTGAAGCATATTCACCACTCCCAGTTTGAATGTTGAAATCAGGTGACGCATTGGAATATCTTCCAACCCTTACATAAGCAGGTCATTATTTGGGATGGGGAACTGGCTGGCCAATTTGTGACTGTAAGTAATTAAGATGGTGTGATTCCAGTTCTGTGGGTAAACAATGAAGTAGCATTGTTCTCAGTTTAAACTAGGCAAATTAATGAATAGCTGTCAGTAAAAGAGCTCTGTTTGCAACAGGGAGTGAGATCGATATAAAATAGGAGAAGTCCATTTCCCAAATGAAATACTGTATTGAACTCGAGTTATGTCAGAACAGGATTTAGGGTGAAAATCCAAGGGGGCTACTCAATAAATTTTCAGTGGTGAAGAATGGAAAGATTTTGGGTAATATGCCTAAAGAAGGCTGGTATCCTTTATAAACCCCAGACAAAAATGAAGAATGGTAGTTTAGACAGACCCAAACAGCAGAAGGGGATTATACCACTGTTAACTTAATATTCACCAATCTGAAAGAGAAGGAAGTAGCTAGGTTAATGCAGGAAAAGGGAAAAAATTTTAAGGTGCAAGAGTATTCAAGTTTGAGCTAGTCACTTTTGCCAAAAGATTGTAGGGTCACTGCAGAGTAACTGTTGCCTCAGGGAATTCAGGTTTGGGCAACGTAGATGGGGTTATGTAGGAGATGATATTTACACTGGGATGGATTTACACCAGGACCCAGCTTGGAGGATCCTCCCAGAAACAAACACACAGAATCAACAGTCCTGGTGATGCCCCTCCAACTACCGAGAATCTGAACACTGTCACAGATAAAAGGTACAGATACCCAATTCGAACAACCTGGAGCTAAAACTGTGATTACAATCATACATACGATTTTCAGCTCAGGAGAAAATAGTATTATTTTCTCAAGTAATACTACAAATAATATTAAAATACTTGGGCCCTCTTTCCCCCAATTTAGGCAATATTGAATCTTGGAGATAATTAGAGCAACTTAAGGAGATTCACAACATGCAAATGAAGGATGTACATGTCCTTATTCAAGCTAAATGCCCCAGACAATGATTTTTTGGCTAATATCCCAGACAGATCATGGGAAGACTGCAAATCTTACGGTACAGCAGATATATGATTGATTTAAGACCAGTGTTCAGGTGGCACAAGGCAATGGACAGAGCAGTAATAGGGGTCACATAAACTCTGTGAGAAACCTCCCATGGATATGTCAAAAGAAAGTAAATGGCATTTGAAAAATTCTCTAGGGCAAAAAACTGCCCCAGAATAATTCAATATACCTTAAAATGTTAAATGGTCTCTGTCAGAACCACCAAAAACTGCTAAATTTGGGAATCTTGGTGTGTAATGATCTTGGAACTATCAATGTAAAGCAAGTGAGAAAGATGTACAAAAACAAAGCATGTATTAAAGTCAACAGTGGTACAAATAGTTGAATTATTGAATGAAACCATCAGGTTCAGCCAGATTTTCACCCTTGGCAATTGTGTGAGGGATTGCAGACAGAATAAACAAGGAAGGATTACGTGCAGTAATTGTGGGAGCAGAGTCATGTAAAGAAGCATTGTTGGAGGAAGGAGGAAGGACAAGCAGGATGTAGCTCACATCAGGACAATGCTCTGCGGTCACATAGGTGGCATGGCTAACACTCCATTTCAAATACAAATGCACATTTGTAAACGTATTGCTATTTTACACCATCACACTCTAACAGTAATCATGTAACTGCAACTATAAGAACTAAGCTACACAGGCTACCCATCCTCAGCGCCACACTATCTTGGAAACCTGATTAAGGGAGTGCTTCTCTGTGCCTAATACCTGTTGTGGCATAACATCTTGTCATTATTCAATGTGGGACTGTACTGGAAAGACTTTGGTTGAAAAGGTTCACCTTTACACAGCAACAACAAAAGTGAAGAAAAGAAAACAATGAAACGCTGTATTTGCTTCTGGGAATGTCTATTGGAAGGGGGGGTCAATTAAGTTTCATCTGGCTTGCTGTGCCTGATGCTGCAGCACTCTATCATTCAGAAGGTAACACTTCCCCTGCTCAGTGTCCTCATCTTCTTCCTTGGAAGCCTGCCCTTTAGCAGCCCTTTAGCATTCATCATGCCCCCTCTTAGCCTGCTCAGATTATGCAGAACCTGCTAGGATTGTGCAGCACACTCCACCTGGATTATATTGCAGGTGCCCACACACTGATTCAAGAATCAGATCCTCATCTTCAGCAGGACTATCATCTGCTTCAAGATAGACTCAATGAAGAACGGACAACATTATAACTATGCTTAGCCTCAGCCAGGTGTTGCATAATGGAGTTATCGGCCACAACTGCAGATGGCAGCAATTGTCTCCCTCGAACCATGTATGTAGAGCATTCAGCCCTTGAACTGAAGCAGGAACTCGCGAGTTCTCAAGATTATAGGCATCATGACAACGTCCAGGGTGCTTGGTGTAGACTTCTGGAATAAAGAATTGATGATCACAGATGACTTGTACATTGATAGAATGGAATCTTTGTTCCTGTTGATAAAGTCAGCCTCATGTGAAGGCAGTCTCAATCTATCATATGTAATCTATAGTGGTCTACAACTGGGAGAAGCCAGCCATCTTGGTAAAGTCTTCTGCACAGATTGCAATACTGGCCTTGTCACAGGGAAACCAGATGAAGCAGTGTGATCTGGCATAATTTGCATTGGTAACCGCCTTGATGTACTTGTGGGTTGAGCTTTGTGAGATATCACACAAGTCCCCAGAGGTTCTTTAGAATAAGACAGTTGCAAAAAGAATTAGCAGAACTATTACCTTGACACCACCAAGATAGGACAACCATACATCCCTTCAGGTTACAGGTCTTCCTCCAGTAGTTAGTGTAGTTCTGTGACAGTGTCCTGGGGCATCCTGAGTCTATGGTGATACTGTGTCTCACTCATCTGGAGATGGGCCCTGGGCCTCCGTTTCCTCTTGAGGGGACCATGCAACATCTTCAGCTGGAGTCGGTTTGGCAGCTGCTTGAGGTTGCCTCTGGTCCTGGGCTTGGTGACGCATTTGCTCCACTTTTATTTCTTTCTGCTGTCATTGCAGCACTTGCTGTGGCTGGCTCCTTTGGTCATGGTTACAATGAACCTGGGGGGGGAATATCAGGTACATAAAGCTACTTTATAATGTAACTAGTCAGCAGTTGCATCACACACAAACAACATTTTAACAAAGTCCTCCAACAGTGAGACAACGAAGACTCAGACAAGGAAGGCTATGTAATGCCTCTAAATGGACTTTTCTCATTAGGAGCCTTGTTCCATTCAATGTAGCAAAAGCCACATCATGCAAATACAGTAGGAGACTGTGAATGCTGCAGGATTACTTACACTTTGTAGTCCCAGCAGCATTCCCCACACCAGCCAAGAAAGGCAGAAGTGTGTATAAGAGAATGTCAGTGAAAATGCTGAGTTCAAGGTGAGAGGAAATCAATTCAGTGCCTGTGTACAAATTACATGATCTTGGATTATCTTTGTGACTAGTGGCCTGCAGGTGCCACTTTTAAGATGTCCTGTGACTATTTCTGCTTCAGAGAGATGACTGTAAGCAATCTATAATGTCAAGATAATATAACATGTGCAGTCAAGATTTCTTATGACCAGGATTTGTACACCACATAGTTGGGCACTATGTGCATTTCACATGCGAGGTGCTATGATTACAGGTTAGTCAACTTCTACCATGTAAATACCTGATTAATGCAGTTAATCCCCAAAGGCCTCAGAACATTCACAACTAGAGCTGCATGCTCAGACAGGAAAAATATGCTCTGCCCACTCTGAGTGTCATTACAAACATTTCCTCTTTCCATTCAACATTAATGATTCACATGAATATGGATGGCAAAGTAAGTCATGTTTTGAGCAGTGAGTCACAGGCTCAGCCTGGTCGTTACGGGACTTGTTCAACTGAAACCTCCACGTTAATTCTCCCTCGCATGCCACATCAAGCCCATAAGTGCCAAGCTTCACATGTTCCCAACACCTCGTTGAATTATGACTTAATCTGCAAACATTGATCCTTGAACCTCGGTCTTCCAGCTTAATCATACCAAGAGGGTAAGAGAGGTGGGACATGGTATTACTGATAAAGGAAGCCATCTCAGCAGTAATGAAGGAGGATATTGTGGACAGGTCTTCAAATGAAGCCATCTGGGTAGAGCTCAGAAATTAAAATAGGGCTATTACTTTGCTGGGATTGTACTACAGGCCTGCCAATGTCAGGCTTCCGAACTTCATTAGCAAACGCATGGAGGCCTGCGTACCAAATCAATCCAAGTGTTCCCCAACGGTAAACCTTGGATGAACCAGGATCCATTCTCTACTGAAGACCAGACATGGAACATACAAGTCAGATGACACAGACCTATACAGGAAATCCACATATGACATCCACAAAGCCATATGGGATTTCAAGTGGCAGTATGGGACCGAGTTAGATGCCCAAACCTACCAAACAGACTCCCGCCGCCTATGGCAAGGCCTATACAACATTAGTGGATACAAAATAAAGCACAGCAAGAGACGTTGACAAAGACACATCCATCCCTGACCCACTCAATGCTTTCTACCCTCGGTTCCAGCAGAATACCAGCGGTGCGGTGACACCTGCCCTGACAGCCCTGGACATACCTGCTCCCACTGTCACCACTGCAGACATCGGATCGGTCTTCCTGAGAGTCAACTCAAGGAAACTGACCAGCCTGGACGGTGGCCTGTCGAGCACTCGTATCTATGTGGACCGACTGGCGGAGGTATTCACTAACATCTTCAACCTCTCCCTCCTACAAACCAAAGTTCCCACCTGCTTCAAGAAGGCCACCATCATCCCCGTACCTAAGAAAGCACATGCAACATGCCTTAATGACTACCGCCCAGTGGCTCTGACCTCAATAATCAAGAAGTGTTTCGAGAGGCTGGTCATGGTCCACATCAATTCCAGTCTCCCAGCCTGCCTCAATCCCCTAAAATTTGCTCACTGATGCAACATGTCCACAGTGGATGCCATATCCCTCGCCCTGCACTCATCCCTGGAACATCTGGACAGCAAGGACACCTTTGTCAGACTCCTGCTCATTGACTATAGCTCCGCCTTCAACACCATTATCCCCTCCAGGCTGATCTCAACACTCCGTGACCTTGGTCTTGGCTCCACCCTCACCAACTGGATCCTCAGCTCCCTGACCCATAGGCTGCAATCAGTGAGTATAGGTAACTGCACCTCCTCCACAATAACACTCAACACTGGAGGCCCCCAAGCATGCTTCCTCAACCCCCTATAGTACTCCCTGTACACCCATAACTGTGTTGCCAAATTCCGAATGAACACTATCTGCAAGTTCGCTGACGACACCATCATAGCAGGACTGATATCTAACAATGTCAAGTCAAAATACAGTAGAGAAATAGAGGACTTGGTGTCGTGGCGCAATGAGAACAACCTCTCTCTCAACATCAGCACAACAAAAAAACTGATCATTGACTTCAGAAAGAAAGGAGGAGAACACGTCCCCATCTACATCTGATTTTGAGAGGGTGGAGAACGTCAAGTTCCTCAGATTGATGATAAACCAACAACCTCTTCTGGACCTCACGTAGATGCAATGGTCAAGAAGGTACAACAATGCCTCTTCTTCCTCAGGCAGCTCAGGAAATTTGCCATGTCCATAAGGTCCCTCACAAGTTTCTACAGATGCACCACTGAAAGCATTCTATCTGAGTACATTATGGCCTGGAATGGCAGCTGCTCTGCCCAGGACCATAAGAGACTACAGAAGGTTGTGTGCACAGCCCAGACCATCAAGGAAGCCAACCTTCCCTCCATGGACTCCATTTACACAGCTCCTTGCTGCAGAAAGGCAGCCAACGTCATCAAAGACCCATCCCATCCCAATAACAATCTCCTACAAGCTCTTCTGTCAAGCAGAAGATACAGAAGCTTGAGCACACACCCTAGCAGGTTCAGGAACAGCTTCTTCCTGGCTGTTATCAGACTGATGAATGGATTCTCTAGCCTCAATTAATACTGATCTTGCTAACGCTGATCTTGCTTAGTGAATGCCAATTGCAATGTAACCCTGTATGCCTCTGTCTTAGTATTTCTTACAACCTTTGACCTGTACATCCTTGTTTACTATGATCTGCCTGTACTGCTCATTAACAAAGCTTTTCACTTTACTCTGGCATATTTGACAATAAATCAATCGATCAATCAGTCAACAATCAGGAGATAGAGGAGCAGATATGGAGGCAAATCACAGAAAGAGTGAGAGAAACAGAGCTTTAGTTGTAGGGGACTTCACCTTTGCTAACATTAACTAGATTACCTTAGTGTCAAAGGATTAGATGCAGTGGAATTTTTAAAAGGTATCCAGGAGAGAGTTTTCTGACAGTATGAAGATTGTTCTACTAAAGATGGGTCAGTACCAAACCTAATCCTAGGGAATGAAGCCGAGCAACTGGTTGAAGTCTCAGTTGGTGAGCATTTTGGGGATAGTGACCATAACTCTGTAAGTTGTTACGGAGGGGGAATATGCGAACCTCTCTGCTAATTAAGCTAAAACACAAGCCCCATTTTTTTATAGAGATAACAAGGTGTAGAGCTGGATGAACACAGCAGGCCAAGCAGCATCAGAGGAGCAGGAAAGCTGACGTTTCGGGCCTAGACCCTTCTTCAGCATTTTCTGAAGGGTCTAGATACAAAACATCAGCTTTCCTGCTCCTCTGATGCTGCTTGGCCTGCTGTGTTCATCCAGCTCTACACCTTGTTATCTCAGATTCTCCAGCATCTGCAGTTCCTACTATCTCTGAAACAATTTTAACCCCATTCTTTTATGACAGAACTAAGGGTTCCCCTTTAATAATTACACTCCGGAACACCGAGAGAAACTTGCCTTTCCCCTTGTAACCTGTTAAAAGTTGTTAAAAGAAAGACAATCCCTAATTTCCACTTTACAAATAACAAGAAACAATTTATTTATTTAATCCCAACAATGAACAAATTAACAGAATTACTAACAAACTGACAATTCCCCACTAGACTACTAAATACTTCCTAGTTGAACTAAATTTCACTGGGATACTGTTCAAATAAACACAAGCCCCACTCATATAAACCCGATTAATAAGACAACAATAAATTAAAACTTAATCTCTTCAAATTCACACAGAGTGTGTCTTCCTTAAAGTTTCGTCTTTTCCGTTGATCATCTGTCACAAACACCTTTCTTCCGATGATTCAGTTCTCTTGGATGTTTGTCTCTTTAATTTCTTTGGTGACGACTTTGAGCTAAAATGCTGTGGTACCTTTGATGGGTCTTTTCAGAGAACTCAATAATTTTATTTGAAAGCAAGGTTTGTATCTCAGATGGCAGACTGAAGTTTGGCTCTCCTCTCAGATGGCAGTTTGCTCTCTCTTCGGATAGCAGTTGGCTCTCTGCCGATTTTCAAAAATGCCCTCATCTTTATACCCATAAACACATAATGGTATTTCTACTAGAGGATTGGTTCGATGTTGTCAACACCATCAAATTTACATTCAATTGACATTCTGTATCTAGGTGCTTGGTTTAAATTAATTGACAAAATTCAAACTTGTTGTCTTGGTAAAAATGCTGCTTGTTCAATACAAAATGTTTTCATTCTCTGTTCACAGTACTTGTAAACTTCCAAGCACAGACAAAGCCACAAGCTCTTAAAGGGACCACAGCACTGCTCTTCCCCATGATCATTTTTACCGACAAATTCTAATTTGCTGCCTTCCAATTCATAAATACTTTATAACTTTGCAACAAAGTTTCAGAGTTATTATGACAAGGTATGAGGATAATTTTTTGTTTCTGCATTCATCAATGAGATGAGGACGTGGCCGGCCAGGCAGCATTTATTGCCTATCCCTAATTGCCCGGGGGCAGTTGAGAGTCAACCACATTGCTGTCGGTCTGGAGTCACATGTAGGCCAGACCAGGTAAGGATGGCAGTTTCCCTCCCTAAAGGGCATTAGTGAACCGGATGGATTTTTCTGACAATTGACAATGGATTCGTGGTCATCATTAGATTCTTAATTCCAGACATTTATTGAATTCAAATTCCACCATCTGCCGTGGTAGGATTCGAACCCAGTTCCCCAGAATGTTATCTAGGTCTCTGGATTAATAGTCCAACATGTAAGCGTCCAGTGTCCAATGTTTAAATTATGTGTCTAAATTGGATGAAGGCCAATGTCAATATCATTAAACAGGATTTGGCATATATAGACGGGGCTTCTTCTGCCAACTATGTGCAGGTAAGTCAATATTTGGAATGTAAGAGCCTTTTAAAAGTAGTATAGTGACAATTCAGGGCCAGTGTGTTTCTCTAAGAAGTAATGACAAGGGCAGCAGTCCATGGGTGTCAAGGGATATCGAGAGTTTTGTAAAGAAAAAGAAGGAAGTGTATGTCAGGTACAGAGTATTAAAAACAAAAGTATAGAGAGTTTAGGAGGTTGCTTGAAAAGAAATTAGGAGGGCAAAGAGGGGCCACAAAATATCTTTGGAAGATGGGATCAAGAAAATTTCCAAGGCTTTTTATAAAAAGTATGTTAAGTAAATATAAGTATGTTAAGAGTAAGAGAATTACCAGGGAAAGAGTGGGGCCTGTTAGAGACCAAAGGGGTGACCTGTTCGTTGAGCCCATAATGAGATCTTAAATGAATACTTTTCACCTGTAGTCACAAAGGAAAAAGACATTGTTGGAATGGTGATGTTCTAGAACACATTAAGATCAATAAGGAGGAGGTCTTAGGGATAGAGAAGCATAAATCCTTGGAGCCTGATAAGATGCATCCCAGACTGCTAAGGAGGCAAGGGAAGAGATTGCTGGGGCCCTGCAGGAGATATTTAATGTCTCACTGGCCACAGGTGAAGTGCTAAACGACTAGAGGATAGATATCATGGGTATTTGACAGACTGATAGTCAAGTGATGCTCTGTGGGCACCACCCAGCACCATACCAGTGGGGTAAGAATTAAAGTCATTTTCCACCATTAATACCTCATGTCTCACATTCTGTAATTTGTGAAAGCATCCTAAACTCTCACAATGAGGCCCTTGCTCCATGCCACTATCCTCACGATATTGATTCCATTAACCTGATTTCTGACTGATTGCAACTGAAGGGTCTGGAAAGCGAAATAGCAGTTAACATGCAACAGAGTGAAATAACACATAATGCCGGAGAAGGTGGAAAACTGGATTTTTGGTATCCTGATAAATATGTGACAAGGAAACAGATGAATCCTCAACATTGTTCCTTTATTCCTCACTAAGTTAAATCTCTCCCAATTGCTGTGGCCATAAGTTCAACTCTGGCACATTTATGTTGGCAGAGAGCAGCCCCAGATATTTTCAGCTCACCACTTTTATCCTGAGTTGATTTGTTGCCTGGCTAGGAAGATTTGCAAATTGAAATGTGCTTATTTGTTGGAGAGTGCCCAAGAGAAACAGTCAGCATTTCAAAATGTCTTGCATCAGTAGTACAGTGCAATGTTTGGGTGTGGAGGCTGCAATGTGATATTAGATGCAAACTGAATAAATACTTTTATTGTCTTATGGTAATAGTCACATTAACTGAGAAGATGTTGTTTTAAGTTATGAAATGCATGCTGTTTTATCAGGACCATTGATTGAACTAATGGATATTGGTGTTATTTTCAGGCAGAAACTTTACCATCACTGTTTATGTTTGAATCTGTAACATTGGTTTACTATTACACACTCATGTGAAGTTCATTTTTTCTCCTTTTTATTTAAATTCTGGAATCCATAATAAAGTGGTAGAAAACATCAGAACACAGGAATAGAAGTCGGCCCTTTCACTTCCTGACCCTACTTCACCAGTCAATAAGATTATGGGATCTTCAATCCAACTCCAGATTTTTCTTTTAGTGCCTTGGGTTAATAAAAATTCATCAATCTCAAATTTAAAATTAACAACATATTGTGCAACAATTCCCATTTGTGGAATGGACATCTACCATCTTATTTATGTAGAAAATACTTCCTAATTTCACGGCTTAAAGATCTGGCTCCAATTTGTGAACTGTTACCACTACAGCCGAGACCACACCTCTCCCCCCACCCTACTTCCACCATCAACCAGCAGAAATTTTTCTTTCCAATTTACCTTATTTGTTTTCCTTAATATCTTGAAAACATCAATCGAATCATCCCTTAACTGTAGTGAATGAAACTACATCAGCCAGGTGGATCTCTTGGGAATATGAGTTACCTGACTGGGGCTGTTATTCTGGTCCAATCAGGGAGTCCTGGTTAACAGCTAGAAACAGGAGATTTGGGGGTTCTGCTCACTCTAGGAGCCAGCTCTGAGCTAACTGAGTTAGTGTCAGGTACTGTGCACTTGTAATAAAGGGTGACTTGGTGACGGGATTCATGGAGTTATTGCATTAACATTTTAAATTCAGGGACTACAATGCTCATTTGCATAACCACCACCCAACCCCATAATTCTGCTAAATCTACACAATATAATCTTCCTAAGATCTAATGCCCAGAATGCTCACAGTTTTCCAGTTGTTGTCTGACCAACATTGTGCATTATGGAAAAATGACTTACAGTCATAGTCATTGAGTCATAGGGTCACATAGCATGGACACTGACCCTTCGGTTAAACCAGTCCATGCCAAACATTATCCCAAACTAAACTAGTCCCACATGTCTGCTCCTTACCCATATCCCTCCAAATCTTTGCTATTCGTGTACTTATCAAAGTGTCTTTTACCTGTTGCAACTGTGCCCACGCCTATCAATCCTCAGGAAGTTCATTCCACACGCAAACCACTCTCTGTGTAAAAAATTTGGCCCTCATGTCTTTTTAAAATCTCTCTCCATTAACCTTTTTGATTGCTTTGTGTATTTTGTCTGGATATTTGAAGTACTTTTATTATAATACCTAGATCCCCAATCTCTTTGGATTTCCATTGACTCTAATTTTTAAAAAACCCTTTTCTCTACGGAGAAAGTACATAAATTATACAGGTGCTAAAGGATAGTGACTAATTATAGAGCATTAGACAGCGGATAGCAACTGATTTGATCATTTTTGTCAAAGTAGCTCTTAGTTGAGAAAGTCTGGAAGAAGTAGGAAGGAAAGAGAAGGGTTTCAGATATGGTGGAATTTGGAGTACAGGGAATTGAATGCATAGGGTCTACTAAGACTGTGAGTTGAGTGTTGGAGAATTGCTCCACTGTGGAAGTCATGATGTGGGAAAGAGGTATGGCACTAGTAAGCAGATCTGGTGAATATTGTGTTGTGGTGGGCTGAGAAGACTACTTGCAATTTAGGATTGTAAGGTGACAATGTTTGAGGTAAGGTTTTTGGTGTGGATTAGTTATGTATGGAATAGTAATAGATGCTTCGTAGGAATTGGTGGGAAAGCAATGCAAGGCAGCTGATGAAACCGGTTAGAAAGGACTATGTGGTCAACTGGGCGCCTACCTGTTGCAAAGAAATATAGAAGCAGTATTGGAAAAGCGGTGGTGGTGATGAAAGATGGTGAGAGTGCTTTGTTGCACAGGTAGGATTTCTTCGTTTCTCCAACACTGGCTTGGGAAAACCAACATGATTTAAAACAAACTATCGTTCAATCCGATTTAATATAAACATAAATACTGAAACATTCAGACATCTTCCAGCAACAGCCAAGTGCATGGCTCTAGGGGACAAGACCTTTGCATAATTTATTGAAGTGGAAAATGACAGTATGAGGGTCTTAATTTCAGAGCACAATTCCAATCTGGAGGGGTCTGAGAGAAGGATGCAGGATTTGGAAACCAGGTGGACTTTTCCTGACAGTCGGCAGTGGTTTCATGGCCATTATTAGACTCTTAATTCTAGATTATTATTGGATTCAAACTCCACCATCGGCCATGGTGGGATTCAAACCAAAGCCTGTAGAACATTACTTGTGTCTCTGGATCAATAGTCTAGCAATAATACTACTAGGCCATCGTCTACCCAGCACTTGTGCTCCACATACACTTCCTTCCACTTTTTTTAATCTAATGCTGTCAACAAATCTTTCTATTCCTTTCTCTCTGTGGTGGTTTTTTGTTTTGCTTCAACTAATCCTTGTTATGGTGAGTTCCACATAAACACAAACTCCAACCTTCCCGCACGGTGAATCACAATATCGAGCCATAATCACTGATCTCTCTATCACTTATGCACCTTGACAAACTAGCATTATCTGAATTTTCAGGGAGATAGCAGACCCTTTGCCCCTCAAAAATCATCTCCATGGCAACATGAATTGCATGGGTCTTGTATCTGCATAGAGATGCTAATTAACTATCTTTGAAACTCCTACTCAATTTTATCTTGGAAACAAATGGACAATTTAAAGCCCAATTGTTTACCGTGTGACATTTTCAATATTTGAAAGGTTCCCAGTTTATCCATTGATAACACACAAGTTACAGCCATTGTCACCAAGTATAAAAACCTCTTTGACAGTGAAATAATTTGGTCCTTTTTAATCGCTGACAATCAAACACCCAGACTTGCTGCCAGGCAGATTTCAGAACAGATCACCTGACCCTCCTCATTTTACACTAAATTAAAGACACTGATCCCAGAGTGCAATAACCTTATAGATCTCATAATTGTAACAATACTATGCATTATTTTAACAACTCAGAAGATACAATCAGATGAAATTAAAATCAATATGCAAATTTAAACCTTCTGAAGAAATATGAATGTAAATACTGTAATACGAAAGAAAGAAAATAGGTCTTACAAAGCCATAGTTTTGCACACTAACGATTGTTCTTGCATCATCAATTGATATAGTTGGTTGTGAGAGGGTTGGGGAGGGGAAGGGGGAATGTTGTGTTACACGGTTGCAATTTCATGAAGAGAACAGAATATCTTGATAATAAGACTTTTGGAGCTTCAGTTTCTGGCCAGGGTTCTTGCAATCTTGGTTTAGCAGCAGGTATTTCTGTTTACTGTTCTTTGAAAAGAAACAAGCAGAAAGCAAATAAAGACTGACTGGAAGTGGCTGTGTGTTATCCATGTGTTTGCACAAATGATTGAGTAGAATGTTCAGGCCATATGAAACCTAATATAACCAAAGCTTTCTGTGCAACAAAGATAGTTGTTAAGATAGACTGCTTTGGCAGTCATATCACAATAAAGCTGAACTTTCAGTGTCATGCAAATACAGTGTAAATCTGGTTGTTCCTTCCTTAATAAAATATTCATTCAATTTACCAAAAAGGTGATGAGGAAATTTTGAAATAATGGATCTGATTGCCAAGTTGCTGGATATTAAATAAATATCAAATTGATAAAATAAAGGGCAAAGGCGTGATTCTGTTCAAATATTCACCACCATAGAATGTTATCCTATTAAAACATGTGTAAGAGAAAAGCATGTCATAGACATAGTGTAAACAATTAATTTTACTGATATTCAATATATATGTCCTGTTTTCCAACCTTTAAAAGCAATAAAAGTCAACGAAAAAAGTCAATGAAAAGTTGTAACAACCTTTAAAAAGTTGATAAGTTAACATTCGTGACAATCCTTAAGGCAAAGAAACCAAAGCCTATGTCTTATCTCACCTGATTGTACTAAGAAGGCAGCACTTCATAAATACATCCCAATGAGAAACTAAACTGACAGTTACCTGCTAATGTATACAGTTACCTAATGACACAACTAGGATAGGTAAATACATTTCACTGTTCTCATACTTTCCCAGTATAATTGTGTGGCTATTAACACAGTTGTTATTCAGCCATCATCACTTGATGCACCTCTTCACCACCTCATAAAGTGTATAATGGATAGCAATCTCCAGACTAGAAGTATTTAGTGAGGTGTGCCTGAGAGCTGTGGTGATGTAAGCCTAACACTAAATTGGCTCAAACAACCGAAAGCAGACTTGTACTTCATTAATTTTGCTGGAAGGCACATTTCTTTTCATCCCTTGGCAAGCCATATGTTCTATGCTCTGTGTGGGTGGGTGGCTGTTAAATTTCTCTGCATCTTCTTTGCAACATAGCCCAGCATGCCTGCTTCTTCCCAATCACTGATTTACTGTGTAAGTAAAATTCAAACTTCCAGGGTGAAAAATTGAGGTCAGTTACTAATGCAAATATGGAATCTTATACCTGAAAAGTGGGTCAACAGTATAGAGGAAAATCTGATTTTTGTTGCTGAAAAAGTGGCATCTACTCATACATCACAATCTGGGGCATTAGTTCATGTGATTTGGTTACTTTTGACATGGAAATAGTACCTTACAGAAAGTTAAGAAAGAAGCTATATGGCTGACAGATACCAAAAAAAGTTTCAGAAGGAGTTGAAAGGTGAAGGTGATCAGCACATTAGTGCAGGGAGGAACAGAAACAGAAACACAGAATCATTGTATCATGCTCACATTATATACCCACATGTGTATGGATGTACAAATGATGGACAACTTATTTTAAGAATATAAGACCAAAATAGAAGTCAACAACATTTTTTATTGATTTGATTTTGATTTATTATTGTCACATGTACCATGATACTGTGAAAAGTATTGCTTTGTGCGCTAGGCAGACAATTCATACCTTACATAAGTACAGCAGGGTAATAGAACAGAATGCAGACTATAGTGTTACAGCTTCAGGTCAAGTGCAGAGGAAGAAACTCTAATATATGAAAGATCCTTTCATAAGTCTGATAACAGTGGGGAAGAAGCTGTTCTTGAATCTGTTCATACATGTTTTCAAATTTTTGCATCTTTTGCCTGACAATCATAGGTGGGAGAGAAACCTTTCAGTTTTAGTTTCAGTTAAAGTAGTTCTGCACTGTGCTTAGCTGAAGCTAGATTTGTAAAGCAGCTGCTCCTGAGAAATGAAGAAAATAATTTATAACTGTTGGGATCAATGGGATTATATTTTGCTGTCTGTTTCAAAATCTTTAAATATGTGTTATATGTGTTTAGTTTGTTTCTTCTATTTTATTTTCATTTCTTTTCTATTGTAGATTTCTGTTTTATTGTTAAACCCAAATCTACAGCATTGTTTGCTTGTCTTTCAGTGATGAACCTCCTCATTGAAACCAATAAAACAAAACACGACTCATCAAGCCAGATTTCAGTGTGGGATTGGACTCGTCAAGTAATATCATCTACTGATTTCATAACAATTTCAATGTCAAGAATCTCATTATTGCCAATCTCACCCTATTTTCTCAACTTTCTCATCAATGTCCAAGTTGTTCAGTGGCTGGGAACATTCTGCCCTATGTCTATCATACCAATGTAAATTGTAACTGATTCTGATCGTATTATAAACTACATCGTATTAAAGAAAACAGTCTCCTCTTGTTGGCTCTTAGTGGTTTTCTTCTACCACAGTAGACAAAGCAGGCCCTGTAGATCTCAAACTAAAAGGAAGATGTGATAGTGACTCTGCCTTATGGTGACCAGGAGTTCCAGTTAGCTCATACAACATGATAAGCAACGGTAAGCATTCATAATACAGCACTCTTCTGCTGCTGCCTTCTGTGCTATCTACCTATAGGTCTCTGCTTGATGCTGGTAGTTGGACCACTCAAAAGCAGTCTTTGCACCACCATCCTGATGTCAATATCAACATCTGTGAAGTGTAGAAAGTAAACTCTCAGCTTAAGTGATGCAAACTTACAAACAGCAAAGAAAGGATTTGTAACTACGGATTATTGAATGTACTATTTTCCTACAGATTGCTTCATCTCCTTATGGTCACTTTCAGGAAGCTTGGAAAACCAGCATACTTAATACAAAACTAAAGTGTATGTGTAAATATTGCTCTGAGTGAACATATAATTGGCAAACCCTCTCTCCTGAGAGGTTGCAAAAGTGATTACTAACAAAGCTTCTCTCTATGCAAATCATGCAAGGAAGGTGAGGTTTCCCATTGCTAATTGGCTGCTGATCCTTGATATTCATTCGCATATTGGTAGAATGCTCATTAGATAAGGTGTAAAAGGTTGTTCAACAGCACATTCCAAGCTTACCGCCACTACTGCCGCACAAAAACAATAGGAAAACATGGGAACTACTTGTGGGTTCTACTCTAAGTTACAACTCATCTTGACCTGGAAATATATCAGCATCATGGGAACATATAGGAACATAGTACAGAAATAGCCCTTTCGGTTCCTGTTCCAACTTTTAATGTGATCATGGCTGATTTGTGGGCTAACTCCATATACCCGTCTTTGGCCTACATCCTTTAATACTTTGCTTATGAAAAATTTATCTATCTTAGATTTAAAATTAATAACTGCTCATAAATTTCTGGAGTTCCTTCCTTAACAACACTATGGATCTACCACACAATATGAATTGCAGCAATTCAAGAAAGCAGCTTGCCATCTCATCTCAAGGACAATTAGGGATGGATAATCAATGCAGACGTTGCCAGTGGTACCGTCATCCCATGAACGAGTGCAAATAAAAAGTCAGTAGTGTTTAAGTAACTGTATCCCAATGAGAGTCAGGATAGTCTCAACAGCATTAAGTCAAAAATAGAATAGAGCTTGAAATATGATATTTATGCTGAGCACTGTCAATCGTGAAAGCTATTTTAAAAAATAGTTTATTTCCAACAGTGATTGGCAGCATTCACAGTGAAACCAAAAAGAAACAGTAATAACCCCTACTTTATACGTTATAGAGTATATAAAAATACTGGAGGGATGAGTTAAGTTTCAGTGAAAAGCAATGTTTTTGGCACTGAAAGAGAAAGGAAGTTGTTTGACTTTGAATAGAAGGTATCTTAAACCAGTCTAGATGAAAAGTTTTACAGCTGCAGGAGCCAATTTTTCATATGTATATACATCCAGCAGGTTATCCACTCCTACCTGATGTTTTCAAGAGGCTCGATCAATTTTTCTGATTGGTTCTCACAGGCAAGCTGCCTGTGTTAATCACACTAGATATTGCAGCTCTCCATGTGGGAGGACAGAAAACTCAAGTATGTTGTTTCTTAAAATCAAAACTGCATCTGTTAAAGGGGATAGGAGCTTTAAAGCATGGGGTGGTTGCCGCAGTTCACTGGAAATTGCATGTCCAGTGTAACAACAATAACAGCAATGTCCATCATACCTCAGCTTACATTTTTTTTTGTGAAATTACATCCAAGTTATCTACTTCATTTCATTTAACCGAGATTAATTCTGGTTACAGATCTTCAGTATGTCTACACACACTGACAAAGCTTGTCTCTTGCTTCCTTTAATTTCCACTAAAGAGAATTTGTATCAGCTGGTCTGTGAAAGTGAAAAGTTGATAATAATGCATTACTGTAGCAAATCTGGTTGGTTTTGTACAGTGTAATATCCTTCATTAAGTATAATGATAATAGCAAAGGAAGAAATAGACCAAGTTTTTAAAAAAGCAAAAATCAAACCACATTGAATCTAGGCTGACTGGTTCAGAATTTTCAAGTGTGTTGAATGCATACAAATTATTAACCTAAACACTGCAGCATTAAGAGTGGAAAGAACTGAATATTCAATTGCAAAAATAATTGATCTGAAGAAATCAATATTAGTCTTATATAATACTAATGGTAATGATACAAATAAGGCTGCAAAGGCTGTGATCCTGTACTCCCACGCAATCATACTAGCAGGAGCTACACTACAAGATAAATATCAAAATGATTTTGTATTTGTTTGGATGGCCCTCCACCACAAAACTTTAAAAAAAATCTCCAGGATAGATACATCTGTGCTTAGGGGATGACTGATGCAAAGTATTCTGAAGTGCATTGTGAGTCACCAGGATCTGGCAAAACTGCCTTGACATATCCGTAGAAAATGAATAGGAGCCCATATTAGATTTACAGTTACACGGCAACCTTTCAAATATTGATTATTTAAGAATAGACTGTGCCTTATCCATTATTCTTGAGCATGTGTTGTGAAGTAGTAAGTGACTGTGTGTATGCATGAACAGAGTCAGATGAAAGCATGAGAATTCACTCTGATGTGGGGTAAGTCTCTGACTTGGTACATCTGTGTCCTCTAATACAAAGATTTGCAAGGTACTAGCCTAAACATATTCATCAATTGAATCTAGTACCCACCCTTAATGTTATGCAACGCATTAACCTACAAACAAAGAAACAGAATTTAGAGGTTAGATGTATTAAGAGCTCATATAGTGAAACTCAAGTTGTCTCTCTGCAGCCAGTCATGCAGGATTAGTATTCATAATGTACATATGCAATAAGCAACAAGAGTCATGTGAAAGCTTCGGGAATGAGAAGGGGAGTGTGGGAAGAGTGTGCTTTGCATTTCCAGTATTTTCTATTCATATTTAAGCTTTTTTCTTTTGTTTTAAAAGCCAAACAGCATCAGGGTCGGGGAAGTCAGACTCTGAACAGGTGGATTAGTAAATACAAATAAGATGCAGTATCACTGATTGTGGTACATGAGGCTTGAACATGTCATTTGTCCATTCCTTCTTATCTAGCAGGATCCAGCACTTGTCTTGTTATCCATTTTCTACAAATACAAATGTTTCAGGGAATCTGATTTGCCTGTGTGCAATCAATAAGTTTGACATCTTTTACTTTCTATCCTAGGACTTTTATAGACTCGAGGATAACCACCTGAATAAAGCTTTACTTGCCACTGATTTTCCTTCAAGTAACTGCATTCAGTTTGCTTTTGCCAGGTCAAATCTTAAGCTTTATACTGTTTGCCTTCACCAGACTTAGAACTTTTACTCCTATTCTACCTTTGTCCCTTTCCAAATTGATGCTAAATCTTGGCTGCATTATGATCACTATCTCCAAACTGTTCATCACCGCTACTTCATCCATTTGCCCAGCTTCATTGTCTAAGGCTAAATAAAGAATTGTGCACTCTTGTTGCACATGTTACATGCTGCCCAAATAAATTCTCTTGAATTAACTTCAAGAAGTTTGTGCTTTCTGCGCCTTTCACACTGTTTCCTAATTGATATTTAGCTAATTGAATTCCTAATTACTATTGCCCTATTTTGCTCTCAGAAATTTGCTGATATATTTGCTGTTCTAAGTCTCTCCCACTATTTAGGGCTCTAGACTATGTAACTGCTGAGTAGCCACCCATTTTTTATTTCTGAGCTCAACTAAATTGGCCCAATTTGATGCTTCATTAGTATATTGTCAAATGCTCCCTGCTGTGATTAATTCCTTAACCAGTAATGGGAGGCCTGGATTAGGGATTCTTGTGGCACTGTGGTAGTGTCCTTACCTTTGAGCCAGGAGACCAAGGTTCAAGTCTCATCTGCTCTGGATGTGTACAATAACATTGCTGAGTAGCTTAATTAGAAAATATCTAAGGTTAGGGCTCTTCAGGTATAGTGGCTGTGTCCCTGGTTCTAGGCCCAAGAGGCTTAGGCTCAAGTCTTACCTTCTCCAGAGGTAATAACGCAACTGAATGATTAGAAATATCTGCTACACTTTACCTTCCTTTATCCCTTTCACTATCCTGCCTGAAAGTTCAATATCCAGGTATGTTGAGCCGTTACCCTTGCTCCACTTTAAGCCAAGGTTCCATTATAGCAATAATCCATGCTGCCACATGTCTCTGTACCCCTAGCCCATCAGCTTTTTTTCACTATCCTCCTTATATTTACATTTATATCTTCTAACATTGCAAATTTTCTGTGCTGTACATTTTTAACCTTTGTTTTCTCTGTCTTTTGGAGACATTTGTTAAGTTTTTGTCTCTCATTCTCTGCTCTGAATTTGCCCTCAGGTTTCCATCTTCCTGCTAATTTAGAAGAACTGTTTTCCAAAAGCACGAGTGTATCTCCCTGCCCTGTTATTTATTGTGGTCCTGTTCGGGTGTAGACCATCTAGTTTGCACAGGACCCACCTTCCACAGAACTGGCCACAATGCCCCAGTACTCTGATGCCCACATTCCTACACCACAGCAACATGTTCAATCGCTCAATTCTCCAATTTCTATGCTCACTAGCATATGGGACTGGGAGTGATCCAGAGACGACTGCTTTTGAGGTCCTGTCTTTCAATATCACACCTAACTCCCTGAAATCTACTTCCAGCACCTCATTGCCATTCCTCCCTAAGTCACTGACACCAATGCGAACAATGACCTCCGGCCGATCACCCTTTCATGGAAGAATGTCCTATAGCTGCTCAATAACACCATTTACCTTCCACCAGGGAAGCTACATAAATTGAGAGCTGCAGAAATGTCTGTCTGATTTCCTGACTCTGGAATGTCCTATCAATATTGCTCTTCCATTCTTCTTAAACCCTGCTCTCGTATAGCTAAGCGCCCAGCCGCCTCCAATCTGTACAGCTGAGCTGCCTATGGCTGTGCTGTACTTGCCCGAGGAACCATCAGCTTCACCAGTATTCAAAATGGAATATCATTAGTAACCATGATTGGCCCAATGGACATCTGAATTGTCGCCTGATTTTCTTAGTGCCTGGTGGTCACCCATTCCCTTGTTGCCTGTATGCTTCTAATGTTTGGTCTGACCAACTCTCTAAACATGTTACAGAGATAATCCAGTGCCACCATGGATGCACAATCGTGACTCAACCTGCTGCTCATGTTACAAAACCACAACTCTGTTCTTACAAGCAGTGACATTTCCTGCATATGTGTCATTCTGGGACATATGGTGTGTCCATGACTTCATGCATGCCATACGTTGTACACTCCACTTGTCTGAACTAACCTGCCATCTCATAACTTTAAAAGTTATTTATTATAACTAGAGGAGAAGAAAAACTTGTCAGTCTTTGCCATTCAGCTTTTTCCCCGTCCATTCCCCGTGCAGATACTTCTCTCGTGTTGCTTCAGACTCTCAGAATGCTTACCTCTGATAATATCTTTCAAGGAAAGAGTTAAAAGACAATCTCAGTTATTTAAATTCTCTTTGATACCCTTTTATTGAATGCTTAATTCATAAATCATGTCAAGAGTCTTCCAAATATTGAAAACTGTAAGGAAAGAATTTAGATTTAAATAGCACTTTTCAGACTCTCAAGACTTCCTAAAGTACTTTACAGCTAATTATATTTTATGAACTTTAGTTAATTTGGTAACAGGAAATATAAGCAGTGAATAGTTTCACAAAAATGTCCCACAAACAGCAATATGACAATGGCCAGACTATCTGTTATTTCAATAATAGTAAAATATTACAAACGCTGGAAATCTGCAATACAAACAAGAAGTACTGGAGAAACTCAGTATCAGCTATGGAGCAAAAAACAGACTTAATGCTTGAAGTCTGACATAACTTCTTCAGTACCAAGGAAGTTCTGATGAAGAATTACATCAGACTAAAAGCATTAATATTTTCTCTCTACACAGATACTGCCAGACTTGCTGTGTTTCTCCTGCATTTTCTGTTTATACATCTGCTATGTAGGTAAATTTGATTGAGGAATAATTAACTAGAATCCAGATGAACCGTCCTCTGGTGTTGTTTGAAGAATTCTTCCAGACATTCTACATATCTAAGAAGGCAGATAGGGCTGCAGTTTTATATCACATTTGAACAATAACATTCAAGTGTCAACCTAAATAATGTTAATTTCTGTAGGGGGGTTTGAACGCTCAGCCTTTCAGCGCCTTTGCATAGAAAAAGCAAAAAACGAGTAGCCACATGGTGCAGGAGTTCTCCTTCTAGTTTTGTATTACAACCATTGATTGCTGCTGACTACAAATTGACTTCACCATGTTAACCCCAGCAAACTCTAATCCAGATCAAACTCATCATAGATTGCTCTTCCCCCATCCTCCTTCTTAACTGACATCCACTGCTTTGGTCCACCTAATCTAAGCAATGAATATTTTGATTTTTGGATAAAATTTAGATTTGCCCGGAATTCAAAATAACTCGATGTAACTGTAAATCATTTGCTTTAGTTAAGATTTTATCATTCAAGCTCTAGGTTACAATATGGAAATCAGAATTCCAGGTATGATTCATCAAACCATTTGGGATTTGCGGCAAAGTTTGTAAAGTGAACTTGCAAACACTGGGGAGCTGGTTTGAGACTGTGCATATACAGCTTATGCAGAAAGAAACCAAGGAACCTGATCTCGTACAGAGTTAGAGATGGATTTATAATCAGCTGTTCAAGAATTGTCACTAAGATTCATGGGTGATTGTCGTCTTCAAGTTTCAAGATGGCGGCAGCAGGGGCGCAGTAGGAAGTGTTCAGGCTCTGTGCCCATATGCTCCCACTCACCTGGCTGGCCACACTCTTCTTTGTTGTTTTCTTTTGTTTTGTTTCTTCATTTCTCTTTTGTATCAAAGTTCACCTTTTCTTCTTTTCTGCAGCTGTGGTGGAGGAATGTGGTTGCGAGGGCCTACTGCGGCAGCAGCAGCGTGAAAGATCCAGAAGTCCACTCCTCGTGGCCTTAGTGGCCACAGCTTTATCGAAGGCTTCTTCATCGGTGGGTCTGGTCCGTCCCTACTGGCAGCGGTTTCAGCAGTGACGGCGTGGTGGTTTGGTTTATTCCTCATTGCTATGGCAGCAATGTGGTGGTTTTGGGTGGTGACTGAAGTGGCAACAGTGTTGGCATCGGTGACTTGGTGGGTCCAGTCTGTCCCTCCTGGATATGACGGCGATGCAGTGGCTTTGGTATCAACTTTGGCAGTAGCGGCGTGGTGGGCCTAGTCCGGAAATGCTTGCTTTGGCAGCTTCAAAGACCGCTTTGGCAGCGGCATCCTGTAGCCACTCCAGAAACCCAGGAGCCATGGAGGGAGCAAAAAAATTAACTTTGTCCTAACTTTGACTCAATTATTTCCTTTTATCATTTCTGCAATTAAAATGGTGCTGAACTGTGGTGACTTATAGTCATGTAACTGCATTTTCATAAATACAAGTGACAATAAATTCCTATTCTATTCTTTCCCTGCTGGACATGCCTACAAATCCGATATTCAGAAAGAATGCCAGGCTTTCACCTCCTAACTGCAGAAGGGATACATTGATCACTTAAACTGAAGATGCAATGGCTCTCACCATCCAACTCTCCAATCCAAATGAGTCACATCTCCTCAATACATGGGACTCACATAGGGAACTGTAAACCAGGCTGTCAGGAATAGCAGAGATCAAAGTTGACGTTTCGGGTCAGGACGCTTCTTCAGAAATGAGAAGGGGGGAGGGAGCTCAGAAATAAATAGAGAGAGGAGGGGTGGGGCTGAGGAAGGTCGGTGGCCTCCTCTACATCGGTGAGACCAAACAGAGACTCGGAGACCACTTTGTAAAGCACCTGCACTCAGTTTGCAACAAACAACAACACCTTCCAGTCGCGAACCATTTTACCTCCCCCTCCCACTCCCTGGCTGACATGTCCATCCTGGGCCTCTTCCAGTGTCACAATGACGCCACCTGGAAACTGGAGGAGCAGCACCTCATATTCCGCCTCAGGAGCCTACAGCCCAATGACCTAAACGTGGATTTTACCAGTTTCAAAATCTCCCCATGCGCCCGCCTCATCCCATGTCCAATCCTCCCTCTCATCCCTGCCTGCTCGACCTGACACAACCTGTCCATCTTCTCTCCCACCTATCTGCCCCTCCCACCTCACTGACCAATCCCCACCACTGCCTACCTGGACTCACCTATTACCATCCCACCTACCTTCCCCAGCCCCACTCCTCCTCTCTCTGTTTATTTCAAAGCTCCCTTTCCCCTCCCCATTTCTGAAGAAGGGTCCTGACCCGAAATGTCAACTTTCCTGCTCCTCTGATGCTGCCTGGCCTGCTGTGTTCCTCCAGCTCCACACTGTGTTACCTCTGACTCCAGCATCTGCAGTTCTTGCTATCTCTGTCAGGAATACCATTTGCTTGACTGCATATTTACCACAACTTATTTCACCAGCTAATGAAGATGAAACAGGCTGTCAAAACAGCACATTTAACATAACACAAGAAGTGATAGTGAACAGAAATTAAGTATAGATTATTTCTGTGAAAAAGTAAGGAAATAATAGATTTCCTCCCTCACCCTCGCCTCTCCATTGGCAAACTGTTGATCTCCTTCATCCTGCATGATGTTGTTTCCCAGATAGCGGAAATCAAAAAGTTATCTCAAATTGCCTTCACATATGTGAATTAAATTGTGGTAAATGGTCATTAAATTGAATTATACCTTTTTCAACTATATTTAAACACTTGTCTATCAGAATGCAACAAGACGAGAAGCCAATTCCAACTCAAGTAAGTGTCAGCAGAGAATAGGAACAATCTTCCATACTACTTTAAAGTCAGGAGGTCAATGCTAATAGCACATAAAATATGATGGGCAATAATAACAGTGGGGAAGAACAACTAATGATACCATTTTAAATTATGCTCTCTATTTAGTTAAAACATAGAAAGATATAGGCATATGACTAAGCCAAATCTGAAAGTAAAATGAGTGGAATCATATTATGTTTAGTAGTGCACACTGGAGAAAAAAAGATTCTTATAAATGGAATGCAAAGAAGCCTATTACTGCATGTTGATCATTAAAGGTATAAAATTAGAACTTGATAATGATGTGTGCATTACTAGTTGTAATTTTCTAATATCAGGATTTCTTTGTTAAGAAGTGCATAGAAAATTTTCAGATAAACATAATCACTTCATTTAATTATAGCATACAGAACTGTTAATCCATTTACAGCAACTGAGTGACAAATATGTTAAAATCATGAGCAGGGGAATTTCACTCAAACACATTAACCAATTTGTTAGAACTATCTCAGGAACATTTTGCCTAAAGTGTATTTGTAATCTGAGGCAGCTGAACAATTGGTTTAAGATAATTTAATTATGCCAATATTTGTTGGAAGATTTTGCTTTATCACTGTGAGGTGAAGTCAGAAAGTGGACAAATCTAGCCGGAGATTTTTCTTTATTCATGGAATGTGGGCGTCACTGGCTAGACCTGCAATTATTGCCCATCCCTAACTGGCCACTGGCCAGTTAAGAGTCATCCACATCGTTGTGGGTCTGGAAATACATGTAGGCCAGAACTCGTAAAGATAGCAGTTTCCTTCTCTAAAGGACGTTAGTGAACCAAATTTGTTTTTCCTGACAATTGACAATGATTTTGCAGTCATCAGGAGATTCTTAATTCCAGATTGTTTTCCCCTATTAACTTCAAATTCCACCATCTACCACAGCAGGTTTTGAAGGCAGGTCCTTGAATATTACCTGGGTCTCTGGATTAACAGTATAGCAATAATACCACTAGGCCATCACCTACATGCCTATAATCTCACAAAACTCTGGGACTCTGTGGTTCATTTCCCAGCATTCATTTTCAAGAAGGATACAGCCAAAAATGAATGATGTTCTATGACAGAGGCAGGAAGGGATTTTGATGATCAGTACGGTGCATCATTTAATACTGAGACAGTAAGGTTATTCTAACCAAGAAATGGCTGACACTATCCAGTAGTTCATTCACATTCAATTTTAACATTTAGGATAGCATTTAGGAATATTCTTATTTTAGTTTAATCAGAATAACATTTGGGCCAGTTATAAATTTGTCTGCACTGATCGGTCATCTTAATTGATGCGCTTAATTTGAAGTTTGCATGTTTTCTGCTATAACTGTTCAGTTCATAAGAGAAATGTCAGTAATTTTTATGAAATGATTACTAATCATCATCATTTAGCTGTGATCAGCCAGTAAAACATCTTATGTTATTATGTGTAGACCCTGCAAATACTCATGTGCAAACAGCACTGGGCAACTTTTGTGAACAACAATATCAGGATAATGTCAGCCTCCAAGAAAGAGTGGGTTAGGGGTGAGTGAGAAAGAAAAATATGTTAATTTCAAATCTGGCTCTAACCCACACATTTCCAGTTTTAACACAGGTGCGTGTCCAATCTTCTCTGAAGAGCTATGTTAGTCAATAAACAATTCTGTAGGTTTATTAATGTTCAGCCAGGGTTGTCAGTCCTTGGAAAAATCAACAGTTCAAAACAGGTCAACAGGGTAAGACTTGTAATGGTACTTACAGCACTGTACTGGATCAGACACAGATGTGTTTCCTCCAGGCTCAACAATCTTACCTGCAACCCCCTCAAACCATCACTCTCTATTTCTGTGCTCACTGCTGTGTTTTTCTATTATGTTATCTCCCATGGCATGAGCACCAAGACTGGGTTCTTACTGAGAACAAGTATCAGAAAATTTATTCTTAAAGCAATTAACTACAACACAACATTTTAATAGACATTTGTGTAGTCTAGGCTAGTTGAATAGCTAACATTCCTGCAGGATTACAAAGCACAGCAGTGGCTATTCAAGATGGAGTTGATCCCTTTATACAAGAGTATCACATAGCATTCTGTAATATTGATTCTTCACTTAAGTCTCTTCAAAGTACATGCTTACCCACTCATCGATACAACAATATCATAATATCCTCCCTTTTTCTTCGAGGAATAGAAGGTCTCCAATGAGAAGGGTGTACAAGGATACAGATCAAAAATAACAATAATGCAATTATACACATTAGCGTTACACATTGAGATAGCACTTCAGCAAAACTAGAATACTGGGATCAAGTTCTCATATAATTTATAGAACGTTGTTGCACAATTCCATGTTTGTTGTGTGTTGTTTGCCAATATATTTGATGTAAGCAGTTTAATATGATTGTGATATCTTCTGGCGTTAACGTATTTTCAGTGTCACAATCATCACCTTGAATACCTGTGGATTAACATACATAACTTGATTTTTCTTTTCTGTTGTGTCTAATAATAGCGCTATTATGTGATCTGAATTGAGCACATTTTCTGAGTGTCCTTTCAGGAATTAAAATGTTGCTATTATTGTCTCATGCACTAACATTTTGACATGAATGATGTTGAAGTCATTCCATCTCATGCTATTTTGTTGTGTTCATGCAACATTCTCTCTCAGCTTTCCAACACAAACACATGGGCACTGTTTAAGAAGCATATGAGTTGCAAGAAAAATACAGACCTGTCTTCTGAAAGTAAATGTTGCAGATGAAGACAGATATCTGCCTTAAGGTGTACCTTTTACTATTAACACAGCAATCCTGAAATATTGATAAGTTGTTTACACTTCAAGATCATTGCCTTAACTATGTGTACAGTATGCTCTGTACAGACCATTGGAATTTGGATAATATAGTGAGGAGATGATATGCTGGATTCACCATCTATTGCACTTATCTTGGAATGGCCTTACCATGTACCAAGGATTGTTGGCTAATATGAACAGCTAATTGAGACAACAAACATGCTGAAGATAGTTGTTAATGTGTCAAAGATTACCCTTGACTTGAATGATGAAAGGAAGTTGGTAATGTCACCAAATATAGTCCTGAGAGTGTATCTGACATTGATACATGGTTTAGATGGAATTTCACGTGGAGTAAGTGGTTCTTTATACTGTATACTTTATTACATTATACTCGATGAAGTTTATATGCTTTGTTTTGTATCAATCTTTCCATATCTTTGTTCGTGCAAGGCCAATAGACAGATTCACATGCTGGTTTTTTGGTTTTCTCTGAACCAATGTGACTAATATGGAAATGGCTAAATATATCTTGATGCAAGATATTGGGAATTAACACTTCATTATCCTTAAAATTAACAATCCTTGATGGGCCTAACTTATCCTTACATGGTCAAAATGAACAGGAAAACTACTAATCATATCAGATAAATAAGAACTGCAGATGCTGGAGAATCCAAGATAACAAGGTGTAGAGCTGGATGAACACAGCAGGCCAAGCAGCATCATAGGAGCAGGAAAGCTTGATGTTTCGGGCCTAGACCTTCATCAGAAATGGGGGAGGGGAAGAGGGTTCTGAAATAAATAGGGAGAGAGGGAGAGGCGGATAGAAGATGGATAGAGGAGAAGATAGGTGGAGAGGAGACAGACAAGTCAAATAGGCGGGGATGGAGCCAGTAAAGGTGAGTGTAGGTGGGGAGGTAGGGAGGAGATATGTCAGTCCAGGGAGGACAGACAGGTCAAGGGGGCGGGATGAGGTCAGTAGGTAGGAGATGGGGGTGCGGCTTGAGGTGGGAGGAGGGGGATACCTCCTTGGTCTAGGCCCAAAACGTCAAGCTTTCCTGCTCCTATGATGCTGCTTGGCCTGCTGTGTTCATCCAGCTCTACACCTTGTTATCTAGGAAACCTATTAATGTGTTCAGGCCATCTACTAATGATGATATGTTTCAGCTCTTGCAAATGACCATCATCTGATGTAGCATGATGAATTTATTCTGTTCTGGTAAAGATCAAAGTGGACTACATCAATATTGAAGACTGTCCATGATCATTATTGTGAGAACTTATGTTTTTCTGCCTCTTGCATCATTATGAAATGAAGACTGTGTCCACTGGAAAGCCAAAATAGTAAGACTACTTATATCAATAATATGGAAAGATTTGGTATCCATTCATAAGGCACAAATTGACACTTGAGACTAAATATCCTGATACTTGAATCTTGGATCCATTATATGTCATGTGTAGGCATCATCATACTGGGCCTGCATACATTTTATCCAATTGTGTAATGGTATAATGTTACCACTCAATGTGTCAATTTTGGATTGTAATTTATGTCCTGTTTTTGTGGTATACGTAATCTTGATCACAGTGAATACTCCAGTTCTTCTAACATTAACAATGTGGTGTATCAGATTGACCATGTGTATAGTCTAATGAGGATCTAGAAACTGCTTTCAAGAATTATAGAATCATAGAACCCCTACAGTGTGGAAACAGGCCATTCAGCCCAACAAGTCCACACCGTTTCTCCGAAGAGCATCCCACCCAGACCCATTCCCCTACCCCCACATTTCCCATGTCTAACCCACCTAACCTAAACATCCCTGGATACAATGGGCAATTTAGCATAGCCAATCCACCTACCCTGCACATCATCGGACTGTGGGAGGAAACCGAAGCACCAAGAGGAAACCCACATAGACACAGGGAGAATGGGCAAACTCCACACAGACAGTCACCCAAGGCTGGAATCAAACCCAGGTCGCTGGTGCAGTGAGGCAGCAGTGCTAACCACTCAGCCACCTTGCTGCCCCGTTACAGTATTTTCTGATCTTCACCAACGCATGGTAGACGGGTTAGCAAGGTTAGATCACATGGAATGCAGGGAGAACTAGCCATTTGGATACAGAACTGGTTCGAAGGTAGGAGACAGAGGGTAGTGGTGGAGGGTTATTTTTCAGACTGGAGGCCTGTGACCAGGGGTGTGCCCCAAGGATCAGTGCTGGGTCCACTGCTTTTTATCACTTATATAAATGATTGGATGTGAACATCACAGATATGGTTAGTAAGTTTGCAAATGACACCAAAATTGGTGATGCAGTGGACAGGCAAGAAGGTTACTTCAGAGTACAATGGGACCTTGGTCGGATGGGCAAATGGGCTGAGAAGTGGCAGATGGAGTTTAGATAAATGTAAGGTGCTGCATTTTGGAAAGGCAAGTCAGGGCAGCACTTATTCACTTAATGGTAAGGCCCTGGGGAATTTTGCTGAACAAAGAGGCCTTGGAGTGCAGGTTCATAGTTCCTTGAAAGTAGAATTGCAGGTAGACAGGATAGTGCGGAAAACATTTGATATGCTTGGCATTATTGGTCAATGCATTGAGTATAGGTTTGTCGGGGTTGGGGGGGTCATGTTGCGGCTGTACAGGACATTGGTTGGGCCACTTTTGGAATACCGAGTGCAATTCTGGTTTCCCTGCTATAGGATACTATTGTGAAATTAGAAGGGGTTCAGAAAAGATTTACAAGGATGTTGCCAAGGTTGGCGGGTTTGAGCTATAGGGACAGGCTGAACAGGCTGGAGCTATTTTCCCTAGAATGTTGTACACTGATGTTATAGAAGTTTATAAAATCATGAGGGGCATAGATGGGTGAATAGCCAAGGTCTTTTCTGCAGGGTAGTGAAGTCCAAAACTAAAGGGCACAGGTTTAAGCAGGGATGGGAAAGATTTAAAAGGGTTCAAAAGGACAATTTTTTCATGCAGAGGGTAGTGAATGAATGGAATGAGCTGCCTGAGAAAGTAGTGGAGGCTAGTACAATTACATTTGAAAGACATCTGGACGGGTATGTGAACAGGAAGCAGTTAGAGGGATATGGGCCAAATGCAGGCAGATGGGACTAGATTAATTTAGGGTATCTGGTCAGCATGGACAAGTTAAACCAAAGTTTCTGTTTCCATGCTGTAGAGCTCTTTGATTCTATTGACACTTTAAATATGTAACTTTGGTCACATCCTTTTGATGGATTTTGGCTAACCCCTTTTCATGTTTTATTGTTGAGTTTTGTACTGCATCTTGAGCTTTTCCTGAGGAAATTACTTTCTCCACATTTTTGCACTGTGCCCCTTTATGGCAGACAGCCTGCACATGTTGGGTAATCCTGGATTCCACAATAATAAACAGGATAAAGTGCACATCACACATGACTTGGGTGGTATATTGACTGTGTTTACCATTGCTATTGTTATTGCAAAGTTGAGAGCTTGATGGTGTTGCTGTCCTGCACAACAGGTTCAAACTTTCATCTGTCTCCCATTATCTAACAGTACTTCTTGAATGACATAGTCTTGTCGAAGGTATTATCAATTCCTTGTGTTTTTCAGCAAGTTCTCTTTCACTGAAGTCACACCCTGAATCTTTGTGCTGAAACTTGTCCACAAACCGGTTAATAGTTTACTCAGTTGTGGCCTACAGGATGTAAACTCGAACCTGTGAATTTTGAAATTTGCTCTAAGCTTGAGCTGATTCTCAATGGCTTTCAGAAACTTTTAATTGTCGTTGTTGGAAAAGCCACAGAATTTACTCTCCCGAAAACTTCATCTCCCAAAGTATTGAGAAGTGTAACAGCTTTAAGGTTTTGGTCAAGTACTTTTGGTCAGTGAAGTGTAACCTTTTGATTGAAAAACTGGAATTCTGCTATGAGGTCAATAGCTTGACAATCCATATTCAGAATTTTAATATTCATTGTGGTTTGTATATTTTACACCTCTGTATTTTCACTGAGTTTGTAAAAGTTTCAAAACCATATCTTGAACAATTACCAGTTAAAATGCACTATACTGCTTTAATTCACAACTGCAGCTGTTGATTCTTACCTCTGATCTGGGAGTGAGATTCCTGTAACAGGATACAGTGCAGTAATTCAGTGAACGTTACTGAGCACAGAATGCAATTGCATTAATTTCAATAAGACTTAAGATGGCCACATTTGCACCAAAATTAGGAGAGAAAATGGAGTTTTACACATCTTCTTTGCATTCTGCACTTCTTCTTTTAACCAAAATGGTGGAATTGAGCAACAATTCAATGGAACACAACCTTGGAAAACATTAAGACCACACAGTAGCTCTGCTCGTGCTTTGACTAGGAACCGCTACCAGGGCAAAGTTAGGTTACTCCAAGGAAAACACTACCTGGTTTCTACAGTCACATCCAGATTGATTCAAGTATTGCTCTGCTTGTCATAGAGTTATACAGCATGGAAACAGATCCTTCAGTCCAACTTGTCCAGGCCAACCAGGTATCCTAAATTGATCTACTCCCATTTGCCAGCATTTGGTCCATATCCCTCTAAATCCTTCCTATTCATATAACCATCCAGATGCCTTTTGGATGTTGTAATTGTAACAGCTTCCATAACCTCCTCTGGCAGTTCGTTCCATACACACACCAACCGCTGCGTGAAAAAGTTTCCTGTCAGGTCCCTTTTAAACATTTCCCCTCTCAACTTAAACCAATTTCCTCTAGTTTTGGACTCCCCTACCTTGCGAAAAAGATTTTGGCTATTCACCCCATCCATGCCCTTCATGATTTTATAAATGTCTATAAACTTTAGCCGACAACGATCCAGGGACAAAAGCCCCAGACTATTTCATCTCTCCCGATAACTCAAACCTCAGGTCCCAGTGACATCCTTGTACATTTTTTCTGAACCTTTTCAAGTTTAGTTACATCTTTCCTGTATCAGGGAGACCAGAATTGAATGCAGTATTCTAAAAGTGGCCCAACTGGTATCCTGTACAGCCGCAGCATGACATCCCAATTCCTATATTCAATGCATTGACCAATGAAGGCAATGGTGCTAAATGCCTTCTTCACCGTCCTGTCTACCTGCGACTCCACTTTCAAGGACATGAACCTGGGCCCCAAGGTTTCTTTGTTTGCTGACACTGCCCAGGACCTTTACCATTAATTATATAAGTCCTGCCCTAATTTGCCTTACCAAAATGCAACACCTCACATTTATCTAAAGTAAACTCCATCTGCCACTCCTAGGCCCACCGGCCCATCTGATCAAAATTCCATTGTATTCTGTGACAACCTTCTTCACTGACCATTGCACACCAATTTGCTAGTCATCCAGCATTCCCTACATCTACCATCCTTGCCCTTCGCACTTACAGATACATACCGTCTCTGAACTCTTGTATCTCATTTTTAACAGCCTCACACTTTCCACCATTCTCACTAAACATCCAAACCATTTATATAAATGATGAAAAGCAGTGGACCCAGCACTGATCCTTGCAGCACACCACTGATCACAGGCCTCCAGTCTGAAAAGCAACTCTCCATTGCCACCCGTTGTCTCCTACCTTCAAGCTGATTTTGTATCCAATTGGCTAGGTCCCCTTGGATTCCATGTGATCTAACCTAGCTAACCAGTTTGGAATATTGTTGAACGTTTGCTGTGATCCATATAGACAACATTTACCGCTCTGCCTTCATCAATATTCTTTGTCACATCTTCAAAAAACTCAATCAAGTTAGTGAGACATGACTTCCCATGCACAAAGCTATGTTGACTCTCCATAATCAGTCCTTGCCTTTCCAAATGCACATAAATCCTGTTCCTCAAAATCCGCTCCAACAACTTACCCACCACTGATGTCAGGCTAACCCATCTATAATTCTCTGGCTTTTCCTTACCACCTTCATTAAATAATGGTACTGCACTAACCAACTTCCAGTCATCTGGCAGCCCACTTGTAGCTATTGATGCTACAAATACACCAGCAAGGGGCCCAGAAATCTCTTCCCTATCTTCCCACAAATTTCTGATCAGGTTCGGGGGATTTATCCACCTTTATGCATTTTAACACGTCCAACACTTCCTCTTCTGCAATATGGATACATTTCAAGATATCACTATTCATTTCCCAAGTTCCCTAGTCTCCATATCCTTCTCCATTATAAATACTGACATAAAATACTTGTTTTGTCTTTCACCCATCTCCTGTGGTTCCACACATAGATGGCCTTGTTGATCTTTAGGGGGTCCTATTCTCCTTCTAGTTACTCATTTTCCCTTAACGCATTTGTAAAATCTCTTTGGATTCTCCTTAACCCCATTTGCCAAAGATATCTCAAGTCCCCTTTTTGCCCTTTTGATTTTCCTCTTAGGTGTACTCCTACTACCCTTATATTCCTCTAGGGATTCACTCAATCCCTGCTGTCTACACCTGACATATGCTTCCTTCTTTTTCTTGACCAAAGCCTCAATTTCGCTAGTCATCCATCACTCCCTACACCTACCATCCTTGCCCTTCGCACTAACAGATACATACTGTCTCTGAACTCTTGCATCTCATTTTTAAAGGCCTCCCACTTTCCACCAAACCCTTTACCTGCAAATAGCCTCTCCCAATTAACTTTTGAAAGTTCTTATCTAGTACTGTCAAAATTGACCTTACTCCAAATTAGAACTTCAACTTTTAAATCAGGTATATCCTTTTCCATAACTATTTTAAACTAATAGAATTATGATCACTGGCCCCAAAGTACTCTCCCATTGAAACCTCAGTCACTTGACTCGAAGAGGTAACCAAGAGGATAGGTGAGAGGAGGGCAGTGGATGTTATCTATATGGCCTTTCATAAGGTCTTTGATGAAATCCTGCATAGCAGACTAGTCGTGAAGGTTAGGTCACATGGAATCCAGGGAGAGCTAGCTAACTAGATTCAAAATGGCTCAATGGTAGGCAGCAGAGGGTGATGGTTGAGGGTTGTTTCTCGGACTGGAGGCCTGTGACTAATGGTGTGCCACAAGGCTTGGTGCTGGGATCTTTGTTATTTGTTATTTACATAAATTAAATTACAAGGTATGATTAGTAAATGTGTGGATGACACAAAAATAGGTGGTATTGTTGATAGCGAGGAAGGTTATCAAAAATTACAGAGGGATCTTGATCAGATGGGGAAGTGGGCTGAGGATTGGCAAATGCAATTCAATACAGATAAGTGTGAGGTGTTGTACTTTGGAAAGTCAAACCAAGGTAGGACTTGTACAGTAAATGGTAAGGTCCTGAGCAGTGAAATAGAGGGTCCTGGGAGTACCAGTACATAGTTCGTTGAAAGCAGCATCACAGGTAGACATGGTGGTGAAGAAAGCATTTAGCATGCCAGCCTTCATCGATCGAGGCATATGAGTACAGGAGATGGGACGTTATGTTATGGTTATATACAGTTATATATGTCAAGTGAGGCCGCACTAACAGTATTGTGTACAGTTTTGGTCATCCTGTTATCGGAAAGACATAGTTAAACTGGAATGTGTGCAAAGAAGATTTGTGAGGATATTGACAGAACTAGTAGGCCTGAGGCATAGGAAAAGCTTGGCCAGGATAGGACTTTATTGCTTAGAATGTAGGAGAATGAGGGGTGGCCTTATTGAGGTATATAAAATCATGAGGAGCATTGACAGGATGAATGCATATAGTCTTTTTTCCCAGGGATGGGGAATTGAAAACTAGAGCATGTAAGTTTAAGGTGAGAGGGGAAAAATTTAAGAACGACCTGAAGAGCAACCTCTTCAAGCAGAGAGTGGTGCATATATGGAGTGGGCTGCCAGAGAAAGTGTTTGAAGTAGGTACAATAGCAGCATTTAAAAAACATTTGGATAGGTACATGGATGGGAAGGGTTTAGAGGGATATGTAAACAAATGCAGGCGATTGAAACTAGCTGAGTGGGCACCATGGTCAGCATGGACATGTTTGGGCTGAAGGGCCTATTTTCATGCTGTATTACTGTATGACTATGACTCTTCCTGACTTATTTCCCAAGAGAAGGTCAAGTTTTGCTCATTCTCTAGTAGGTACATCCTCATACCGAACAAGGAAATTTTCTTGCACATATTTAACAATTTCCTCTCCAACCAAGCCCTTAACACCATGACAGTCCCAGTCTACTGATTTTAATGACTGAGAAGGTTCCACCAACACATATTAACTGAGACATTAATTAATTGGACTCTGAATAAATAAAATATAACCGCAGATCTTCCTTTTCCTGATGAGGTTGCTGTGCTGCAGGGTGAGTTGAAACACTTTGATTTTGTTCTCTTGTGGACTTCCATCTTGAACTTAGCAATGTAGCTGCTATAATTTTAATGGTCTTCCAGAGTTAACTATAGAGGTATTGTTTTTAAACAGCAAGCACTGAACAGCCTTCTAAGATAAATGCTCCAACGCTATACGTAAGCTGACATTATGATATGTTCTTTGTGTTCCTTTCGTAACATGAACACAGAAGAATTATCAAAAGATTTATTTATAGCAGAAATAAATGCATTACAGGATGAACTTTACCAGAAATCAGCTAGGAGATATTGCTCAGACCTTCCCAGATTCAGGCTGCCATGTGTTTAAAGCCCAGCTGTGCACTAGGTCAAATGCTGCCAGCTGGGAATAGCCTTTCACATTAGACAGAGTGGAAGGAAAATGAAAAAAAAACGTTTCTGATGACTCATAAGAGGCACGGGTGACATTTTATTGGAAACAGCGTATCATATTCGCAAATGTATTGCCACTTTTTATCACCTTCTGTCTGATTGACTGTCAACGTAACTGCAGTTACAAGAACCAAGCTACCTGTCCCTCACATGATCTCAAGCTAGAAGCTTGTCTGATGTTGTGCTACTCTTTCCCAAATGCATAGCATATCATCTTGACATTGTGAATGTGGAAGTATCACATATCACAAACTGTTGTTAACATCACTCATTATTGAACAAGATGAAAAGCCAAGAAAGCAATTTTAAAAAAAAGTTGTACTTACTTCTGGGACTGAGCAGGGGCTGCTTGCTTTTGACAACAATAAATTTATTGCCAATGATTGATAACGTCACACAACTTGGATTTCTTGGAATCAGGCATCAATTAAGTGTGTCTGGTTTGTTGCGTGTCTGATGCTCCACTGCTCTATCAGGCTGACAGTAATGTTGCTCCTACTTAACACCTGCAGCTTCCTCCTCAAACTGCTGTTGCTCTCTGAGGTCTTCAGCGTCCATCACATCCCCTCTCTGTCAGCTGCAGTTGTGCTCAGATAATGCAGCAGACTCCGTGGAGCAGTGTATTGCAAGACTTTCCCCAGAATGGTTCAAACATTAGAACCTCATCTTCAGGGGCCTATATTCTGCTCCACCATGACCCCAAAGAAAGAATTGGCTGTAATATGTCTACAATTGGCCTCAGTCACAGGGTTATATCATGGAATCATCAGCCATGGTTGCAGAAATTAGCCCTTGCAATACGTTAACCACCCTCATAAAGTATCTACTTATTGAAATGAGGTATGAACCTGGGAGTGCTCAAAAATATAGGCATCCGAGAAGTTTTCAGGCTATGTAACAAAGACGTCATATGGTACTAATGACTACAGATGAGTTGCACATTGACAAAACAGAAGCCTTTTCTACAAATGAAGTTCAGTCACTTTATGATATTGCACTCTCAACTCAACATCTGTACCAACTATTATGCCCTGCACCCGGGGATGTCAACTATGTTAGCAAACTACCTAGCTGCAGCAGTGACCTCAGTATGGGGAAATGAGATAAAGTGGTGTGATCTGGTACAAATTACATCGGGTAGAGCCATGATACATTTGTGGGTTCAGTATTAAGAAATCCTGCACAGGTCCCTATTGGTTCCTTGGAAGCAACCAGTTGCATAAAAATTTCACTGAGTCTAAGTAGCACTGTGAGTATGGAGTTTGAACTCTAAAGGATAAAACATATCCCACTGGATTACATTGACTCAAACTTTAGAAAGTCTCAACAGCAGTCATGCCTCCCTGGGGCAGTACATTAATAATCTAGCTGAGCTACTCCTTTGTTCCATCTTTATGAATGGCTGCATGTAATGACAGAAGTACTCACCACTGCCAGGTCCTCCCAGGATTACCGTCCCCATTGCCATGTTTGAAACATAGCTGTGCATCACAGCAAGTATGGCCAGCCACAAACAGCCCTTCACACTGGACGTATTGGAAGGAAAATGAAAAACAACAGCTTCTGGGAGGTACACAGGTAGCCCAGGTGATGCTTTATTGCAAATATAAGTTGAGATTCATAATGGTTTTGCTATTTTATATCAATTGTCGATTCAACTGTCACTGTAACTGCAGCTACAAGAAGTGCAGTCCTTAGTACCATGCTGTGTTAAAACCCCATATAATAGAATGCTACTCTTGACCTAATGCCCAGAGTTGCATTACATCTTATCATTGTTCGATGAGAAAGCATCACAAGCTTCAAAATATTCACTTTTATTCAACAACAGCGATATTGAATCAAAAACAAAGAGAAACTGCTTTTGCTTCTTGGAACAAATGAGGCATACTTGCCCTTAGACCAACAACACATTTACAATCAATGATCTGAAAACTGGACTAACATAGTTGCTCATCCCGAGAGCTAGCATAGAAACAATTAGTTGAATGGTATCCTTCCGTATTGATTCTATGAATAGAAATTTTCCTGAGTTAAATATTGAGAAGTTGGAAGCCATTGCTTTCATTCCCAATCCAAACTCCATTCCCTAATTACTGATTTCATCCCTATCTTAGACAACGGTCTGGCACTAGAACAAACTGTTCACAATGTTGATGTCATATTTGACCCCGAGGTGAACTTCTAACCATATATTAATTTGATTTGATTTGATTTGTTTTGATTTGATTTATCTTTTTGTCGCATGTATTTTGTTACAAAATAGAGCGAAATGTATTATATAGAGTTGCCACTCTCTGGTGCCATCTCAAAACACTGAAGAATAAACCAAAACATAGAATATAAAGGTAGTGAAATAAAGAAATAAAGTTTAATTTACAGTCCTTCTTGTTAAGTGCTCAGCCACGTGCCTGGAGCCACACAATCGCTAAGACTGTTTATTTCCATCTCCACAATATCACGCAATTTCATTTTCCCAAACTCCTAAATCCATAGCATGTAGAAACCTCCAATCACGTCATTGTTAAATCTTAAACTGATTATTTCAATATACTCTTGGCTAGTCACTTCCACTCTATTTCCTGTAAATTCTAGATAATCCAAAACACTTCTGGCTAGCTATGTATTAATTTACAACAAGTCCCTTGTACCCATTCTTCCTGTAGCCTATATTGGCTATGCATCAAAAAATGCCTTGATTTTAATATTTCAATCCTTTTTTTTTCAAATCTCTCCATGGCATTTCACTCCCTGTCTCCATAATTTCCTTCAACGCCACGATCCTTCAAGAAATCAGAAGTCTTCTATTCTGTCCTCTTGAGCATGCCCAATTTTAATTGGTCTATTATTTCTCATTTGTCTAAGCACAAAGGCCTGGAATTAAGCCCACAAATCTTTCTGATTCGTTGATTCTTTACCTCTTCTTTCTCCCTTGAAGGCACTCTTTAAAACCAAACTTTGGTCAAGTTTTGGCAATGTTCCTTAATGTTATGTGGCTCAGTCTCTCCATTGGTTTTCAGTGCTCACATGAAGTTTGTTTGGGAAGCTTATGACATTAAATGTACTATATATATTAAATTATTGTTAGTGTTACAACACAATATAATTAAAAATGCCATACAAATGCAATTATTTATTATTCAAATACAAAGAGAATAAAGAATCTAGTATCTGCCCGTAGCTACTTAGCTTACTTAGCGAAATTGCAATCTAGATGTGAACATTAATAAAAGTGTCATGAAAACTTGTTACAGGCCTGTCCTCCTGTACTGCCATTATCACCTGCTGTGTGACCCGATATACTATAATTAATTTTTAATCTACATGCATTTGACGTGTCTTAGCAATGTTAGCAAGATACTAACTTTCATATGCTGTGAATAACAACCAGCTCTTCAAACTCACCTGTTGCTTCCCTTTCCAGTTGCATATCCAACATCAAGTCCTGACTAAGTCAGAAAATTCTCACCCTTTAAATATTAACATAGCTGTTCCATCCTGTTCAGAGCTCAGCCGAACCTCTGTTACCTTGCTGCCAATTCCATCCTTCTAACAGTTTGTTTTGGCTGCAATCAAATGTATAATTTTGTGCCCTATTGACTTGTGCTGAACATCACATCCCATATCAAGTGTTTTGTCAAGTCTGCCTATTTCCATTTCCACAAAAAAATGTGTCTCTGCCAATCCTCTCCCCTACTGCTGCTGAAATTTTCATATATGCTTCAATCAACTGCACACTCCTTTTTTTTCCTCCATTTCCCATACCAGCCTGCAAGGCATCATCTCCCAGCGTACTGAAAAGCAGTCATATACGTCTTCAGTAATCCAGCTGATTAAAAATTCAAACTATTTTATTAAATTAAAATTATTTAACAACTTTTCTGATGAAATCCAAGTGCATTGTTCATCATTTAAAAGTCACATTCAAGGACTCTGCTCACTTGATGTCGGTCACACTTAGAATAACTGACAATCTGCAGGAACCAATAAACTATATTGGAAAGTCTGTAGGTGGGTAAAGTGTAGCATCACTCATTGCTCCTGTTGGAAAAGCTCTTTCCAGCTATTTTAAAAATGTAATACGATGGTAAAACAGGAATCAGGCACAAACTTTGCATTGAGACATGTGATTGGAAGAAACTTTAATTGCACAAACCGCCATGCACCCAATATAGATGAATTTTGTTTGGGTGGAAGATTAAAAACTTATAAGATTGAAACAGAAACCCACCTGCCTATGTACAGTTTTAACAGAGCCAAGGCAATGGGCAAATGACCAATACACTATCAGGTGTAGATTGACCATCTGAATAATTGCATAAGGGTGCATAAGGCCTTTATTTTAATAATGGTTCTATTTTTAACCACGCTCAGCTTGATTTTCCAAGCTTAAGGAAAACCAAGAAGGTAAAAGAAGATGAGAAGAACATAATTCATGAGATTCGCGAATTTACACTCGCGCTTACTGGCCAAGTGGAGCAGGAGTACTTCCCCCAGCTCAAAAGCTATAACATAAACCATTGTAGCCCCTACCATTCTGGTCAGACGTTCCTAGCTGTGAACATGAATGAGGGTATCATGGAAAGCTGTAACAGTTAAGAATTACATGAGATTTAGGAAGCTAGAATTTCCCTCCATAGCTTCACTCACTTGTCCCCAGCCCACACTGTACATACCTCTGAGAGAAGAAAACAAAATTGTTATGACTGATAAGATAACTCAAAGCAATTCTGGGCAACATCCCTCATAAGCTGTCTTTTATTACCTCAATTAAAAACAGATCTGGAGCTTGACTGTAGTTGCTACTGCTGATAAGAAAATATTGCATTAAGTACCATATCTAGTTGCAGTTTCAGTTGAAAAGCTGCACTTCACATGTAAGTAGTGTAGACAAATGACTGACATCATTTCACAAGGTCAGTTCATTTCCATATTTAGGCAATGCACTCTTCTCACATTGTCCCAGGCTTAAAGGTACAAGGCCACTAATGGAGGCAAAAATTCTTCCAAGTTTCATAAAGGTTGTGTTTAATTCTGAAGTATTTTGTACCCTTTATAAAGCCTGCATTGAGCAGAAGTGAGAAGTAAGAGTAAAGAAGGCAAACTCAATGGGAAGGTGATAAACAGAGCCTGGACAAGAAGTAGAGTGAAACAGCCAATCTTTTCAATGGTTGCCAAAATGGTGCAGAGGGTGAGTACAGCAAGGATTACCTTGTCCAAAATCAGGGCATCCTACCCAAAAGGCAACAATGTATGTTAACATTGTGGAACTGATTACCAGCTAGCTTATTGTGCAAAATAAGTACTATTGAATAAGAAGGTGTCATCGTAAATTAACCCTTTAATCCTACACCTCACACTCTACGTTACTTCAAAGTGATTTTCTTATTGATGACAATATTTTATATTTTAATCAGTATAACTAACATTTGATGAATTTTAATGTCCAAGCAGTGAAATCAAAGCACAATATCATTACCACTGTGTAGAAGCACAAAGTCTGTGTTACTGCTGTTTGGTCATGTCCCAGCTACCTTTGCGTCAGTCAACACAACATAATATATCTCTACAACCTTAGTGTTCAATGCACTCTTTCTTATACTATAGTGTTGCACCAAAGTCCATGGAGACTGATTGAACTCAATCATTACCTTGTTATTATTTGAACAGTTCAATTACAAGAGCTGTCTTCCCATCCAGGGCAAGTCACAGCTGTATGATTTCTGAGGTTATCTTAGTATTTTTCTCTATGCTCAAATATCTGTCATGTAAAAAAATTCAATTCCAACTTGAACAAATTTACAAAATAACATGGTAGCCTTAGAACACAGGTGGTTATTCAGGATCCAAGGCATTCTTGTTTTCTCTGCATTCTATTTAAGCTCCTTTGGGGGGTGGCATGGTGGCTCAGTGGTTAGCATTGCTACCTCACAGTGACAGAGACTCAGGTTTGATTCCATCCTTGGGCAACTGTCTGTGTGGAGTTGACAAATTCTCCTCATGTTTGTGTGGGTTTCTTCCAACAGTCCAAACGTGTAGGGGTGAGGTTGATTGGCTATGCTAAGTTGCCCGTAGTGTGCAAGGGTTAGTTAGTGCAGGGTTACAGGGATAGGAGAGGGTAGGGGGATGGGTCTGGGTAGGATACCCTTCAAAGGGGTAGTGCAGACTCAATGGGCTAAATGGCTTGCTTCCACATCATAGGGATTCCTTGCTCCTAAGCAAAGCTCTTTAGACAATCTCTCCATATGCTGAACTCTTTTATCAAATCTTGCTCTTTCAAGAATTTTATTAATTTTCAGGTTGAAGTAATTGTCAAAGGCTCACATTATCTCTCTGAAAGTATCTGTTTCTTCTTCTATGTCTCGGCCAGCTATAATATCATCAGCTCAACTATCGTGGAAGTATGTTTATTTGATCAGCTTTTGTTTTAGTATCTAATTTGAAAGCTCTTCCATACCTCAAAAATTGTTTTCTCCAAGATGTTCTACATTCCATTTGGCCCATCTCTGAAATTATGTCTTCCTAGCAATTTCTAATGCCATGTCTTCCTAATGTGATCATAAATTTTGCTTGCTTAAAAGTCTTTTATTTAACAGGGATAGCTGTTCTGCTGCTGTACTGGAAAGTCTCCTTGAATTTTGTGGCTATGTGGAGATTGCTACTTTTCCCATGGCTTCACTGCATAAATCCCACCATTTGTCGCTTAAGAAATGATTCCCACATCTTTAATGTCTTCACTGGCTCCCACTGTTTGCAGTTTTAATAAATGATTCCTACAGCTCATATTGAGTAAATTATCTTACATTTATCTTGGCTCTGATGAAGGAACTTCTGCCTTTTTTGTGGGCTGAATAAAGTCTCCTCACTTTCTTTCCCTGTTAGACGAGGTCTGCTTTTAATCTGCCCAACCATTTTGCTTTAATTACTGACTTTGTGATATCCCTGAGCTTGCAACCTTATTAATATTCCTTTTATGATCCCTTTATTTCTGTTTCTATAGCTGTGCCTTGTGCTGCCCAATCACTATGAGTGCAACACTCCATCTGAATTGTACATAATCTTTTGCCTTTGTGCTTTTCCAATCTGTATTACTATTCTTTTCTTTTAAGATCCCTTAGTCCACCAGGGATTTTATGCTTTAATCACAGAGTTTTCCACTGTCTGTTTTACTCACTGCTGAACTCCATCTTGGGAATGCTCCAACAGACTACTCGAGATGAAGCCTGTAAATATGAAGTTACTAATTCTACTTCTTCAGGGAGTGTCTAACTTTCCTGTTGCAGCATGTCTCTTAGCAGGTCTGAAAGGCCTTCACCGTTCACTGGAGAAGTCTTCCTTGTTGAGGATTGCCATGAGGATTTCTTCCGCAGGTTTTGAAATCCTCAACCCTTCCCTGCTGATGGCTGTACCAAATGAGCAGTTAACTGAAAGTTGAGTTTGAAGATCATGAACCATAGCCCATTCTGTCTTGTCAGATAAGTCAAATCAAATTCTCACTGCTGCCTACCAACTTATATGGGCATGTCATCTCTCTACACACTGTAAGCTGCTGTTCATGATGAAGGTTGCTGCTACCCTCTTCAAGTTATAGGATACTGCAGGACCTGCTTGGTATAGTATGATGGAGAAAACCACTTCCTTGTCTAACTAGAAGAATCTTGTGTAGTTAACAAAATACGATTTATTTTAATGCTAGCAATTAGATTACACTGATATAGTAAGGGTATTGTTGTATAGTGGGAATGCCCCTATCTTGGGGCCAGAAGGCCCTTATTCAAGTCCCACCTGCTCCAGAAGATTAGAAAATATTTACACTGATATAACAGACAGTGTTTTAGAGACTTTGAGGAGGATCAGATGTTAGGTCTCAGTCTTTTGAGATCTTAAACTGTTCTATCCACAAGTCCTCATGATATCTTCATAGTTAATTCCTCAGTTTGAACTCTTTCATTACTTTTCAAATACAACAGTGAATGAATTTGCTTCAATAAGATAGCACAGCCGAACATGGTGGAAGCGGAATGAGACATATCTGAATGCAAGGCAGCAACCGACTAAGATTATATAACAGGTTTATTCACTTCCGAAACATCAACTTTTCCATATTAGCAACATCCAGGAAAGTTGCCATTTACAGTAACTCTCCTAAGTATATAAGTGATGTCAATCTACTAGGGGTCAGGAGTCCCAGCTTCTCCAGACGTGTAATAACATCATTGAGCATGTTGATATCTGTGAGTGATATAAACCCATGGAAAAATAAATCAGAAGATGGATATTATATTATGACTGGCCTAACTCGTGAATGCCAAATACTCCCACCACATATAAGACATAAGTCAGGAATTTAATGACATTCTCCCACCTGACCAGAAGTAAGCACTTCAAAGAACTGTCTAAAAGCTAAACAGCAAAACTGTCAAAGGCAATCTGCATTTGGAACCTATGCAGGTTGAATCTGCAGTTTGGAACCTATCCATCAGTTTAAAAATACACACCCTTCACTATCAGCATCCCAGAGCTGCAGTGTGTGCACTTTCTATGGCAGACTTGTCCAATAGGCAGCCTGTAGGCCACAATGTGACCTACCACGGGATGCGTGAATGAATGAATGAATGAATGAATGATTTATGAATGAATGAATGATGAATGATGGATGAATGAATGAATGATTTATTGTCACATATATCCAAGGTGATACAAGTGAAAAGTGTTCTGTTGCCACAATCTGGTGCCATTTTGAGGTGAAAAGAATAAGAAGAAAGTACTTAAGTAGAGTTCATCTTCAACAGCCAATGTCCCAAACATAGCTCCAGGATTTCTGCAAGGTCTCTGTTCCAGGGCTACCATAGCCAGGAGTCCCTGCTCCATCAAGGAGTCTGATTTGGCTCACTACGAGTCCAGACACAGGAAGTAAAAGAGGTTCTGCGAAGAAATGTTCCTTCGATGAAAGTGTGCTCTTTCCTGCATTTGGTGTTGATATGCTACCAGGTCTAGTGAGCCTATCAGCAGCAAAAGAAGAGATGTACCTTGAAAGAAGAGTGACAAACCGTGCAAACAAGGGCTGATTTATTAAAGATTGAGGCCCACACATATAGAACAACAACAGTGAGTCTGCTGGGATGAGAGATTGCAAGTGATGGGCGGATGTAGGAGAAAGGCTCCTAGCCAGGAAGCATATCTAGGGTAAGGCGAGTCCACTTCCTTCTTGCATTGGTGTCTTCTCCCCTAAAGAGGCAGTCAAGCTGGTGGAACCACAATACAGTGGAGACAGCGATAATGACTTGGTTATGATAGAGAGAACATGTGACTGAGCGAAGTAGGTAGTGTGAGAGTGTGAGCCATGCATGTAGGTGAAGGAATGAGTATGCACCGGAGTGGCAGAGGAAAAGAGCATGTGAATGGTAAGACTTAAAGTGAGCTGGATAGCCACTCATCCTTTCTCTCCTCCTCCTCCTCCTCCCTCCCAAAACCTAACCACAAAACATATCGGGAGACAATGTAAAGCCCAGGGTGAAAGGCAAGCCACATTGGGCCTCTGCATTTATATGAATTCTGCCAAGGTCAGCTCAGAGTGTGCACCACCAGAACCATAGCTAAGTTAGTTAACTCTTTAGTTCAAACCCAATTGCTCCCCCTCCCCTGATGATCAGGCCTTGGAGCCCAATCTTTTGCTCTCCATAGTTCTGATTCATAACCAAAAACCCCAAACAATGTTTTATTCGTTTGCTCTACACTTTTTAAAGGCAATTGTGATTAAGTATTCATTTATTTAAGTTATCAATTTATTGCTTTGGAGTTGTTTTCTCACTAAATTCGTGTTTACTGTTACATCAAATCTTATCATTGTGAAATGTATCAGGCATAGAAGGAACTGCAGATGCTGGAGAATCTGAGATAACAAGG
>JAHRHZ010000062.1:39179921-39225177 GCA_024137785.1 Ginglymostoma cirratum
CCTTGTTATCTCATTGTGAAATGTATTGAATTTCCTTTATTGTCACGTGTATTCAATACAAAATAGTGAAAAATGTGTACCGCCACTATGCAGAAGCACGATTCACTTTAACTTAGAATAAAGTCATAAAAAGAAAGGGTAGCTTAAACTTCCCCTCTCCACTGCTACAGCATGCCACTGCCACAGTCCTGCTCCAGGCTTCCCAGCCCACACTATGCCGCTGAGAGTGCCCGTCGGCCCCTCCAACACTCCGGGGATGTGGGCTGCCTTATCCTGCCTGTTACTGCACATGCCGCTAGTTCACACTAGCTGACCGCGTGCTGCTGCAGAGCTCTTCCCCGCCCTTCTCCCAGGCTCGCAGTCCACGCGCTGCTGGAGGGCTCACTGCTCACAGACTTTCAGGGTACGAGGGCTCGCTGCTCTGGACTTGCCACCGGCTCCGGTGCTGAGGGGAGAGAAGAAGAACAAAGACGGGACAGGAGGAAAAAGAACAGGCGGAACAGAGGAGCTCCGATAAGATCATCCTACTCTGCCACCATCCTGACTTTATTGGACTAAATGTGGTCATTGTCCCCCACCCCATGCTCAAGAAACATTAATTAATTTGTGACCCTTCCATGCAAAAAGGTTAGATAGCCCTGTTCCACAGGATTCTTTGCAGAAAATCAGCAAAGTCTGCTTTGACCTTTCCACTGTGTGACTATCAATTCAGCCAAGGGCAGCAAATACATGGCAATGCCATCACTTCTAAGTTCTCCTCCAAGTCACCATCATCATGACTTGTTATAGCAAAATCCAAAAATCCCTGCCTAACAACGTTGCATCAGTATCAATATTATGAGCATGAGAGATAAACTAGATAGAAGCATAGCACATCTCAGTTCCGCAGGTGCAGGCACAGAATCATCTAAAAGTCTGAAATTGCTCTTCCACAATTCTTGGGAAACAGCCAATGGGGCAATTTTGAATTACTCATTAAAAGAAATTATCGGAAAAAGCAAGTTTTTCTAAAGGTCCTTCTGCATTTTTAATGTGTTATTTTGGAAAGTGCAGTTTCACTGAAATGTAGTCATGCTGTTATTAAGCAAAGTGCCTAAAACTGTTAACATTCAAGAAGAAATTTTAATAGACTTGCCCTTTCTTTTATTTTCCTAAAGTAGAGAGGTCTTCAGGTTGCATCCTTCTGCAGAATCACTCTTGCTTTAATGCATTTTGATTTTCACTAAAAGTGTAGGATACACAGAATTTAATTTGAAGTATCAGAAGTACTTTCATCCAAGTTAGAAGTTACTAATAGAGACTTGATTTGCAAGATAATCAAACTGTAAATGAGATAGACAGAAAGGAGAATTAAGGGCATAATCAAATCAGCCATGGCCATATTTAATGGTAGAGCTGTCTTAAGGGACCTAAAGACTTAATCCTGCTCCTAATTCCTATGTTCGTTTGAAATTTTCATATATTCTGTGTACTTCATCTAGGATTTTGTTACCCACAACAGGCAGAATGTTCACATTCCGAGAAATAGCAGGAAAGGTGGGAGCTTGCGAGATAATTATGCGAGTTTACATCAGGGAGTTACCCACCCCTTTCCTGCTGTGTCAAAAATTAAGTCTTGGGAAGGCCCATGGTTGATCTGCTGCTAATTAAGGCCCTTACATGGTTGAATAAAAACCACTTAAGGACCTCATTCAACTAGGGTTGCAATTATTTCAAAAGTGTCATCCTACCCAGGGTGCAGACGAACATGGACAGACTATCAGTTTGATTGGGAGGAGGAAAGAAATCTGAATTCTCAATCTGCACTCTTTTCTATGGGTCAAAACCTAGGGTAATGGGCTATTCTCAACAGCTCCCTTGCTTTTGAACCCCTAGTAACTCTCACTGTGAATCCTGGCCCCAGACTGGTCATCCACAAACTGCATGCCCACGCAGAAACCCCACCTTCGCCAGCCCCACCACCACCATGGCAAACCTCCATCAGTGGTAAACCTTATCTGAGGATCCAGGAGGTGGTGACCCAGTGGCAGCCAATGCCCTTGCTGTGGCACTAGCTTGAGTTCTACAGTTGCTATCCTCTGATTCTCCAGCCGTGACTTCAAGCATCAAGTTTGTAATTCCGTCAGAAAATCTGCCTCACTGACTTGATCTGAAAATGGGAAAATTCCACCAAATATGTTGTCATCTCTCTTCTGCCTTCAAAATCTCCTGCAATCACCTCAACGACATCATTACCCTCCTTCCTCATCTTCCTGAATTTCTTTCATAAAATCAAATTTCTTGGATGCTGGAAATCAGAAAACTGAGAAAGCTTTAAATGCATCAAACAGGCCCTTTAGTTTGGGCTCTCCATAGTCCAAAACGGCAATGGCACCACTTGCAATAAATAACCCATCCATTTTTGAACAAAAACAAAGTTGCTGGAAAAGCTCAGCAAGTCTGGCAGCATCTGTGAAGGAAAAAACAGAGTTAACGTTTCAGGTCTGGTGACCCTTCCTCAGAACCCTTCCCATCCATTTTTGACCCCAGCGACAGAAGGTCTGCCTTCTACATAAAATTCATCCCACAAATCAATCCAGTCCAATTAGATATACAAATCTGCATATGTGTAATACCAACGTTTGATATCTGAAGATAAAAACAAAATATCAAGTCTGTGCAATCTCCCAAAATAAATAGGAACAGATCTCCCATAGCATTTATCACAGCAAATACAGGAAAATACATCATTTTATCCCATGAAATATTCATTTCAATCAACAATATATCTCAAAGTACCAAAGTTCTGCTTCTCTCAATCTGTCAAACAGTAAAGCTTCAGGGTAGTTGCTCTCTCAGTCATCAGATTTTTTGTCAGCATGAGATTCGCTGATGAACATTTCAATTAATGCTCTCACCACAACAGTACCACTGAGTTCAGAACTCAGCAACTGTAGTAATCAACTAGAAACATATTTTAGAGTTATGCAGACTCTGGGAGGAGTGTGTGTATGTGAATGAAAAGATGAATTTAACTCTGAAACGTGCACTGATTTATCAACCTGGAAGTTAAACTAGGGTCCATTTCATTTGGTCAGGTGGTAAATGTCACACCTTTCCATATTTCTGGTGCATTATGCCAAAAATTCTGTCTGTCAAGTTCTCTCACTTCCTTTTTCTATTCCACAAATCTCTCTCTCTCATTAATTGTATTTTGTAAAGTTAACTGCTTTAATTGATTAATATGAAAACATAAAAACTGAAAAAAAGTTTCAAGTATCATGCTTTACTGTGGTTTAATATCATTCAGAGAGACAGTGTTATAATTACTGTTGTAACCTGAGAAATGAAAGTTGTCTTCTGCTGAGAGAATCACATTGATGTATTCTGGGAATCCTCCATCAGGTATGGGCTCAGATTTTGGCTGGCTGTCCATTCTGGGCACCTGGGCTATGGCGAAAAATGTAGTTGTGTCTTCAGCTATCACAGTTATTATCAAGCTGAGAAACCCAGATCCAAGTTTTCCTAGGGGCTCAGGGCTCCAACAAAAATACACTTGAACACTCACAAATATACAAAAATAATTCAAAAGGTAAGTTTAATATTGTGAAAAATGTAATTATGGCAGAACTCATTTTTAGCAGTGCTTATGTTTAGAGGTTAATCTCTTCCTTTAGATAGCATGCCTAAAAATGGCATTGACAACCACAGACCTCAATTGGATGAGTTCATAATTATGCTTGGCAAAATACTGTAGTGGTCTGCTGTTGCATACTGTACCACTATTACAGCCTGCCATCATGTACATTAGAAAGATTTGTAGGCAGAAGATAAACCTTCTTGGTCAAATTATGAATAAATCTTGCAAAGCCATCAAGTCCTGAGGTGGGACTTAAACACATTGGTTCTGGCCCAAAGGCATAAACACCATTACTGCACCGTAAGACCTCCATAGTAAAAGTAGCCTTATCAGACCATGGGGTTGCTCTCTCATTACAGAACAATAATAGGTGGTGGTTTAACCTGAAGGCTAATTGCTGTTGGTATCACTCTGCATTGTAGAAAGGCTGTCCAGCCAACTGAGCTATTTCCATGCTTCCTTCGCCTTTACTGCAGAAACAAAAATAATGCTGAAATCAGTAAGTGAGATTATTAGCTGGATGAAATACAAATACCAACAAATCATCAACAAAATAAACAAATTTGTCAAAGTATGACAGTAAGTGTGCCATAATGAATAGGAAATGTGAACAAGTGGACTATTTTAGTTAATTAATGGATTGCCTGTAGTGTTACAGTGCTGGGCAAACAAATCAATCGTTTATACACAAAACCTGGTACCTTGTTTGAGCTGAATGGATGGTTATTCTGTCTAGCTTTTGGTGCTGCTTGAAACGTATATGTTATCCAGAGCATTGAGATTCATTTTTTTTAAATAAAGTGTCATAAAATCATTCCCACACATTTCTTTTCTAAACCAAGTCAGAAACTGGTTTAATGTCACATCTGAGGGACAGTTTCTGCAATGGTACAGCATTCATTACCACAACTTTGAAATTTCAGCCTAAATTATCTGATTAATTCCTGAAATGGATTTAACTCCACAACCTAAATCAGTTCAGAATTCTACCAACAGACCAAATCATCCAAACTGATTGATGAAACAATAGACTCAGAGACAGTGAATGGAATATTTGCCAGTCCTAAATTCTATAAGTTGTAAAAAAAAACATATTTTGTTCATTGGGTTAAAACATAGAGAGTTGCCCATTTTACTTATGTAGTGATAACATACAATCTTCTATATACACAGAATAAGTAGAGTCAGTGAACCACTAATGACAGTCTAAGAATACCATCAACTGCATATCCACTGTCACCATTCATACTTACAACTGGCACCAGTGTCATACAAATGTTGTTGAAAGTGATAATATTGATGAGATGAGGAAGCTAAAGGAGAGACAAAAGGCAATGACAAAGGGCAGTGATTGTACAGATTGATGAGGAAATGATTAAGTCAGTATCGTCTGATTTCAAATGTTATGAGTAGCTAAATCTCAGTAAACTGTTCAAATGAATGTCAGTGGAAACATATTCCAAAAAGTAATTTGCTTCCTCCCATATCGTATGCTGTAGGCAAGGTTGAAGAGTCTAATATCCAGAAATGTAATGCCACCTCAAGAAAGATGTAATTGAGCATCAGTTGTGGGCACCAGGCAACTGTTAATCCAATAGCAAGGCTTTTGCATCATCATTAAAATTTGATAGACAGATGGACCTTTTACTTCCATCTCTTATGAATGGTACCGTTTATCTTGCAGATTTGGGGACTTCCATGAACGAAAATGGTCCTCTAAAAGTTGACATTTGCTTAAATAAGTGAATAATCATGTTGCAATATTTCCAGTGAAACTCAATTTAAAAATATCAGCTCCCATTTTCAATGGAAAATACAGAAAAAAGATTTTCACATGATCTCTACTTTCCATCTTATTCAACATTTTTCATATTATTTACTTCAAACTTTCTTATTGTGGAGAGATTTAAATCTGAATCAAAAATAATTGTGCATATCAAGTCTTCCCTACCACCCACCCAACCACTCCCCCCAGCCCTGGAAATGATTGAATTGCTGCACTAGGAACTTGTATTTGCATAACACTTTTAAATGTAGGAAAACATTCCAAAATGCACACAGCCCAAAAATGGATGTCAATCTATCTGTCAGAAATAGCTCAAAGTGTTTCACATATAAGAAGCAGCTGTTGTAACTCTGATGCAACTGTGCAGATAGGGAGCAACTAGTTTTCCCAAAGCAAAATTCCATAAAAAATGCCAGGTAACTTTTTTTTTGGAACAAGTTAGCAAGATACCAAGGGAATTTTCTATCCTTGGGTTATGTTGACATTTTTCATCATTGAATCAGAAGTTTGTGGTTTCACATGGAGATAAAGGTTATACTGTTTATAGTGTGTTCTTATAGAGCAGAGTTCTGCCAATACCTTAGTCAATATTTTTCATTCCACCACCAACAAAAATGATTGTGAGGACTTCCATTTTCAATTTGTGAAATCCTGGTGTTAATAAATTGTCTGTACATTTGCCTAAATATTAATAGTGACTATACTTCAGATCAAATCGATTAGCTACAAAGTGTTTTGTGATATTCTGGGATATGATCATGCGTAATTTAAAAGTAAGTTTTTTATTTTATTTTTGAAGCCATGGAATCTTTATCATTAACCTACATCATCAGGACAAGCAGACAGAGCAAAGGTTTGACATCTCACTTGAAAGATGAAGAAACCTGTAGAATGGAAGAAGAGAACAGCGTCATGAAAGTGGCAGAGACGTCTGCAGCAGAAACGTGGTCCCTCCAACCTGGAGACAGCGCACCAAGAGAATCCAGGACACCAAAATAGCAGGATAGGTCAAGGCATAAACATTGTCAGGTGATAAGCCCCACATTCTGACTTTACCAGCATTCTCCTTCAAATTGCAACATAGACCAAGGTCAGAAATCACACAACACCAGGTTATAGTCCAACAGGTTTGTTTAAAAACACTAGCTTTCAGAGCCTCACTCTTTCTTCAGGTGTTAGTGAGAGAGGTAGTATCAGACACAGAATTTATAAGTATAAGTTCAAAGAGTCACACCACTGATGAGTATGTATTGAATGAGCCTAAGATGCTGTTAAATCTTTAATCAGTTAGGAGATTTTAATTGATTAATATGTATATATAAATCCCCAAATTCCCTTCAAGTCACTGTACTGAGAGAACTAAAGGTTTTATCTGTATAAACAAGAGGTGACATTTTAGGTCAGACAATGCATGTTAGGTGTGAGGCCTTGTTTGGAATCAGTTTGTTTTTTGGTTTGGAGTCAGCTGGTTTTATTTTCAAAGTAAGAATTTATAAAACACCACATTGACTGACTGTCCACAAATTATGTGCTTGTTGAACAAAATAGACTGTATTTGCAAATACAACTTCACCCCATAGATTCGTGTGTGCGTGTGTGTGCGTGTGCGTGTGCGTGTGTGTGTGCGTGTGCGTGTGTGCATGTGTTTGCGTGTGCGTGTGTTTGTGTGTGTGCGCGTGTGTGTGTGTGTGTGTAAAAACCTGAAGAAGGAGTGAGGCTCTGAAAGCTTGTGTTTTCAAATAAACCTGTTGGACAATAACCTGGTGTCGTGTGATTTCTGACCTTGTCCACCCGAGTCAAACATCAGCACCTCCACGTCATAAATAGAAAAAAACAGCTGCCGTTCAATCCTTTCCCCTCTCCCCAGCATTTCTGATTTCTATCTGAGCAGGCAATGGCCTTAGCCTATTATCCTTCTTGCAACCATAGTCCGTGGTCACTCCCCTCAAATACTGTTCTTCCCCAAACTTGCCTGCTGCCCACCACACCACCCCCATCAGCTAACTACATTGCCTTCTACACAAGCAATTAAAAACAGTCAAGTTTGTCTTGCTTTCTCTTCTTGTAGAAGGACCGCTTGCATTTGGCGACAGGCAGAGACCTGATCGGGAGATAAAGGGTATGGTCCTCCCAATTTCCCTAAGAAAGTTTGGTTCCTGGCAGACAGTATATCTTCAACTTCCTTTTGAAATGTTGAAATTGGCTTCATCATGTTTTCAAAAAGAGAATTCCAAATGCTGACAAGAGTGAATAAAATGCTCCAGACATTTTACTAAGCTTTTAAATATATGACCTTTAGTTATTGATCCATTTGCAAGACGGATTTTATTTTCTCTGTCTGTCTTTCTATGAGTGGTCCTCATTTTCTAAAGGTTGCTAATCACGACTCTCCACACATCTCTATTAGTCTTTCCTTGATGTCGTGATATCACAACACGCCAAGTAAAAGGGAGAGGTCCCAAGAAAACCACAGTAGTCTGGGAAACAAACTGTCTCAACTGGCTCTATTTTCTCTGTTGATTCTGTCAAAAACTCTTATGTGATAATTTCATTAATTCAATTGCTGTAAGGAGAACAATTCCACTTTTTCAATCTCTCTTCCTATCTGAAGTTCCTCATCACCTGTATGTCCTGGTAAATGTCTGGCCAGTGTCCTGTATGAACAATTACATTTTTTCTTCCAAACTATGAACTTATGAACAAAAAGCAGAAGCATGCTATTCAGCCATTCAAACCCGCTTTACCATTCAATAAGGTCATGGCTGATTTGCTTGTATTCTAAATTCCACATTCCCATCTAACCTCGATATCCTGCCTAACAAGAATCTGTCTAACTCTGCCTTAAAAATATTCAATGACTCTGCCTCTACCACCTTCTGAGGCAAAGAGTTCCAAAGTTATACAACCCTCTGAGTGAACAAAATTCATCTTTTGTCATTTTAAAATAGCGACTGCTAGTTCTGGATTCACCCACAAGAGGAAGCATCCTTTTCACAGCCATCTTATCAAGACTATTCAGGATTTTATACACTTCAATTTTCAATTAGGTCACCAGTCACTATTCTAATCTTTTCTAAAGTGGAAATCAGTCCAGCCTGTCCAGGCTATCCTCGTAAGTCAATCCATTTATTCCAGATATCAATTTAGTAAACCTTCTCAGAACCACCTCAAACACATTGACATCAGTTACACATTTAAATAATGAACCTTAAACTGCACTCAGTATTTGAGATGTAGTCTCACCAATGCCTTGTGCATCTGAAGCATGACATCATTAACTTTTACGTCAATTCCTGAAATATGACATCATGTACAGTCCGCAACATTCCAGCCAAAGAAAATATAGTGATTTATAAAGATCTTTGTTGGATTTCCACTCAGGAGTTACAAATGATAAATCCCAATGCCATCAAGGACACAGCTACTTTTAACTTTTATAACAACGGTTCCTTTCAAGGAACAACTGGTGTCCTTTGCGACATCTCCAAAACCTCAACACATAAATGCATCTGGTATGTAAGTGACACCACTTTCTCCAGAGCACAAATCTTCACGTCCTTTCCTCATCATGAGTAGAAGTAAGCAGCCTAGGCAGAGGGAATCTCCGCCATTTCTGGACTCCCCACATGCAGAGCATAGCTGACTGCATCCACATTGTTTTTAAGAGTACCCTATCATCATCTGCAGAGTTTTTCAACAGAAAAGACTTCCACTCCATCATTGATCATTGGCTATCAACGTCAAATTGTGGAGGTCTGCACCAGGTGTCTTGGGAATTATCATAACTCCTAGATACAAAAGAATTCACAGGTCCCTACCTCCTTCTGAGGTTCTGAGATAGCTGCTGGGAGTCAAGGCATACCCCATCACACATGGCTGATGACACCTTTCTGAAACGTTTAAACTGAAAGAATTAAGACATGGAGCTCACACTTCCATCAGCACCAAAGTGGAACAAAGAGATTTTTATTTTTGGACCGCTCCAGTAGGACCTTGCAGTATAGCCCAGAAAGGGCATCCCACTTCACTGCCACATTCCGTGTCTCTTACTGGACTTCCTTTAGCCTCAATAAACTCTCCTTCATGGTATGGATCTTGCCAGTGTAGCTCTTACAATCACACATTCAATCCTTCCCATTCTTGCCTCTTCTCTAATCACAGATTCTGTCTGTTGAGGACACTTGAGGTAGAACTTAAGGGAAGCAGATCTGGAGAAGCATCTTTGCTGTTTCTGCTACGTAAGATGTTCTCTGATTGTTCACCCTCCTCATGATTGATTTTTCACTGGCATATCCCTGTGCAATTCATTTGGGCATGAGTTTGCCTGCTACCCCTGTGTATTTTGAGAAACGATAATGCAGAATCAGGATCTGCATGTGATGAGTCACAACAAACAAGTGACCTGCAGCCAAGCCACAAAAATAAGTTTCATTCTTCAGTTCATCTTTGGTAATGTCACAGGCAGGTTCTGGTGCAAGGAACTTAGAACATAAATTTCAATAAGGTAGCATGTGGGAGAACACTGATCAGCATGCACACTGATTTGCTTGGGGAGTGGCATGTACTCACTGTCAAGGAACATGGAGATTTCCACATGGTACTAACATGGTACAGAGCATTGCACAGAGCTTGGAGTTTGCATCCTCTCACGTTGAAAAGGTAGCCAATGCCATAACAGCGCTTGAAGACCAGGCCATGACACATTCTAGTTGTTTGACAGAGCATCTCCACGTTGCACTGAAAGTACAGATGAAACTCATGAGTTTCGTGTTTGCTGCTGTGCAGTTTCAACCAATTGCTATCATGGCTGAGATCCCAATGTTCAAAGCAAGTACATCAACAGATTACAAGGATTTCTGAGATGTCTTTCCTGGGGAACAGATGACAGCGCTCTTAGATGACAACATTTGGGCTCCCTTGACTTCAGTGACCTTACTTGTTATCCTGTCATCCAGCTGGCCAGTGCACCCAGCGTGTTGCCACCCAGGCTGAGACTGTGCGGTCTGAAACTAGTCCCTGAAAGCTCAGCACAGTTTAACCATCTGGAGACCTCTATCATCTCCCTCTTCTACCAGTCATGGTGTAACCACTGGAGAGAGTTTGAGGACCACTCCCTCCGTGACTCCCTTGTCCGCTCCACACTCCCCTCCAGACCCACCACACCTGGCACTTTTGCCTGCAACCGCAGGAAGTGCTACACCTGCCCCCATACTTCCTCCCTCACCCCAATCCCAGGCCCCAAGAAGACTTTCCACATCAGGCAGATGTTCACCTTCACATCTGCCAATGTGGTATACTGCATCCGCTGTACCCGTTGTGGCTTCCTCTACATCAGGGAAACCAAGTGGAGGCTTGGGGACCACTTTGCAGAACATCTGCGCTCAGTTTGCAACAAACAACTGCACCTCCCAGTTGCGAACCATTTCAACTCCCCCTCCTATTCCTCAGACGACGTGTCCATCCTAGGCCTCCTGAAGTGCCACAATGACGTCACCCGAAGGCTGCAGGAACAGCAAATCATATTCAGCCTGAGAAACCTGCAGCCCAATGGTATCAATGTGGATTTCACAAGCTTCAAAATCTCCCCTCCCCCAACCGCATCCCAAAAACAGCCCAGCTCATCCCTGCCTCCCTAACCTGTCCTTCCTCTCACCTATCCCCTCCTCCCACCTTAAGCCCCATCCCCATCTCCTATCTACTAACATCATCCCGCCCCCTTGACCTCTCCGTCCTCCCTGGACTGACCTATCTCCTCCCTACCCCCCCACCTACACTCACCTTTACTGGCTCCATCCCCAGCTCTTCAACTTGTCTGCCTCCTCTCCACCTATCCTCTCCTCTATCCATCTTCTATCCGCCTCCCTCTCTCTCCCTATTTATGTCAGAACCCTCTTCCCCTCCCCCATTTCTGATGAAGGGTCTAGGCCCGAAACATCAAGCTTTCCTGCTCCTATGATGCTGCTTGGCCTGCTGTGTTCATCCAGCTCCACACCTTGTTATCTCGGATTCTCCAGCATCTGCAGTACCTATTATCTCTGGCTTTCTGTCTCTCTCTCTCTCTCCTTCTGTCTGCAGAAACTAACTGGAAGAACTGAGAAATAATATGAAGCTCAGTGAACAGTAGGATTTAGGAAACAAAAGGGATCTCTCATCAAATCCTGTCAACTGGTGCTATTGAACTGTATTTCCAAGTACTTTTTCTCTACCCAAAACACTCCTATCTGTTTGTTTGTCTTTGTTTGTATGTGTGTACAGGGATTTAAGAAGGTGATTAGAGTTTCAACTTATAGAACTGTATATTGATAATTCACAGTTTTTTTTTGCCTGTGGTTAGAAGTGCTTTCTATTTACAAAGGGAGTGAGAAATAAAACAGAGAATTACAGCCAAGTAGGCCTAACATGGGTAATGGGGAAAATGCGAGAGTCTATTATAAAAGATATGGTGAGTTTGGAAAGCATTAAAGATATTAGACAAGGCCAGCATGTGTTTATGAAAGTTAAATCATGCTTAGTAGAGTTTTTGGGAATGCAACAGAGTAGAATAGCTAAGGAAGAACCAGTCTTATGGTGTATGTGGATTTTGATAAGGTCCCTCATGACGGGTTAGTTGCAAAGTTAAAGTACATGGGATTGGGGGTAATATACTGACATGGATCAAGAATTGAATGATAGACAGGAAACAAAGATTGGGAATAACTGGGACTCTTTGAGTGGCAGGAAGTGACTAGCAGGATGCTGCAAGGATCAGTGCTTGAGTGCCAGCTGTTCACAGTACATATAAATGACCTGGGTGAGGGAAACAAATACAACAATTCCAAGTTTGTCGATGACACAATTTCCTGGCTGGGATTGTGAGCAGTGAGGGGCATGCAAGGAGGTTTCAAGATGATTTAGACAAGCTGAGTGAGTGACCAAACAGATGGCAGATGCAATATAAGTTAGCTAAATGTGAAGTTATGCACTTTGGTGTGAAAAACGTAACAATTATATTTAAATAGTGATATGTTGGAAACAGTGGATTTACAAAGGGACTCAGGCTCCTTGTACACTAGCCAATGAAAGTAGACAGGCAGGTACAGCAAGCAATTAGAAAGCCAAATAGCTTCTTTGCAAGAAGATTTGAGTTCAGAATTAGGAATGCCTTTCTACAGTTATTCAAGGCTTATTGAGACCACATCTGGTGTATTGTGAGCAAAACTGCAGATGTTTCTGGAGAAGGTATGACTGCAGGGGCTGATGGCTGATCTGAAGAGACAGATAATAGCCTGACCTCTGTTGACACAAGAAATGAAAAGACTCAGTAATGAAAGAAAAATTCAAATCTCATATAGTAACCTCATTGTACAATCAGAAATGTCTTTTTCTATTTTATTTTCACTTATATTCCTTTATCATTCAAAATACATTTCCATAGATGCTTTACATTTTGCCTTCAACACAGTATCACTTCCCTGAAGACCTTCCATTGCTTTGCTACTGCTTTACCCTAAAGTCGCCTTTTCAAATCTACCTGTTGTAGATCCTCTTCAGGTATATCTGATATTAGGTCTTCCTCAGTTGAGAATTTTGCCTTCAATGCAAGAAGCAAAGAATAGTTTGGTGAGTTTTTAATTTATTTCTTAAATGTCAGTTTGTATTAAATCGAGGATTGTTTGTTTGACTGTCTGGTGAGTAAAGATAATTTTTAATCCTCTCACTTCATTTCTGTATCCTGATCCCTAACCAACAATTGTGTCTCTTCATAAACCCTTCAAAATCAATATATTAGTATTACGGTCATGTTTAGAACATGCAGGGCTTAGTATTTCAAGAATTGTGATTCACTTAATTCATGAATGAATTGGTTAGAATTTGAGTACACAAAGTTTTGCTACAGCCCTACATTCCAAAAGCCAAGTTTGAGAATTCTAATGGCTTATTTTCTTATTCTCACACATACTTTGTTATTGATACATTTCAGTTTGGTCTCTCACTTTATAATAGCTTTCCTTCCACTGGTTTCAAAGGTCCATATTTTCAAGCTAAGTACCTCACTTGAGAGGAGGATTTTCTCAAGTTACGTTAGAATTTTATAATTTTTATAGCAGAAAGATATCCTCTGATGATCATTTCCAGAGAATTTTTAACTACCATATTTCAATACATTTTTGCAATTATTCTAGAAATACAAAAGGCACCTTCCTAACATGTTTTCTAACATAAAGACCTCTATGGGAAGATGGGGACGAGTGGAAGAGAGCCGGAAGTAAAATTTTTGTTTACACTCTGCTGATTTGAATGCCAGGACCTGATGCAGGTAGGCACATGGTGTTGGGCCACTGCTAGACCGGAGTAGGCTAGGCATGGGCAAATTAGGGATTGGCAGGCAACAGATTGGAAAGAGAGCCTTAGAGTAGTTTATGGGGGAGTGGGGACAAGGTTGTGGTAGGAAGCAGCAGAAGACATTTCAGGAGTGATGGGAACAATAGAGAAGATGGTGTGGGTTGGGATGGAGTGACGATAATAGGATTTGCTACAGGAAGAAGATCACAATTTAATTTGGGTGGAGAACATCGTAGAGGTATCCACTGAGATGAGTGCAGGCTTTGGGGGAGGCATGTAGCAAATCGGGCAGAGATGGAAAGGAGGGCTAGGTTTGTGGAATGTAAGGACTCAGGACAGCATTGAATTTCAGGGTACAGTTCAATCACCAGCAGCAGGCATCCAAATGAAGGAAAATGTACCTTGAAAGTTGGGTAGCAGGGGACAACACTCCTCAATCACCTGCCCATTTACAGTACAGAAAAGACACACAGCTATTCTTTCAGCTGTTTTCATTTTCTCACCAACCAGCTTTCTGAGACCTGGGAAGCTGACTACCCAAGGTTAAAGCAAGAACATAAACTAAATTCTAGGGGCGTAGCAATTATAATAAATAGCTGGTTGCCTGTCCTTCATTTTACCTCCATTCCGACCGCCAGTACATCTTCCCAAAGCAATTGTTTTCTCTCAGAATTTTTCATATTTTAACATCCCACAGAATCCAAACCCATCAGTTTGGTTAGTTGAAATGACCTTCAAAGAGATCAGGTTTTTTTTAACCACATTCTGACTTGTTCATCTAATCCTTTACACATCACTTATTGAGATTAAAGTTGATCTTGCCATCTATCAAATCTTTGTCTTTCTGTGTCAATCATACCAAACAGTGGGTGAGTTGTCAATTAATGGGAATTATTGCTTGTTAAATGCCTTGATGATGGTCCAACTCACCTCATTGATATTCAACTTTCTATATTACCATATTCATCAAAGACGCTAGACAACGCGAAAACTTGACATGAAAGTGAGAGCAGGAACCAGGCAGATTCAGCTTCCTCTTGCTCTAAATCACCTTAATGTGGCTTTTAATCAAAGTGCAGCTCAGGGAATGATGCACTGGCACCTCTCAGCCACAGACATTGACATCTGGCATTTGCTAATCCCTGATGACCGCCATGGTAGCTCTCCAATAGAATGGCAGGGTGATTTGAAGATCAGACTCGTATTGCATTCTCCTGCCTTCTTCCCTTAACTCTTGATCCCCTCACCAATCAAGAACATATCTAGCTCTATCTTAAATAAAATCAATGACTTGGGCTCTGTAGCCCTCTGTAGCTATAAGTTCCACTGATTAACTATATGGCTGAAGAAATTCCTCCTCATTTCAGCTTCAAAGCACTCTGAGGCTGTTCCCTCAGGTCCTAGTCTCTCCTATTACATCTTCTCCATATCCATGCTATCCAGACCTCTCTGTATTCTGTCAGTTTCAATGAGATCCTCACTCAACCTTCTAAACACCATCAAGTACAGACCTAAATTCCTCAGCTTCTTCTCATTTGACAAGACCTTCATCTTGGGATCATTCGTATAAACCTTATCTGGACCCCCTCCAATAACAGAACATCTTCCTTAGATACGGGGCCCAAAACTGCTCACAACATTCCAAATGCAGTCTGACCACAACCTTATACAGCCTCAGCAGTACACCTGTGCTCTTGCACTCTAGTCCTCTTGAAATGAATGTCAACATTGATTTAATTTCCTAAATGCCAATTGGACCTGCATGTTAACCTTAAGAGAATCCTGAACTAGGGCTCCCAAGTCCCTTTGTGCTTCAGATTTCTGAATCCTTTCTCCATTTCGAAAATAGCCTATGCCTCTATTCTTCCTATCAAAGTGCCTAACCTCACACTTCCCCATAATGTATTCCATCTGCCACTTCTTTGCCCACTCGCCTAGCATGTCCAACTCCTTCTGCAGCTTCCCCACTTCCTCATCACAACCTGTCCTTCCACCTATCTTTGAGTCATCAGAAAATGTAGCAACAATACATTCTTCCAGATCATTAATGTACAATGTGAATACTTGTGGTCCCAACACTGATCTCTGCAAAACTCTACCAGACACTGGCAGTCATCCTGAAAAAGACCCCTTTTTCCCTAGTCTCTGCCTTCTGCCAGTCAAATAATCCTGTGTCCATTTCAGTACATTGCCCCTAACACCATGGACTCTTATCTTATTTAGCAGCTTCCTGCACAGCACCTTGTCAAAGACCTTCGGTAAATCAAAGAGATCACAACCACTGGCTCTCCTTTGCCAAACTTCACATCACTTTCTCAAAGAATTCTAACAGATTTGTTAGGTGTGACCTCCTCTTGATGAAACCGTGCTGATTCCACCCTCTTTTGCCTGCACTTCTAAGTACTCCGCAATCTCATCCTTAATAATGGACTCTAAAACCTTACCAATGACTGAGGTCAGGCTAACCAGCCTTTGGTTTCCCGACTACTGTCTCTCTCCCTTCTTTAACAGGGTATTACATTAGCTATTTTCCATTCCTCTCGGTCCCTCCCTGACTCCAGTGATTCCTGAAAGATCAACATCAATGCCTCGACAATCTCCTCTGCTATCTCCTTCAGAAATCTGGGGTAGAATCCATCTGGTCTGGGTGTTTCATCCGCCTTCAGACCATTCTGCTTCCCCAGCACTTTCTCTTTAGTGATGACCAATACACTCACTTCTACCCCGACTCTTAAAAGCTTTTGTACACTGCTGGTGTCTTCTACTGTGAAAACGGATGCAAAGTACTTATTCAGTTCCTCCACCACTTCTTCGTTCCCCGTTACTATTTCTCCAGCTTCATTTTTCGGCAGTTCAATGTCCACTCTTGCCTTTCTCTTATCTTTCGAATATTTTAAAAAACTTGCAATCTACTTTTATATTACAGTTAGCTTACACTCATATTTCATCTTCTCCACACTTACTGTTTTTTTTAGTTATCCCTTACTGGTTTTTAAAGGCTTCCCAATCCTTTGGCTTTCCACTAATCTTCACCGAGTTCCCTCATGGCATGAACTGAACCCTGTTCTGTCACATATCCTGCTTGATCCATATATTTTATGAGTACTCACTTCTTTCCTGTCTTTGAAAGTACTTTCATATCTGACTGATTTCTTTCTGTTGCTAACCACACACTCTGCCACAGTTCTTCATCTGCTTTTTTTATCAGTGTCTATACGTGCTTTCCCACTTCATGTGTAATCCTAAGTATGCCTCAAACTCCATCACTAGCTGACTCCTACCACCCCTTCACTTAAGGTATTTTCCCCACATCTGGGTTGGGATTACTGGGCCTACCTTGTGGCTTCATATCAGGCTCTTATAAACAGCCCCTTGTTTTACGGGTAGGTTCCTATTGGCATAACATAGTAATCCAGGATCTACATTCTTGTGAATGAACAGCAATAGTTATAGTTATAGCTATAGCTATTGAACATAACTGTAAATGAATGATGTCAAGAGGCAACATTTTATGTGAAGCCTTAAAGACCCTGGTTCCAGTTTCACGTGATCTGATATCACTATGATATAGCTCGTTTTGCACTTGTTGAATCGTTATACTTAGAGTAAAGGTGCGATTCCCTTTACTGTACAGCTGTCAAGTGACAGCTCTCTCAATATCTCCCCTTAGTTGTTCAAGAACTTTAGACAGGAAGGAAAAGGATTTGGTAGAAATAATGACATACGTAGAAGAGAGCATGATATTCACCTGGGAGAGATGAGGAATTAGGATCAAAATTAAAAGCCAGAACTTCACAGCATCAGGATTGTTAGCAGAGGAATAGTGTACAAGCAATTGGTTTTGTGAAACCAGCAGAATAAGGAAATAAGGGGATTGTGCAACAAGATGAAGTTGAGGTAGCTGGCCAACCACAATCTTCCTGACTGATGGTACAGACTCAAAGGATCAGTGGCCTACTCTTGCTCACATTTTATATCTTTTAAGTGATTCGTTATAAGTCAAGACAAATTATTAGATCTGGGCTACATTGCATTCTGAATGAAAACAAATTCTACTTTCAATTCAGAAGACACTTGAGTATTGGTATTCTGTGAAAGCTTTAGTAAAAGTGGACTGTAAAATTTTCTTTGGTGTGCAAAAAGGAAAAGATTAGTGAAGAAAAATGTACTACAATTACAGGAAACAGTTACAATGGAGAATAGGGAAATGATGAAGAAACGAAACAATTACTTTGTGTCTATCTTCATGGGATAAGATAAAGTCCCAGAAATATTAGGAATCCAAGGGACTCGCCTATACACTGTCAGGGAAATGAGTGGTAGGGGGGTGTGGACAGTGGTAGGCTCACTTGTAGTTGGCTTATTTCCATCAGGCCCTTACGTAGTCTGAGGCCCTTACATAGTCCTCAATTGGCCACCTTAGGGCCTCAATTGGTGGTGGGATGGTAGGTTGACCATGGACCTTTTTCTCTCAAACTTAATTCCAGTAAAGGTGACAAAGCAGCAGAGTTTGGGCATGCTGTTACCCCACCTCAAGTAATGTGCTCCCTTCCTCTAAGCTCACCAGGGACAGGTGCAGAAAATTCAACTGATGGTTATTTAACTTGTTTAGACTACAATTCCTTAAATCTACAATTCTAAGGTGTCGTCACCTTTGGTTGACTAATTCACATGTGAGTACATATAGGAATATAGGATGAAAGTATTTGATGTTTGTATGTAAATCTTGTACAACAAGTTGTTACTGTTTTTCTTATTCATTCAGAGGTTGTGGGTATTTCTGGCAAAGCCAATAGTTATTGGCCATCTTAATTGCTCTTGAGAAGATAGTGCTGACTTAACTTCACAACTAAGTGACTTGTATGCCATTACACAGGACAACTTAGAGTCAATAATATTGTTAAGCACCAGGAGTTAGATATAGGGTAAGGGTGGCTAGTGAAACAGACACATTTTTAGATAATCTGTTAGTTACATGGTAACCATTTGAGATAGCTTTTTTTTAAAATTCCTCACGTATTTAATGAATTTATAATCTCCAGCCACAATGGTGAGATTTGAACTCATATCTGGATTACTAGTCTATTAGTCACCATGATACTTACAAAACTGGGTTTATCAAATGGGCTCAAGAAAATATATTCGATAAACTCTAAACTGATACAGGCATTTCCATCCAACTTGGCCCCATCATTCAGAAAGAAATTATATTTCCATTATTGTACCTGTTTGTCTCCACTGTCCTATCTCGAAATCTGTGCTACATGTTGACGACTGTAATATGGAGAATTTCCTGACATAAATCCTAGATTTCACAGAATCGTCACAGTATGGAAGCAGACCAATTGGCCTACCGAGTCGACACCAACCCTTCAAAAAGCATCCCATCCAGAGCTACCCCATCCCTGTATCCCTCCACTTCCCATGGCCAATCCACCTAGCCCTGCACATCCCTAGACACTTTGGACAATTTACCATGGCCAATCCACCTAACCTGCACATCTTTGGACTGTGGGAGGAAACCGGAGCACCTGGAGGAAACCCATGCAGATAGAGGGAGAATGAATCGAACCCGTGTCCCTGAAGCTGTTAGTCTCAGTACTAACCACTGTGCCACCATGCTGCCCCAAACTTGTCTATTAGATTCATCTAATATGATATTGAATTTGAATCCTCTTTTTCCTTCGTCTTATAATTGTGCAAATATTATATTAGAATTTAACTGGAGTTTCCCATTCAACTGCTAAGAGTGGCTCCCATACATTGTATTTGATCAGTTTTGTCCAAAGACTCAAATATAAAATTGAAGGACTAGCTAGTTCATGCTCTGGACATAATGATATTTCATTTCAAGGTTGCATTTATCAAAAGTTGCCTTGGCTTTTTTTATATGCAAGACTTTTTTTTTTACATGTAACATATTACCAAAGGAAAGAATAGCTATTCAATTTAAAAAATGATATCCTGCAGCAAGAACTCAGTCATTATCCTGATAGTTCATGAATTACCTTCTGAATGGATTGTGTTATTGTTTTGCATCCTGCAATGATATTCTATCTTAATTACACAATTTACAATTTGCTTTGTTTCATCTTGACATCTAAAGGAGAGCTCCTAAATGATATATGATCATTGCAGATACTGGAGTCAAAGTCAATACAGTGTGGAGCTGGAGGAAAACAGCAGGTCAGGCAGCATCAGAGGAGCAGGAGAGTTGACATTTCAGGCCTGGATCCTTCATCAGGACTGGGGAGGGGGAAGGGAGCTGGGAAATAAATAGAGAGGAGGGGTGGGGCTGGGAAAGATAGGTGGGATGGTGATATGTGGATGCAGGTAGGGATAGTGGGGATTGGTCAGTGGGAAGGGTGGGGCAGATAGGTGGGGAGGGAGATGGACAGGTAGTGACAGGTCAAGGAGGTGGGGATGAGAGAGTGGGTTGGACATGGGATGAGGCCGGGAGTGGGGAGATTTTGATCATTCTTTTTAGCCGCTAGATTTATAAAGCTAGTCCAATTATCATCATTGCCAGGAAGCTCTTTGGAAGTAAATACACTTACCAAAAAGACTTTCATTCTCGTATAACAGAATTCAAGATACATACTGTTAAATTTCCTTGTATCTCAAAACAATTTTCTCTGTCAGTATGAGTAGATTGCATTAACCATTGCTGAGTAACAAGGAAAGTAGAAATTTGTCAAAAGCCATTACCATCGAACTAGATCAAAGGAAATTATTCATTACAAACACTAATCAAAATATAACTTTTGCATCAGAGACTTCTGTCTCTGGCTGGTAAAATAATCATGTTATTTTTAACACTAAATCAATGTTTGTCTTGATTGTATTTATATTGTCAAATAAGACTTTAAACAAAAAAGTGGCAGAGTGGATTCAAGTAAAAGAAAATCTATAGGCATCAGAAATCAATCCCTACTTCTTTTCCCCATATCTGGTACTGAACAAATATACCTGTATAGTCTGGAATTTTTCAAAACTTTCATTTATAATTGATAATTAACAATTACTATTCTCTGTTATTTCTTATCTTACAGCTTTAAAGTTACCATTACACACACGACACATGATTTTAGCTGAGGGTCCCTGACACGAACAGCAGTAACAATCTGATCGTAGTTTGTGGTCATTTAGTACCTCATTTACATTGGCATTCCAATCACTGCCATATTAGTAGATGTATTTAAACAGGCAGACAAAGAAAATGATGTTTCAAACAAATGATGCTTTTAACAAGATGCAGTATTGTAATGTAATTGTGCACCAGGCATAGTTTGCCCTAACCTGCAGGCCCTTCAATGCAATGTTGGATGCCTGACATAAAGCCTCTGACCCTCTTCAATGCTGCTGGGCCAGCAGGAGAGCAAGGGGGCTGCACCGGTGCCAAAACAGGGCTTGGATATGTGCTCAGTGAGAACGTTTCTAATCTGCTACTCCCAGCTGCACCAACATCTAAGGAACCCTTAGGTTAGGGTGGTAGCTCATGACGCCAACCGATATTTACATTTTTCTTACAGTTTCCCATCTCACTCCCAAGACTATAAATGAGCCTCAGCTCCAGTGCAATATCCACCAGCCCCTCTAATTATACAATGGGAAGAAGTTGTCTCCAGGACTGGAGGGTTTGAGTTATAAGCAGAGGCTGGATAGGCTGGAACTTTTTTCACTGGAGCATAGGAGGTTGAGGGTTGACCTTATAGAGGTTTATAAAATAATAAGTGGTATAGATAAGGTGAATAGCGGAAGTCTTTTCCCTAGGGTGGGAGATTTCAAGACTAACGGTATATATTTAAGATGTGAGGAGGACAATTTAAAAAAGACACGACAGGCAATTTTTTTACGCAGAGAATGATTGCTGTGTGGAATGAACTTCCAGAGAAAGTGATGGATGGGACTGCAGTTACAACATCTAAAAAACACTTAGATAATTACATGAACAGGAAATGTTTCAAGGGCTTTGGGACAAGTGCAGGCAGGTGGGACTAGTTTACTTTGGAAATATGGTCAGCATGGACTGGTTGGACTGAAGGGTCTGTTTCCATACTGTATGACTCTAAGACTTGATAACAACTGGAAACTTTAGAGGATATAATAGCAAGGCCTTCCTCCCCATCCTCAACTAGGGCAAAGACATTCACCTCAGTGGGTATTCTATCTAGATTTGGCACAGGTCATATTCTGGTGAGGACAGCACTGATATAGACCCGTAGTAGGGGAGGCAGAAATGGCTGGGATCTCCAACACTCAGAGGACTGATGCAAAACATTCCCCTGCTGATCCCAGTTAAGATTATAACCATCTGGACCAGCTATTAATGAGCTGATGAAGCTGCAGACACAAGCAGGGGCACTTGTGGTAGAGGTGCCAAAGATGTCACTCAGATTAAAGTGAATGACATAGGAGTCTGCTCAAGTTCTGCCTGATGTCTTGGCCAGAGAAAGCAGTCGAGGCCAAATCATTGAATGCTTTCAAGTAGGATATAAATATAGTTCTAAGGTCTAAAGGGATAGACAATAGACAATAGACAATAGACAATAGGTGCAGGAGTAGGCCATTCGGCCCTTCGAGCCAGCACCACCATTCATTATGATCATGGCTGATCATTCACAATCAGTATCCTGTTCCTGCCTTATCCCCATAACCCTTGATTCCATTATCTATAAGAGCTCTATCCATCTCTTTCTTGAAAGTATCCAGAGACTTGGCCTCCACTGCGTAAAAAAATTGCGTGTCATGTCTTTTTTTAAATTGTCCTCCTCACATCTTAAATATATGCCGTTAGTCTTGAAATCTCCCACCCTCGGATCAAAGGGTGTGTGGCAAAAGCAGAAACAGAGCACTGAGTTGAATAATCAGTCATTATCATGTTGAGTAGTGGAGCCAGCTCAAAGGGCCGAATGGTATACTGTTGTGAAATTTAAGGCTTTTGGAGTAGATCTGTTGTGAAATTGGGTAGAGTATTTGAGGACTGGGAGGCAGGACATTAGAATTTGATGTTTGTAAAATGCTGGGGGAAAGCACTGTATGGTCCCTTTTCTTAAGGATGTCTGGGCAGTAGCTTGTGGGTTTGCAGATGCACAGAGCACCTGAATGGAAACATTTGTATCAAAAGGCTTTACAGTCAGCAGGCCAACCAGCAGTTTCATTTTGTTGTCAAGACAACAAGTTTTGAATTTAGCCAATTAATTTGAACCAGGCACTTAGATACTAAAAACCAACTAAATTTAAGTCTGAGATAGTGGGAACTGCCGATGCTGGAGAGTCTGAGATAACAAGGTGTGGAGCTGGATGAACACAGCAGGCAAAGCAGCATCAGAGGAGCAGGAAAGCTGACCTTTCGGGTCTGGGCCCTTCTTCAGAAATTTAAGTCTGATGCTTTTGACAACATAGGACCGATCCCATTGTAAGAAATTGTGATTAAGAATATAAAAGAAGAGGGCAGTTGGACAAAGATAGGGGACGGAACTGCCATCTGCCAGATTTAACAGCCATCAGCTCTAAAGAGAGAATCACAGGCTCTCACGGGATTCTCTAAGCCTTAGAGAAAGCACCATCCAAATCAAAGGCACAACCTGGCACAACTAGTTAATGTTCTTGACAGAAGTATTTGACAGAGAAGGCGTTCCTGACAGAACATTTGATGGAGGAGGCACAGAACATTCCAGAATACACATAACATGGCTGTAATTTCGAGAGACTAAATTCTAATTTTTAATTTTTTTTCTTTTATATAAGTGGGACTTATATTTATTGCAACAGCGTGTCATTAGAATTTTGTTTTATTTGGGAATAGTTAGTAGTTAGAAGGGAATTGTTCAATTTGTTATTAGTTTAGTTAATTTGTTCACTGTTGGAGTTAGATAATAAATTATTACTTGTTGATTGTAACATAATCGTTAGAGTTTTTTTCTTAATCACCAGAAGTTGCTTAAAAATGGATACATTTAACAGATTATAAGGTGAGGCACTCCCCCTTGGCTCATTCGGTGTTAGTTCATAGAGGGCAGGGGTCAACCTCGCCTTCATAACAGACTGGGGGCTCGGGTCCAGGACATGGCCAGCTCATGTTCTGGATCTGAATGGATTTGGACGGATTTGGAGTATGAAAGATCCCAGCAAATTTAAATAGATTTAGGGATTAGTGTCCTAGATCTTTAAATTAAACTTAAATGAGAAGTGGAAAATCTCTTTAATTTTAGTTGTTTGCTGTTGGTTAAATCAAAAGTGAGCAAATGGCTTTTAACATTGTTAAGGAGTTTTTGGGAGTTGAAGATGCTTCTGAAATTTGCCAAGAATGTTTATAAAGACAGAAAAAAGGGACCCTTTTAGAATTAGCAAACAGGCTAGAATTGGGTTTAACTAGGGACATCAGGAAAGAATTCACTAAGCATTGAGCTATTACAGAGAAACAAGTGCAGTGAAGTCAGAAAAAATTATATTGCAAATAATTGGGGTTAGAAAGTGAACTTAAAGAAAGGGAAAGAATGCTCGAGTTGGAAAAGATGATATTGGAACTTGAAGCAAAAAGACTTCAAATGGCAGAAATAAAAGTACAAGATAGAAGTGATGATGAGCAAACTCATCATAGCCTACAGCCTGGTAGGAACATATACAGATATGTCCAAACATTATCAAATTTCGATGAAAGAGATGTAGAAGTCTTTTTCATTTCCTTTGAGAAATTGCCTAAATGGATAAACTGGCCAGAGTCTATGTGAGTAATGTTAATTCAGACAAAATTGATAGACAGGGCTAGTGAGGTGTTTGCAGTGCTGTCAGAACAGGCTATTTTCAGTGCCTATGAATTGGTACCAGAAGCTTATAGACAATGGTTCAGAAATGTAAGAAAGGAACCAAGTCAGACTTATATCGAGTTTGAAAGCATTAAGCAGAGCAGCTTTGATAAATGGATGAGACCATTAAAGATAGAAGAGACATATGAGAATCTTAGAGATGTCATTCTGCTGCAGGAGTTCAAAAACTCACTTCCAGAAGTGATAAGAATTCATGTTGAGGAATGGCAAGTTAAAACAGCGAGAAGAGCTGCTGAGATGCCAGATGAATACGCATTAGTGCTTAAATCAAAATCTAGCTTCCAACAGCAATTTCATTACATGAGGGATACAAATTGGGAAGGGGGAGATCCTTCAATGAAAAACAAAAAGTAGATCACACTGAGAACAGTTTACCACAGGTGAAAAAAAAACCAAGAGGGTAGAAAAGAGGTGAAAGACCTCAGATGTTTTCACTGCAATATGGTGGGACACACAAAGTCACAGCGCTGGTGGTGTAAGAAAGGCACTAGGAAAAAGGATGCGGTGAAAGAGGCTAAACCAGTGGGATTGGTTGAGGTAGTGAAGGTAATTCCAAGAGAAGTCGAGGAGCTGCAGGAGAGTCCACAGTCTAGTCACGGGCTGGATGGTAAGGTAGTGTCTGATCTCCTCAAAGACTTTACCTCTGTGGGTAAGGTTTACTCAGGTAGAACAAGGAGTGTAGGTAAAGAAGTTAAAATTTTGAGATATAAGAGCTGGTCAGTCTCTAATAGTAAGAGATGAAAATATTTGCACTCCTTCTGAAATATTGCCTGAGAGAGTGATAGTCTGTGGAATAAGTAGAGAGAAAATTAGTGTTCCCTTGTGTAAGATAAGGCTAGAAGGTCATACAAGACTGGGGAAGTGGTAGTGGGAGTGATTGAAAGATTGGCTATTCCGGGAATACAGTTCGTTCTCGGAAAAGATGTAGCTGGATCACAGGTGGGAGAGATGCCCATTGTAGAGGAGAAGTCAAAAGAAAACCAGGGAACTGAGGAATTAAAAGGAAAATAGCTTGGAATTTCTTTGGACTGTGTGGTGACAAGATCCTACAGCCATCAATTAGAAGAAGAGAAAACGAAAGAGAAAGATGAACGAGTTGAGGTCAGTTAGCTTACACTCTGATGAAATGGTAAAGGTGAAACCTAAGCAGGTAGAGGATCAGGCAGAGGTATTTAGTTCTAAAGATTAATGGAGTTACAACAAAAAGATGAGATGATATATCATAAAATCTACTCAGAAAAGGAATCAGAATGTATTCCAGAATGTTACTATCTTAAGGATAAAATCTTAAGGTGGAAATGGAGACCTTGGCAGGTTAGTGCATAGATGAAATGGGCAGAAATGCACCAGTTTGTGTTGCCGGTAGTATATATACAGGAAGTATTGCAGGTAGCACTCGAATTACTTGTAGGATGTCATCTAGGAGTCAGGAAGACACAGGCTAAGATATAGAAGCATTTCTATTGGCCTGAATTACATCAGGTTGGTGGTTGAATTTTGCGGTACCTGTCGTACGTGTCAGATAGTAGGAAAGCCACAGGCAGCAATAAAAATCACTACCTTTCATGCCAATTCCTACATTTGAAGAACCTTTTATGTGGGTTATGATTGATTGTGTGAGTTCTTTCCCTAAAACCAAAAGTGGAAACCAGTATTTGCTAACCATAACGGATGTGTCTACCAGATTTCCGGATGCAATTCCATTATGGAATGTTAAGACAAAAAAGGTTGTTCCTGAATTGCTTGACTTCTTTACCCGTTATGAACTACCCACAGAGATTCAGTCAGACCAAGGGTACAATTTTACTGAAAAATTATTTAAACAACATCATGGATAGTTTAGGCATCACACACTCTAAATCAAGTGTGTACCATCGTGAATCCCAGCGAGCATTGGAAAGGTGGTATCAAATGAATCGACTCAGTTGATTCCATTTGAATTGATATTTGGACACGAAGTAACAGGGACTTTAAAATTAACTAAGGGAAAGTTGATAGGTCCAAAGTCAGAGATCTCCCAGTTGGATTATGTATCTGAGGTGACTGAAAAATTAAACAGAGTAGGTGAATTAGCTAGACAACATATGCTGGTGGCTTAGCACATAATGAAGCAAGAAGCAGAGAAGAAATCTAAAATTTGTACATTTGGGCATGGGGATAAAGTATTGGTGCTGTTACTCATGGTGGGAGATCCTTTCAAAGCAAAAGTTAGTGGTCTTTATCAGATTGAGAAGAAGTTAAGTCAGGTGAATTATCTGGTAAAGATGCCAGGCAGGAAAATAAAAATTATCGGGTATGCCATGTAAACTTGCTGAAACCTTACTATGACAGGGAAAGGGAACCAGACAAATAGGTATTAGTTATTGCCACTCAGACAGAGGAATCAGCTCCAGATGATTTGGATTTTGATGTGCCTCAGAATAAATTGAATGATGAGGAATACTTATGGAATGTGATAGTGTAGTGAGCTGTCTGCCCCAGGAATGGAGAACCGAATTGAAAGACTTGTTACAGTGCTATGAGGACACATGTAGAAATAGAATGGGTGGGACTAATACATAGAACATGAAGTTGAGGTAGGGAATGCTGTTCCGATAAAACAATACCCCTATAGGTTTAATTGTCTCAAAGCAGTGCAGGTTCAGAAGGAAGTAGAAGCAGTGCTCCAAGAAGACATCATAGAGCTGAGTCAAAGCGAGTAGAGTTTGCCGATCATATTGATTCCAATCCTAATGATACTCAATGATTCTGCATAGATTATCGGAATGTCAGCTCTGTGACCAAATCTGATTTATACCCAATTCCAAGGCTGGAGGACTGTGTGGAAAAACTAGGACAAGCCACTTAGATCACAAAGTTGGACTTACTTCACGGTTACTGGCAAGTACCTTTGTTGGAGACAGTGAAAGAAATTTCTGCTTTTAGAACCCCAAATGGGCTATACCAATTTAAAGTCATGTCCTCTAAAATGGAAAACACACCAGCTACTTTTCAAAGACTTATGAACAGAGTTGTTGCAGGATTGACTAATTGTGCCGTCTATATGGATGACTCAGTGATCTTTAGCATTTCGTGGAAAGATCACATGAGGCATTTGGCAGAGCGTCATAAACTTGGCAAAAACAGAACTTGTGAAGGCAGAAGTGATGTTCTTAGGGCACAATATGGGACATGGATGGATGACACTGATAAACATGAAGACAAAGTCCACTAAGTAATTTCAAGACTATCCTCAAAGAAGGAAGTGCTGTTTTTTAGGATTGAGTGGATTCTACAGAAAATTTGTACCAAACTTCAGTAGCATGGTGGCACCACTGAGGAATTTGTTAAAAAAGGCACACAAAATTTCAGTGGACAGAACAATGCCAGGAGGCATTTGAGAATTCAAAAGCAGCATTAACCACCGTGCCAGTTTTAGCCCTGCCAAATTTCTCGAAACCTTTTAAAGTTTCCATCAACGCAAGCGATGTAGATGTTGGAGATGTGTTGTTACAGGAGGATGATTGTGGAATTGAAAAACTAATTGGTTGTTTTTTTCATATCCAGAAAAAAAAAATCAACCATTGAAAAAGAGTTATTGAGTTTGGTAATGGTGTTGCAACATTTTAATATTTGCATTGTAAACAATGCATCAAAGACAGTTGTGTATACTGATCACAATCCTTTGACATTTCTGGAGAGATTTAATATAGAGAAGTGTGAGATTATGCACTTTGATACAAACAACATGGAGAGACAATACAAAATAAACGGTATGCTGGAGCAGAGAAAACTGAATATATAAGTACATTAGTCTTTAAAGGTGCCAGGACAGGTAAAGAGAGCTGTTACTAAACCTACAGTGTTGGAGGGTTCATAAGTGGGGGCAATGAGTACAAGAACAGGGAGATTATGATGAATTTATATAATGGTTGGATCTCAGCTAGAGTATTGTGTACAGTTCTGGGTGCTACGCTTTGGGAGGAATGTGAATGCACTGAAGAAAGTGAAAAAGAGGTTTGTGAGAATGATTTCATGGATGAGACACTTCAGTAATCAGGAAACATTGAAGAAGTTGGAACTGTTTCCTTGGAAGGCAAAAGATTAAGAGGGGATTTGATAGAGGTTTACAAAATCATAAGGGGTCAGGACACAGAGGATAGAGAGAAACTGTTCCCACTCATAAATGGATTGAAAACCCGACAGCACTGCATTAAGGTGAAAAAGAAGAAAACGTGAGGTGGAAAAAAAACCTTTTCACACAGCGAATGGTTTGGGTCTCAAATGAACTGCCTGGAAGTGTGGTGGCGATATGTTCAATTGAGGTATTCAGGATGGAATTGGATCATTATTTAAATGGAAACAACATGCAGGTTTATGGGGAAAAGGTAGGAGGCTAACACTGAATTAAAACGCTTAGAGATCCAGTGCACACACAATTGGCTGAATGGCCTCATTGTGTGCTGTAACAATTCTGTGATCTCGTGCCTTTACACATGATGTATTGTGTGGCTCTTAGCTTACTTAAAAGCACTGACTTTGTGCTTATTTGGAGGCTGCTGGACCCTCTGGCATGCAGTGCTATTATGCTCTAAGATAACTTGTTATAGTTCAGAACACTGAAAGTCATAGGAATGGGTCTGCATGTCTGTATAGCACTGTGTTACATCAATGTCACGTCTACAACAAGATGACAGCAAATTACATAGCAAATATACTGCAAGTGCTACAACTAAATGTCATGTCCAAAAGTCAAAGGGGACCAGTTTTTAGATGTGTCAAGAGAGAATACAGTTGGTCAGGAGGTACTACCACAATCAATCAAGGCGGCTCATCCAACTCCAGCTCTAAAGAAGAGTCACCGAACCAAAAATGCTAACTCTGCTTTCTCTCCACAGATGCAGCCAAACCTGCTGAGTTTTTGTGTTGGTTGAGTATGATGGGAGTTAGTGGTAATGCAGGAACAGGAGAGGTGTTACATTGTAGGGCAGGAACGATCAGTAGTTTGAGAGGATGAGAGGTGTGAGGGCCATTGAGTGGACATGATGCATGGAATAATGAGAGTTATAGCTCATGAATCTTGGTGAGGTGCTTGTGAAGTACAGTGAGTACTGGCCCTGTGAGTGTGACATCACAGAGAGATTGCAGTGGCGCTTACATCTTACTGAAGAAGAAGATCACTGAACATCTCTGTGCATCGAGTTTTACGCAGGACACTGCACTGATTCAAGCTACTATTTCAGTCCAGGCTGGCTGAGTCTGGTGCTGTGGCCTCCTTTGCCAGTCAAAAGGACAAAGCACTGCTCTTCTTTCCACCACTCCATCCACCATAATCTCCAGATATTGTTTAGGAACTGTCATGAGCTAATTTGCCTTTCTGGGCCATTTCATTCATAATAGTGGTGCAGGACCTTGTAGGTAAGGGCATTCCTGGCTTGCACTATCTGAAAAAGTTCCCAACTGGGCTTTAAAGATAGCACCGGTGCAATGAACATCACAAACTTTTGCTGCATGATTCTATAAGGCATACGTAACAGGGAAAAGTATAATCTGTAAGTGGCTTCCTGTAAACCTTTGTAAAAATGGAATATAGGATAGTGACTGTCGTCTAGATAAACAATAAGCAAATTATCCATTACTTTGTATTTGGTGCTTCTAAACATAAAGTACATTTAAGGCCTCAGTTACCCTGATTATCTCTTCTTTACAGAAAGTTCTTCTGTCTGTACTGTCCTCTCAGCATGCTGAATTGTATAAATGATAACAAACTCGAATAAGCTTGTTCGGTGGTGTATAAGTTGCATAATGTATAAAGACTGTACTATCTACCCAATCATTAATGGATCCATCAATCTCATGCTTGATTTTTTGTTTCCTGGGCCCAGATAACACTTGGGTTCTACTCCAATGGCCCAGCAGACACACCAGCTCTATGGGACATTCCTCTCATCCCTGCCGTACATTCAGACCCGGGCTCGATGAGTATTCACCTAACTCCTCCAGCTTGTTGCATCAAAAGTTCCCACCCCTCACCCCTCCTCCTTCTCCAGTCACAGGCTCTACGCCTGAGAGTGCACCAAGGGTGGAAGAGTGGGAACTCTTTTTCAGTACGAAGTCACCTCCAACCCTAATATATTTTTAGTGTTGATGTGAAGCTTGGCACCTGAAAATGTTTATATACTATTCACCTTTCCTGCTCTGCTGAGGCCCCTGGATCCTCATGCTGCTGTGTCTCTTAATTGGAGGCGCCACACTTCTACCGATGACTTCCTTGTCTAGTTCCATGCATGCTTGTTTGTTTGGAGATGCTGCCCTCTTCTTGCAAACTTTAGGAGAACTCATTCAATGCAGGATAGATCCCACAACACGACCTCTAGGTAAAAGTGAGAGACTAGTGATTAAGAGATGGTTAGGGCATCATTCCCTGCTCTCTTCTCCATTCTTGTGAGTGCTCCAGCTTCAAAAATCTAAGTGTCAGTGAGCCATTGTAACCAATGTCATGATACCTTTAATTAGAAATTTGTCCATTGACATATCCCGTGTACCCTCTGTGATGAGACAGGGAACGTCAGAGACTGAATGCTCATACCATGGTTCAGATAAGGAACCTCAGGAAAAGCCACTCCTTCACCATTTGGCTCCTGACTCAAATTTCTTTAGCCAGGAACTAGGCAGGGAAATTCCACCCATTGGGTGGTTTGTTAAATGTCAATCTGACAAAAGTATTTTCACTGTTCAACTAATAAAATCTCTGTAGCTATGGTTGCATTACCAAAAATAGCATGTATATGACGAATTGTTCATCTACTGGATCCAGGCTGTACCAATTAAAAAAATAAGAATATGTATGAATACATATTTTTAAAATCCACAATAGATCCTTCAATGGATGCAATCCTTAGTGTCATTCATATTATGTAACATACTCTTTTACAGAAATAGCTAGAAATCTAGAATATTAAAAATGCTTTTCCTCAAGGGATACCACAAAATGACAAAGACATGTTTGCAATTGGCTCAGAAATCATCAACTTTGCTTTCAAAGTCAAAAACGAAAGAATGTCTTAATTTTCATTACCTTGTTCTATAATGATTCCTTTTGAGAAATATTTTTAAAATACCTGGTGTAATCATATTTTCCCACCACTGTCTAACATCATCTGATAGAATACCAGATAGATTGTCTATTAAGTTCTGTTTACAATTCACTGTGATTACAATTTAATGTGCTGGGGATTGTGCAGGAGTTGGGGCTGCAGTTGTTTGAAACACTTGTTAAAATTCTGCACAGCGGAATCATTCCCTTAGGCAAGCTAGATAGATGCATGTTATTTTATCCAAAGAGCTGAAGCTGGATCTCAAGGAAGGAATTGCACGTCAGTTGCTTCCGTATCCTCCTTTAGTACTTATAGACCTATCCCACTGCTCTTCTGCTGTGATAGCAAAGATTCTCTTCCCCCAGCACAAGAATGATATAAAAGGCTCTGCCCATTGGATATGTCACAGCTACTCATTGGAAGACTTCACCATGTGCAGAGATGAGAAGGGCCAACCTTGTCAGGAGAAAACCCACATGTCAGTAAGTAGAATTGCAAAACAACAAATCTGCAAATTGTATTGCAGGACTACAAAAATCACTAATGAAACTCAACAGTCTCAGAAACACTTCACTACAGTCTATATCAACTATTCTCAATAGCAGTTTCACCTTGTAAGGTCCAGAGTGCATTTTCAGTGTAAAACCTTTGTTGCAATATATGTTAGTAAGATCAGTTGGGATGCATAATTCACAGGGAAGAAGAAAAACCATATAGAAATTTACAGGGTGAAATATATAGATGCAAATCAAAGAAAAAATGTGTCCTCTTGCCTTTCCTACAGCCCTAATACATGAAAAACAGCATGTAAATTAATTCCGCAATTTTTATTCTTGGTGCCTTTGTGATTTTGGAGTCTTTTTTCGCTTATTGGACCTATACTACAAGGTTTGAGATCACTGCATTCAGAGTGAATGCTAAGTATTAATGTTGCTTGGCAGTAGCATAAACGTGAATGGCAATCGGCAGTGAGTTAGCTTATAAATCAGAATTTTACTGAGGCTTTTGAACTATTGTATTCTCAGACTCACAAGGAATGAAGGAAATCTGTGCACATGGGAGAGTAGGACAGAAATGCAGCTAGCTAGCAAATATGCTGCTAAGATTGTTAATGTACTACATATTCTAGTATCTTTTTAAGATTCACCCTTTGAAGCATGTGTGCTTTCCAATAATATAAAAATAAGGTAACCATTCCTTCATCCCACATCCCTCAATGGGATTGAAAGCAGAGATCATTGCTGTCTTTTCCACTGCAGTTACCGAGTCAAATTGGGTTTTGGAGCACTCAATTGTTAAAGTGCTGACATTTGAGAAACAATTTGCTGGGCTTTGGCATAAGAGTCAGGGAGTACAAACAGTTAAGTTGCCTCTGCACAGAACTGGCTTGAACACAAAAAGAAAAATAGCTATTTTCTGTTCTGTAACCATTCCATGATTCTATGTGCAATTTGTGTTCGGCCTTATCCGCATATTGTAAGCAAGCTTGCAACATTGAAAGGAAGTTTGTCCTCTAAAGTAAGTGTAAATCTGATGCTACGGTAGGATTTAAAAATCTGCAGCAATCTAAAAGTACAGGGTGTTGATTTTCAGCTTTTGAGGGTAAGAAATATATAAACAAACAACCTGTAAGGTATTTGAAAGGACAGAAAATAGTCAATTTCATACCCTAGGCCCTTAACAAATTCAACGGCAGGGCAGGGCCAAAGAAATGTAAATGGAGGGACTTGGTTGGTAGTGTTAATGCCACCACATGAAGAAGCGGTGCTAGATAAAGTCTAATAGTCTTTCTGGTTAGCCAATGTTGGCAGTTAAGTTGTTAACTTTTATTGACAATGTGTAACAGCAGCAAGGACAGGCGTTGTTCAGAGTCTCTTGTTTGTGATTTTGAAATTATGTGCTTTGAATCTCTTAATAAAATACAGAAATCCACAATTCAAACAATGAGAACCAGTTAGTTTTGTTTGTACTTTTAAGTATTCACTGGGATATTGCAGGGAGTAGAAAAATATTTACTGATATACTAGCATCATATTACCAGTGGTTGGACTTTGTGCTTTCAGGCTTTTGTTCAATAAGACTTCTTTTGTTTTGTTTAATTTGTTAGCTTGATAGAGATAATAATAACATAGAGTGTAAGCCCCCAACACAAAAATCGTCCTCGTGCTCCATCTGTGCATGCAAAGTTGCACCCTTGATGTCACACAAGCATAACGTCAAATCTTAAACTAGTTGTAAGATCCGGGAAAACACAGAAACAATTACATACAGTTTGTAAATTTCTTCGTTAGGAGAATCCCTGGCTTCAATAAAAAGAAGACTGATGTATTCTGAGACAAGGTCACATTGCACTTGTATAGGAACCAGGCTCTTTACCAGAGACTGGAAGTTCCCACTGCAAAGAAATGTATCAATTAATTATAATTCTTGCTGAGTTTTCCAAGAACTTACAACTAACAAACAGACCTTGGAGTGCAGGTTCATAGTTCTTGAAAACAGAGTTGCAGGTAGACAGGATAGTGAAGAAGGCGTTTGACATTCTTGCCTTTATCGGTCAGTACATTGAGTATAGGAGTTGGGGAGGTCATGTTGCAGCTGTACAGGACATTGGATAGGCCACTTTTGGAATACAGCATGCAATTCTGGTTTCCCTACTGGAGGATAGATGTTGTGAAACTTGAAAAGGTTCAGGAAAGACTTACAAGGATGTTGTCAGGGTTGGAGGGTTTGAGCTATAGGGAGAGGCTGAATAGACTGAGCTATTTTCTCTTGAGTGTTGAAATCATGAGGGGCATGGATAGGGTGAATAGCCAAGGTCTTTTCCCCAGGGTAGCAGAGCCCAAAACTGAAGGGCACAGGTTTAAGGTGAGAGGGGTGAGATTTAAAAGGGGCCGAAGGAGAAACTTTTTCACACAGAGGGTGATGCGTGTATGGAAGGAGCTGCCAGAAGAAGTGATGAAGGCTGGTACAATTACAATATTTAAAAGGAATCTGGATGGGCATATGAATAGGAAGGGTTTAGAGGGATATGGGCCAAATGCTGGCAAATGGGATTAGATTAATTTGGGACATCTGGTCGACATGGATGGGTTGGACAGGGTAGCTCAAAATATGTAGCTCAAAAATATTCCTATCCTCTGATTTAACAGCCTGATTCACATTAATGTCACCTATCTGCTCTTTATAATGTCAATCAGTTTCTCCGGTCCATTTACATTGTTTATGAACGCAGAACTGACTAAGGTCACCACATCATTTTCTACATTTCACCACTTTTGAGTACAGGAGATGTTTCAGTAGAGCCACATTTGAAGGGTGTAGATGATATAAACTTTGAAAGTGTTCCTAGAAGTTCATATAGTGAGAATGTTTCTTAATTATAATATTCACACAGTTCAATTCTATTTAACTTTTCAGAACTTTCTTGATGAAAAGCAAACCAAGGGACTCACTGAAGGACCAGAAAGACATTTCACCACCTCAGGATGTCCCAAAGCATTTTGCAGTTAATGAAATACATTTAATGTATTGTCACTATTGCAAACTGCAATTTGGTAGAGCAAATTCCCACGAACAGAATTGTGATAGTGACCAGACAATCTATTTTTATAATGTTGATTGGAAGTAAATATTAGTCACTGTAGCAGGATATGTACACTCCTCAGCTCTTCAAATAGATACAAGAAGATCTTTTATATCCACCCAAAAAATCAGAACAGGCCTTGGTATAATGTCTTAATCAATGGATGGCACTGCTGCACTCGTTCAGTGTCAGCGATGGAGACAGACCAAAGAGAAGTGGGCAGTGGAGGGACATTGTGAGACAGTCCATTGACAGCACATTATTTCCAGAGATGCTTTTGTTTTCTACCATGAGAAAACCACAGAGAAACTCAGGGGTTGACAGTTGCCATCTGAATAGACACTGAGCACATGCATGACCATCCTCACCCCAGAAGCAGAAAGCTCCTTTGTCTTCACCCTCACCATGATCAACTGCTACCCTTCAGGGAAAATAGATATGGTATCTGGAAGCTTGCATGGTGTAGGGATGGCCAGAGGCTGGAGGTTCGTGTGGCACAGAGACGGCCAGGGGGCTGGAGGTTAGAATGGCACAGAGACGGCCAGGGGGCTGGAGGTTCGTGTGGCATAGAGACGGTCGGGGGCTGGAGGCTCATACGGAACAAGGACGGCCAGGGGGCTGGAGGCTTATGCAGAACAGAGATAGCCAGTGGGTTGGAGGCCTGTGCAGAGCAGAGATAGCCAGTGGGTTGGAGGCTTATGCACAGTGGGGATGGCCAGTGTGTTGGAGGCCTGTGCAGAGCAGGGATGGCCAGTGGGTTGGAGGCCTATGCGGAGCGGGGATGGCCAGTGGGTTGGAGGCTTGTGCAGAGCGGAGATAGCCAGTGGGTTGGAGGCCTGTGCACAGCGGGGATGGCCAGTGTGTTGGAGGCCTGTGCAGAGCAGGGATGGCCAGTGGGCTGGAGGCTCCTGCAGAGTGGGGACAGCCAGTGGGTTGAAGGCCTGTTTGTAGAGCGGGGATGGCAAGTGGGTTGGAGGCTCGTGAAGAGTGGGGATGGCCAGTGGGTTGGAGGCTCGTGCAGAGCGGGGACGGCCAGTGGGTTGGAGGCTCGTGCAGAGCGGGGACGGCCAGTGGGCTGGAGGCCCAAGCAATGTGGGCACGGTTGTTGGACTGGGGACTGATGCAGGCAACCAGGGGCTTGCGAGTATGGAAGGCTGATCTACTGAAAGACTCTAATGTTTATCTTTTTAACTTTATTCCCTTTTTTTAAAACTTATACAATGAACAGCTGTAAGTAGTGTAACTTTTTTTCCTTTCTTTTTCCCTTTATTTCTGTATTTTGTTTCTAAGATCTGTACCTAGGTACTTTGTACCTAACATGGTGCCAGACGGGGCGACATAGTAAACTTTTCACTGTAGTCCCGTACTTCTGTACTTGAGTACACATGACAATGAAGGATATTCTAATTCTACTGCACTCGAGTGTTGGAGTAGATTTGTGCTCAAGTCCTGAAATATAAATATCCTGAAGCTCACACCATACCAACTTAGATGTTTCAGCGCTACCAACTGAGCCCTGGCTGACAGAGGGATACTGAGTGAATACAGGAAAATTTCAGCTGAAGTTTTTAATCTCACTTTGTAGATTTTGCAGATAAGGCCATTCAGCAAAGTTTGGCAACTCTGAACTGATGATTGATTATTTAGAAAATGCAGAATTCATTGTGGCATTAAGGTACTTATTGTAACAATATCATCCGTACAGGACAACTGAAGTAAACAGGAAAGTTAACATCGGACCAGGATATCTCTTACCTCTATATCTAAACCTCTATCATGCCCATGTAACCTGAATCCATCATGTGCCCATCAAGGTGCACATTTTAACTGTCACTTGGGAATCAAACCCATCACATCCGTTCCTCTTTTTCTGATCTTGGTCTCTCTCAGGCATTTCTTTCCTTCCTTTTCCTGTTCCTGTCATTAATTTTGCCACTCTTGTTTTTCCCTCTTGGATAGAGTCCCTTGTTTGATTCCGACAACAATCCATCACCAGTCATCTGCCTTCTTACCATCCTCTTGCCACTTCCTCAGATTCGAATCTTGCTTCAATATCCTCTTCAAGTAGCCCAAAATTGCAAGTCCCATCCCCGAACAGGGCACTTTTTTGAATAATTGAATTGAATGATTTATTGTCACATACATTTCACAGAAAGAAAAAGCAGTAAAATACAGTCAAAAGCTTTTCCAATGTTGTCATGATCTGGCGCCATTTTGAATAATTTAAGAATAAGGGGAAAAAGATAGGAAGATTTATTTTAAAGAGAGTCTATCAGTCCTGAGCAGCTCATCATCATCAATGATGCTTGCACCACCTTCCCTCCTTCACCACCTCACCATCACCTGCACCGAAACCACCAACATCAGAGTCACATCTGTTGCTGCTTGGCCCACTTTGATGCCATCATTATGGCCTTCTGCTACTGATTGGTAGGGTCTGCCGTTGGCAGCAGCCAATGATAATGTCGCAGATCCCAGGTGCTGTACTTTGCTGCTAGGCCTACCTCACTGCCATCGCCGCCGCCAGTGTAGCAGCCGCCATTTCTGATGCCAGGTCCTGGAAAGTAAGTAAGGGCTCACTTGAGGTCCACGCTGTGTTCGCTTGACGTCCGCGCTGGGACTACTCTCCTCCGTGCTGGGCTTGCTCAAGGTCCGCCACCAATACCATCCGAGCTCAAAAGGTAAGTAAGAGAAATAGGAGACAGAAGAGAAACAAGGAAAGAGAAAAACAAAAGAAAAGCAGTCAAAGTGAATGAGCACCGCCATTCAAGGCACAAAACAAACCTTACACATTAGACAGGGGTTCACTGGTTTACTGCATCCGCTGCTCCCAATTTGGCCTCCACTACATTGGTGAGACCAAGCGAAGGCTCGGAGACCGCTTTGTAGAGCATCTGCACTCTTTACGTGACAAACAACAACATCTTGCAGTCACGAACCATTTTAACACCCCCTACCACTCCCTGGGTGACATGTCCAAACTGGGTCTCCTCCAGTGTCACAATGACGCCACCCGCAAATTGGAGTAGCAGCACCTCATATTCCGCCTTGGGAGTCTACAGCCCGATGGCCTAAACGTGGATTTTATCATTTTAAAAAGTCCCCACCCCCGGCCTCATCCCATGTCCAACCCTCCCTCTCATCCCTGCCTCCTTGACCTGACACAACCTATCCATCTTCTCTCCCACCTATCCACCCCCCCCACCTGATTAACCAATCCCCACCACTGCCTACCTGCACTCAGCTATCACCATCTCACCTACCTTCCCCAGTCCCATCTCTCCTTGCTCTATTTATTTCTGAGCTCCCTTCCCCCTCCCCATTTCTAAAGAAGGGTCCTGACCCAATACATCAACTTTCCTGCTCCTCTGATGCTGCCTGTCCTGTTGTGTTCCTCCAGCTCCATACTGTGTTATCTCTGACTCCAGCATCTGCAGTTCTTACTATCTCTGAGCTCTGGCTCAGATGCTCTACCTTAATGCATATCAAAATAGACTTGACACCAGGCGCATAGAAAAGATATTAGAGCAGATATCACAAAAACCTGTTCAAAGAGATAAATTTTTAAAAACCTTAGAGGAAAGAAAAGGAGAGATTTAAGGACTGAATTCAACAGCTTCAGACTTTGACAGCTGAAGGAATGGCTCACAACACTGCAGTGATTAAAATCAGTAATGCACAAGAGGATGGTGTTAAAGGAGCACAGGTAATGGAAGGTTGTGAAGTTGCAGATCAGACATAGTGATGGTTAAGTCCATGGGAGGAGTTGAAAACAACAATGAAAATGTTATTAAAAAGCAAACAATTGCGGATGCTGGAAATTTGAAACAAAAACAGAAAGCTCTGGAGATACTAAGCAGGTGTCACAGCATGTGCTGAGAAAAGCAGAGTTTAGGGATCCTTCATCAGAACTGAAAATAGTTGGGAAAATGTGGTATTTATGCTGTTGACAGGATGAGGGGAGTGAATAGAGTACATGGAAGCAGAGCCCAGAGACAGGGACAAAAAAATGGATAGGTAAGTAAAGAGATTGCTGACGATAAGCCAAGAGAGAGAGATACACTCTCTCTCTTCCCATTTCTATGGGAACAAGAATAGTGTTAGCTCAAGATTCATGCACATACTTTTCTCAGGGGTAGGTGACTATATAGATGGTCAGTTGGCTCCATTTAAATCCCACTTTGGCAATCTTCACTTTGTGAAACCAGCTCTGAACAGGTCCGTCCTCAGTGCAAAAAGACCAAAGAACTGCAACACTGGAAATCCGAAACAAAAACAGAAATTGCTCGGAAAACTCAGCAGGTCTAGCAGCATCTGTGGGGACAAAGCAGAATTAACAGTTCTGGTCCTGTGACCCTTCTTCAGAACTTATTGTAGCTAAGAAAAGATTGGTATGTATGCTGAAGATGGGGTGAGGAGAGGGAGGAAAGAGTAAACGATAGGTAAAGATGAAGCACAGGGAGACAGAATAACAGTTGGACAGAAAAAGGAATGGGCAAATAGTTGCTAATTGAGACCATTAGTAGCTGGTAATGTGATGGTTGTAGTAGCAGCCCATGTGATGACAAGGCCTGGTGTGTGGGGATTGGGATAAGTACATGGGAGAAGGCACACTAAAATTATTTAACTCAATATTGAGTCCAGAATACTGCAGAATCTCCAAGAGGAAAATGAGATGCTGTTCTTTCGCTTGTGCTGAGCTTCGCTGGAGCACTGCAGCAAGCCCGAGACAGAAATGTTGGTTTTGGAACACAGTGGTGTGTTGAAGTGGCAGGAAACTGGAAGCTCAGGGTCATTTTTGCAGACAGAATGTAGATGTGCTCCAAAGCAATCGCCCAGTCTGCTTGTTGTTTCCCCAAGACTACTGTTAGTTCAAGCTACATTTGTGAGCAGCAAGTTATAACGTTATGCCTTTGAGAGGCGTATTTTGTCCCTTTTTTAAATGAGTAAAGCTTAAGGCAGAGGTGGAGAGTGGTCTGCTCAAAACCACTAAATTAAGCAACTTGTGAGGCCTTTTTTTAAAAAAAGTTGGAATAGAAGCAGCCTGACTAGGTGGGGTCAAGTTCCGACAAAACCAGGAATTTAGTTTTAGTTTACAGGAGTTGCTGGGGTCTTGATGTTGGATGTGCAAGCTTTGATTCTTCTCCCTGTTTCAGCTAAAAGCTTGGGTTCTTTTCCTGCTGCAGGAATTGCACGTGAGACAATCTATTTTACTGAGTTTACCTTTGCCAAGTGTGTGCTTACGGGGACGTTACTATATTGAAACAGTTAATTAGTAGCTGCTAATATATAAATATATATTATTTTGTTAAGCATTTCAATAGAATTACAGTTAAGCCAACTTTTTTTTCTTTTGTTCTTATTTTGTCTCTATTTTAACTGTAGCGTAAAGATAAAGTGAGTTTTGCTTAAAGTTGAGTAGTTTGACTAATCAAATTGCATTTGGAACGTAATGCCTTTCACTTACCTTTAAAATAAGAAAAACTTAGGGTATAAAAGTTATCTTATAAAATATATTTTATATATTTAAAAGAGACTCTGCAGTCTTCTGGACTCAATACTGAGTTAAATAATTTTAGGGTGCCTTCTCCCATGTACTTATCCCAACCCCCACACACAAGGCCTTATCATCACATGGGCTGCTATTACAACCATCAAATTGCCAGCTACTAATGGTCTCAATTTGCAGCTGTTTGCCCATTCCTTTTTCTGTCCAACTGTTATTCTGTCTCCCTGGGCTTCATCTTTACCTATCATTTACTCCTTCCTCTCTCTCCTCACCCCATCTTCAGCACACATACCAATCTTTTAAAAGATAAAATATATGTTAAATATATTTTAAATATAAAATATACATACCAATCTTTTAAAAGTTATCTTCTTAATATATTTTGAGGGGGTTTGGTCTGGTCCATAACAGACTACAGCGAATGAAGTGCAGGTAAATCCTGCAAAATCCAAGTCAGGATGGTAAGTGGCCTGGAGAGGAACTCGCAGGTGGTGGTATTCCCATGTGTCTGCTGCCCTTGACCTTCTAGATGGAATTGGTCATGGCCTTGGAAGGTGCTGTCTAATGATCTTTGGTGAATTTCTGTGTATGGTACACACGATTGCTACCGACCGTTGGTGACGGAGGGAATGAATGTTGTGGATATTTTACCAATCAAGCAGGCTGCTTTCCCCTGGATGGTTTCAAGCTTCTTGAATGTTGTTGGGGCTGCACTCATCTGGGCAAGTGGGGAGTATTCCATCACACTCCTGACTTGTGCCTTGTAGCTGGTGGGCAGACTTTGGGGAGCCAGGAGGTAAGTTAGTCGGTCCAGGGTTTCTAGCTTCTTACCTGTTCTTGTAGCCAATGCATTTGGCTAGTTCCAGTTCAGTTTCTGTTCAATGGTAACCACCCCATGATGTTGATCATGTGGGATTCAGTGATGGTAATGTCATCGAATGTCAAGGGGCAATGGTTAGATTGCCCCTAAGCGGAGATGGTCATTGCCTGACATTTGTGTGGCAAGAATGTTACTTGCCAGTTTTCAGAATAAGCTTGGATATTGTCCAGGGCTCATTGCATTTGAATACGGACTGCTTCAGTTTCTGAGGAGTCATGAATTGTGCTGAACATTGCGTACACATTGGCGAACATCCCCACTTCTGACCTTATGATGGAGGGAAGACTATTGATACAGCAGCTGAAGATCATTGGGCCTAGGACACTATCTTGAGGAACTCCTGCAGACATGTCCTAGATCTGAGATGATGTACCCCCAATAACCAAAACCATCTTCCTTTCCTTTGTTTCAGGTATGACTTCAATCAGCAGAGAGTTTTTCCCCAACTCTTATTGACTCCAATTTTGCTAGGGCTTCTTGATGCCACATTTGGTCAAATGAGGCTTTGATGTCAAGGGCAGGCACTCTCTACTCACTAGTCACCGAATACAGGAATTACCGATAAGAAAGATTAAAAGTACCATTTCCAAATTTGCCAACAACACAAGGCTAACGGGAGCAGGAATGTTGAGGTGGATGGAAAGAGGCTTCAGTGTGATTGAGACCAGTTGAGTTATTGGACAAATATGTGGCAGATGAAGTATGATATATGTGAAATTGTTCATTTTGGTTGGAACAATTGAATGAAAGAGAATCACTTAAAAGCTGCAGCTGCTGACACTGAGAAGCATGTGCACTATTCTCTAGAGAGACACTTACACATGGTGCTAGTGAATGAGATTTATGAAATATCTGCTTGTGCACTTTTGTCACGGCTGGCTGTCAAAATGCAAAAAGCTGGATCCACAAATGTTTCCTGTGGCTTGATTCCTTAACTTGTTTTGCGTGTCTACAACTTTTCAGTCTGAACACACTTTCTGACTTTAGCTACATTTACTTTAAACTATTTTCAACTTTAAATATTGGCCGGGAGGAAGAGATCGGAGGTGGGGGGGCAAGAGTTTGGGGAAGGAGGAGACTGGGAGGACCCATTCTCCCCCTTGCCTCAAAGCCCCATACATTCTCTCCCTTGTCGGCTTGAAATGAGAATCGAACAGGGCTGGAAGAGAATGTGGACAGGGTGCTGGTTCTTGGGATCTCGGGCAGGTGGGCTGAGAGAATGGAGCGGGCTGGGGGATGTTGTGTCTGCGCGTGGATAGACAATTGGTTTGCCCAATTCTTCCTCCCCGACCCTGGTCCATTGTCTATTCATCTCCCCACCCCCAAGTATACCACATCCATTCTCTCTCCTCCAGCTCTATTCAATTTATGTTTTAATGTTGCACCATTCATGTGCATATGCGCAATGTAGACTTTCATCATGACACAAGAATGTACAGAGCTTGGAACATGTATACGCAGTCACCCCAAAGTTCCGGTGTCAGCAAATACTGCCTTATTTAAATTATGATAGATTAGCAAATGTTGATGTAAAAAGCAATTACGGTGTTCTTGAACACCGAGCATTGAAAACAAGGAGGGAGGCTTAGTAAGCAATCAGGAAGGCAAATGGTAAGTTGGCTTTCATTACAAAAGGTTTATATGTGGGAGCAAGGGAGTCTTAATGCAGCTGAATAGGACCTTGGTGAGACCACATCGAGAGTCTTACATACAGTCGTTGTCTCCTTACCGAAGAAAAGATATACATGCCGTACAGGGAGTGCAGCAAAGGTTCACCAGACTGATTCCAAGGATGGCAGATCTGTTGAATGAGGAGATTCCATCCACAGCCTGAGTGTAGAACAGTGACAGGAGATCTTATCGAAACGTAAAAAATCCGACAGGGCAAGACATACTGCTGTAGGGATACCGCTTGTGTACTCGAATTGGTAGAGAGTATCTTGTAGTATTCCACAAGAAACTCTATTAGTACTTCTACCATTCATTACATTCATTAAAGGCTTGTTTGACAGAACAAAGAAGCCATATATTCAACTTTTGTTAATGGCACAACATTTCATGACATTGTCTTGATGAAACAGAGTCCACTTGCCAACCAATCAGTACCCTTTTCCCACACAGTATAAATGTTGTTAACTTTGAGATTTTCAAAATTTTTGTTTGATTTCATCCCAATCATTTCAAGACAAAAGTCTTTCACAACATTTCTCTTTTTTCAGTGTCACTAAGATTAGTGATTTAGCAATTACAGTGGACCAGAGCATAACATTCATTATAGATACTGATAGATTAGGTAACTGGGACAGATGGATTTCAATACTGCTTGTCTATTTTGTATCAAATCAGGAAAATCCCAACAGTTGCTGACTCACTAGCATACATATGATGCAATGTCAAGATCTATCCTAAATTAGGCATGGATTTTGCTGTGAGTGGCGCAGGAGCAGCTTTCACTGTCCAACTTGCATATGGTTATCCAGGAACATTTCACAGACTTGTCATTGCAGACCTCCTATTGGACAGGTACTCTTGAAGGTGAGAATGCTCACCTTAAAGGGATGGAAATCCCATTGCCAGACCTTTAATTGCCTGATGGTCATAGCATTGCACTGGGACTTTGAAAGTACTGTAACAGAATTATCTATGGGTTTTTCAGCTACAGGATAGTTCAGACCATGATATGTAAAGGAAATAGCAAAAAAATGCAGAAATATAAATTTTATTTAAATTACTGTAAATGAAATGAAATAAAAATTGGGACATAAATGTGCATTTTAGGAAGAACTCCACAGGAGAGAAACAGAGGAAATTTTTAAGAATTACTGCAATTTAAAAACATTTTCTTCTGAGGGAATGCAACTCCGCACTTGTAAAACTAATACTGCAGAGATAGAGAAGTTGTTCAACATTATGATGCTATTAAAAACTTTGTAATTCCTGACTATGCAAGCCCTAACTTAAAAAAGATCTTAAGTTTGCATCATAACCACAATCTCTGGGAAGATTCTATTAGTGAAGACTGCAATAAGCAACCTCGGGAAGAGCAGATATCACTGACAGCAATTTTTAATTTTTTCACGGGATGAGGGTGTTGCTGGCTAGGCCAGCATTTATTGCCCATCCCTAATTGCCCAGAGGGTAGTTAAGTGTCAACCACATTGCTGTTGGTCTGAAGTCACATGTAGGCCAGACCAGGTAAATATGGCAGTTCCCTTCCCTAAAGGGCATTAGTGAACTGGATGGGTTTTTCCGAAATCAACAATGGTTTCATGGGTAGCATTAGACTCTAATTCCAGATTTTTATTGAATTCAAATTCCACCATCTGCCATGGCAGGATTTGAACCTGGATCTAAAGAACATTACCCGAGTCTCTGGCTTATCAGTTCAGCAATAATACGACTAGGCCATTGCCTCCCTTCAAGAAGTTCCAGGTTTATATATTTATTCAGATGCCAGGAATTGCTACAAGTTTCACTCTGCAAAATCTAGGCCATTGTGCTATGAACTTTGTTCACTGAGAACTAAGAGAAGATAACTGAATTATTATAAGACTCTGAGATGACTAGGTGTAGGGCTGGATGAACACAGCAGGCCAAGCAGCATCAGAGGAGCAGGAAAGCTGATGTTTTGGGTCTAGACCCTTCTTCAGAA
>JAHRHZ010000062.1:39225577-39284141 GCA_024137785.1 Ginglymostoma cirratum
CTGAAGAAGGGTCTAGACACGAAACATCAGCTTTCCTGCTCCTCTGATGCTGCTTGTCCTGCTGTGTTCATCCAGCTCTACACCTTGTTATCTCAGATTCTCCAGCATCAGCAGTTCCTATTATCTCTATTATAAGACTCTTATTGGCAGCAGAGAGGAGACTTTTATCTGTGCTCAATGTTTATTTCAGCTCCCATTGATGACAGACTAAATTCGGGAAAAAAAAACATACAATATGCGTTCATGTCAAAGATTTCCAGAAAAGTCAAACAAAATTATGATGTTAAACTTCAATATACAGTTGTAAAAATTGAGATTGAAGATAAGGGTTACTGGGGAAATTTAGACTAAATAGTAAAAATTTTGCAACCTGGACTTTCAGTTGGATTCTTTAATCTTCTGCTATAACATTACGGGACATAAGTCAAAAATGCTGATGTCACAGCAGAAATAACCATTTGTTGAATTTAAGGTATTGCTTTGATTTAACTCTGAAATGAGATGAGAAACAAAGGGAGCCCTAAAGAAATTCTATCTGAATGGGATGTGATGTTTCCTGTACAGCTACAGCTAGGGCCGTGCTGTTTAGAACAACTTGGCAGGAATCTCTGGATTAGTACTTTCCCTTTTTAGATAACTTCTTTCTTATTTATACCATGATTGATATTCACATGACTGATCACTTCTTCTGATGTTGGCTACAGACAGATCGTATTTGCAAATTTTCCCTATGATTCAAAATTGGTATTTCGCCAGGCTATTTCCTCTAAAAAAAAAATCTCAAGGCTTTTGCTAAATTGGCAGTTCTGGGAATCTCACCAGCTCCTTTGTCCAGTTAGTCAACCTCCAAATTAAAAACTGGTGGATCCCTTTAAAGGTTTAGCAGTCATTGAAGATCTAATGAATAAGTATATCCCATGTTCGCACAATTCACTCAACACTTTCTGTATATAGGAAATTTGCAGAATAACTAGTTAAAATAATCAAATGATCTAAAGCCAAAAATTCAATGATATTGCGTTGCCATTCAACTTGAGTTAGTGAACATTAGGAATGTGACTGAAGGTTTTATTTTAGCCTTATGTCCCAAATTATGAAGAGAGTGGAAGAAACCAGGGTGGAGAATCAAAATAATGTTCTGCATTAGCTGGTGATATATTTTTCATTGCTATATATTGTTAAAAAGAGGAATCATTACACATCATAGTACCATACAGTTACCAAGAACATCAAATAAGACAGTCAATTAATTCAAGAACATCTTTATCTGAACTCTGGTTCCTCAATATAATGTTCTGGAAAATTGCCTCAATTGCATTCCATAGACTCATCCTCCATATACTTTGTCAATTTGGTCTGCCCTGCCTATATTAAAACTAAACTGCCTCAGGCTTATTTCATTAGCATGTTACATGTTCCTCTAACCTCCTGAGTCATACACTGTCCAACACTCTGATTACTATTATGTAGATTGATAAATACTCTCACCAGTGTTTTCGGCCTTTATTTTAAAAATCTTTTTTAGTTCCACTCACTGATTTTTTGAGCTACAATCCTTTCTCCATATTGCAGATTCAATATTAAACATGGCTATCCAAAACAATCAACAAAGGCTTTAGTACTTTGGGATGCATGAGCAAAAAAGTAGCATGTTAATCAGAGCTTGCAATTATCAAAATTTATGATGCCCTAGCCAAATAGTATCTGGAACATCGACCAGATCTGGTTGCCGGGGAAAGACAGGAGAAACTGAAGAGGAAAACCACAAAGCTTATGTAAAATAAAACAAAGAACTGTGGATCTAAAACAAAACCAGAAGGAGAAACTCAGCAGGTCTGGCCATATCTGTGGATAGAAAAATAGAATTAATATTTTGAGTCCAGTGACCCTTTGTCGTCTAGTGTTAAGAATGGGAGACATAAGGAAAAACTGGAGATGTTTGGACTTTTCAACCTAGAAAAGAAATATGAATAAGTGATATTATACATCATCCAAGATTGTGAAGAGTAAAGTAAATGTTGTCCCAGACTATGTCTAAATAGGTCTTTGGCAGTTGAAATGGCAGACACAGATCAAAACTAGAGAAGGACACTTTTAGGTCCGTTTTAAGAGGTTTTTCTTCACATGGAAAAATGATAATTTACATGAAAATTTCAAGCACAATAGAGAATGCAAGAACCTTGGAATTAGATTAGTAATAATTGAATGCAGCAATATGATGACGTTAGGATCTCTCTAGATAGATAAATCAAGATGGGTCAAATGGCTGTCCTCATCAATAATTACCTGTAATTTGCAGTGGATGCATTTTAGCATCGTTCTTTCATACAATGAGCAATTTGTACATACTACACATCAGTTTATAAATTTGTAACAACATTTAATTTATTGATCGAGCACATTCTTTTTACAAAAAGGAAACAAGTTTTCTAAATTTGATGCCAGTTTATGTGTTGATACCTTCCAAAGTGTTAGCTCAGAACTTTCTTAAAAATTTTCCATTTTTCTTCAAATGTTGATCCTCTAGACTTATGTGTGTAGGGATGTATTGTCATTAACAGTAAATGCATATTTGAATTTAATCTGTGTACAAATTACTCTTAATGATTACATTATACAGTAGGGTGTATTTTTAATAGATTGTTACAATGGGAGATCAGTGAAAATTACATTGCATCAAAGTGTATCTATGATTTACCTGGAACAAGACAAGCCACTATAATCAGTATGTCTTAAAATAAAGAGAGAGAAAGACTTGCAAATTATACAGCAAATTATCATGTCTCTTAGAAGCACCTCAAAGTACTTCACCATGAGTTACTTTGAAGTGTGGAGGCTATTGTTATACAGACAAATGCAGGAGCTCTTTTGTTCACAGTAACATCCCACAAGCAACAAAGGGATGACTAACTAGCTATTCTGTTTTTAACAGTAATGATTCAGGGGGGCATGTTGGAACAGCAAATCCAAATCAAGGGAAAAAGAGATAGATTTGAAGGGCTGTTACAAATTAAAGTATTAAGATTTTGTAGATGCTACAAGAAGCATGCATAAACTTATAGACACTTTTTATTTACAAAATTCAAAAATATTGGCTGTGAAATGTTATGAGGTTCAACGGTGGAAGGATTTTTCACAGAATCACTTTTTGAATGGAATTATGCATCAACCACTGAGCCACACTTGAAATTGCTCTGCTAATTTCAAGATGATCTTCATAGAATTCGAAAGGGCTCTAATTAATGATATTCCTGAGGTGCCAGGAGGAGCAGCACAGTGATCAGACAGGCAATCTGACTCCACTGTTACTACTGGTACAGCAGGAAAGAGGGCAGTCATATTGATAAAATGTGCTAGAAAATAGACTAAACAACGACAGCATTGTTGGCAGACTAATCCAGTCCTGATTTGCTGTAGAACTGGTCATCAGGGAGGTACCTTTAATTGAAGCAGCACAAAACATTCGTTTTGACCCTGTTCCACCCAACCTCTTGCTCAACTTTTCCCAGTTCTGATGAAAGATCACAGACCTGAAATGTTCATTCTGGCCAAGGCTTTGTTAACAACGTGCCTTTCCCGATGTTGTAACTGGAACTATGCACCACTTATATTCTCTTCTTCCTGTTGCCCAAGCTGTGACAATTAAATTTAAATTTCTGTGATATGCATGGATAACTTACGTAATTAAGCGCATGATGGAGCTTTTTTACTCGTGAAACCTGTCATCAGTTGATCATGCAAGTACAGGTGGACTCTAAAAGAGCCTCTAGGTCAAATCATGGTCATAACTTTCTTGCCCAACCTCACTGCTGTTAACACAAGACTTTAGAGCACAAAGCTGACATGGGTGTTTCTCATATTTAAATGTCACTTGTAAATGTTTCACATTACATTAATTTCACTTTAGTCACATGCATATGTCCATTAGTTGTGGACGCTAATTTAGTTCAAGAGCTAATCTTACCAGCACATCCCATGTTTGGCACAGATTGATGGTTACAGGGGTGTTTGGGACATTTCCTTTTGCTTATACTGTAGTGAATGATCTGTACTGTATAAGGTATAGCCAGCCATCTCTCTCTCTAACACACACGCGCGCGCACACACACACACACACAAAGTTGTCATGTCCTGTTCCTCTCTGTTATGCTGTAGACAAGGGAAATCAATCACTATACACACAAATAAATAAAGTAGATTGGTGCACGCCATTTTAAAATGTGAATTGGGCACCGCAAGATTTTCAGACACCGTCAACCTTACTTTGAAGGCAGGGCTTTATTAAAATCTGTAATACTAATGAGTATTCATGGAATGCAAATATATTACAAATAAAAAGACTTCAAAGGCCAGCGTATTGCTTGGCACATCACAAACAAGCCACTGACATTACCCCCGCATCTCAGTCCTTTGGGAAATCAAAATTTTGCATCCCACCTAATTAAGTCACCTTGCATGTGATATTTCCAATTCCACTTCAGCCATGTTTATGGCCTGAGTGAGATTGCCAATTAGGTGCTAAACAGTGTTGAATTATGATCAGTTCTGCACAGAGAGTTGGAAGTAATTGAATTATGGTGTTAATTAACTTCAACTGATATTTGTATTTGAAAAGCTGTATTTGATTTGAACTAATAGTAAAAGTAAAGTGGCTTGTAATTTCTCCTTGCTCAGGCTGTCTGATAGGATAAGAACCTTGAGAAATATCTTATCAGCAGTAATTTGCTGGCAGAATAATATACAGATATCAAACATGCTGGTCAAGGAAGTTATAGTAATTAGTAGATTTGATTACCATACAAGTGCAATCGATGAAATTAAAATGTAAAATTCATTAGACAGATTTTACAAACACACAAAATAAATGGGTATAAAACCCTTGCCGGATCCTTCCATCATTCCCAATGTCAACACCCAACAGGTGAAGTTGCTCAGCAGGAGCACAGATTTGTGAAATTAGGCCCAAGGTGCTCACTTAACTAAACTGGACTCATAGTAAACTGGCTGTTATTTGAGCTCCAGATGACAATTGCACACAATAAGTCTAGACTTCCACAGCTTGGAGTTCCAGTAACAACCCACAGTTTAAAAGACATCATTTATACTGCCTGGCTATAAATTTGACTATCGTAGCCATGGTTACCTGGTTGCACATCTGCACAGAGCTCCAGACCATCAGTTAATTTAACAATGTAATGATTGGGCAGACAGGGTCTCAAAATATCTTCATCAACTTAAGCTCTTAGGTACTTAAAATGTGCAAAAAAGAACTTGAGGTTTTTATTTCAATTCACAGGAGTTCTGAAGAAGGGTCACTGGATCTGAAATGTTAACTCTGCCTTCTCTCCACAGATGCTGCCAGACTGGCTGAGTTTTTCCAGCAATTTCTGATTTTAATTTACTAAGATTACATGGCATGAGGCATTATTTACAAGGGATGTGGCACAGTTTCTACAAAAGTGATAGCAAACAACACGCTATTCTTCATCACATTAGGATTTCCTGATACTTCTGATGGTTAAAGTCAATATGGAGAGTATTCACACAGACCACAAAACATGGCATAGTGGCTCAGTGGTTAGCACTGATGCCTTACAGTGCCAGGGTCTGGGGTTCAATTCCACTCTCGGGCAACTGTCTGTGTGAGTTTCCTCCCACAGTCCAAAGATGTGTAGGTTAGGTGGATTGGCCATGCTAAATTGCCCATAGTGTTCCAGGATGTGTAGACTAGGTGGGTTGTAGGGGGACAGGTCTGGGTGGGATTCTCTGAGGGTCAGTATGGACTTGTTGGGCTGAAGGGCCTGTTTCCACACTGTTGGGATTCTGTGATCTAAATTCCAACCTATGATTGCAAAAGTTATTGTTGTAGAGGCTAATAAAGATAGAAACTAAGAGCAGGAGTAGATCATTTGGCCTGTCGCACCATTCAATATGATCAAGATTGATTCCGTATCTCAATACTATAGTCCCCTTGGAGACGATAAGGACTGCAGATGCTGAAAGTCAGAATCTGTAGGTGTGATCTGGGAAAGCGGAGCAGGTAAGTCAATACTTCAGGCCAAAACCCTTTGTAAGGACTGGGGTGGAGCTGAGGGAAGGGTAGGAGAGATGGTGATAAGTGGATGTGTGTAGGGGGTTATTGTGATTGGTCCATGGGAAGGGTGGAGCAGATAGGTGAGAAAGAAGATGGTCAGGGCAGGAGGGAATGTTGAAGCTGATGTTAAAGCCTTAGGGTTGTAAATTTTTGAGGCAAAATATCAGATGTTGTTCCTCCAGTTTATGTTTGACCTCATTCTGACGGTGGAGATAAGGTTTGAAGATGGTATTGTACTATGGTGATGCAGCCTGTGTAGCTTTTATTTGCAATGAAATGTCACCCACGCGATCTATGTGCCCTCAGGAGATTTTTTTTCACTTCCTTGAACTTTTGTATGATGACTTTTACTGTGCTTTGTTTAAGTTGTTAGATTAAAAGTAATGTAAGTTCCCAACACAAAAAACATCCCTGTGATCTATCTGCACCTGTGTAGTTGCAGGCTCGATGTCACGGAAGCAGAGCATTAAATCCTAAACTCTCCAGAAAGGAATATTAGTGGAGGGTTCAAAATGTGTGTTCAAGGGCTACAAAATTTCACCGGTTTGGCTCTTCTGTTCCCCACTGAGATGTGCAATATGTCTTGTAGCACTTATTTCCTAGCACACTTAATAGACTTGCTAATCTTTGTTACAGATTTAGATTCAGATTTACTTCATAATTTTGCCATTGACACTATCAGAAATTCCAATTCATAGCACCTTACATTTTTCCAGCATCACTGACTGGAATTAACAGCCATTCTGATTCATTCAGTGGAAAGCCGCAGGCTGCTGTTTTTAAGTCTTTTACATTGTTTCTTAGAGTAGTTAGCTAAATCAAAGCTTAAAGATTCACACAATTTCAGCTACTCACTCCTGACACCATGTTTCATTTGGAGGTTGTGAATAGGTCATCGTGAACTTATAGCACTTGCAGCAGAGGTCAAGTCACTATGGCAAGTCAAAGTGTAGCATATGTTTGCTAATGAATTTTTTTGAACAGTTTCATTCTATGCCATAATTCTATAAATCTCTAGGTGTTTTCTTTCTCCCTGCTATTGTAGTAGAATTAGGAGGGACATCGTTCATTTCATCAGCTAAGCTGATATGGATATAGTGCTACAAGTAGCTTATTTAACTTGAATTGCATTCAGGTGGGACAAAAATAAAATTGCTAAGCCTCACGCAAAATGCAAAAATTTTATTCCCATACTCCAGTAGAAGATTTGCAGAATGGGCTGCCATAAAAATACATCAATGTTCTTATGTAAATCCTTTTACAAATAAACTAGTCAAATACCTGGTGGTGATATGATTACTTAACTAATTAAACAATTTATGGGACATTTAGAGCTGGATCTTCCTCAGGCTAATCACCTATTTTTGGAGAATTAGTGGAGCGGTAAATGATACAGGAATACAGATGATAACAACAACCTTTCAGAAAAGGTGTACCTAAGAAGTGCACAACAGAGCCTCAGTTTTTCACTACATATTGTAATGGCTTGTATACAAGAATACAGAAATACATATCCAACATTACAATTGCATTAAGACAGACAAATCTGCAGGCTCAGATAGGATTTATTCTAGGACACCATGGGAGGCAAAGGAGGAAATAACTGGGGCCTTAACAGATATCTTTGCATCCTCTTTGGCCTCAGATGAGGTTCCAGAGGACTGTAAAATGGCCAGTATTATTCCTTTGTTTTAGTAGAGACAGAGAGATAATCCAGGTAATTACAGGCTGGTGAACTTGACATCAGTGGTGGGGCAAGCTGTTGGAGAAGGTACTGAGAGATAGGATTTATTCATATTTGGAAGTGAATGGATTTGTTAGCGAGAGGCAGCATGGGTTTGCTCAGGAAAGGTCACATATCACCAATGTATTGAAGCTTTTGAGGAGGTGACAAGAACGACTGATGAGATAAGGGCAGCAGACGTTGTCCACAAGTACTTGAGTAAGGCATTTGATTAGGTACCTCATAGGCAGGCTGGTACAGAAGATAGATTTTCATGGGATCTGGGGTGTGCTAGCTGAATGGACATTGGTTTCGTATAGAAGACAGAGTAGCTGTGTTGGGGGGCTTTTCAGAATGGAGATCAGGAACCAGTGGTGTTTTGCAAGGATCTGTGCTGGGACCCATTTTGTTTGTAATATATATAAATGATCTGGAGGAAAATGTAGGTGCCTTAATTAGTAAGTTTGCAGATGACACGAAAATTGATGGAGTTGCAGATAGTGAGGAGGATTGTGAAAGGGTACAGTGAGATATAAAGTGATTGGAGATTTGGGCAGAGAGAGTTTAATCCAGACAAATGCAAGGTGATGCATTTTCGAAGATCAAATTCAGGTGCAAATTATACAGCAAATAGCAAAACCCTTAGGATTATTGACACACAGAGGACATACAGGTCCACAGATCACTTAAAGTGGCAACACAGGTGGATAAGGTTGTCAAGGCGGCATACAGCAGGCTTGCCGTTATCGGCCGGGGCATCAAATATAAAAGTTGGCAAGTTATGTTACAGCCATATAAAATTTTAGTTAGGCTACACTTGGAAGATTGCACACAGTTATGCTCATCACACTACTGCAAGAACGTGGATGTTTTGGAGAGGGTGTAGAGAAGGTTTATCAGGATGTTGCCTACTGTGGAGGGTTTTAGTTATGAGGAGAAGTTTGATAAACTTGGAAGTTTTCACTGGAAAGATGGAGGCTGAGAAGCGACCTGATAGAGGTCCACCAAATTATGAGAGGCATAGATGGAATGGATAGTCAGCAGCTTTTTCCCAGGGTGGAAAGGTGAACTACAAGAGGATACAGGTTCAAGGTGAGGGGAGAACATTTAGGGGAGAAGTACAGGGAAAATTTTTCACATAGAAGGTGGTGGGTGCCGGGAAAACAGTGGAGGTGGTGGAAGCAGATAAGTTAGCAACGTTTAAAGCATATCTTGATAGACACATGAACGGAAGTTGAACTGAAGGTAGAAATCGCATATGGGCAATAAGTTGCAGGTCTAAATAAGGATTAGGAATCGGTGAAGGCTTGGTGGGCTGAATGGCCTGTTTGTGCTATATTGTATTGTAGTGTATGATTGTATTGTATTATGAAAGGGCATGACACATTAAGTGAATGTGCAACCTGCGACAGATGGATCCCTATGGGGCAAGTGTGAGGTCAATCACTTTAGTGTCTGAAAAATATAAATGGCAGCGTTGAGAGGTTAGAAGCTAAGTGTTAAAAATTACTAAACACTAATGTCGACATAAAACATAATCAAAATGCCTAATGAAGTGTTATCCTTTTCTCAAAGGGATTGGAATTCAAAAGCGAGTAACACATTCAAATATTTTAATCGTACAGATCCTTTGTCACACCCAATCTAGAGTACTGAGTGCATTTTTAGTTGCCAGTACTTCAGACAAAAATATAGTGGGCCAAATTTTCCAACAAGTGACAATTTCACACAGATTCTCACTCTGGCACTTCTTTTTTTTAACCAAAGAAAGGAGCTCTGCATTTTTGAGAGGAGATTCTGATCAGGGCTCCAAAAGGGTGGCGATGCTAATTCAGTTAAAACTTTCAAGAGTTTGAAGAGCAGATATTTCTTAGATAAAGATGGTAAATGTCATGGAATAAAAGGGAAGTAAATGGAGTTGAGGAACAGATTACTCAAATGATGTCACTACATGGTTCAACAGGTTTTAGAGACTGAATGGACAACTGATCTTCCTATATTTCTCATTTTTGCTTTTCAAAGTTTATTACATTTATATATTATTTTAAGAAATTCCTCTTTTTTTCTAGATTACATGTACATTAAGGCTGTTTAGCAACATTCAATGCGATTTCAGGAACTAGTGAGTTGTCCATTAGATTTCTGCACATTCTTCTATTTCACAATGAAGAAGAGGACCAGAAGAACCACCACAGGTTTAACATGTGCAGGAAGTGATTCCTGTCAATCCTGTCTTAATCCACCCTGCCTATTTCTCTCCAACACCTACTTCCTTGCCTCAAATCATTCTGTATGTAGACCATCAATGACAACAGCATTTTACTGATAATAATGGTGACAGCCTCCTTATTGATTAAAGCTATTATGTCCTTCATGATAACTACTCTTCAGTACCTTTTCAATCATAGTATGCTACTTCTCCCACAATGCCATGAGATTTTGAGGTGACTTGATGATTTTCAGCTGAAGCTCTTGAGCATCAAGGTCATAATAAGGCAGTTAGTCATAGAGTCATCGCGTCGTATAGCATGGAAACAAATCCTTTGGTCCAACTTGTCCATGTCGACCAGGTATCCTAAATTAATTTAGTCTCATTTCTCAGAATTGGGCCGATATCCCTCCAATCCTTTCTATTCGTACATCCATCCTTTTAAATGTTGTAATTGTACCAGCCTTCATCACTTCCTTTGGCAGCTCCTTCCATATAAGCACCACCTTCTATCTATAAAAGTTGTCCCTTAGGTCCCTTTTAAATATTTCCCCTCTCATCTTAAACCTGTGTCCTCCAGTTTCGGACTCTGCTACCCTGGGGTCTACTGACCCTTTCCATTACCCCTCATGATTTTACAAACTTCTATAAAGTCACCCTTTAGCCTCCGACGCTCCAAGGAAAATAGCCCCAGCCTATTCAGCCTCTCCCTATAGCTCAAATACTCCAACCCTGACAACATCCATGTAAACCTTTTCTGAACTCTTTCAAATTCCCTCTTCGTTAGAGGAAGGAGAGCAGAATTGAACTAAGTATTCCAAAGTGGCCTAACCAATGTCCTGTACAGTTGCAATATGACCTCCCAATTCCTATCCTCAATGTACTGACCAATAAAGGCAAGCTTACCAAATGTCTTCTACACCACCCTATCTGCCTGCGACTCCACTTTCAAGGAACTATGAAACTGCACCTCTAAGTCTCTTTGTTCAGCAACACTCCCCGGGGCCCGTGTCTGGAAAGGTTAACCAAAGACTTGTAAAACACAGTGCACAGTGCTGCAGATTCTTTAAAATGCGAAGAAATCATCGTTAAGGTAAAGAATCCACAGACATCTATAAAGAAGGAAGAGGAAAATTCTTACGAAATTTTTAAAAAGGAACACGTATCCAGCCAGCTCTTGAAGCTCCAGCAGCTCAGAGCTGGAGAGCTTCAGCTGCAGTAAATCTTTCTTTAGAAGCATTAATAAGCCATAACCAGATGGGAGGAAAACCATTAAAAACGTAGTGAGGACCAGAAAGAGAGTCACCAAAGCTACACTGAGAAAAATCTGAGTCACAATCTGGGGAAAATACAGCTGATATCCGGCTCCAGAAATAAGCTCAGTCTCATAAAAGATGGGCAAAATTGTTTTTTTTTTTGGAAAAATTCTGGGCTGGGAAGCTGAAAGAAGGTTTAAATAATTGTATTTAATAAATGTCATGTTTTCATCACTAAAAATCGTTATCAGCTTAAGAGTTTTTTTTAATGAGGTTAAATCTTATGATTTTTTAGAAACATCAATATCATTCATCTTACTAGAACTTTGAGGCTGGAAGGCAGGAAAAAATTTTAATTAACAAAATGTCATTTTGAACTAATATAAATTATTGTTGCACAACTGAAAATATTTAAGATATGTGACAAAGCATGTTTTCAATAAAAGAGGTTTTAAGGTGCAGATGCCCTCTCAGCAGCTTTAAAAATCTGAACCCACTACTATGGAGGAAAAACACTTCCACTGGGTAGCCTGTGGTCAAAGCTGTGGCCAAGTTGTCTGGGGCAGAAACAACCCTGAGAGGTAGCTGCCATACTATTGATAATGTGAGGGGTCTGCAGACTGACTGTGAAATTCCAGGTATCCTCTGATCCATGACCTTGATTGATCTTTTATTTATATCAATTAGCAAAGTGTCTGTGACCTGGCTTTCCCTTAAAATAACTTGTGGTGGCACGGTGCCAGTAAATTGGCATGCCGGTCAGTAGCACAAAATGATGTGCTTGTCTGTTAACTGCATATTAATTATGTTTCATTATGTGCACACAGACAACATTATTGGGTTTTTACTTGAGTGTACAAAAACAGGGTTTTTTTCTTTATTCGTTCACGGGACGAGGGCGTCGCTGCCTGGGCAGCATTTATTGCCTGTCCCTAATTGCCCAGAGGGCAGTTAAGAGTCAAGCAATTTTGCTGTGGATCTTGGAGTCACATATCGGCCAGACCAGGGAAGGATGGCAGTTTCCTTCCCTAAGAGACATTACTGAACCAGATGGGTCTTTCTGACAATCGGCAATCGATTCATGGTCATCATTATACTCTCAATTCCAGATATTTAATGAAATCAAATTCCACCATTGCTGTGAGATAGTAGGAACTGCAGATGCTGGAGGATTTGAGATAACAAGGTGTGGAGCTGGATGAACACAGCAGGCCAAGCAGCATCAGAGGAGTAGGAAAGCTGATGTTTCGGGCCTAGACCCCCTTCTTCAGAAAGCCGCCATTGCCATGGCAGGATTCGAACTCTGGTCCCAAAAACAGCATCTAGTCTCTGGATTAACAGTCCAGCAATAATACCACTAGGGCCACCACCTCTCCTCTGCATTGTGGTTCTAGTAGAAAATATACGCTTGAATGTTCCCCTCTGTACATAAATGTAAGAGAGAGGACAGACCGACTCCCAGCATCTCCCTTCATTAACTGGTTTTCTGCGATAGAACGCTATTTCCAACCATTCCCAATCCCATATCAAACTAAAAATTCTGCCCAAAATGATTGCCACAGGCTGTTTTTCCTTCATTGAATGCTTGTATCAAGGCAGAATGCACATAAAAATGCTAGCAGCATTTAGTTTACCATGAATTCACCATAAATATGTGATTAATAAGAAATGAAAAAAACTGAGCCAGTTCTGGAAGGTGTTAAACTGACCTGAAGTATAGTGTCATACTATTTCATCAATCAATTCACCAAGGAGAAAGTATAAACACATGGCTCTAATCTTGCTTCACTCAAAGGCACGTTAACTAAGCAATTCTCAAATAATGTTACATCAATATATCTGTAATATTTATTTCTTTTCATTGCATTTTTAGTTTTCTTTGGAATTGTTACTTCAGTTGTTCAGCCTTCTCAGGGAGTTAAGTAACAACCAACAACAAACAATTATACAGTGGTCCCATTTCATAAAAAGTGTCAAACTGTTTTACGGAGAGTGAAAAGCACAGACAACAAATCAGGAAGGAAAGAACAAAGGGAATGGAGTTAGTAATTGGGTGAGTGCATTTGAAAGACTTTAAAGGCAGGAAAGAAGAAGATGTATGGCAAAGAAATTCGAGGATAAAGTCACAAAAGATGGGGCTTTATTTAGTTCACTCAAGAAGTTCACAGTAGAGGTCTCATTAATACTAACACCATTAAATGTCAAGAGACAGTGGTTAGATAGTTGCTTATTGGAGATGCTCATTACCTGGCATTTGCGTGGTGCAAATGTTACTTTCCATCTGTCAGCCCAAGCCTGGATATTGTCCAGATCTTGTTGAATTTGAGCATAGACTGCTTCAGCGTCTGAGCAGTTGTGAATGGTGCTGAGCATTGTGCAATCATTGGCAAACATACCCACTTCTGACTTTATGATGGAGGGAAGGTCATTGATGAAGCAGCTGAAGATGATTAGCCTAGGAAAATATCTGAAAGTTTCCTGTAGAGATGTCCTGGTGTTGAGATGACTGACCTCCAACAACTACAACCATCTTCCTACATGCCAGGTATGACTCCAACCAGTGGAGAATTTGCTCCCTGTTGCCCATTGATTCCAACTTTGCAAGGGCTCCTTAATGACACACGTGGTCGAATGTGGTTTTGGTGTCAAGGGCTGTCACTCTCATTTCATCCCATCATGGCTAAAAGAGGTTACTGCATTAAGGTGTGTTGTTCAAGGACGAGAAGGTATGACAGGAAAAGGGGAAGTGGCTGATGTTCAAATTGGTGAAGGAGATTCACCTGCCACTTCTCAAATTGGATTTGGCAGGTGTAGACCATATGTTATAAGATAAGGGTAACCTGAATTTATACCTAGATGGCAAGATCAACAAAGGAGGGGTTTAGGACATTCGGAATGCAGTATAGATTACACACTGCACAGCACAAATCTCTTACTCAATTAAGTAACAATGTGAAGTCAAATAGTGGAATATAAAGCACATAGAAAAGGTCAGCACAATTAGAATTTCATATATTTGTTTTAAATTTAAAAAAAGAACTTGATGTGCCAAGCAATGTTACAGCTGGAAAGGCAATGACGCAACAGAAACTTAATAGAACCACTAGAATAAAATTGTGATACTTGTCTTGAAATTAATGTTAAGGGAGTTTCCATGTGGATTTGATTGGGACAGGGTAAATGGACAAGGTGGAATTGATTGGGGCAAGACTACAATTCAACTGAGCACAATAAAAATAGGAAGTGCTGGAAATGTTTAGCAGGTCAGGAAACATCTATGGAATAAAAAACAGAATTAATGTTTCAAGTATACTTGAGAACTGAGCTTCTATCTTGGAACAGTAATCTTTTGCATGACGTTATTGAAAGCCTTTTTGAAATCAAAATACACAACATCTACTGTTTCCTTTTTTCCAGGCTTCTTGTAAAATTCTTAAAGAAATCTAATAAATTCATCAAATGTGATTTCCCTTTATTAAATACATGTTGATTCTGGTTAACTATATTCTGATTTTCTTGCTGTGATGATCTTGATAATAGATTCCAGCATTTTCCAAATGACAACTGTTAGACTAATTAGCCTATAGCATTTTTTGTTCACCATCTCTGTCCCTTCTTCAGTATTGCTGTGAAATTTATGTTTACAGTTTCTTAAGACATTCCCAGGATCTGTGACATTTTGAAAGATTGCAACCAATGCGTCCATTACTTCTGCACACTTCTGCTAGGATTCCAGGATGTTGGAAATCACTTTCAGGGAACCTGTTGCTCTTTAGTCCTATTAGTTTACCTACCCTATCTTCTCTGGTTTTGTGATCGCTTAAAGTTGTTTCATGATGTCTGACTCTTGATTTTCTACTATTGTTGGGATGATTTGTGTCTTCCACTTGTGTCACACAAAATAGAAAGTAATCATTCAAAGTCTCTGCTATCTTCCTGTTTTCTACTATTAATTTCAGAGTCTTATCGTCTAAGAGACCAATGTTTACTTTAGCTCCATTTATTCTTTCACACAGTCACAGAAACGTATTCCTCTTAATTGTTTTTGGTCAACATGTGTATGTGCAAAAGGTGTATGTTTCCTTACTCTTACACCAAATTTAAAATGTTGCAGCAACAGGTTTGTTTTAAAATAGGTAAATAACCTTTATTTTACAACCATCGCAGATGTTTGAAAAATAACATTTCATACACACACTAGCACATACAATGATTAAACAAAGATGAAGAAAACCAATACAATTACAATGTATATTTGTCTCAACCTCTCTTTCATGAAAGATCTGTAGTTTCTTAGATGAGTTGATGCTTTTGTTGATGCGAAGATCTTATAAAGCAGAAGATCCTTATTAAGCTGATACTGGGTAGTACAATATACTGGGTAGAATTCTTTTTCCACTTTCAAGGTATTGTCATCAATTATTTTGGCTGTTTACTTGACTGTAGCTCATTTGATGGTTCCATGATAGAAGTCTGTCTCTACATCCGTAAGAAACTACAGAAAGTTATGTGCACAGTGCAGACCATCACAGAAGCCAACCTCCCATCCCTGATCTCCACTTAGACCTCTTGTTGCCTTGGAGAGTCTGCCAACATCATCACAGACCCATTCCACCCTGGTAATACTCCGCTACAACCTCTTCTGTCAGGCAGAAGATACAGAAGCTTGAACACAAGCACCAGCAGGTTCAAGAACAGCTTCTTCCCTGCCGTTATTAGACCGATAAATAGACTCTCTAACTTCAAATAACATTGATCTTATTAATGTTCTTGCCTCTTGCATGTCCTGTGTGGTGTAACCTGTATGTCTCACTCTGTCCAAGTTTTCTCACCCTATGATCTGTCTGTAATGTTCATAAACAAAACTTTTCACTCTACTTAGATACACGTGACAATAAATAAAATCAATCAACCACTCACATAACAGCTTCTTCTGTAATTTATTAAAAGCAGGCAGCAAAATGGTGTCATCATTGTGTGACTTATAAAAGTTCAAAGTCTCTTTTCTTAAATAAGGTGGTGTGTTTAAAGTTTTTGAGAAGATTTGTAGCTCGGGTTGTGGATGAGGTTGCAGATTTGCTCGCCAAGCCAGTATGTTTGGTTGCAGACGTTTCGCCACCCTGTTAGGTAACATCATCGGTACACCTCCGGTGATGCATTGGTATTCTGTCCCGCTTGTTATTTATATGCCTCGGGTTGCTGGGGTGGTTGGCATTACTTCTAGTTCTGTTTTTCAGTGGTTTGTATATCAGGTCCAGTTCAATGTGTTCGTTGATGGAGTTCTAGTTGGAATGCCAGACCTCCAGGAATTCCCTGGCAGGTCTCTGTTTAGCTTGTGCTATTATGGACTGGGACCCCATAAAGTTAGTTTACTTTCATACTCCAGTCGCTCCATATATATTTATTCCTTTCCTTTGCTGGTTTCTAAAAATGTTCCCACTCTTCTGGGTTATATTAATCTTTATAGCATTGCACGTTTTATTGCAAATTCATATAAGATTCTAAAATGGTTTGAGAGGCTAAGAGGATCTTTTGCCAGTGGGGGAGTTCAGAATTAGGATTTTAAAAATAAGGCTGCACTCATTTAAGGCAAGTACGAGATGAAATTTCTTCTCTGAGAGGCTTGTTGTGTTCTTTTATTCATTCAAAAGAGCATTGCTGGCTAAGCCAGCATTCAGGACCCATCCCTGATTGCCCTTGCAAAGGTGGTGGTGAGCTGCCTTCTTAAGCTGCTACAGTCCTGTTGTGGAGAGAATTCCAAGATTCCAAGAATCTTTCCAAGATTCCAAGCAACAGTGAAAGTACAGTAATAGAGTTCCAATTCAGGATAGTGTGTGGAGGGAAACCTGTAGGTGATGGCATTGTTATTGATCTGCTCCCGTTGTTATTGCTTGGTATGGTACATTTTGTATATGGTACACATTCTTCGGAATTCTCTTCCACAAGCTACAGTGACTATATTTGAAAAAAAGAACTGGAAGAATACTGCAAGCTCCTTCTGACAAATAATGGCTGCCTTTAGCAGGAATGTCTCTGCCTATTCTGACAAATGCAAAAAAACCCCTCCGAAGCTAACTTTTAAAGACCACAGTTCTCACGAACAGTCATTGGACTCAGAACATTAACTCTGTCTCTCTCTCTACAAATGCTGCCAGACCTGCTGAGTTTCTCCAGCACTTTTTATTTTTGGTTCAGGTTTCCAGCATCTGCAGTACTTAGTTTTATTTTAAGGCCCATGGATGGTTTATCAAACCATTGAAAAGAAGATATAAGATCTGAATTTATTGGAATGTGAAAATTAATGGATGATAGATAACATAAAGACTTATTTTAATTGTGTGGCTTAAAAAAGTCAACGCAATATTCATCTTCTGTTTTAAGGAAAAATATAGTAAATAATAGGACCCACTGAAAGAAACGGCATATATGATGTTATAAAATGTCGCTCACTGCTGCATTCAGGTGAAAAAAATTGGTCAGTTGCTGATTAAAGAGCTATGTCAAGATACTGCCAAAATGACTCCTCACTGGTTTTTGTCCAATTTTTTTTTGTTTATAGTCACTTTGGATTAAAATACAGAATTTCCAGAAGGTCCAATACAAGATTAATGAGATGATTAAATGATGTAATAATCTTTCAGGTCAAGTAGGTCAAGTACTTATATGCATCAGGAATTAGAGTCTGACAGCACTGTCAGATGCTTGCTTGCAATCTATTGCTGGTATTAAAATAAAATAATTTACTCCGCAGAACTTTATTTCACATTGTTTATTCCAAACATCAGAATTCGTAATCTGTTTGTCAAAAACAATATCTTATAAGTTTCCCTGGTAATATATAAAAACACCCTCATTGCTGTGGTGACTCTTGGATTACAGTTTGTGTGTAGTTGATGACACCATGTAACTGGAGAGAAAAGAATACAAATTTGTCTTCATTGTAGCTATTCCTGTCATAGGGAAACTGGACATAATTCTCTGCCCTGGTAAACAAGCCATCCTGCTCAGGCCTGACACATTTATGCTCAGCCAACTAGGAGAACGTGGATATGTTGCTAGTTATGCCTTGGAAGGATCTGGAGATGAATTCCCTGCCAGGCACCTCCCTCCGTACAACTCCGTGCCGTGTATCTCTCTCCTCTGCATGTTCTGGTCCTACTTTTGTATAACTTTGGTGCTATTCATGGTGATGTCTTCTTTTATTGTGCTGTCAATCTCATCTGTAAATGTTTACAACATGTTTACGTTAGCAGACCTTGCCACTGGTAATTTAATAGATTCACTTTGGTTCTGACAAAACTTTAAATATCAAGGCAAGGACAATATTCTAGATGGCAAATTTTCAAAGTAATTCATTTTTAAAAGATTAAAGGTATATTTGTTGCAACTTCAATTGAGTGATCAGTCTAGCTAGAAACATAAATTAAACTGCAGTTCTTTCACATGTACCAATTTCCTACAAATCCTGTCCTAGGGAGCATTCACTTACAATCATAACTATAGTCTCACACTCATGAGTGAATTAAAGATGGTTCTTGGAACATCCTTTGTTAACTGGTAAACTATTATTACCTCAACTCAAATCAAACCTGATGGGAGTAGGGTAATTGCATTGGATTTAAGCATTGTTCTGCTTAGTGGGGCAATGAGGCAGTTCATGATTTAATCTGAAATTGTACAAATTCCTAATCATTACCATGCACCTGTTTTAAACCACTAAGGACAAAACCGAGAATCATGTTTAGTGGTCCCCAATTTATCACTTTCCCACAGACAAAGCTTAAAGGAGCAAATTAATACTTTTAACCTTATAGACATTAATACTTTCCTAGCCATAATACTTGATTACTACTATTGTTAATCATGACATGATTAAGATGCATCATATTACGAATTTGCGTCCAACAGGATGTTTTACCTGTTGGGGCAATGATTATCTCCCCTAATATTAGACCCTAGTCGTGGATATCACAGTTTGAAGAATCCAATAGACATTCTTAAAACTAATTATTATATAGAAACATTACTTTTCTCAAGTACCTATGTATCTGGGCTCACATTACACTATTATCTTACAACAGAGGACCATGATTATGGTAGAGCGTTATGTTTCAAGTCATCCAAGGTAAGATGGAGTATGAATTTTCAGGTCACATGCTGTGATGCAATAATTATATCATGAGCATGTCTCTTAAATGCATACTGACCTATTGACTAGATATATAAGAAAACATCCATATTTTTACAAGACAAAAACTCAAGCCAAACATGTACACTTGTTATGAAATAACTCCAGAGGCTAGTATCCCATCACCAAGTCACCCTTTAATTACATGTTGGAAATCCTTGACATTGATCCAGCTCCCTCAGAGCCAGCTCTCAGTGTGACATGATGTTTGACACTCTTGTTTTTAACCTATCAGCCAGGGATTCCTGATTAAGGCTGTTAATCTGGCCCAATCAGGGAACTCATATTCTATGAGGTCCACCTGACTGACCTCACTACAATCACTACTGTTGTACATGGGGATTCGATAGCCATGGGATCAGGCAGGTATTTCTGCAGTATGGACATGTGATATGTTGTCTCCCTTGTGTCAGGGTCAAGGATATCATAGAATAGCTGCAAGACATCCTTTTAGGCGAGGGGTTCAGCCAGAATCGTGGCTCACATTAGTGCCAACAACATAAGCAGGAAAAGAGATGAGGTTGTGAAAGCAAAATTCAGGGAAAAGAAATTTAATTGCAGGGCCTTATGAGCAGTAATCTTAGGATTACTCCCAGCGGCACGTGCTAATGAACATAAGAACAGGAGAATCAATTGATTGAATATATTGCTGAAAAACTGGTGCAGGAGGGAAGGCATCAGATTTCTGAAGCATTGGGACCAATTCTGAGCAGGTGAGACTTATTCAAGCTGGTTAGGGACACCTTAGCCAGACTGGGACTGATATCCTCGCCGGGAGATTTGCTAGTGCTGTTGGAGTTGGTTTAACCTATCTTATTCGGTTGATAATACAAATTGGAAGGGAGTTAAGCTGGTAACAAGAAGTAGAAAAGCTGTGAGGGAAGACTACAAGACAGGAGAAGTAAAGCCAAGCATAAAGTATGCCTCAAATGTGAAGAAATGTCAAAAAGGCAATGTTAAGAATACTCTACCTGAATGTTCATAACATCCGCAATAAGATGGTGATCTAAAGGCCCAAATTGAGGTAAATGTTTACATTTCCCATCACAGAAACATGGCTGCACAATGATTAGGTTTGAAAGCTCAATATTTAAGGCTATTCAGCACATAAAAGAAGGAAAAGGAAGTGGTATTGCATTGGTAATATGAGATGGGATCAATACATCAATAAGGGTGGATCTTAGATTCAAAGAACAATACATGGAACCTGTTTGGGGGGGACAGAAAGGGGCAGCTTGAGTTACTTGATTGGAGTTATTTATAGACCACTAAATAGTAGTGGTAGTGTGGGTCATGCTATAAATCAGGAGATGAGTGAAGCTTGTCACATGGGCAGTGCAATATCCATGAGTGAATTCAATTTGGATAGAGACAGTATAAAGTAATTGAGCTGTACATCTGTGGAGGACATACCTTGGGAGTGTCATCAGGTTGGATTTCTAGAGCAGCATGTTGAAGAGCCAACTAGAGGACAGGCTATTTCAGATCTAATACTATATCATGAAAAAGGGTTAATTAATAATCTTACTGTGAAAGAACTTTTAGGATGTTACCACAATAGGATAAAATTTTATACTATGTTTCAAACTGAGGTAGTTCAATCCAAAGCAATTTTGAAAAAAGAATATTATGAAAGAATGGGCACAATTTGTCTGACCTTTATTAGGTAAATACATTAAAAGGCACAACTATACATAGGCCATGGTCAGTCTTTAAAGAACAGTTGTATGGCTAACAGCAACTAAACATTCCTTTAAATGGTTAGCTCAGTTGGTTGGATTGCTGATTTGCAATGCAGAATGATGCTGACAGAGCAGAATTCCCACACTGACTGAGGTTACTTTGAAGGTCCCTCCTTCTTCACTTCTCCCCTTGCCTGAGGTGTGGTGATTCTCAGGTTAAGCCACCACAAGTCATCTCTCTGTAATCAGAGAGTGGTCCTCTGGCATTACAGTAACTTTACATTCTCTCAAGGCACAAAAACTCAAAAAGAAATTAATCAACAGTGGATGACAATGGAAGTTAAGGTTTGTATAAATTAAAAGAAGCAGCTTATGAAGTGGGCATAAATAGTAATAAATCTGAAGATTGGGAAGCTTTAGAATTCAGTGACAGAGGACTGAGAAACTGACATGGAAACAAAGTGTCTAGAGAGAATAATAAGCAAATTATTATTCATCAGGAAGTTGTAGGGAAACATAATTGCGCTGAAAGTTTATATGTTACCAGGATCTGATATATCTTAGAGTGTTGACGGAGGTGGCTATAAAGGCAGTCGATGAATTAGTGATCTTTTTCCAAAATTCCAAAGATTCTGGAATGATTCCTGCAGATTGGAATTTTGCAAATGTCATCCCACTATTTAAGAAAGGAGCAAGGGAAAAAACAGGGAACTACAGATCCATTAACTGACCATCAGACATAGTGAAAGAGTTAGAATTTATCATGAAGGATATGATAAATGGACACATAAAAATTAAGTGGTTGGGCATTGTTAACATGGATTTGCAAATAGGAATCTGTGTTTGACAAACTTGTTAAGAGATTTTGAGGGTATTACTAAGAAATCTGATAAAGGTAAGTTGGTGCATGTAGTATATTTGGATTTTCAGAAAGTTTTTGGTAGTATCCTTGACCGGAGCTTGGTTAGCAAAATTAAAACCAATGGTATAGGTGGTCATGTACTTGTATGGATTAAGGACTGGCTAACAGAAAGAATACAAGAAGTAGAAATAAATGGATCACTCTTGCATTGGAAGACTGCAATTAGTGGCATTGTGTGAAGAGTAGTATATGGACCCGAGATGTTCACAATATAGTTCAATGATTTGGATATGTGGGCCAAATGTAATATTTCCGGATTTGGAAATGATAAAAAACTAAACAGGAATGTGTGTTGTGACGAGAACATTTTCAGGAGGGTTTGGATAGGCTTAATGATTTGGCAAGAACATGGCAGAGAGAATATAATGTGGAAAAAAGTGAAGTTATCCACTTTGGCAGGAAGAACAGAAGCGTAGTGCAATATTTCCTCTAAGTTTATATATGCCAGTGACTTCCAAAACCAGAAGTCAACAGGTTGGCAGGCTGATCATGCTGGATGGCATGAGCTGAGCCTCTGAGGAACTTTAGAGTAGCCACACAGTCAAGGGGGCACACTGGTGCAGAGTATTTCTTGAATAGTGAAAGATTGGAGAGTGCAAAGTGATTTGGGTAACCTTTTCAATAAATCACTAAAGGCTAGCATGCAGGTGTAACAGGCAACTGGGGAGGCTAATAGAATATTAGCCATTATCATTAGAGAACTGAAGTTCAGGAGCAGTGAAGTTTTGCTTCATTTGTATAGGAGTTTGCTTAGACCATACCTGGAGTACTGTGTGCCATTTGGTTTCATTAGCACAGAAAAGACATTATTGTAATAAAAGGAGTGCAATGAAGGTGCATCAGAATTTTTCCTGGGATGGTGAGGCTGTCCTATGAAAAGAGATTGGCAAATTGGGCCGCTATATTCTCGAATTTTGAAGAATGATAGATGATCTCACAGTAACCTACAAAATTCTCAAACGGATAGACAAGTGAAAAGCAGATAGAATGTTTTCCCTGGCTGGCAGGCTAGAAGAGAGCACAATTTAACATTAAAGGGGGCATTTAGGACAAACATGGGGAGATTTTGTTTACTCAGAGGGTGGTAAATCTTTGGCATTCTCTAACCAAAGTGCAGTGAAAGCTCAGTGTTTGTATACATTTCAAGTAGAGTTTGATGGATTTTGATTATCAATGGCATAAAAGGTTGTGAAGATAGTTTGGGTAAGAAGCATTTAAGTGTTCTATCAAAGGTGATAGTGCTAAATGGCGGAGGGGGCTGAATAGGTTGAATGATGTGCACCTGTTCCTGTACTCCTCTGGGGAGGTACACATTCTCTGTTGTGCTTGTTTGACAGCTTGGTTATTTTGATGCTGGTTGCTGTCACTCAATATCACTGTATAACCCCCATCGTCAGAGTGTTCTTCTTCCCTCTCTTCCTGCATAATTGGTGTTCCATAAATTGGTCTGAGCTGGCTTCTGTTCCTTTACAATGTAGCACTATGGTTAGTAATCACTTTGTATGATCGGGACTGGTTGCACATTTTTAGAAACTTTTACAGGTATCCAAATATTTGTATTTCTAAACTCTGTCCAGAGTGCACTTTTGAAGTTCTTTACGTGCTCATTCATCATGTATCTCTTTCATTCTACTTTGTCTTTGAAGAATAATGTTTCGTGTCTCAGAATAGTTAGACAATTGGTTGCTGGCCAAGATCATGCACACTGGTCTTCTGAGCATATGATTGGTTGGTGCTAATATTTCCTTCTGCATTGGTGTTGCATGTAAAAGCAGCAATGCAATCCAAAACTCCTATTTTGTTACTCAATACTTAATGATCATTGACTTGATAGTATATACCATTTGTTTTGCTGGATCACTTGATCAAGTCGGGTGACAATGTGATATGGGTTAATCCCCACTTACACATGATCTGAAATGATTTGTTAGTGAACTGCTGTCCGTTATCAGGCACTCTCTGATCCAGAACACCAAATAAATTGAGAACAGTGTTCATTGTGTCAACAAAAATCATTCTCATTGTGTTGCTAAGTCATTGGACAAGGGAAAATTTAGAGAAGTAATCCATTACAAAGATATAATCTTCCCTGTGCACTGTGAACAGATCAGATGCGACTTTTGTCCAAGGAGTGGATGGAACATACTATGGATGTAGAAGCTTCCTCCACAGGTACTGGTGATATGTATTCCATGACTCATATGCACTCACCTTTCATTGAATATCCTGGTTCATCCCTCGCCAGTAGACAAAATCATGTGCAAGCCAGCTTATGCATTCAATACAAAACATGGATAAGGTATTTTGATGTAATACGTTTGAAAATAGGACTTGTTTGCTCTTTAAAAAAAAGCTTGTCATGATATGCCAAATTCGTTTCTGAATGGGAAGTGAACAAACCTTTTAAAAGTTCTATATTACTACTGTCAGGACAGAGCTGGACAATGATCTTTTTGTAATTCCTGTAGCTATTCATCTTCAGCAGTTATCAATTGCAACTGTTCACAATGCTGCAGGCGAACGTATACAGATCAACCTTCAAAATGTTTTCAACATTTACAGTATGAACATGTGGACCAAAGGGAATTATTTGGAATGGATAATCTGCTCAGTGTGACAGATGCAATTTTCACGGTGCCTGGCTTATTCCTTAAATCAGAGTCCTATCCTTGGAAATCGTTGACTGACTTGATTGTGTCAGGCATGGTTTCAGCGTCATGAATTATGATTATACGAAGATCTGCTGAACCATTGGTATCTTTCAGGTAAAATATTTTGGGATACAATGTGGTCATGCCAATGTACTGAATTAGTGATCTGTTACACACTGTAAGACAATCTCTCAAAAATTATACCATGGGGCACTGATTAGATATGTGTCTTTTAGCAAGCATTGTGATGTGTTTGCATGAGTTCCTTTTTATGTTTTAGCTTCTAATGTGCGTTGTCCTGACTTTTCAGGATATATACTAACGGCTATAATAACTTGATTGCTTTATACCATTGATTTGCTACTTGAGGTTAACAATGTGGAAAGCTTAATTGAAAAGGCATATTGGATTTGAAATGTTAACCCTGTTTCGCTCTCTACAGATCCTACTAGATCCGCTGAGATTCTCTGGGAATTTCTGTTTTTATTTCTATTCTCCAGAATCTGTAGTACTTCACTTTTATAATAGGGAATTCTTAGTAATCTTTTGAAATTTCCCTTCCATTTGGTTAACTCTGAACTTCATTGACATATGTACGTTTGTCCATCTTCTTAACATTTTACTTGTTCTTCTTGTGTGGGATGTGGCAACTGCTGGCAAAGTTCGTATTTGTTGTCCCTTCCTAGTTTAGCTTGAAATAATTGGCTCAGTAGGCCATTTCAGATGGCAGTTAAGTCAATCATGTTGCTGTGGTCCTACAGTCACACGTAGGCCAGACCAAGTAAGAATGTCAAATTTCCTTCCCTGAAGGACATTAGCGAAACCGATATTTCTTTTTACTATCAAAAATCAACCAATCGATGATGGTTACCTGATCACCATCTGGCTAGCTTTTAATTTCAATTCAAATCTCACCATCTGAATTCAAATCCATGACCACAGAAGATTAGCCTAGAGCTCTAGATGACTAGTCTAGTGATACTATCACTGTGTCAGCACCTCCTCCTGTTACACCATCTTGTTGGTTAGCTGTGTTTCGTTCTGGAGTCTGGTTTAGCTTTTTAACGAGATTCCCTGCATATGGGCACCCATTGTCACTTGATATCCAATGTTTTACAGATATCAAGAAAAGCTGGATAATATTTGACCAACCATGGCAAGCCGCATCTGTTACAATTTTGTTGGTTTGGTGCATTTTGCTGACCATAGCAATAGTGTTACTTGCACCCAAAACATGTAACTGTTGTTAGCCTGCTGCTACGGTTTTATGTTAGCATTCATCCTCAAGCAACAAACAAATAATAAGGCTCTTTTTCTTTCCAAAAAGATTCTTCCTAAATGATTTAATTGGTGTGGTAGTAATGAGTAACGTAAAGTGCTTCTCTTGACAATTTGGAAAAGTCAGATTCATGCCATTTGCTGTCATATTTCTGACAAACTGGTCTACAGGGTCTTGGATTTGCTGTCTCTATGACATGAATTGGAGTCTGTTAATGCTGAAGTTAATTCTTACCTTGACTAGGGCTTCAAGAAACTTTCAGTCTTCTTCTGAATTTTTCTGATCAAGTATGCAAAGGCTGGCTGTGGTACATCTGGGAAGCTCCTCTTGCCAATGGTAAGCAAGATTTTTAGGGGTATTTTTCTTAGGATCATTTGTTACTCGATCAGTCAAACAGAACAGCATATCATGTTTGAACAATTGCAATTCAGTAAGAGTGTCACGGGATGCTCAATCCATTATCAGGTTTCCATTATCCATGATTCTGTCTTAAAAACATTGAACGTTACCATAAAACAAGTGCCTTAATTGTGTTAGTGAAGATTAACAATAGCTTCTTCTGTAAGAACACAAGTTTTGCAATTGCTGTCTCAGAAACTTTACTTACATGTTGACTGACATGAACAAAGTATTCCAGCTACTAGCTTTTAGATGGCAATGCATTGATTTTGTGTTCTAGCTCAAAACTGCATTTCATCTATTTTGTTTCTTTTCCTATTTTAAAAGTAAGGATATCTTAGAAATTTCTGTTGTCTTGAAATATTTTCTTCTGATCAAAAATCATTTAACAATGCTTTCTTAGTAGTTAGTGCTCTATCTACAGATCTGAACTCCTCCAAATTATGATCAGGGCTCCTTCAGAAATGTGAAGTTCTATCCTAAATCTGAAAGGTCCCAAATAGAGCAGGACAGTTGGCAAACTATTACCCAACTTTTCACAAGAGTCAAGTGTAGTGGTGGGTTTTCAGACCCTGGGGGAAAAGGGATTTTTCATGTCAGGGTCTGGGGGTTTATCGGGTCTACGGGACATATAATTGGTAAGTTGGGAGTCAGTTTAACAGTTACCCAGGAGCTTGGCTAAATATTTAACTACTTACATAACTGCAGCAGAACACACTGAATTCTCCAATTTCAATGGATACTTTTGGAGGATTCAAAGGAAAGGGTATTTGCCCATTGGAATCTTAAATATCCCAGGTAATTCCCTTGAAGTCTGTACAAAGGGATACCCATAAGGTCCCATTACTCAAATTTCACCTTTTCCACAAAAACAACAATCTGACCATCAGAAAGTACGCGTAATAAAAACTGTCCTAAAAAAACTGTCCAAATCTACTGTTGAGCCCACTTACTTACCTAAGGAATTTTCCCTCTTGACTTTGTCAGTTTGAAATCTACAAAGGTTGAAAAAAGGTAAAAAGACTCTCCATCAAACATTTGACAAGAGGGAACTGAGACAGCAACAACAAGAAATAATTTTTCATTCAAATGGAATCACAAGAAGTGTAAAATCCTCCTGAACTACAACTGAGACTTGCTTCCATTCACAAACTCTGAAAAATCAGTGCCACTCAAATAAAATTTACAGCCAACTTAAAATGTATTGAAAAATGCTCATAATTGTGTCAATAAGTTCCAGTCCCCATCCAAACTGGAAATCTCTGACTTCTGAGACAGGTGTCTTACATCATCCAAATGCACCTTTATTAAACAGATGTGGAGATGAATTGTACACCCACTCTATAAATCAAAGATTATTTTTATATTCCATGAGCCTAGGGTTTAATATTTCCACCAATGCATTCCAAAGCCAGACTTAAAAGAAAAATCCAAATATAATTTTTTTGTCTTTAGTGCTCCAGTGAATCTCTGGACAAGGAGTTTGAGAGAATAAAATTATCCTGTGATCTTAAGCCCAATGTTTTAACACTAATTTTTTTTGGGTTGGCATAACAGGTCTAATGAATGCAATTTAATCCAATTTGTTTCATGTAATGCTTTTCTCTTCCTTTCTTCCCTTATATTAACCTGTTCAGACATAATATGATACAGTTCTCGTGACACAGGTGGGATTTAAACCAAGAATTTCCTGCCTGCAGGAAGGAATATACCATTACACCATGAGAGTTTCCCATTCTTTTTGGACTGCAATTTTATTACAGAAGTGTATTTATTTGAAATAGTTGTGTAACAACCCAAAACCCGAGAGTTGAGTAAACAGGGAGGTTGTAGGTACCCTCTCCATTTATCTTGCAGGCTACAGCACCAGGTAAACAAGCCACGATGTGGGTAAATCTGTGAAAGCCACAAATCTCATTCTGCTTACCAGTTTTTATATCATTCTTGAGGTAAGTTTACACTAGCATTAAAACAAGAACACATGGAGTGATGATTTAGCATGCTGTCAGGCAAGAAGGAAAATCAGCCAGGAAAGTACTAGGCAGTGTTTACATCTGCTGCCAAGGTAATGCAACCTCTGTAAGCAGCTGTCAAAACCTCATTTACATTTTAGAGCTGTGCCAAAGTCTGCCGACCAGCAGACTATAGTATAGTAAGGTAAACAGGCCATTAAGAGCTAAGTTCCTAAAGTAATGTACGGATTAATTTGTTTGCATGAAGCTCTTGAGCATCATGTTTACGTAAAAACAGAAAATGCTGGAAATATTCAGCGGGTCAGGCATTGACCTAAATGCTAACTCTGTTTCTCTCTTTCTACAGATCCAATGTGCTCTGCTGAGTACTGGCATTTCAGGTTTCCAGTACCTGTATATTTTGCTATTACAAGACATGTTACGACACCACTTTTACACACTTAACATTTTATATTAAATTGGTTTGCATTTATAATAAATAGAGCGAAAACAACATCTGAGAAAACACATCAGAGATAATAGGAACTACAGATGCTGGAGAATCCGAGATAACAAGGTGTGGAGCTGGATGAACACAGCAGGCCAAGCAGCATCATAGGAGCAGGAAAGCTTGACGTTTCGGGCCTAGGGTTTGGTATAATCATCTAGGGTCAACCGTTTAATATAAATCTAATGCACCTATTAATGAGTGTGGCTGTATTTTTGTTTATGTAATACCTATACCAACATGTACTATGATCATGATGAACACATTATTCCACCACCTTATCATTTACATTTCTGATTAAAATGAATACGATATGTAAACTAATAATGGCATTTTTTACATTAAAATGAAAAACATCAAAACGCATTTTAAAAATCACACATGTCAATCTTTTAGATAACTTAGAAGACGAAATTACCTGGGATATCAATGTGGAAAAAAGAAAGGCAGTAATAACAAGTGATGTGCCAAGAAGGCAGAAGCAGAATTGTTTATTTTTCAAATCCTATGTTCTCTCGTCTTTTGTTTTAAATGAATATTTTGCTGTAATGACAACTTATGTCAATTGCATGATGCCAGCTAACTATAATTTTTGAAAAGTTCCGATCAGCGGAACCAGAGGACAAAAGTGGAACCATCCTCCTAGAAAATCATACTCTGTGCATTGTGTAGACATTCCAGTCAAAGCAACACAAAAGAAACAAATGTTTATGCTCAATCCATTCAAAAATAGTCACCAAAACATGTTATTTATGAGATGGTACCAATGGCCTATGCAGTTATCTCGTAATATATGCAATGGTTTTGATCTGTTATCTGAATGGCTCATCCAGGAGACCCAGTCATATGACTGAAACTGCTGGGTTTGAACAGCTTTAGTTATAAAGGTTTGACTTTTTTCCCATTAGCCTTCCTTTTATATCAAGAGCAGAAAACAGCAAAAAGCAGCTTCAGTCTGAGCTAAAAGACTGAACACTAGCCTGTAGTGTTCAGGAATGTGTAGCTTAGGTGGGTTTTGGGGGATGGGTCGGGTTGGGATGCTCCGAGGGTAAATGTGGACTTGTTGGGCTGAAGGGCCCGTTTCCACACTGTGGGGATTCTATAATTGTATGATCGAAGAGCTTACCTCTCATTCCAACATCTCAAAGTCTCATTTCCAGAATTAGACGTCATAAACAGGTTTTGGGGAAACACACCACTGCTTATGTCTTTGAAAAGGGAAGAAAACAAAAAAACAAATTGTAAAATCTCACCTCCGTAATGGGCAGGAGAACAGTAAAATAATTCAAAACACCTCTCTCTTATGTGAGACACAAGATTTTATGTATTCTACAGGGATTTTGATTTGTGAATATTCAAGCTTTCCATATTTCCAGAATCTTATATCCAATAATATTCAATTCCTAGTCCTTCTGAGGCAGTCATTACCCACTTTTATAATCATATGTCACATTTCCATGTAGATGATAAGTATGTATAAACTTGGACCAAACGTTCAACATATTCACTTGTCACTTACCAAAGAACACATGTTTAGCTTCAAGAGGGGCCCTGCACTGGTGTTATTTACAGGGCCAGTCACTCAACACAGAGGTAAGGTAACGTAAAGTAATTTCTGCTATTTCAAAAGTTTCTGGAAATACTGTGGAATGTTCTTTGGAAGAAAGAGCTGCTGCATATCCATAGGATGTCGCCTGTCTACACAAAAGGCTGCAACATGTACAGTGGTTGTAATTTCAGTGCCTCTCGATCTACATCAAAGAAATGGAGAATCACCTAAGGAGAGAGTAAGCTCCATGTGATATTCTTTGCCAAGTTTGAATGGACTCTTCCAAGGTCTTTGAGAGTGACAGAAGGCTGTTTGGCTGGACACCAAATCGACTCCAGTCGTTCAAGAAGGCAACTCACCACCGTCTTTTCAAAAGCAACAATGGATAAGCAATAAATGTTGGCCAAGCTATGAAAGTCCACATCCACTGAACAATGTGGAAAATAAGCTCCTCCACGATGACTTAGAATATGCAATATTCTTATCATCCACTAGTAACACTCATTTTGATTCTATTGTGTGTCTGTGCCCTGTTAGCAAGAAGGAAAAATGTCAGTGATTATGCTTCATAGGTGAAGACATGTGACTGGTGACAAACTAGTATCATTGGAATGCTTGTGAGTACTTGGACATTAGTTTGAATCCTGAATCACAGGGGCTGCTAACAGGTGAACAATAAATAAGGATGTAGTGCATTAAATAGTGTGAGAGATTTGTGGACCAGTCACCATTAAAAGTTATGTGAAGATGCATTCACTGACACTAACCACCTGTAAGATCAAGGCTCTTCCTGAAACAATCCTGGGACACAGACATTAGGCATTGATCTTCTAGTCTATCTGCTCCTGTTCTTTTCTGAGATTGGTTTTGAGGACCTTCTTGAGAAACATGACGTATTTCCTCCTATCAATCTCTACCACTAACACCTGCAAAACTGCATTCACGAGTGCAGAAGCCTTCTCTCCTTCCTGGTGCTCTAACTGCATAGCTCCTACATTTAGCCATAGTTAACACAACAGTGGGTCTTGTATACTGTCTGCAGCTCCCCTCTAAGTCAAGTGGATGGCTTTTAAGAAGAGCAGCTTGACTGCATCACAGTGATTATCAGTGATTGAGCTCTCCTGAGATATGGCATAGGATTCCCTTGAAGTGTTTGTCAGACCATGGTTTAAGTATGGTGAAATGCTGATTCTCATTGCAAAAGATCAAGGAAATTTGTGTGTATGATTTAATCATAGTTTTATGTTAAGCCTGAGTTCCCTTTGTTTTTCATCAATTTATTGAAACCTCAATCACAACCCTCTGCCGATTGTTAACTTAGCCCTGCCCCTCAAGCAAAATCCAGATAATGCTAATTTCCTGCATTTCCATGAGTTCTGGACAAATTTCCAATTAAAATTAAAATAATATACCCAAAGCTTTATGGTGATTTTTCAATATTCTTTTTACACTCTGGAACCTGTTTGTATGTCTCTGAGTCCCTCTTTACACATTTTTAAGCATCAGTCAGCAAGATCAGTGCAAATAACAAGTGATACATGTTCAAGCAGGATGGTGTATGATCTGGAAAAGAACTTGGAAGAAGAGATGGTATTTTCATGCACCTGCTACCTTCCAGGATCCAACTTTGTTAAGTGTTACTTTGAGCATTCCCAACACCATCTGGCTTTTCAATTCTCTCCAACTGCAACTGCTCTGTGTGGCCAATTTTGTACTGCCATTCATTTCTGCTAGAAATGGAGACGAGATAAATTTCACCTTGTTTACTCTGGCAGTGATAGCACATTTAGTATAAATATTATTATTTAGTATTGAGGTTGCAGCGATCCATGGGCTGGGAAAAACAAGGGACACCTCTTGGGTCACCATCCATTAATTTGCATCGGGCTAATGCAGGCTGAATATACTGTATCCTGCACTGGAACATAGGGGTTGGTGGTGTGGGAATTTCTGGCCACAACTGTAACAGTGTAGGCACTGTTGCATATCAGCAGCTACAGCAAAGTTTAAAATTGGATACTTTCTGTTGTATATTTTTCTGAGACGAGGCTCTAGTCTGCAAGTGTGAAGGAGACAGAGAAAGTTGAAGCCAAACAAAACAGGAACAAATTATTCAATCGAAACAAGCAGTTGTCCAGTGAAACCAAAAAGCGGCCCAAAGATGAGGATTTAAATTATTCAATGCCAGGAGAGACTATTTTAACACTGCTTTCCGTTATTGCCCATGCAAGATTGAGTTCTACTTCAGCCTTTAATTGCACACAGTCCTGGACACTGACTAATAAAGGTAAGCGTACCAAATGCCTTCTTCACCATCCTGTTTACCTGTGACTCCACTTTCAAAGAGCTATGGACCTGCACTTTATGGTTTCTTTGTTCGGCAACATACCCAGGGCCCTACCATTAACTGTATAAGTCCTACCCTGATTTGCTTTAACAAAATACGACACCTCAAATTTATCTAAATCAAACTCCATCTGCCACTCCTTGATCCAAGGGTCCATGTGATCAAGGTCCCATTGTACTCTGAGGTGACCTTCTTTGATGTCCACTACATCACCAATTTTAGTGTCATCTACAAACTTACTAACCATGTCTCCTACATTCAGATCCAAATCATTTATATAAATGACAAAAAGCAGTGAAACCAGCACAGATCCTTGTGGCATATTGCTGCTCACAGCCTCCAATCCGAAAAGCAACCCTCCACCACCACCCCCTGTCTCCTACCTTCAAGCCAATTGCACAATTCATTGTTATAGACGAAGTTAAGTGATCCTACAAACAACGGGTCAGATTTAAGCACTGCAGTTCTGCCATATTCAATCATGAATGATAACAGAAAATTAAGCATCAAAATGGAAGAGGAAGCTCCACCAACATTCTCATCTTTAATGTTGTGGGAGCCCAGAGCATCAATGCAACTACCTTCAACCACACGTGCCAAGTGGATGAACCATCACAGGTGCCAGTCTTGAGCTGACTCAATTCACTCCACATGGTATGAAGGATACAGCAAACAAGACGGGACCTGACAAAATCCCAAATGTAATGTTGAAGGTTTGTGAACAAGCCACTCCTCTAGCCAAACTGTTCCAGTATTAGCACAATATTGATTTCTATCAGAGAATGTGTAAAGCAGAACAAATCTAATCCAGCCAATTACTTCTCTCCTCCGTTAACTCTCAATTGTCTACACAGTGATGGCAGGTTTCATCACTGTAATATCAAGTGGGACTTACTCAGAAATAGCTTGCTCACTGATGCTCACTTTGCTTTCGATGAGGGCCATTCAGCTCTAGGCCCTGCAGTTGAACTCAAGAGATGAGGTGAGAATGACTTCCCTCAGCATCAGGGTGACATGTGACTGTGTGGCACGTCACAAAATTAAAGTACATAGGAATCAAAGGAAAATTCTCCACTAGTTGGAGTGATACCCAATAGAGAGGTTGGGTACTTAGAGGCCAATCATCATAACTCTGCTACATCACGGCAGGAGATCTTCAGGGCTATGTTCTAGATCAATCCAGCTTCTACTGCTTCACTAATGTCCTTTAGGGAAGGAAACTGCCATCCTTTCCTGGTCTAGCCTACATGGGACCCCAGACCCACAGCAATGTGGTTGACTCTTAACTGCCCTCTGAGCAATTAGGGATGGGCAAATAATGCTGCCTAGCCAGTGACACTCTCATCCCATGAATGAATAAGGAAAAAAAATTAATAAACGCCCATCCATCACAACAGGTCAGAATTTGGGAATGTTCAATGATGGCTGCACTGTATGGCAACATTCACAACTTCACATATTGAAGCAATCAAATCTTCATCAACAAAAGTCCAGAAAATATTCATGCTTGTATTGATAAGCAGTAAGTCACATTCATGCCACTCTAGTATCAGGCAGCATTACTATCACTGAATAACCCACCATTAAAATTCTGAGATTACCACTGACCAGAAACATAACTAGACCAACCATATAACTACTGTGGTTTCAACAGGTCTGTGGCTGAGAATTCAGCAGTGATTCAGACACCTATTGACACCCCAAAGTGTGTCCACAGTCTACAAGGCAAAAGTCAAACATGTGTTGGAATATACTCTACTGCCCAAGTTAAGTGAACTTCCAGGAATATTCCAGAAGCTCAATTCAACTAGTACAAAGCAGCCATATTGTTGGCACTCCATCTACCTGTTTAAACATTCACTTCTTTTATCATCATGCACAGTGGCAACAGTACATTCCATTAGCAAGTCTCCTTTATCAACACTTTCCAGACGAGTGACTTCTATTGTCTAGAAGGACAAGGCCAGAGGTGTTTGGAAATGCCAGTACCTGTAAATTCTGCTGCAAGCCATACATCATCCTGATGTGGATGCCATCCAGATATCCTAAACTAATTTAGTCCCATTTGCCAGCATTTGGCCCATATTCTTCTGAATCGTTCCTATTCATATCCCCATCCAAGTGCTTTTTAAATGTTGGGTTTGTAATAGCCTCCACCGCCTCCTCTGGCAGTTCATTCCATACAGATAGAAGGTCAATGGGTCAAAAATTTAGAACTTGATTGCACAGAGCATTATGGGTGCACTTACAACACAAAAATTGCCATGGTCTACAAAGGTGGCTGACCACCATACTTTCAAGGGCAATTAGCAATGGACAACAAATGGTCATTAGGGCTTTTTCTGTGTTGTAGATCTCGATGACTCTAAATGCCAGCCTTGGAATAACACTAACGTTTCACAAAAGCAAAAGCTACTATCACTAAAAAAAATCATCTGATGGGAGTGCAAATCTGGAACCTGGAGTGGTAGATCAGTACATCTGATTTGTAGCCAACACAATTATTTAAACATTCAATTAAAAAAATCCAAAAACTGCAAATTATGTCTTGGGCATACTGATCTCAGTAGAAATCACTATAAGCAGTTCTTTTGGGAATACTTATTACAGTCGTAAATTTCATCCCAGTGTGCTAACCTACTACGGTACTCAGTCCACAAAATAATTTCTGCTTCTATAGGCACAATGTATTTACCTAAAGTTTGTTGATTCAAGTGAGACGCTCCAGTTACTTTTAGTTACAAATCCTTAAACAAATCCGAAATAAGTTATAACCAAACAGTAACCACGGTTCTGATTCCTCCTGAAGAATACTAGTTACTTTCTTTTTCATACGTTCAACCTACTAAAGAAAATCTATCATAACAAGAAATGAGGCTTTAAGATATTGATAGTAGGGTATTTCTGCTCCTTAAAACTATGTTGATTTTAGAGTCATTGAGTCAACAGAGACCTACAGCACATCTACATAGAGATCTAAAGGCCCTTCAGCCCATCACATCCAAGTAAGTCAAAACAACCACTTATTCTAAAGCCATTTTTTAGAACTTGGCCCACAGCCTTGTATGCCTTGGCGTAGTAAGTGCAACTCTAAAAGTTTCTTAAATGGTTATGAGGCCTTCTGCCTTTACCACCATTATACCATTCTAGATTCTCAACAACGTGTGGACGAAAATGTTTTTCTTCACATCTCCTCTAAACCTTCCATCCTTTACATTAAATCCATCGTTCTTGGCTCCTGATTCCTTTATCAAGGGAAAAGATTTCTTCTCTCAATCTTATCCATGTCACTCATAATTTTATACATACAGTCACAGAGATATACAACACAGAAACAGACCCTTCAGTCTAACTCATCCATGCCATCCAGATATCCTAAGCTAATCTAGTCCCATTTGCCAGCATTTGGCCCATATCCTTCTGAATTCTTCCTATTCATATCCCCATCCAGGTGCTTTTTAAATGTTGGAATTGTAATAGCCTCCACCACCTCCTCTGGCAGTTCATTCCATACATGCACCATCCTCTACATGAAAATATTGCCCCTTTTAAGTCTTTCCCCCTTACCTTAAACCTATGGCCTCTAGTCTTGGACTCCCCTTCCCTGGGAAAAGAGACCTTGACTGTTCACACTATCCATGCCCTCATGATTTTATAAACTTTTGTAAAGTCACCCCTCAGCCTCCAACGCTCCAGGGGAAATAGCCCCAGCCTATTCAGCCTCTGCCTATAGCTCAAACTTTCTGATCCTGGCAACATCTTTGTAAATCTTTATGAACCTTTTCAAGGTTTACAACATCCTTCCTATAGCACGGAGACCAGCATTGAACATAGTGCTCCAAAAGTGCACTAACCAATGTCTTGTACAGCCGCAACATGACCTCCCAGCTCCTGTACTCAATGCACTGACCAATGAAAGCAAGCATAGCAAACACCTTCTTCACTACCCTGCCTACCTGTGACTCTGCTTTCATGGAGATATGAACCTGCACTTCCCAGGGCCCTACCATTAACTGTTTAAGTTCTACCCTGATTTGCCTTATCAAAAATACACCACCTCAAATATATCTAAATTAAACTCCATCTGCCACTCCTCGATCTAAGGGTCCATGTGATCAAGGCCCCATTGTACTCTGAGGTAACCTTCTTCAATGTCCACTACACCACCAATTTTGGTGTTATCTGCAAACATATCAACCTTACTTTCTACATTCAGATCCAAATCATTTATATAAATGACAAGAAGCAATGGACCCAGCACTGATCCTTGTGGCACACCACTGGTCACAGGCTTCCACTCCAAAAAGCAAACCTCCACCAAAGCCCTACCTGTCTCCTACCTTCAAGCCAATTTTATATCCATCATCTTACCCTACTGTGGAGATGCGTCCCCCATCTATCTTGGGTCACAGCACAAAATAATCACCCAACTGAAAATTTCCATCTATCATTTTTCCAGGTAAGCCAGTGGAATTGAAGGATTGGGATGTTTAGGTTAGACATGGGGAAATGCAGGGGTAGGGGAATGAGTCAGGATGTGATGCTCTTCGGAGGGGCGGTGCGGACTTGTTGGGCCGAATAGCCTGTTTCCACACTGCAGGGATTCTATGATACTACGATTTGCAACACCTGCTTTTCTCCTCCTCTCTTCCCAATCCAGGCCCAAGCATTCCTTTCCAGGTGAAACATTATTTTTATTATACCGCAAACTTTGTTTTAACTGGTACCTTATGAACTGGCACTCTCGATAAATCAGCAAAAATTATATACCTCATGTACCGGAAGTTTACAATACTATCACAATCTCTGTGATGTCCAAGTATTCAATTGAGGGTGCAAGTGAGAAGGCTCTCTGCTATTAAGTTTTATTTAAGGCAAAATTGCCGTCTTATTTAAGTGATTTTTGCTGTAAATAAAGTATGACAGTGATGTGTATATCCCTGCATTATGTTTCTATTAGTGTTTATTTTTATGTTGATTGCATGGGCCTCTTGATCAACCAGAATATTTGATTAACTGGCACACTCTTGGTCCTGTAGGTGCTGGTTAATCAAAAGTTTGCAATACTTCGCTCAGCACACTGCATTCACTGCTCACAATGTGGTCTCCTCTACATTAGTGAACAAAATACAGATTGTGCGACTACCTTGTCTGTTAGTTCTGCAAGTGTGACTTCAAACTTCTGTTTGTGTATCAATTTAACTCTCAGCTCTAATCCCTACCAACCTCCTATACTTTTCTATTGAAGCACAAAATAAATGCAACAAACAGCACCTGATCATTTGACAGGTACTTAACACCTGTCTGGACTCACCATTTATCCCGACATCATAACCACTGATTCTATTTTTTAAGACAGTGGTAGTTAGTGATTGAGTTTTCCATTGCAACCTCCTCTAAAGATGATCCTTTTTTTCATATATACCTTATTACTACCTCCTTTAGCCTTGCACCATCATCCCTTTCATCACTAAGTCTATGCTACTTCCTACCCTTTAAAATGCCTTTTCTGTGTTCTTCTCTTCTCACCTGTAATTGCTTGGAACTTTGAGTATATCTCTGACTTTTAACAGTTCTGACACATCTGAAATTAGTATTGATGGATCCTGGATCCTGCAAGGACTATGGGTCCTGACAACATTCTAGCAATACTACAGATGACTTGTACTCTAGAACCTGCTGCTCCCCTAGCCAAACTGTACCAGTACAGCTATAACACTGGCATCTACGTGACAATGTAGAAAATTACCCAGGTATATCCTGTACATAAAAAGCAAGACAAATCTAACTCAGCCAAATTTCTGCCCCATTAGTCTCTTGATCATCAGCAAAGTGATGGAAAGTGTCATCAATACTGTTAGCAAGCAGCACCTACTCTTCAATAATCTGCTCAGTGATGCCCAGTTTGGGTTCTGTCAGGACCACTCAGTTCCCAACCTCATTACAGCCTTGGTTCAAACATGGACAAAACAGCTGATTTCCAGAGGTGAGGTGAGAGTGACAGCCCTTGGCATTAGGCCTCATTCAACCAGACTGTGTATTAAAGAGATCTAGCAAAACTGAAACCAATGGGAATGAGGGAGCAAACAGCCTTCCCTCCATCATAAGGTCAGAATTGGAGGTGCTTGCCAATGATTGCATGTTGTTCAGCGCCACTCGTGATTCCTCAGATGCTGAAGCTGTGTATGTTCATATACAACAAGATCTGGACAATATCCAGGCTTGGGCTGACAAATGCCAGGCGACAACCGTCTCCAATAAGAGACTTAATCACTGCCCCCGTCCCTTGACATTCCATGATATTACCTGCACTGAATCCCCCACTATTAACCCCTCTCTATGGGGCTACAATTGACCAGAAACTCAACTGGACTCACCATATTCATATAGTAGAATCATAGAATCCCTACAGTGTGGAAACACGCCATTCGGCCCCACAAGTCCACACTGACTCTCTGAAAAGCTTCCCACCCAGATTCAACATTTCATCTCCCATGGCTAATCCACCTAGCCTACACATTCCTGGACACTATGGGCAATTTAGCACAGTTAATCCACCGAAACCGCAACCTTTCGACCATGGCAGGAAACCGGAGCCCTCGAAGGAAGCCCACACAGACACAGTGAGAATATGCAAACTCCACATCGACAGTCACCCGCGGCTGGAATTGAACCCAGGTCCCTGGGGTTACATGGCAGCAGTGCTTACCACTGAGCCACCATGCCACCCATAAACACAGTGGTTGCAAGAGCCAGTCAACAGCTAGGAATAAGAGAGTGAGTAACTCAACCCCTGACTCCTCAAAAACCTGTCCACCAACTACAAGACCCAAGTCAAGAGTGTGATGCAATTCTCCCTACTTGCCTGGAAGGGTGCATGCCAATAACACCTGAGAAGCTTGACACCATCCAAGTCAAAACAGCCAGTGTGACTGGCACCACATCCACTCCCACCATTACCAACGCTCAGTAGCAGCTGTGTGTATTATCTACGGAACGCACTGCAGGACTTCACCAGTGATCCTTAGAAGGGCAAGGCAGCAGATACATGGGAATACCACCACCTGCAAGTTTCCGTCTAAGTCACTCACTGTCCAAATTTGGAAATGTAGTGCCATTCCTCCAGTGTCGTTGGAATTCCCTCCCTAACAGCATTGTAGATCAACTTACAGCATGTGGACTGCTTCAGTTTAGGAAGGCAGCTCAGCACTACCTTCTCAAGGGCAACTAGGAGCAGGCAATAAGTGCTGACCCAGCCAGTGATGCCTGCACCTCACAAGTGAGTTAAAAGAAATGGGACGGCTGCCGCCCTGTTCCTTCATAAAGTCAGGTGACAGGTCAGGAAGTTGACATTATGACCCTTGTCTACAATGACACAGAGAGTTATTGGGCCTTGAAATAGACAGCCTGACCACCTTCCAAAAAGAGGCAATTGTGAGGCTGTTACGGCAATTAAATTACCATTGCACTGAGATTTAATGTGGCACATGAAATATTTTGGGAAGTGTATGGGACAAATAGGGAATGAATCTAGGTTAAGTCTGCATGGGCGGTGCGGAGCTGCCTTCTTGAACTGCTGCAGTCCACATACTGTAGGTTGACCCACAATGCCATTAGGGAGAGAATTCCAGGATTTTTGACCCAATGACACTGAAGAAATGGCACTATATTTCCAAATTTGGACAGTGAATGACTTGAAGGAAAACTTGCAGATGGTGGTGTTCCCATGTATCTGCTACCTTGTCATTCTAGATGAAAGTGTTTGTGGGATTGGAAGGTGCTGTCTCAGGATCACTGGTGAATTCCTGGTAACTGGCCAACTATCCTTCTCCATCAGAGTCATTATTGTCAGGTCAGATATTCCCCAAATGGTCCTCACCTTCTCCCAAGCATTTTGGACCTTCTTCTCCAGTGAAGACAATGGAAGAATTACCAGTTCCATTTCTGGATCAAACCTCCAGAGTAATGACAGTGCTTCTTTCATCCAGGTGGTGCATTGGTTTCATGCCACATTACCTTTCCCACCTTCAACTCTATTAAGTAAAATAGGATGCTGAAACTCCTTGAGTATGCATTCTGGTCATATATCATTCGCTCATGCATTTTTTTCTTGCCCATGTGCATCACTCACAATGCGCACAAACCCTCTAGATGGTGTGTGTCCAAATGAAGAATTGGATTTGTCTCTCACACTTTTGCTGGATCTTAGCCGAAACCACTGAATAACCCCATAGCTATTGAGCTTGTCTGCCCTGTCAATTCTCACTTGCCTGGCCTGGCAGGAACAGTCTCCCTTTCCCTTCCTGCAGCGTGATGACCTCCTGTCATTCAGTCACAGCCTGGGTGAAGGCACACAGGAAAACCTTAGGGCTGCTTTTCATCTCTTTCATTGTTCCTAGAAGCTAATACTATGGAAATCGGTCACTGACCTGGTGGGGAAGTGCCCTATAGGAGCAATTGTTATAAATATCTTTATTATCCAGAGATGTTACCCAGGTAGGTGGGAAAGATGGCAGCTGCCACAGGATTTAAGGGTGAGTGTGGAATGGGAGAGAGGGGAATGGGAAACTAGGGAAAAGAAGAGTGGGAAAGGGGAGAGTAGATAGTGGAAGGGAGTGGGGAGGGGCGTGAGTGGAGCAGTAGAGAATGGAGCAAGGAGGGTGGAGCATGGTGAGTACAGAGATACAGGATACAGTGGGGATGGGGAGCAGGGTGTTGCGTAGTGCGGTGAGGGTTGATGGGACAAAGAGTGGGGAATGTGATGAGCTATTTTGGACTGAGGTTGGGGAATGGTCTGAGGAATGAAGTGGCTGTAGGTGGGTTAGATACAAGTGGGGAGTTGAGGGTTAGAAGTGGATAGTGGGTATGAGCAACAACCTGCAACACTTTTGTTCCTTTTTGATGTATGTTGAGGTAATTATAAACATTTAGTGCACGTTCTCTTTCGCAGCCTCTACTATAAGCTCCAACTAATCTTAATGAATTTCAATACAAGGCAGACCTACTTTCAAAATCAAAGCTTTGCTGGAGGACTAATTAAAATATACTACAGCAAACACAACAGTGGCAGTCATTAACCAATCTACTGATACCACAATTTTAGTTCGTAAATAATTCTGACTGATATTATAAATATGTTGCGAGATAGTTCAAAAACAATCTCGTTAGGTTAAAGCAAATTTTTGGAATGGGGGGATGGGGGTGTTTTGGAGGTTGGGAGATGATCTGCTTAAGATCCTGTCTGATGATAAACTTGGGTGGCTTGGTTGTTGAAGGTTGTGGGGGGGTGCCATGGTGTTTCAATAGGAGCAGAATGCAAGGTATTCACACCTTTGACTACAGGCAGGGCATCTGGGTTATGGAATGTAGGTAATTACAAAATTGTATAAAGCTACTCAATATTCAGAGTTTTAACTGGAGTGATACACATGTGAATAAAACAATCATAAGCCTGTACTTTATCTCCAGTGGTCAATTGTTAGGAGTTACGATAAGAGACCTGATAACCATCTTCAGATTTGTTTAATTCTTTATTTATTGGTACTTATTCAAAATGGTGACATTGGATCATTTACTTTGACCTAAATGGGTAAATGTGCTCTCAGTTTAACATATCGTCTGAAAGACTGCACCTCAGTAATGCACTGAAGTGAACTCAGCCTTCTAATTCAGGGACAACTGTGCCAATATCGAGCAAAGAGTGAAGCAAGATGACATATAAGTACTTATCATTATTCTGCTGTTACTCATTATTCTGTTATACTTCGTTGAGGTCAAAATTAGTTTTGTGAGATAAACATTCTATGCTACGCAATTTAAACTAGATTACGATTTTTGTTTACTTGCCTACAGAGGTATTACAAAAGTCAGGAATACAACTGTATATTGCAGTCCATTTTGAATCAAGGCACACCATGAATTATCATCAAGATATCATGAATATTCAGAATTTAGCACATTTGTAGGAAATAATTTAATGATGCGATTCTTTATGTTGGTTATATTGAAGCTGAACTCAAAAGCAATCAAGTACTAGGAAATATTCCATTACACTAATGCTTAGTACAATTGTAATGATTACTGTGTCAAATTATCTATCTAAATCAGAGCAATTTGATAGCTGATAATTTGAACTCTGTGCTCCTCCAGACAGAAGAGGTAGTTGTGATTCCATTTATGATGATGAGATTGGAATTTATCTTCAGATTGACCTTGTGAGCCATGGTTCTAGCGCCATTATTTTTACTCCAGATGATGGCAGACTGATGATTGATTAAATGCAGAAAATTCATGGCCCCTATTGAGTTTTGAGGGTGCAACTATAGTAATTTTCTCATATGCTGTTTTTAGTGATGGATAACAGAGCAGCAAGAAAGACAAAGAAAATTGTGGAGTGGACAATATACTGATGCAAGTCATTCATAACAAAACTTATTGGAACTTCTGAGCTAGACAATCAGATATAGCATAAATGTCTAATATGATGCTGCAAACTTTCCACACAGTGCAGGCCAGGTTTTTAACATTTAGAGCTCCTTAAATTTATGATATGGTTTTAAACACGAATGGGGCCACAGGTTTTGGGCACCAGATTGTTTTCTCTTTTCTAGGGTTTCTTTCTCTGAGTGCTGCTGCTTCCAAAATGCCATCTTTTTGATGGCTGCTCCAAGTGGGTTGGTCTACTGCCTCATGAAGTTTGTCAGAGCTACCTGCCTTTATGTGAGAAACCTCCCTAAAGATTGAGCTTTTGCCCACTCTTCCTGTTCCCATATAGGAATATTGGCTCCTTAATGATTGTCATCGATTCCATTGATACCGCTTGCCAGTTACCTCCAGGGTCCATTGTTCTATGCTTGCACGGTAAAACATTTTGGAATGAGGGCTCTTGTGGTGCAGTGGTAATGACCCTATCTCTGAGCCAAGAGGCTCAAGTTCAAGTGCAATTTGCTCCAAAGATGCATAATAACATCCCTGAACAGGTTGATTAGGACAAAAAAAACTACATTGGAGATTTCAACAAAAAAATACAAGAAGAATTCATTTGTACAATTACCCAATGCCTGTTCAAGGTGATGCAGGCAGCTAGTAAATTCAGACAGTCTACTGTGAGGGACACATCAGAGAGGTGGAGAGTTATGTGGATACACCCTGCAGTCACACCTCAAATTCGGTCAGTAGTCAGGGACAAGACAGTGTGGCTATGAGTGAGGCAGGTAGAGAAATTGAGGAGGTAGTGCTGAAGAAGCCCCAGTCTAACAGGTTTGAGATTCTTGCTTGGAGACAGTAAGGACTGCAGATGCTGGAAGCTAGAGTCAACAAGTGTGAAACTGGAAAAGCACAGTCGGTCAGACAGCATCCGAGCAGCAGGGAAGTCAACGTTTCGGGCTGAAACCTTTCATCAGGACCTTGCTCCCTGTGTGGATGAAAGTGGGGGCTGTAGGAAAGATGAGCAAACTGACCATAACACTGTGGTACAGGCAGCCATTCAAACGGGGGAAGAAAAGAGAAATGTAATTGTAATAGAGGATTGCATAGTGAGGAGAATGGACACTGTTCTCTGTGGCCAGGATCGACAGTCCCAAAGATTGTTTGGCCTACCTAGTGCCTGGATTTAGGCTATCTCACCTGGGCTGCAGAGGAATTTGGAGTGAGAGGAAAAAGATTAAGGTGTCATGGTCCACCTAGGTACCAACAACACAGGTAGATAGAAGTTATGCTGAGGGAAGATCAGCAACTAGGGGTTCAATTAGAAAGTAAAACCGAGAAGGTAATAATCCAGAGATTATTACCTGAGCCACAAGCAAACTGACATAGCGTCAACAAGATTAAAGAAGTAAAAAAGTGGCCTATAGATTGGTGTGGGAGAAGCGAGTTTGAATTCATTGGACATTGGCACTAGTGGTGGGGAAGCAATTAGCAGTCTGCAACTAGACAGCATGGTTCCTGTCAATTGTCCTAGAAATGTTGGAGGGGTAGAGTTTGGCATAAGATCTATAAGTCCTGATGGACACGCGCTACATGTGGCCACTGCCCGTGGAGCTTGCCCTGAGATGTTCATGATTGCTGTTCAAGATGGAGGGCCAAAGAAGTAGGCCGTCACCTGGAGTCACCAAATTACTTTAGGAATTGGAGTCATAAAGATGCGCAGCATGGAAGCAGACCCTTCAGTCCAACTTGTCCATGCCGGCCAGATATTCTAAATTAATCTAGTCTCATTTGCCAGCACCTGGCTCACACCCCTCAAACACCTCGTGTTCATATATCCATCCAAATGCTTTTTTAAGTGTTGTAATTTACAGCCTCCACCACTTCCCCTGGCAGTTCATTCCATACCAGCATCATCCTCTGCATGAAAAAATTGCCCCTTAGGTCTCTTTTAAATCTTTCCCCTCTGACCTTAAACCTATGCCCTCTAGTTTTGCACTCTCCTAAACTGGGGGAAAGACTTTGATTATTCAGCCTATCCATGCTGCTTACGATTTTATAAACTTCTATAGCCACCTCTCAGCCTTTGAAACTCGAGGGAAAATAGCCCCAGCCTACTCAGCCTCTCCCTGTAGCTCAAACCCTCCAACCCCGGCAACATCCTTGTAAATCTTTTCTGAACCCTTTCAAGTTTCACAATAGTTTCCTATAGCAGGGAGACCAGAATTGAATGTTGTATTCCAAAAGTGGCCTAACCAATACCCTGTACAACCACAATGTGACCCCCTAACTCCTAAACTTAATGCACTGACCAATAAAGGTAAGCATAACAAATACCCTCTTCACTACCCTGTCTATCCGTGACTCTACTTTCAAGGAACTATGAACCTGTACTCCAAGATCTCTTTGTTCAGTAACATACCCCAGGACCTTGACTTTAAGTATATAAATCCTGCCCTGATTTGTCCTACAAAAATGTAGCACCTCACATTTAACTAGATTAATCTCCATCTGCCACTCCTTGGCCCACTGGCCCATCCGATCAAGGTCCCGTTGTACTCTGAGGTAACTTTCTTCACTGTCCACTACACCACCAATTGTTGCTGTTTGGTTTCTACACAGCGGGTAGGAAAATTGGAAACTGTATATCAATGATGTTAGCTGACGTAATAATGAGGACATCAATGCATGCTAATCCATCGCACACTAGTGAGCATTACGTCTCACATTTGAACACCTACTTAGAAAATGGGACTTTCTGCTGTAGACACAGGTAAGTTTCTCACTGCCCATCTCATGCAATTCTCCCAACATTTTCACGCCATTGCTGATGTCATTAGCAGCTGGGGAGATTCTGCCTTAAGTTGAGAACACAAATCATATAGCTATTGTAATACTTTTCTACCAAGCTAAGCCTTTCTCTCCTTTATTTATACATAAATTTAAAAACAGGACCTCTACACCAAAGTCTAGATCAATAATAATTATCAGGTAGAGCAAGGGTCTCAAAGCTGACTCCTGGGAACTCCACTGCAATGTTGTTTTGGCCCAAAGAAGAACATCCAGTAACCTTTACTCTCTGTATTTTGTCCATGAATTAATTTTTGGATCTACTGTATGTTGCTCCTGTCCCTTTTGTACCATTAGCTCTAACTTTTCTCACAAGTCTTTTTTGCAACACTACCAATATCTTCTGGAAGTCTATGTATACCACACCAATGGCATTGCACTGATCAATCGTCTCTTCAAAAAAATTCCTGTAAGATAGTTAAATATGATTTTCACTTAAAGACTCAATGCTAGCTCTCCACTAAGTATATTTTTTTTCCACTTACAGTTTCTAAACATTTCTTAACTATGAAGTTAAACTCACTGATCTATTGTTGCGAGGCTTATCCTTGTACCCTTGTTTCACAAAGTGTAGAACATTTACAATTCTACAGTTCTCTTTCCTAAACATTTCACTAAAATGCAGTACTTATGTATGTTATGTAAATGCTTTGTAAATGTACACTTGTTCTTCATAACATATGACTATTCAAAATAGGGTTTAAATATTATGGTTAATTATCCTGATTTTACCTCATCAAATGAAATTATTTCTTGATGACAGAAAGACATGTTCAACTCAAAAAACATGTGCTAAGTAATGAAATTCATTCATTATTCATATATATTATTCACTCTAAATTATTTGTGTTAATGGCTTTCAAAGATTGCCATCACACGATCATTACCTCACCACTGAAAGTTTCTAGAGTGGTCTGCAGATGTATTTTCATTCAATTCTGCATTAAAGAATCATTGGTTAACACTTTCTAACAATCTGTCACAATGCACCAAGCCAAGTGGGTACAAAATATAATTGGCAGCAAACTGGTCGATTAGTTGTAGTACCATTTACCAAGATGTGAATCGACTTGCCATGATGCAACGTATAGGATCTTACAGACTCCATTGCCCACTTCGAAAATGCAATTAAGTGCTGCCTGGTAAACAAGCCAAATTTCAAGTCGAGAATACTGACCTATATTTTAAATCTGGATCAGAAAATGAATAAACAGTTTTTTTGAGTAAAAAATGCGAAGCATTCACAGATTATTACTGCAATTATTTAACCCATTTCAACTCATGATGAAATAGCTGGTGAGTCAACAGCAAGCATAGTCTTAAAGGCAGGAGAATTACTGATCCAGGGGACAAAAGTAATTTAAGTATACATCTCAACTTTTATATACTTGCATTCAAAAGTCATTTTTACTTATTTGAAATAAACCAATCTATTTATTTTGACAGATTGTAATTACACGCTCCTGCCAGTGATTGTACTGCAGTGCCTCCACTGTAAGAAATATGTAACTACAACATAACAAGTTTACCTCAATAAATTCCATAGTAAGTTAGACACAGGAGACATTCGATAAGGAAAATGTAAACAAGAAACATACATAAGCAAGTTGTAAAACATGTTATTGGTCAATCAGCCATGGTATTGCCTACACAGGATGAAAACTGAATGTTTTTCACAGCTAAAGAAAAACAAAAGATGAAGGGATAACTGGGCCAGGATGCAACTTGGATATAGCCCAAAGTAAGAATTGGTATAGAACAAGAGGGTACACAAGGGGAAGGGGAGAGAGGGAAAGGAAAGATGACAGCAATAAAGGGCTAAAGTAGACTGTGGAGGGACCTTGCAGGAGGAGCAAGGAAAAGGAGAGAGAGTTGGGAAGGAGAGACCAGAGAAGAAATTAGAATGGAAATTGAGAGGTGGGAAGGATGAATGAAGTGACAATTATGAATTGATGGGACAAGACTTAACCTGCAAATCTGACCAGTGGTTGAAAATATACAATAATGGTATCACCACACTAATTATTGAAATCTGACAGTTCTTAGATTGAATTGAAATTCCAATTCCAATCCTGATAATTTGCCCTTAGAGTGACTTGGATTAGTGGCCCAATGAAGCATAGACCACTGATTCAAAAGAAAGGGAAATTCTAATGGCCTCTGATGAACTTTGCTCTTAGTACCTGTCAGTGGGCATGGAACAAGGACAAGATCAGGTCTGGCTATTATGTAGAAGAGTAGAAATTACTACTGAGGTACATCATCACCCCACTAAATTTTGATTTAGTAAGTTTCTGTTTTGTTATGGAAGTTTCCATTAATCTTAATTTGTATTTTTCTAATAGTGCCCGGTCAGGGGATGTTTAACTAAATTTTGTTTGTTTAAAAAGAGCAGAAAGTCATCACTCACTCTCAACACCTCCATGCATATAATGCCATTTTAGAAAGGTCCAGAAGTTCTGAAGGAACAATACTACAGCAGAAAAATAAAAGGAAAGGTACAAGTTTGAAGGTCAACAGTGTTCAAATCCTCATTCGTTTAGCTTAATGGTGCCAAGATGCTACAGATTTGGCCAGCATGCAATGATTACTCCAACAAAAATAATAATTGTCCAAATCAACTCCTTACATGAGTCTACAATCTCTACTAGTTTTTGGTACTCTGCTGGTGTAAATTGATATAGTACGGGCATTTGACAGCCAAAGCCCCCGTTGACTGGAATTGCCGGAGCATGAAAGTCAAAGAACTGTCATTGTATTTTTTTTTCAAACCATATTCCATTATCCACAGGCTGTATTGCTCAGACTGACAGCTGATCTGTGGGGGAGAATGCTGTTCTGCAAGGGTAAAAATAACCACCTGTCTGGATTGAGGAGTATTACACTAGTAGATGGAAAAAAAACAATTATCAGACTTATTATTCACTTTATAGGCAGTCCATAAATAATTCTGCCAAAACTTTTACTGCATAGAGTGGTGCACCTGGGATTTTTAGAAAAATCAACCACTGTACTTAATTTTCTCTGAGGACGTTAATGTATGCTTATCCATCTGCCATTAATGTATTTATATTTGGGAACTGTAGATATGTAGATAATTGAGGAAAGGTATTTATCAAAGAAATATATTTCCCACTCAACCTTTTTTTTTAAATCTAAGCTTACCGCCTTCTACTATTTCCAAAATGAATTGGATAACAGTTAGATCAAATCTTGACTTCTGAGGTTTGCTATATTCAATGTTACCATAGGTTTGAATTTTATTTTACAACCTTGACTATATGTCCAGTTTCTGGTTTAAATTTCCACTCAGTGGAAACAAAAATGACAATCAGTCCAAAATTGAAGGAGTAATAGCCTTGTGCTATCAATGGGGCCTGGGCATGGGGGACATTTGAAATCTGTATGATTCCCAGAGCTGTATTCTGTTCCTTCCTGTTATCATTCACGTAAGGTACGAAACTATTTCTCCAGCGAGTGTAGCATCAGTGACTCAGCTAATTGCAAGTTAAACCTGCAGTGTCTTATGTTACTAATATCCCATGCAGCAGCATGGAAACAACGATAGGCAAAGAGTCTTAGAGCTGCAGTAAGCTTGACTGCAACAAGTGATGCCGTGTTAGCTTTAGTAGGTAGCTGCAGGTTTTGCTTTAGAGGGTGACATTATATTGTGATTGTCTTCCTAGAGAAAAGCAACCTCCTTGTGAATTACTCCTCAGATAAATATCATCATGTTGTTCTGGACTAATGCACTTTGTTTGGATGGCAAAGGTATTTATGGGTGAGCCAGCTTCTATTTGGTCTCTTTAATGCACTTTATTCTATCATCTGCTGATATTCTTCCTCCTTATCATCATTGTCTATACAAAGTAGTCAAAAAAGGAATAACATCTCTAGAAACCATTTAACAGCTCAGAACATCATCTGGCCATTAGAATCACTTAATACAACCTAAACAGCAAAAGCAATCCTTTCCCACTCGATGATCTCTGCTGAAAGTGTATTTATGTGGACATTAGAAAAGGAAAAAGAACAATTTTGATTGACAAAGATGCCCGTCATAGACAAACAGCAAGCTATCTAGTATAAGCAAGATGTCTCTCAAAACGTTTCACATTTTTACCTAAGAGAAGTTCAAGATTCTCTCAAAATGGTCATGTAACAGCAATAATTTTGAGGTGAGTGAGGAATTAGCTTAGGCAATATGGCTTGAAATGTGAATGCAGTTGGGGTCTGAACTTTTTCATTTGAGCTTGAGATGTATCTATCTGTTTTTGGCAGTAGCGCTAGTTCCTCAATCAAGGTCTACATTGAAACTGCTGGATCTTCACAATAAGTTGGCACATCAAACACTAAGTAAATTTGATCACACTATCACCCATTTTTTAAATTATATGGCATGATAGAAAGACAAAAATTGTCCTCAAACTGTACTTGACCTGGAACATCTAATAGAAATAATATTAGCATTTAACCAGCTATTCTGTTTCAGTCCATATTCAGCCACTTGAGATTGCCCAGGGTTGAGCTGAACACAAGAACCACTTCAAATCCCAGCACTGGGGAGGCAGTGACATAATGGTAATGTTGTTGAACCAGTAAACTAGTCACTGGCCAGACCTAAACCAGGCTAATGTTCTGGGGACATGGGTTAATTCTCACTACACATCAAATGGTGAAATGTCAATTCCATAGAAATCTAGAATTAAAAATAAAACTATCCTAATGGTGACCATGCAACCTCTGTCAACTGTTGCTCATGCTCGTTAGGGAAGGAAATCTGCCATCCTTATCTGGTCAGGCTTCCATGTGACTTCAGACTTGTAGCAGTGCGATTGACACTTAACTGCCCTCTGGGCAATAAATGCTGGCTGATACAATGATGTCTACATCCCATAAATGAATTACAAAAGATCATTCCACACTGATTAAATTTTAATTTTAACGTGGAAGAAAGGAAAAGGATTGTGTACTGTATGTATCACATTGTTGCCGTGCTTGTCTTTGGAGGTTTCTCTTTTTGCAACATTGAAATGGAAATCAACACATCACTCAACTACAGTAGATATACTAACTTTTAAAAAAAACTTATATCAGTCTCAAACTATGAATAAAAACTTTAGTTTACTCCTGTTCATTTTGAAATTCCTTATGTGTAGCATGAACACTCAAGTTTGATAATCATTCTACCTGATAATGTAAAAGAGCTGAATTAATGACAGTAAACACAATCACTAATCTCGAAATTTACTTTGGTCGTATTATTTCAACAGAGTATGTTGATTTGGCTCCATCACCCTGCTGAGCTAGGTAATTTCTTCCAGCAAAGGCATTAATAATCGGCAAAAGGTTTCTCATGCAAATCACCAATCATTATTCTCCTCTCCTCAAGTCCAATGTTTGACTCTGTCATCTTTGTAAATTACTGCTCCATCTTCAACCTTCCTTTCCTCTCTAAAGTCTTTGGAAAAACTGCCACTTCACAAACCAATACCCATTTTTCCTGCAACTTCATAGCTGAATCTCTCCTGTGAGGTTTTATAACCCTGTTATAGTACCAAATTGCTCTAATCAAGGTTAGAAATTGCATCCCATGTGACTGTGATAAAGGTATACTAGCCCACCTCATCTTTCTTGACCTGCCCAGAAGCTTTGATGTGTTTGAACACACGATCCTCCTTAAATACCTCTCTACCATCATCCAGCTGGGTTGGATTTTTCTCGTGTGGTTCTCTTCTGTCACTCACAGCTAGATAGTCCCAAAAGCATCAACACTTCACCCCTACCTGATGCCACACAGTGACAAACTACCCTGGTTTTCATATTTATACTGGTGTGAACCAGTTCTCATCCCATCCTTGATCCTTCCACTGTCTCTACATTATGACATCCAGTATTGGATGAACAGAAAGCTCTTGCAAGTGAATACTAGGCAGACTGAAGCTACTAATTTCAATCTTTGCCACAAAACTCTGTTCACTAGTCAATGACTCCATCACTTTCTCTGGCAACTGGATAATGCCAAACCAGATTAATGGTTGAATTTAACTCCAAGGTTAAGCTTCAATGATATATTTCAATGTAACTAAAATTAATTATTTTCATCTCAGTAACATTATGCTGTTTGGCTCGTCTGCTGCTGAAAACCCTTGCCACTCCTTTGTTACTTCCAAGCTTGGACTATTCCACCACATTCCCAGCTAGCTTCCTACGTTCTGTCATCCATTATTCTGAAGTCACCCAAAACTCTCATGCTCAAGTCATAACTTGCAGTAACTCCCATGCGCCTGACCGAACTTGGCTCATTGTCAAAGTTTTGATTTTATAATGCTTATCATTGTCAACAAATCCCTGCAAAAGCCTCACACCTCTCTATCTTTGTAATCTCCTCCAGCCAGAAATCTCTCTGAGATACCTGCATTCTTCCAATTCTAGCTTCTTAGTGAGCCCAAATTTTAATCACTCCATCACTGCTGGTTGAGATTTCACTTGTGCAGGCCCAAAGTTCTGGAAATACCCTCCTTAAATTTCTCTGCCTCTCTACCTTTCATTTCTCCTTTAAGATAGTCCTTAAAAGTTATCGCGCTGACTAAGCTTTTGGTTATCTGCTGTAATATTGCCTATGTGGTTCAGCATCAAGTTTTGTTTGACAATGTTGCAGCCAAAAGCCTTTAAAAGTTTTACTTTGTTAAAAGATATTATATAAATAATAAGTCATTGTTCTGACATATTTGATGCTAAATCAAATATAAACAAACATTAATTTAAACAAGCATTGTTTGTTTATCAATATAGAGACAGATGATATGTGCATTGTTCCAGAATTATTTGCACTGCAATATCAGTGTCAAATCATGTGTACCATAGAAGAAAAGCATTACAATATGAGTAAATTAAAATTAGTTACTTAAGACACCTGGTAGTCATTTCAGGACAAATTTCCTTTCTTTAATAAATTTTACGTTGTGTTTTCACGTTCTACTCCATCATTAGGATATTAACAGCAGATTAATACAAATTATAGCATAATTATAACATTATCACATACTTATTGAAATCTTTATAGTGTCAATTTTGACTTCGTCTTACAACTCGTCTCTGAGTTAGAAGATTGTGGGTTAATGTCTCACTCTAGAGACTGAAACACATAATCAAGACTAGCACTCCTGCAGCACTGACAGAATGATTCACTATCATTGATGATGCCTGTCAGATGACTGAGGTGCAAGTGCCATCTCAGGTGAGAAGATCCTTCAGCACTTTTCAAAAAAAAAGTAGAGGTGCTCACCTACTATGCAGGTCCGTATTTACCACTCAATCATCGTGCAATAAGAGATGATTTAATCAGTCATTTCATTACAATTTATGGGACTTTGCTGTATACAATTCAGCCATCACACTTCCTGCAACAGTGACATTTCAGAAGTACTTGATAAGCTGTAAGATGCTCTCGGATGTCCTTGGGCTCTGAAAGGTGCAACAAAATACCAGTCATTTCTTCCTAATCAGTCACCACTTATAGAAGTAAACAGAAGTGCACATAGACACGAAGGAAATAAATCACATAAAGCGTTACGTTTCCCTAATTCTCTTGGTTCACGGTTGCTGGCAAGACTCCAGTACCTTACAGTAACAGCTGTTCCTCATATGGCCAGTCTCAAGCCAGTTATTAATGACTTTTTCTATGCAAAAGGGTAATCAAGGACTTAACTGGGAACCTCACCTGGAAAGGCCACAAAGGTTGTTGTGAAAAAAAAGAGACTCTACTCTGATGCAGCAGTAAATGATCTATACAAATCTTTATGGTACAGCTTGCTTCCCAAGCAACGAAAAGCGTATTCTTTATTTAATTCATCCTTTGTGGCAGTTTTCTCTTTGAATAAACTAATGGGATACTGATTTTATTTTGGATGAGAGGGGTAAGAGTCTGATCAATCTTGAATTTACAGAACTGACATTCATATTCTACCTTTATCATAAGTCTACATTCACCTCCTGCCTGCATATTTTGATTTTCTGTTGCATCTGTCACGTCTTTATCATCCGTTACCATTACAATTTTCAACATCCATATTCACCATAAAATGCTCTGAATAAGCAATCTAGCAAGCAGGCAGTTACAAATTGCTCAAAATGCTTTATTTCACACATTTGTCTTTTTTTTCTGTAACTGAATACTTCAAGTCCAAAGTAAGAGTTTAACCATAATGCATTTTTAAATAATATTTCACAATAACATGATTACAGTTATCAATTGAATTGTTTTTCATGCCTTCATTAAGGTTTATACTTGAAAGCTTTCAGGCTTTAAAAAAATAGGCTTGAGCTGTATATTGTTGCCCACAGCTGTGTCTCCATGAATTAAATTTAGATTGTGCTCTCTGAACATGTTCAGTTGTCTCATATCTGAGGATTCATCAATGTTGTTTGGGTAGCTGCACTGATACAAAAATTTTCAGTAGCTTCTGGTTGTTTGTGCTAAAAAGCCTTTCAGAATTATTTGAAGTTAGAGAACAAATTTTAAAATCTCTACTTACATAAAATGTATATAACTCTTGTACAGTTAGGTTTTATTGTGTTTGCTAAATGAGTAGGTGGAATATATAGCACTGGGGAAGTAAAAAAGACTACTGGTGACACATAAGTTATCATTCTATAAACTTTGGAGAAACTTCTTTTTCCTCATTGCATTTACGTTAATGTTATAATAAAGTTGCATTTTAAAACAAAATGCCACTAATTATCCATCGTGACTATCTGATCTGGCTTAACAATTAAGGAGCCTGATTGCCACCTGGGTTATGTTGACAGTTTTGAATATTCTAATTGCTGCCTTTAGCAAAAAGAGGGGAATGAATTAGGTTAAAAACACTCATTCTAAAATAAACTCTGTAAACATTTACCGAAGGTCCATGTGAGCAAATGACAGGATAATTGGAGCTAAAGCACTGTCCCAAAATGTGCTATCATTACGAAATTTGTATTTGACTAAGTTTTTTTGCGAAGGTTTGTAGCTCTGGTTGTGGATGAGGTGGTTGGCTTGCTCGCTGAGTTGGCTGGTTATCCCACAACGCTTCATCACCATGCTAGATACCATCATCAGTGCGGCCTCCGATGATACAATGTTGTTCTGCTCTGCTTGGAATTTATATGATCTGCTCCGTTAAGCTGGGTTGTGTCATATCTGGTTCTTTTTCACATGGGTTTGTGTATGGGGCCTAATTCCACACGTTTTTTGATTGCATTACAGGTTGAAAACCAGGCCTCTAGCAATTCCTGTGTGTGTCTGTGGCTAGCTTGATCGAGGATGGTCATGTTGTTCCAGTTAAAATGATGGCCTTCATTGGCTGAGTGCACTGAGATGAGGGAAAGCTCGTTGTGTTGTTTTATTGCTAGCTGGTGTTTGTGTATCCTAATAATGAGTTTCCTTCCGGTCTGGCCGATGTAATGTTTGTTGTAGACATTGCAAGGTATTTTGTAAACTGGATTTCCACCTGTAATGCAATCAACAAACATGTAGAATTAGATCCCATTTACAAACGCATGCAAAAAAAGAACCAGAAATGACACAGCTGAACTTAACAGACTGGATCATATAAATTCCAAACAAGAGTAGAACAAATCGCGTCATCGAAGGACGCATTGATGAAATTACCTAGCGTGGTGATGAAACATCTGTATGATAACCAGCCAGCTCCATGAGCAAGCCAACAACCTCATTGTATTTGACTTGCATATGTTGAGAAAAGGCATTGATTACCCAGAAGACAGTAAGTGGTTGAGCTCATGGGATCTGGATAACCACAAGCTTTGCTTGGAACCTCAGATATGACTCGAGTCAATTTGAAAATTCCTTTCTCACTTATGCAACTAATAAAGAATACTTAAGTTGGTTGTTCAACAATTTCAGGCAAGGAGCTATTTTGCCTTGCATAATTTTTGTTATGGTATCTTGACCTGGTGATTCTCCATGGGTGTCCTAATGTACATCCTTCTACTGGATACAGAACAAGAGCATGATATAGAGCAAATGGAAGACAAGGTTACAACTAAAGTGAAAACAAGTGAGGAGTTGTCCTTCTTCCAGATTCTATAAAGCACGCCACTTTCTCAAAAGAGTTTGTCAAAAGATGCAATGATTCCAAATTACAACACAGAAAAAAAGAGTGAAACTTAAGGTCTCCCAGAAGGTGGCTGACAATTACAGATAGGATGAATAGTATGATTAGGCAGAAAGGCTTCCGTGGAGAACCTATTACCTTCCTGAGTCCCTTCAATTAAGTTACCTTGACTACACACCCTCTTTCCTGGAAAGACTCCATTCCATTCTCCCAGTTTCTCCCTCTCCGCCATATCTGTTCTGATGATGCCAGCTTCTACATGGGGCCTCTGAAATGTCTACCTTCTTCCTCCACCAAGGATTCCCCATCACCATGGCTGACAGGGCCCTCAGCTGCATTCAACCCATCTCCTGCACTTCAGCCCTCACCCATTCTCTTCTCTCCCACAACATCCGAATGATCCTTTGCCACTATTTCCACCACCTCCAGAGGGATGCCACCACCAGACACATATTCCCCTCTTCCCTCTTGTCAGCCTTCTACAGGGATTATTCCCTCCAAGATACATTGGTCTACTCCCAATGCCTCCCTACCCCAACACTCCTTCCCTTACAATTGCAGATGGTGTAACACCAACCCATTTACTTCCTCCCCTCTCATTATCCAAAACCCGAGACAACCTTCCAGGTGAACTAATGATTTACCTGCACTTCATTCAATCTAGTCCACTGCTTTTGCTCACAATGTAGCTACCCTACACTGGGGAAACACAGAATGGGTGACCGCTTTGCAAATCCTCTACATTCTGTCTGCAAAAATAACTCTGAGATTCCTGTTGACTGCCACTTTCACAAACCACCATGTTGCCTGGTCAACATCTCTCTGTCTCAAGCTTGCTGTAGTGCTCCAGTGAAGCGCAGCGTAAGCTGGAAGAACAGCATTTCCTTTTCCATTGGCCTTTCATTTGGCTTTCAAGACTCAACAATGACTTCACTGCTTTTACAGCTTAAACACCTCTCCCGGTTCCTTACCCCAAAGCTCACACACCAGACCTTGTCGTCATGGATTGTTACCACAACCAATCTATTATCAGCTACTAATGGTCCCATTAGCAGCTGTTAATTCTCCCAGGCTGACCTTTACTCATTCCTTTGTCTGCCCAACTGTTGTTATCTCTCTGGGCTCCATCTCCACATTGTTTACCTCTCCCCATTTCCCATCTTCAGTATATATACTAAATGTTTCCTAGTTAAAATCAGTTTTGAAGAAGGGCCACTGGACCCAAAACATTAATTCCACTTTCTCGTCACAGATGCTGCCAAGCCTGCTGAGTTTTCCCAGCAATCTCTGTTTTTGTTTCTGATTTCCAGCATATGCAGTTCTTTGGCCATTTCAAGCCTACTGACTCCCACAGCTACCTGGAATACACCTCCTCCCACCCACCTTCCTGCAAAAATGCCATCCTCTATTCCCAATTCCTTCGCCTCCGCTCCCAGGATGAGACATTCCACTCCCGTACATCTCAGATGTCCTCCTTCTTCAAGGACTGCAACTTCCCCCTCACAGTGGTCGAGAACGCCCTCGACTGTGTCTCCCGCATTTCCCGTAACTCATCCCTCACGCCCCATACCCGCAATAATAACCAAAAAAGAATCCCCCTCGTCCTCACGTACCATCCCACCAACCTCCGGATCCAACGCATCATCCTCCCACACTTCCGCCATCTGCAATCAGACCCCACTACCAAAGACATTTTTCCCTCCCCATCCTTATCTGCCTTCCGGAGGGACCACTCCCTCCGCAACTCCCTTGTCCACTCCACACTCCCCTCCAGACCCACCACACCCGGCACTTTTTCCTGCAACCGCAGGAAGTGCTACACCTGCCCCCACACCTCCTCCCTCACCCCAATCCCAGGCCCCAAGAAGACTTTCCACATCAGGCAGAGGTTCACCTGCACATCTGCCAATGTGGTATACTGCATCCGCTGTACCCGTTGTGGCTTCCTCTACATCGGGGAAACCAAGCGGAGGCTTGGGGACCGCTTTGCAGAACACCTGCGCTCAGTTCGCAACAAACAACTGCACCTCCCAGTCGCGAACCATTTCAACTCCCCCTCCCATTCCTCAGACAACATGTCCATCCTGGGCCTCCTGCAATGCCACAGTGATGCCACCTGAAGGCTGCAGGAACAGCAAATCATATTCAGCTTGGGAACCCTGCAGCCCAATGGTATCAATGTGGATTTCACAAGCTTCAAAATCTCCCCTCCCCCAACTGCATCCCAAAACCAGCCCAGCTCATCTCCACCTCCCTAACCTGTTTTTCCTCTCACCCCAAGCCACACCCCCATCTCCTATCTACTAACATCATCCCGCCCCCTTGACCTGTCCGTCCTCCCTGGACTGACCTATCTCCTCCCTACCCCCCTACCTACACTCACCTTTACTGGCTCCATCCCTGCCTCTT
>JAHRHZ010000062.1:39284541-39294632 GCA_024137785.1 Ginglymostoma cirratum
ACCCTTGACCTGTCCGTCCTCCCTGGACTGACCTATCTCCTCCCTACCCCCCCACCTACACTCACCTTTACTGGCTCCATCCCCGCCTCTTTGACTTGTCTGCCTCCTCTCCACCTACCCTCTCCTCTATCCATCTTCTATCTGCCTCCCCCTCTCTCCCTATTTATTTCAGAACCCTCTTCCCCTCCCCCATTTCTGAAGAAGGGTCTAGGCCCGAAACGTTAAGCTTTCCTGCTCCTATGATGCTGTTTGGCCTGCTGTGTTCATCCAGCTCCACACCTTGTTATCTGCAGTTCTTTGGGGTTTATTTTCCTTCAATTACATCTGGTCAGGAAGAGTTAAAGATACTCTTCCCACCTGGAGGGCAACCGAGGCTCGTAAGTGGTTATTTAGAGGTCTCATTCCGTCACCAAATTATCAATGGATGGAAGCCACACCAATGGGCAAGCACAGGGAAAGATTGGCAGAAATGCCTATGGGCTGGTGATCGTCTGCTTGTGCCAAATGTAGTAATCTGCAGGTGGTACAGGAATAGCTTCTCTTACTGACCCAAGACAGCCAGTCCTACTTTCCTGCATTCCAAGATTCAGACAATGATCCACTCCCTGTGACCAAATGCAGTGGTTACTGTTTCCTGTAGCAAAGCCAATAATGGACATCCACCCGCATCTAACTCACTGGCAGTTCTTAAAAGTACAAAATTCTACCTGCAGGATCAAGGAGCACAGACAGGAGCAGGAGGCTGCTCAATTTGCATTTTACCCCTTAAGAGCTACTGAAAATGGATACGGTGAGGTTGCCACCACTCAACAGCCAGCAGATACATCTACTGATGTGATCATTAAATTCTGCAGTGTATCTCAGTGAAACCCAGCTTCCAAACACCAAAAAAAGCAAAGATCTCACTAATTTGAGAACATTGGGCCTTGTCACATTATTGTTTTACTGTACAGTTATGTAATTAGAGCAAGTCTGTTTTGTTTTTGTTATGTCCACCCCTTTTTGTCGTTTGTACTTCAATGCTGCTTGGTGATAGAAGTAGGTATCATAATCTTGTTAATATGGAATAACACTCATTACTATAAAATAGCAAATATTTTGATTGAGTACAAGCGAAGCCACAGGAAATCTATGAGTCGTAAAGTGAAAACAATGCAATTTGCATACACCTCCTGACAACTTTTCCCAGTGCCACCACTTAATGGAGCAGATAATTACTACACACAAAAATAAGTTTCTAATATAAACGTGGTCAAAAGAACTTATAATGGTGACCTTAAAAAAGGGTAGAAAATTAAGATCAATTAGTTTTGTGCCCAATACAACAATCTCCCCACTCTCTCAGTTTCACTTGAAGTTAGAAGTTACATTATACCAGGTTATAGTCCAACAGGTTTATTTGAAACCACAAGGTTTCAGGGTGTTGTTCCTTTGTCAGGTGAACTGAAAAAAAGCATACATGCACAGAATTTATAGGTAGAGAGATGAATGGCCAGAGAGACCTAAAGATCATACAAATGGTGTGAGGAGGTTGTCAGATAATGAGTTTCTACAGGTGATCAAAAGTGCCAGATGGTGTGAGTAAAGTGTCACCAGCTGCATACTAAATGAAGGGGCTGATATATAATTCAATTAATTCAGGCAGAGAGATAATTACAAAAAAATAAAAATAACGTGGTGCTGGAGACAAGCCAAACAGCTGGAATAACATGCTGAGGGTCTAATCAAAGTTCGCAATATTATGTATCACCATGAACAATAACATGCAATGATTATTGGTTATAGATAGCTCCCAGTAATCTGGCAGCATTATACATCAACACTATAGATTCATGACAGCCCATTATGATCAAAGCAGAAGACTAAGAGGCTCTCCTTTGCTCTGAACTTGTGTTCCATTCAACTTGGCCCTGTTTGATGCTGACACTTTTGGTACCAAAAGTAAACATTTGTTCAGTTCACTCAGCTGTGGATATCATGGCCTTGTCAGTGCACATAATGGAGTGTGTTCCTTGTTTCTGTTCTCCCAGTTCTCTTCCAAAAACAGATTAAGAGACCTCACTTCGTGGCTGCTGGTTGGATCAGGCTGAGTGCATGATCACACACCTGCTGCATGATTAAGCATTTGAGGGGACCCTCCTGTGGTGCAGCAGTAGCATCCCTACCCCTGGATCAACAAAGTCAGGGTTCAAGTCCCACGTGCTCCAGAATGTAATAATATCTCTGAACAGGAAGGCCATTTCAAAGTACTAATTTCATTTTAAGTACTTTGAAAACATTGGGGAGACATGATGTGTTACTTTAAAAAAGCAAAGGTGCAAAATAAAAGGCAGTCTTGCATTTGCATGGCACTTTTCATGTCTTCAACATGTGCTGGAACACTTTTAAGAAAGTAGTAAAGTATTTTTGAAATGTGCAGCTGTAATGTCAAAACGGTAGCATTGCACACAGGTCCTGGTATTTACTGAGGCATAAACATTCGTTGCCATGATGTGGAGATGCCAATGTTGGACTGGGGTGGGCAACGTCCGAAGTCTGGTATAAACATTGGCCAAGGAGGACTGTCCTCTGGATAATGAGCACCTTCTCCAGTGTAGTACTCCCGCAGGGGGAGTCTCAGGAGGCAGCACCGGGCCGTGGCTATTTTGTAGTGCTGGAGATTATCCACATCCTACGAACAATTTTGGGCAGCCAACAGCTTTCTGCTCGACTCCAGGGACTGGGAATGGTGGCTGGTGGGGTGGCGGAGGTCAGCTGCAAAGGCGACGAGAAATCCACTTGGCAATCCGAACATTATTCAAAAGAGGATCTGGTGGTGGAGGAAGAAAATGGTTTACAGAAGAAATTAAACTGTATACACGTAGCCAGGATTAGCGACACCAGATAGGCTGGTACGTACACAAAAGACTTTCGTTTTCTACCTCGTACCTGTGGGACGACTTGGGGGAGAAGTGTTTTGCGAACGTCTTTCCAGTCTTCCTTGCGGATGCGCGCGCTGGCTGGCTGGGGGAGCGCGCCCGCGCGCCTACCCCCTCCCTTCCCGCCCCTGGCTGCGTGCCCGCGAGCAGCCTGAGTGTGGCAGTGTTGTCAGCGCGTGGGAGCGAGCAAGCAGGGGAGTCAGAGAAAGTCTGTGTTTGCAGGAGAAGGCTGGTAGCAGCCAGCCCCGCGTCCTCTCTCTCTCCCCTTTTATATGTAAAGATGCAACACGCCGCTTTCTGATTCTTCGCTTTTATTGTGCACGAAGGAAAATAAACAAAAATAAAAAACCCCGGACACTTACTCCCGGAGAGAAATAAAAATGCTCAAGGACACTCCGAAAGGTAGGGAGGTGGAAATTAAGTGCTTTTTTTAAAAAAAAGGTTGCATCGATTTGGTATTTGGTTGACAATGGAACAGGCTTTTTGATTTGTTTTGCTCCTTATTTTGTGGCTGCAGTTATCTTCCTCAGTCAACCTGTCGCGTTCTGAAGTCTGCTTCGTGTCGGATCCTCTATTCTTCCAAGATGTTTTAAAGATACTGTGTTGTTCTTTTTATTTTGTCCGCTGGAAGGAATCGTCACGCTAAGGTTGTGAGAGTGTATGCGAATGTGTGTGAGAGAGATTTTTATTTGGGAAGTTGAAAAACAAAAAAAAAACACCCATACCCAGTAGTGGTTGACTTGGCGCTAGCACAACGCACTCGCCTTATGTCGAGGCGAGAGATATCATGATTATCAGTCATTAGTTGGTGTTCTAGAGGAAGGAAACAATTACAATACTTAATGTGATGCTTTTGTCTGTTATGTCCCTCTTTGTGTATGGATGAGCATTTATCTTTGACAGTTGCCTCTTGCTGTGTGAGTCTTGTTTAGCTTTGTTATATTGTTGAGATTTCGCGGGTATGTTTGTTTTAAATCTAGCCCATTGGATTTAATGCCTGCAGTTTAACCAATTTTTTGAATCGTCTGCATATATTTATTCACGTTTCCTTTTAGATTCTTGCCAGATTCCTTGTTTGGCTTCGGTTCTTTAGTCCATGCAAGTGCAAAATCTCTCTCTTCACCCCCGTCCATCTTTTAACATTATTTTACATTAGAATTGTCCTCCACATCTTCTTTTTCAAGGTCAGTAGATGTGAGGCACCTTCCGGAACACTACTCTCTTTCCCCCTTCCTTTCTCTCTTCGCATCTAGGTCATAACACAAACCTAAGATGGTCTAGATTTAGGATGAGCATTTTTTGACTTTTTTTACGATTTTACCCAGATAGAGGCACAACGAAATTGTTATTTTGAAAGTGGGTGTTCTGATAATTAAGAGGACGATCACTTGAGTAGAAAAGTTGGTTTGAAAGGACTTCCAACAATCGTCTGGATGTTGTGCAACAAATCTTTGCTTGTACTGCCAGCTAATCATTTTTCGTGAGTTACATGTTACCGTTAACAGGTAAATTCTGTTGACATTTTGAACCTTCTGCACGGAACACCTTTTATTGAAATGAGAAAATGTTTCCTGACACGGAGAAAGCTATACTGAGAACTTAGACACAGGTTAGATATTGGCTTAACCAAACATTCATTTCAGAGATTCATCAACCGCTGGTTCTGTGCATACTACACTTGTAAATAATAAGACCTGTCGATGAATGCAGTTGAGTAGCGGGTGGATTTTAAATACTCAAAGGTACGTCGGTGCAGAGTCACAAATCTAAGACGAATAGATGTTATACAACAGTTACTACCACCACCCCACCCTCCCGGTGTATTTAAACAGCGAGCGCGTTTGATTAGTGGCTAAGGTATAATCTCTAATGTAAAATACCTTGCACAATGCACGTATTATGCCAAATAGTTTTATATAGGTTTGAGAAAGTCGAGGTGGAGCAGTACAGTACGTTCGTGCTATTGAAGGTATGCTGTACCAACCGCGCCTTTCCTCCGAACTGCTTCCTATGGCCACTTTGCATCGTTCCAATCAGTACTAGGATTTCAAATGGATAATAGCTTCAATCCAAGGCTCGGTTTCAAACTGCATCTTCCCACACCTGGCGCCCTCCTGTTCTCTATCAATGAATCAAACGCGTGTTGATTAAAACGCCTTTCAACGGCGCAATTTGGAACAAAGGTCTTGGGAGACTGGCCCACCTGCTCCTTATTTGTGTGTGTGTGTGTGTGAATGAGTGTGAGAGAGAGAGAGATCACCTGTTCAGTCCTGGATCCTGCCGTGCAGCATGAACTGCCCGTGCTGCAGGTGGATGTTTGTGTGTAATGTGTTCGGCCGGGAATCCGTGCTCCATTTTCTGTCGTGTGTATCTTTCCTTGTTGCCTGGGTGGGGAAGAGGAAGTACTATCTCCATGTGTGAACACAGGATGCACAGCGGACGGAATGAGAAACAATAAACCCGATGCAGCGAGCGTTTTCACTTTAATATACGAGCATTTGAGTAGTGGACGTTTAAGTTTGCCTTGACTAAGGTTTATGATTGAAATGGCGATATGGGCTCACGGAGAGATCTCTGGTTTGGTGCGATTTCCATTCGGCACACGTCCTTCAAGGACAGAGGACAGGTAGCCAGAGGGTCTGTGCACTTTACTGCTGTAGATTTGCATTCAGTCTCGCTTAGCAGCGAGAAGGGTAAACCGCCTGGTTGTCAAACAGTTGACAGTCCCTTTTGTACAATGAGTAGTGGCGAGCGACGGGAGTAGGAGCTGGTTCAGCGTTGCATGCGTTGACCTTCAAATGCGAAGATTAGTCCTGCACGAATAACTTAAATCCCCGCAGTTAAACAGTTAATATGTAGGAGGACACCAAAGAAAACTATGGTCTGCTGAGGGTGAAATGACCTGAAATAATACCCGCTCAGTGGTGGCAGTAAACACACTGCAAGTCATTGCCTTCGACTGTTCGGTTGAAACGAGAAATTGATCACTTTCTAGAGCTGCCCAAAAACGTTTATTACACTCAGTTTTTCTCCTTGCTTGACGACACCATAACAGTTGTAGGGTCAAATGACTATTTGGTGTCTGCTTCTGGATGGTTATTGGGGAATGGAAGAAAGGAATAGACATATGTGATAGGTGTGTCTGGTTACTTTCCTTGTTTTGCACGCCCTGTTCCAATTTAATTGTTTTTCGTTGTCCAGAATGTTTGGTCTATTCAAGTTGAACTGCGTATAATTAGAGACGGCGTACTTTTTTAATGGACTTATTGCTACAATTTCCCCCTCTCTTTTAACTGATTTACAAATATTGGTTATTCACATGCTGAGTCACATCACCAATGCGAAATGTTGATGGCTGAAAAACGCATCAAAACGTATTCTTGATCGATTTAGATTTTTCTTCCTGTTGCCTATTTCAGCAGCACAGGTGTTGATCCAACTGTAGACACTGAAAAGCATATATTCTCAAAGGCCTTCACCTTTACCTGCCATGGGGAACACAGACTGAGCGTTGAATATTAACCCATGATTTTGAAAACAGTGGATAATGCTATCACCAGATTGACGGGGAAACAAATTAGCGTATTGATCCGGATTTCGATACAACAATCTCTGCAATGTTTACACCCAATTCATTTAACCACACTCACGACGATTGAATCTTAATTATTTCCCATTTTACATCGTTTAAAAAAAAACACTGCCGGGCCGACAGTCGGGATTAATGACAGTAAATTAATTTTGCTTCATTTCCTTTACAACATTATAAATAAAAATTAAGATTTCAACAGGAGTTTTGGTAGTTTATTTTAAGCACCCCTTTTAGAATAACATGTTAGAGAAGACTTGCACAGAGAATAGGAAAGGAAAAATAGTACCTACCAGGGGAAGCAATGCAAATGCCCCAAATTTCATTCTGTTTCACCACCCTGTGTTCGCAAATTTAGATTATGGCCAAGAAAATGGGTTTTTGATTTCTCTGAGGCAATGGAAAGGATGTAGAAAAGATTTACAAGAATGGTTCCTGGTAAGAGGAATTTTAACTATGTGATTGGATTGGTTTGTGAAGTTCAAATTATTCTTGTTGGATGAAAGAAACCTTGAGGCAAATTATAATAGTGATGCTTGATTCCATAATGGCTCTGAATAAGGGTAATCATGGGGGAAAGAAACTGTTCCTTCCCTTTTAATAGAAGAGTCAAGAACCAGAAGACACCGATGGTTGGCAAAAGGACCAGATGCATTATGAGAGTGTTTTTTCATTGTGAATGGTTAAGACCTGGAATGTATGTGTAGTGGAAGTAGATTTGAAGGGGATTTTTGTTTTTAATTCACAGCAGGTGGTGTCGCTGTCTAGGACAGCATTTGTTGCCCATTCCTAATTACCCGGACGGCAATTGAGTCAGCTGCAGTCCTATGGATCTAGAGTCACACGTAAGGCAAATCAAGTAATGGTGGTAGTTACCTTCCCGAAAGAACATTACCAAACCATATGGGTTTCTCTGGCAATTGACAATAGTTCCATGGTCGTTATTAAACTTAATTCCAGGCTTTTTATTGAATTCAAATTCCATCCTCTGCAATTGGATGGTGCCTGGAAAATTACCTGTGCCTCTTGATTAATAGCTTAATGATAATACACCGAGACCATTAAAAAGAAAGCACTTGCAGAGCTATGGAGAAAAGAATTGAACAAACTGACTTGTTTTTGCAGGGTCACAAGGGGCTGAATAGCTTCCTTCAATGTTCTGTGATTAGATGCTGAAAGTTGACATGCATTAGTCTTGCAATTTAAAATGGTAATCTGTGCTGAGTTTAAAAACAAACCAGAATGTTCCAGCAATAGCCTCCAGGCCATTTGTTAATATAGTGACATGTAATCATGACAATTTCAATGGATTGAATTATACGTGAGGTATTCTATAGACTATACTGGTGCTTAGCTTATACACGAGACAACTTAGATTCCTCTGAGCTTGTTGATTAATACGTGCTACAAACTGTTTGAATTGTATAAATCAGAAAAGGCTCTGATACAATCCTAGGTCTCTACAGAATGATCATGACTTGATATTGGTGTTATCCGAGTGGAAAAAATAATTGACTATCTATTCTCTACTGCTTCTGCTCACTATCCAATAATCCTTGATGGAAGTGCATTTCTGCAGATAAGTGAGTGTAGAAGATGGATAGTCTTTTGATTGGCCTATGATTGTGAAGCTTTCGGCCATTCCTTTTTAACACTTGAGCCTTGACAGTGATGACTTTGCAAATTGCAGCTACTTAGATGCTTTAAGTCTGTGATGCTTTATTAGCATTTTTCTAGAAGGCAAATGAGCAATTTTAGTGGGTCCCAGTTTTGCACCAACATTTCAGTTGTAAGTGCAGATTCAATTTGGAGTCCTGACTTGAGGCAGTAGAAGGACTCGCTGTGCTGGATGTACTTTTGGAATTTACGTCAGATTTCATTCCACAAAATGTTAATGTCAGTGATATGGACCTTTGTAGTGTAACTACACTATATATAGTTTCCACTAATTTAGCGGTAATAAAGCATTTGTTCTTTGCTTCTGCTTCCAAAACACGGCTAAACTTTATTAACCCATGTTTTATTGTTCATCAACAAAGCTTGCCTACAAAGATCCAGCAATCCCTTCTATAGTTTTTCTCCTTTCCTGACAGCAGTTGAAATCTGGTACTAAGTCAGAGAGATGCCTTGGTGTGCAGCAATAGTGATGTTAGGAAATTGGTAAGGGGGCATTCACATCTGGAATTCATGTGCAACAAATGAGTAAATTAAATGCTCATGATGCGTCATTTTTAAGTTAAACTGTAGTGGCAAAATAAATGATTGGATTAACATAGACACTAAAATGAACTTTAACTTAAATGCTTAAATCCATAATTTTAATCATTGGGAGAAATCTGATACTGCAGAAATGAAATTAGTTTATTCAGCTCAATTGAGGATGTTCAGTAATTATAAACTTATTACACTGTTAGAAAATCCAATTACCCGTCAGTCAACAAGTTGTAACTTTTACAGTGAAACCAATGATTGTAAAAATGAAAATTCTCCCAATTAATAGATTTCCCAGTCATTGGAGACTTGTATGGGCTAGGGGAGTGTTGGGTTGCCATCTGGGGAGGCATAGAGTTGCTGACACTGTTTTGATCTGTGTGGAATCCTGAAGCTGTTGTTGGTTCCAGTTAAGTAACATAGGAGATGCTAATAGTTTCATTGTCATCACCACTGCAAAACTGGGCTATTCCATTATATTAACATGTGTGGAGTCCAAATCTTCTATCTTTTATTTTGCTTTCCAGATAGGTAGAGGTGTTGAAGTTTCCATCATGTTACGTTTTCTATGCCTTGGTGAAAATCTTGTTGACATTTTAAAAAGTATTAATATTTGGATGTGCATGTGTACATTGAAAATTATCATGGAATATGATTTATTTGTAAAGCTATCATAAGTTTGTGGATTTTATGCTTGTCATTAGGGTCTCAATGAAACATTCTGGAATGAAAACTTGAATTTCTCAGTTTGTAGTTATTTCCTTCTTTAAATGCGAGGTTTAATGCCGGGGAAGAAGCTGCAACTTTTTTTATCTGCCACTAGATGTCATGGGTACACCTATTTTGGAGATGAACTAGAGCCATCTAGTGACAATAATAGTACACAGCAATCCCCTGAATAAATAATTTTGCAACAATTGGATATAATTTGAGTTGCTTACGGTTCCTACAGTTGTCTTGAGCCATTTTTCACTTTCGTTTCATTTCATATTTTCATTTTTTAGGCAATCTTTCAACTTCATACATACAGTGAAAGACTTAGAATGAAAAAATCAAACATACATGTCAAAATATCGTTGTTCTGCGCACTGAACTTCAAACTAAGGAAACTAAGTCAACATGAAGCTAATTTAGTTAGCTTTAAATGACATCTACATTTTTTTTCTCAAGTTTCATCAGAGCATTTTTCACAATGTTGTCAATAACTAGCTAAACATAACTAGTTTTACCAGTGACTTACAATACTCAAAAGTATCAGATGTAAATTTTGCATATTAAGTAAAATTAAGGCTGGTGTATTTCTGCTGCAGAGCAGTATTTTACATAGAGACAAAAAAAACTGCAGATGCTAGAATCCAAGGTATACAAACAGG
>JAHRHZ010000062.1:39295032-39329432 GCA_024137785.1 Ginglymostoma cirratum
TACCCTTCCTCAGGACAGTCCTGAAGAAGGGTAATACCCAAAACGTTGACTGCTCCTTTCTTCCAGATGATGCCTGGCTTGCTGTGTTCTTCCAGCCACCTGTTTGTCAATATTTTACTTAGTTGTGGATGAGGGTGAAGGTACCAGGTTTGTGAGATGCACTTACATTTAATAGCTGCATTTCTTTTTAGGTGAGTTATGGAAGTATTGTTCAGGATTTTTTGAAGATGGTAGCTGTGAACAGTGGTTGAATGTCAAGATTGAAACTGAAGTTCAAGAAGTGAATGTGAGTTAAGACCTCAGTTGGGAGTTGTCTGAACACAGCTCGCAAAATACAATGAATCATCAATGAGATCCATTTAATGTTTGGTTAACATTCATTGGTTACAATCCCTCTGTTTGTCCATGGTGAGTCAAAGATTAGTTGGCTGGTGTAGTGTAATCCTTTTTGTTGTTGATCATCCATCTATAATAAATCAATGTGAGTTTCACAAGTGTTTGAGATTGTCCCTATTTGCTTGAGTTTCAGGATTGTCTAGGGCTGATACTGCCTAAAATGACGTGATATGCTGCAGGTGTCTTAAAAGAAACACAGCTATTAATTGTAAGTGCTTTGAAATTTTTGGAGTACCTTCATAACTGCACTGGGGAGTGACAGAAGTAATGGCTACCAATGACCAAAATTGTTAAATCCTCAGGCATTCAGCAGTTGTAAGAGAAGATTGATTCTGAATGTGTACACTTCTTTCAGATCTGGCTACAGTCATTGAAAGGACCCCACCTGAAATTTTCAAAATCTGCATTTTCTCTTTCCAGGTACTCACTGACGTGCTGAGTGTGGAATTACTTGTCTATATCTTTGAAATACTTGTCAAATACAATCAGAACTTGGTAATTGTTTGTTAATTATGGAAGCTAGGAGCCCATGAAACTTTTTTTAAATGATTCAGGAGAAGGAATAAAACAACCATGAGAGTGAGGAAGTTAGACCCAAAAATGGATGCTTGTATAATTTAAAAAAAACCCAGAAATTTCAGGAAATGCAGATTTATCGACATCGGGAAATAAATGCCTAGTTAAAGTTTGAAATAGAAGTCCCCATTTGGAAAAGATCTTTTACCTTTTTAAGGTGCATTAACAACTTATTTCTAGTATTTTCTGATTTTGATTTTAGATTTCCAACATGTTCAAGCTTTTTTTTATCTTGTGAAGATTTTTATGTAGTCTCAGAATTGGGATATCTTCAGGTGGTAGTGGGACAGTGTACATTTTGCAAATCATAGAATGAATGTCAACCCTGTCAGGAGATTTGAGTTCATTTTATTTTCAGAAAATAACATCGACATCAACATCATTATAATGATGCCATGTGACTCTGGCTTGTATTGTTTCACGGTGCTTTAAGACTAACAGCACCGGTGTGACTTCTGGTCAGTAGCATGGAACTGTAGTATTGTGCCCTGGAGAGAGCTCCACACCGTTATTTTCCAAACCAGCTTAAACTTTGCAAATTGGTTTGTGATCACCACCTATACAAAAGTAGAATAACATTTTAGTTTCAAAAAAAGGTGCATGTTGTGGTTTCAATAATGTATTTAGCATGCTATTTTTTTTTTATTGGCAAGACGGAGGATAAAAGTCATGTATGTGGTATAGGGGTAAAGTAAACAAATCTCATGAGAGCAAGTACGTTTAATCGGATGTAAATAGTTTGCTGGTTAGTCTCAGTACCATTGGAATGACGTATCTACCTTAAAAGAGCAAGAGTAGAACCTACTGCAGTAACTAGAAATGTAAGCATTCATTTTTGTTTCTTTCAAAGCATTTTAAAAGAAATTTCTGTGTAAGTGGAGCTTTATACGATGGCCAAGATAGGTTGTAAAAATGAGTGTTTAACTGTTAAAGTTACTTGCCTCAACTAGGGTGTCTATGGCTGTACTAAATTTAATTATAAATGCAAATGTCTTTTTTCATGCTATTCCTGGGCTAGTATGTCAAGTTTCTAACTTGCATTGTTTATTGTTCTATCTGTCCAGCAAGGGACCACGGAAAATCAAAATGATTATATGAGAGAAAATGCCTCTACAACCTTTAATGGATTTCCCTCCACTTGAATGTGTCTGATCTGATCTGGTGACATATTACCTAAAAGAACAGCTGACCTTTCTAGTACCATTTTTTTTGAAAAATTCATTTTCAGCTCATCCAGGGTCTTAATACTATCTCTTTCGGTCTGATTTTGGTAGCATCTTCATCATAAAGTGTCACATTGAACTGTTGCTGATAAACTGCAACTTTTGACAAAATAACAGTCTGCTCATTATTTTCTTAATGCATAAGCCATACTCCCTTTAAGCATACCGCACTTCTGAAAGAAGTGTCTGGAGGTACGGTGATAGTGTCCCTACTTCTGAGCCAGGAGGCGTGCATTCAAGACCCACCTGCTCTAAAGGAGTGTAAAAACACCTTCAAACAAGTTGATTAAAAATATCTCACTGGTTGGAAGCCAAAATTACAGAGCATCCAGATCCTTTCACAGGTGATTCATTCCCCAGAGCTTACAAACAGCTTGTAGAAAGGATCAATGCCTTTAACCAAAACGCTACTTATTGTTTTCACCTTGGACGGCTTCCCACTTCTGGTGATTTCTGGCTGTGTTTTGGTTGTTCACTACCTTGCGTAAAGAGTGACAGAGTTAGTAGCCTTCAGCAATCACTCTATACAAATGAAAATTGTTATCATGTGTCAGTTTTAATGCTTTTCGTTCTGAGTTATTCTGATGGAAAGGAATTTGTATATTTCTCATTGTCCAAGCGATATAAAATCATTTGATACAATGAAATAACTTGCATTGCCGCAGCAGCAGTGGTAACACAGAAAAGAAGTTTTAAGGACAAATCAGTGCCAAGTCATAGGAAGACTTCCTTCACCATGTCAAAGTTGTAAGTTCCAAGCAATTTTTTAATGGAAATAGGGAAGGCAGAAAGGTTTATAAAAGGGATTTCCAGAGAATGAGACCTGGATGACTAAAAGCTATGAGATGGTGGAAGATGGATGGATAACAAAGCTGGAGGGATGCGGCAATCCGGGAAGAAGGTAGAACAGGAAGAATTTGGAGATGGGAAGGGACAATACGATTGATGTTCTTAAAGATGAGGATGTGAACTTTGAGTTTAGAATGAAGAGGGATACATTTTGTTCCACTGGAGTTTGTGAAGCTTAATGGTAGTGAGCCAAAGGTTTGTAGCAGAAGCAGGCAAGTTCAAATAACAGGGATTGTTTCAAGAAAGGGAAGTTTAGTGTTGGACAGTAGTGGTAGTGTAGTTACATGAAATGTATTACCAGAATCTCCCACATTAGACCACTTTTTTTATCTTGACTTATCAACACTGTGGTTATTGTACCTGTTAGAATTTTGATTATTACTAGAAAAGCATCATTCCTGGTGCTGCAATCTTATTTTAACCTTTGGCAAACAATAGCTGCTTCATGCATGGAAGCTTCAGTTGTTTCAATTTACGATGTGATATGGCATACAGACTAGAGAAAAAAAGCATTTCTGCACATTTTCAGGGGCACTTCCATCATCAGGATGTTTCTGGCTTAACAGGGAAAGGAAGTTTGCTGGTTCTGGATACTGAAGTCAATCAAATTGAGTACAGCAGAAAAGTGATTGTAGCATTTCATAAGATTTAGATCAACAATAGGTCAAGGAACAATGTTAAGAAAACACTGTATAACAGACAAAAGGCCAACTAGAAAATGATTTGGTCAAACTGATGTTGGGTAAGGCTGAAAGTATAAGAACTCAAACAAAAATTTACAGTGGGCTGAACTAAACTCAGCCATTCAGGTAGAGTGACCCTGCAGAAAGAGATTACCAAATACTGACTGTAGCTGGAGGGGGGTGATCGGACCATATGTGGCAAAACTACTTGGGCCAAGACTGGCTGAAAGAACAAGCAATTCCAAATATGCAGGGCAGATGAAATCATACACTGGACAGAGACAATAAATAAATAAATAGGCCAAGGAGATACCAAGATCAGCGACAACTCCAGAGGCCAGCCATTGCGAAGAAGTGAGGAAAGACACTAAGACAAGTACAAGCCTGGCCAGCTGAAGACTCTCCTGGAAGATAACATACGGGTTTGTTGTGGATTCAGGGAATCCAGAGGGAAGCAAGTGAGATATTTCAGTATTACATTATAGTAGTTTATACACCAGTAATTGTTAATAAAGTTATACCTGTTAAAGAGCTCTGAGCAACTCCATGGTTGTCTATCCCCCAATTGTTAGTTTTCAGCGATGAGTATCATTGAAATTAAAACTAGATTGGCAAAAATGTAATTCAAATCTATTTGCAGTTGGGTGAGCTTTTCAGGAGATGATTCATATGCATTCCCATGAAGTGAAAAGTTAAAGCAACCAAAACCAGAGCACTGTGAATGCCAAAGGAAATGCAGCAAGATTAAAGTGAAAAAGGTACATGAGAGATGTCAGGTTCATTTAAAAAAAAATTGAACTATCCTGAATTTGCTATACTTTTCTGAAGAAGGGTCACTGGACCCAAAACCTTAACTCTCATTTCTCTCAACAGATGCTGCCAGACCTGTTGAGTTTTTCCAGCAATTTCTGTTTTTGTATATACCTAGGTTCGGAGTAGAAGTTAAAAGGGAAATAAGAAAAGTAAAGGAAGAGAATGAGAAAGAAATAACAACCAACGTAAATGGGGATCTGTTAGCTTCTATGCACATATAAATCGTAAGAAGTTAGTAAGATAAATGGAACAATTGGGGTCCAAAATGGAGACTGACCCATAGAGGCAGAGGGCATAAATGAGTACTTTACATCCATTTACCAAAAATGGATTACACTTTTTAAACAAAAATCAAAACAAAAGAACTACTTAAGATAATATTTAGGCTAAAATTTGATAGAGATGGTACTAGAAATAGGCAAGAAAGCCTGCCCAGATAGAGTGCTGACGAAAGTAGCATTGTGAATTATGAAGGCTAGTCATTAGCTTGCTTAAACATGGTGATGTCAGAATACTGGTAAGTTGCAAATATTACACCCTAGTTCAAAAATATGAAGTATTTTTTGTGGCAGTGTCCCTACCTCTGAACCAGGAGGCACCTCACCGGATCTAGTGTGTCTAATTGCATCTCTGAATATGCTAATTATAAAAATATCTAGGTAGTGAGAAAGTGGTAACCCTGATGTTTATCAAAATAGGGGTTCTTGTGCTGTGGTAATTTCCCTACCTCTGACCAGGGGCGGCCCAGCTTCAAGTGCCATCTGCTTCAGAGGTGCATCATTACACACCTGAAATGGTTGATTTAAAAATATCTCAAGGATGAACTCAAAACATACAGACCTAACAGTTTAATCTCGCTAGCAGACAAGTCTTTTGAACAATTTTCTGGGACAGAATCAACAGTTTATTGTGAATTAATTACAGAAGACCAAAATGCCTTGTAAGGGATGTATCATGTTTAACTAGTTTTGGATCAAAGAATGGATGTAGACCATTCAGCTGATCAACCTTGTGTCACCTCCCTCTGAAAACAACTCTCCTATTCCCACATTCCCCTTTTTCCATATGGAGCTGAAAATTTCATTGAGTTAAGAAAGGGTTGCTAAAAGCAAAATGGTGAATATAACGTATGTGGATTCCTAAAAAATGTTTGATAAATATCTTTAGAGTAAAACTGCCAGCAAAGTTGACGTCTGTAGAATAAAAGAGGCAGTGTTGAGCTGCATAAAGATTATTGAACAGGAAATTGAGTAGTGACAAATGGTTGCATTTTCGAAAGGGGAAAGGTGTATATGGTGGGATTTCACAGGGGCCAGTACGAGGACCAATGCTTTTTGCAATATTAGTTATTTGATCTTGGGTGGAAAAGGAACAGCTTCAAAATTTTGCAGATGAGACAAAATGTAGAATTATTGCAAATTCCATTATCGTTCTTCTAATTCAAGAGGATAGAAGTTGGTAGTATAGATAGGTGCAAGGAAGGTTGAGAAAACACACAATCTTTGGCTTTGTGTATATATAGACACACTATACAAAAAAAATTACATTGTATGATAAAACACAGATTTAGCTATCGTTGGAATATTATGTGCAGTTCAGACTAAGTGAAGGTTTTAGAGAGGTTGTAAAAAATATTTACTGGAGTGATTCCTGGATGGCCTACAGTTCTACTTTGGAGGATATTTGGTAGAAGTGTTCAAAATCGAGTAATCTAGAAAGATCAATTATTCCTATTGGAAAAGGAGTCATGACAAAAGAGCCAAAGGAGACATGAGAAATTATTTGTGCAGTGATTGATGAGAATCTGGAAAGTGTAGCGTGAAATGGTGGTGAAGGCAGTTTCTGTCATTGTTTTCAAAAATTAACTTGTTAAAGACTTGGAGAGAAAATTGTAGGCGGCAGAGAAAAGTCAGAGTGAAACTCGTGAAACTCATGAAACTCCTGATAGCTGGTCGGATGAAGAATCCAAGGCTGGACTTTATCTGGGATAGATTTATTGAGAGTAAAGTATTACAGGCATATACCTCTTGACTCTACTGAACACACTTTATTTCTTAAGCATTGCTTTATGAAACTTTTAATCAACCTTTTCAGACCATATTATGGCATGCTTCCAGGGCAGGTAGGGTTTGAACATGTTTAGGAATGCTACTACTGCATCATAAGAGTCCTTTGTGTTTGCTTTATTTGTGCTCAAGTAAGCATCTATTAATGCTCTCCATCTGTATATATCTTAAATTAGATCTGTTATAGTGTGTCTGAACAGGTTAAGGCAGGTAGGACTTGAACCTGTGGACCTTCTGGCCCCAAGGTAGAGACACTATCATTGCCACAAGAGCCCCTATGTGTTTAACTTCGCATGCAGTTAAAATCTAGCTGAATTGTTCTTGCCAAAAGCTGTCGGGGTTTCAGTAGGCTAAGCTTCCATCTTCTGTGTTGCAATTATTCTACAATTCATGAGAAGAAAGCCAGTGGAGGTGTTATTTCCAAATTCGTGTTATAGCATTACGCAGCACAGGGACAGACCATTTGGCCCAACTAGTCCATTACCAGGTTGATGCTCCACGTGAGCTTCCTCCCACCCTTCATATGACCCTATCTGCATAATATGCTGTTCCTTTGTCGTCTGTTTATCTAGTTTTCCCTTGAGCACATCTATTTTATTGTGAAGTCCATTATTGTAACTGTTCTGTAGCTAAAGAGGTCTCCCCTGAATTCCCTGTTGAATTTATCAGTGAGTCATTTTATATTTATTTCCCCTTAAACCACCACTTCGCCCACCCTCCACCCCACCCCAACAAAGAAAAAACAGTCTTTGTACCTTTTCTGCTGTGTTCTTCTTAAACTCTTTCCCAATTTTAAGTTAATTGGCTATGTTTTGAAGTTAAAAGGTTAACATGTCTCATTAGGCATTATGTTTGTGACTGAAGTATGCATTCGTGAGGCAGTTGTAGAAAGAATGTTGTTTGTATGTGTTCTGCATAGAAGTCAGACACAGTAGTTCTTTTTTAATCCTATTCTCCACATGTTTTGGGTGTGGAATTGGTTATTGAAAGCAGTTAGAAGTGTATAGCATAAAGTAAATATTGATCATTTAATAATGTAATATAGAATTTCAGGTAAAATAGGTCCTATTCAACTAACATTCAGAGGAGGATGTTTACTTTGACTCTGACCTTTGAGAGGCAAAAAAAGGAGTTAGCGTATACTAAAGCTGGGTTGATGTCAGATTGTTTCTTTTGGAGTGTGGAAGCAAGTTTCAAATTATGGCTATAAACAGCAGGTGTTGAGTGGAGCCAATTGAGTTTTCATGTATCATATGCATGTGCCCACACAATAACAGGAGGTGGGAGGACGTTCCATTTATTTAAATGTAAAATTTTAAAGCACGCTTCTAGGTTACCCAGTCCTTTCCAAATCATTTTCACCATAAGTTTCCATTTTTTTTTTCCAAATAACCTCGTAAAGCCCGCAAAATGGTAGCACTTGTAATAAGAAACAGTAACATGAACAGCTAATTCAGTTTAGAATTTTGAAATGTTTTCATAACAGGAGAAATTTTTTTTATAAACTGAATTGTTGACGCAATTCTACCGAGTAGGATTCTAAACTTGGCATGTTCTGCATGTGTTCCGTTGTAGAAAATGGTTTCATGTGATAAAGATCAAAACTAGGATTTTATGTATAAACAAAATATGATTCCAGGGCACAAATTGACATATGGTCATTGTGATAGTAGTTTTTTTTTTAAGTGTACTAATTCTTCTGAATTGGACAAATGCAGGAAACATTTTTACAGAGAATTCTCAAATCATATATAATTGCTGCAAAATAGAGATAATTTTAAGAAAATGTGTGGGAATTGGCCATTCTGCCCCTTGAGCATTGATCATCATTTAATAAATTATGGCTGATTTACCTTGGCAACCCTTTCCACATTGTGTTTGCATCACTAGTACCCAAAAAAAAAACTTTTGATCTCCAAATTGAATAAACTCAAGGACAGAGTTTCATAGTGCTTGGTAAAGCATTCTGAAGACACTCAACCTTTGAAAAAATTCTTCCCCATCTAAATCCTAGGTATCCAACCCTCTATTCTGAAATTATGGTTCCCTAGTTCTGACTGTTCAGTCGAGAGAAACATCATCTCAGAATCTACCCTATCAACTGCTAAGAATTTTAAATGTTTTGATTTACTTATCTCCTAACTTCTAGCGAATATGAGCCTAATCACTCAATCTCTTTTCCTAGGGCAATCTTCCCATCCTAGAAACCAACCTAATTGATCTTTGGATTTCCTAAAACAAACAAAATAACACAACTTAATTCATACTTGTTATATAAATTCTTTGAAAATAACTTCTACAACTTGAACTCATTTTATAATGCATTTTATTGCTGTACCAAAACTGCACATACTACAAGTGTGGTCTCACCAGGACCTTATATAGTTTTGTAAGGCTTATTTATTTTTACCTCAATTCCTTTTGTAATAAGGCTATAAGATGCCTTTTGTTTCCTAATTGCTTGCTGCAGCTGCATTTTAACTTTTAACTGATTCATATCTAAGGCCATGCATGGTCCTACAATACCAGCGCCTCTTGATTTAACAAATATACTGTTTTTTTTACTCTTCAGACCCAAGTGGTCAACTTCAAATTTCTCTGCATTACATTCTATCTGCCAGATTCTTGCTGATCCATTTGGCCTATCTGAATTATTTGGCAGCCTCCAAGTTCTCAGTTTGGTTTCTCACCTAACTTTGAAATATTTTTAATCAGGTTGTTCAGATTTACAAGGATGTTGCTAGGGTTAGAGGGTTTGAGCTATAGGGAGAGGCCGGGGCTATTATTCCTGGAGCGTTCTTTATAGACGTTTGTAAAATCATGAGGGGCATGGATAGGGTGAATAGACGAGGTCTTTTCCCCAGGGTGGGGGAGTCTACAGCTAGAGAGCATAGATTTCAGGTGAGAGAGGAAAGATTTAAAAGGGACCTAAGGGGCAACCTTTTTGCACAGTTAGGTGCATGTGTGGAATGAGCTGCCAGAGGAAATGGTGGAGGCTGGTACAATTACGCATATTTAAAAGGCATCTCAGTGGGAGGGTTTCGAGGAATATAGGCCAAATGCTGGCAAATGAGACAAGATTAATTTAGGATTCTGGTAGGCATGGACGAGTTAGACCGAAGGGTCTTTTTTCATGATGTACAGTTCAATGACTCTATATTAAGACACATCTCTGGAGCAGGTGGGATTTGGACCTGGACCATCCAGCCAAGAGGTAGGGACAATACCATTGCAGTACAGGAGCCCTCACATCTAATTTTAGCAATGGCATTTAGCTTAATTACAGTACACTACATTTGTTCCCTTGTGTTGTCATAGATATAGATTGCAAATTGTTAGGTTTGAGCCCAATTACTGAGCATTAGGGTAGTCCACTATCTACAGTGTATCAATCTAAAAATGACTTGTTTTATTTCATCTGTTTTGTTTCCATTAACTAATTCTCTGTCTAATACATTACACCATCACATGAACTCAAATTTCGTGTAACAACGTCTTTTACAGCATCTTATCTATAATTTTTGAAAATCTAAACATTCTGCATCCATTTCTTTCCTCCTGTTTATGCATCCTCTTAAAAAACTGAGAGTTTTGTCAAATACAACCATCCTTTAATAAAGCCACTTTGACTCCATATTTCAGTCATAATGATAAAATATTGCATTACTTTCCAGAGAACAATAACCGACTACCCTTTCTAGACGTAATGGTAGAACACAAGAACGACCGGGAACTCCAGACTAGCGTATACAGAAAGACGACACATATGGACAAGATGCTTGATTGCACCAGCAACGACCCAACACCCATAAACCGAGCCGCATTAGGACATTATTCAAATGAGCCCCAACACGCTGCAGCAATCCAGAATTGTGCAAAGCAGAACAGGAGCACTTAATACTGAGTTTTTAAAAGGAATGGATACCCAAAAAACACAATCCGCAATTAACTCTGTGATGAGACACAACACAGCCAGATACACCAGTCACCCTACCGTACTTCAGGGACATATCAGATGATCACAAGGCTACTCAGACCCTTAGGTAGCCCACAAACCAACAGCCACCCTGCATCAGGATTGTAAGAAACATTACTTAGGCCAAACTGGAAGAAAACTGACAATAGAGATACATGGACACCAACTAGCCGCCAAGAGACATGACCAATTCTCACTGGTCTCAATACACACAGACAAAGAAGGACGTGAATTTGACTGGGACAACATGTCCATAATAGCACATACTAAGGAATTCCTGGAGGCATGGCATTCCATCTGGATCTCCATCTACAAGCACGTTGAACTGTATCTGATGTACAAACCACTTAAAAAAAACAGAACCAGAAATAATGCCAACCACCACAGCAAACTGAGACATATAAATAACGAGCGGGACAGAACACCAACGCTTCACTGGAGGTGCACTGACGATTTTACCTAGCAGGGTGACAAAACGTCTGCGATGAAACACACCAGCTCGGCAAGCAAGTCTACACCCTCCTCCACAACTCGAGCTACTTTGTCCAGATCATTAATGTACCACATGAATAGTTGTCCCAACACTGACGTGTGGAACTCCACTAGACACTAGCTGCCACCTTGAAGAAAAACCCCTTTATCCTGACTGTCTGCTTACTGCTAGTCAACAATCCTCTAACTGTGCCAGTACCGTTTCCTCTAACACCATGGGCTGATATTTTGTTTAGCACCCTCCTGTATGGCTCCTTGTCAAATCCAAAAGATCATGTCCACTGGTTATCCTACACCTAACATGTCACCTCCTCAGACTCTAACAGATGTGTCAGACATGACCTCCTCCTGATGAAGTCATGCTGACTCAGCTCTATTTTACCATATACTTTCAAGTACTCCAATTTTACCAGCGACTGATGTCAGGCTAACTGGCCTATAGTTTCCTGACTTCTGTCTCCCGTCTTCTTAAACAGGGTGTTACGTTAGTCATTTTCCAGTCTGGGCCATCCCTGACTACAGTGATTTCTGAAAGATCACCACCACCAGTGCCTCCGCAATCTCCTCCACTATATCCTTCAGAGCTCTGGAGTGTAATCCATTTGATCCATGTGATTTATCCACCTTCAGACTTTTCAGCTTCTGCCACACCCCCTCCTCAGTGATGGCCACTGCACTGCACTCTGCCTCTGACTCTTTTGAAGTTCTGGTATGCTGTTGCTGTCTGCAATGTGAAAACTGATGCAAAGTACCTGTTCAGTTCCTCTGCCTTTTCTTTGTTCCCCATTATTAGTACTTCAGCCTCGTTTTCCAGCAATCCAATGTATAGATTGTCTCATCCCATAATCTGAAGTCCTCAACCATGTAAATTTAAAGAGTTTCAATTCCTTTTCTTCTCTGGAGATCATTTTCAAGTGGATGTGAAGAATAGAGAAATGTTAAGCAGAAACATTAACCCCAATATTCAGTCCATCTAGGTATTAAACAGCTCAATTTGATTGTTGAAAGGAAGCTAAGTTACTCATTGGCGTTCCTGGTCTCATGAGCCATTTGCAGCAGATAATTGCTGTTGCAAATCCGACAGTTGATAGCTTTGTTCAATTATAAAATGTAGATCCTTATTTTCTTCAAGGAACAAAGTTAATCAGCAGTTATTTGCTCAGGGGAATATTTGTCAGATTTTTTGTAAATTAAACAATTGTTCCTAATCTGTTCTTCTACAAATCCAAGTGAAAGTAGGATCTGTCAATTATTCAGTCTTCACCACAAACTTATTGCAGCATCTGATCCATCTTAAATGTTAGGAATTAGTGAAGTGTCAATTTTTTTGTATTATTTTGTGAATGGGAAGGTAAAAGTTAAATCTAATCTCATGGAATTGATCATGTTTATCATTTACTACCAATTAAATTTGTCATTTAAACAAACTTGATTTTGTAAAGATGTACAAACATGAACGCAGCAAGGAGACAAAGCTAATTATTTAGAGTTAACAACACATAGAGATGAATATGTTGCCCCAGGCAGCACTACAGGTGATTGACAGCTTTAGACTGTTAGAAAATATATCATTTGACACCCTCTGTCTCTGGAGAAAGGGTTGATTGTCTTTGTTGCACAGTGTGACTGTGATTATTCTTTTCCTTGAAAATTAAGAGTTCTTATGACTTTTTTAAACAAACTATGATAACATGAATATATAAAGCATTTTTAATGTAGGAAGCATGCCTCAAGATACTTCCCAGATCAAGCTTGATGCCAAATCAAACGTGGAAAATTGGAAGCTGTGGCCATAAACTTTGAAGAACTGGACCTTTTAAAAGGAGGGAAAATGTTGGAGAGGTGCTGAGGTTTATGCAGGACATACCAAAGTGCAAAGTCCAATTGTGATTGAAGACACAGACATCAACGTTGGATCCAAGGGTATGAGTGTACGAGGGTATAGATTTGAAGGAATGGTTCAGAATACATGCCATTAGAGATCTGAATGAGCGGGTGTGTTTCAGACCCTGAATATTTGGATGCAGATTTGATGGCATCAAAATGTTTGAGGTAGAGTTGCAAAAAAAATTACAAGAACGGAGTAGGTCAGGCAAGATTTTAAACAGTGTATACTCTGAGTAGAGGGAAGCCAGTTACAATGTCTAGACTTCCAAAAGGCCTTTGATAAGGTGCCTCACGGGAGGCTGCTGAGTAAGGTGAGGGCCCGTGGTGTTCGAGGTGAGTTACTGGCATGGATTGAGGATTGGCTGTCTGACAGAAGGCAGAGAGTTGGGATAAAAGGCTCTTTTTCAGAATGGCAACCGGTGACAAGTGGTGTCCCGCAGGGTTCAGTGTTGGGGCCGCAGCTGTTCACTTTATATATTAATGATCTGGATGAAGGGACTGGGGGCATTCTGGCGAAGTTTGCCGGTGATATGAAGTTGGTGGACAGGCAGGTAGTACGGAGGAGGTGGGGAGGCTGCAGAATGATTTAGACAGTTTAGGAGAGTGGTCCAGGAAATGTCTGATGAAATTCAACGTGAGCAAATGCGAGGTCTTGCACTTTGGAAAAAAGAATACAGGCATGGACTATTTTCTGAACGGTGAGAAAATTCATAAAGCCGAAGTACAAAGGGATCTGGGAGTGCTAGTCCAGGATTCTCTAAAGGTTAACTTGCAGGTTGAGTCTGTGATTAAGAAAGCGAATGTAATGTTGTCATTTATCTCGAGGGTTGGAATATAAAAGCAGTGATGTGCTTCTGAGACTTTATAAAGCTCTAGTTAGGCCCCATTTAGAATACTGTCCAATTTTGGGCCCCACACCTCAGGAAGGACATACTGGCACTGGAGCGTATCCAGTGGAGATTCACACGGATGACCCCTGGAATGGTAGGCCGAACATAACAATGAACGGATGAGGATCCTGGGATTGTATTCATTAGAGTTTAGAAGGTTGAGGGGAGATCTAATAGAAACTTACAAGATAATGCATGGCTTAGAAAGGCTGGACGCTGGGAAGTTGTTTCCGTTAGGTGGGGATACTAGGACCCGTGGGCACAGCCTTAGAATTAGAGGGGGTCAATTTAGAACGGAAATGAGGAGACATTTCTTCAGCCAGAGAATGGTGGGCCTGTGGAATTCATTGCCACGGAGTGCAGTGGAGGCCAGGACGTTGAATGTCTTCAAGGCAGAGATTGATAAATTCTTGATCTCGCAAGGAATCCAGGGCTACGGGGAGAGTGCGGGTAAGTGGAGTTGAAATGCCCATCAGCCATGATTAAATGGCGGAGTGACCTCGATGGGCCGAATGGCCTTACTTCCACTCCTGTGTCTTGTGGTCTTGTGGTCTTAATGCCAACTTGTATGGGCCAGGACGAGAGAGGTTTAGAAAAGACAAGAAACAGGAGAAGAAAATAAAAATATGAAGAAAAGAACTAATGGTAATGTTTTGCTTTGCTCCTTGAACAGGAGAGGCATTTGAATAGAGTCTTGGCCTTAGTGCTAAAGAAGTTGTTGAGCTTCTTGCACTTGTTAATTGAGGGAGAGAAAAGAAACATTTCGGGAGATGACTGGTAGTGGGGGTGGGGGAAGCTTAGTTATCTTTGTTCCAATACCCTCATGGCACAGGTGAAATTCAATGATGCTTAATATGGTTCAAGGAATATACTTAAATTATGTTCCTTTCACTTTGGGCAAAGTGGGGTGGTGGGGGTGGAGCACTGTCCCACGATTGGGTGAATAAAGGTTTGACTGAGGATGGGGCATCGAAGGTAGAGGTCACAGAGAGGTGAGAAAATGGATAGCTGCAGAAATGTCAGATCGAATCGCAGGCTAAAAGGAAAAGAACTAATTTCCTGGAAGTGCAGTTGTAACTTGCTTGAGGTTCCTTCTGTGACCGGGGGAAATCAATCATGGATTTAAAACGGAACAGAGAGATTTCCATGATCAAGTCTATGGATGTACAAAAACCTCAAAATGGCAATATCAAAGGTGCAGCTAAATATATGATGTGGAGGTGCCGGTGTTGAACTGAGGTGGTCAAAGTCAGAAATCACACGACACCAGGTTATAGTCCAACAGGTTTATTTGAAAACACAATTCAGCACTCTGAAAGCTTGTGACTTCAACTAAACTTGTTGGACTATAATCTGGTGTTGTGTGACTTCCAACTAAAATTAGGTAGAGGTGTTTATGTGGACATAACACTTTGAAAGTACAAGAAGGCAGGTGGATCAAAGGAAAGAGAGTTCTGCTGAAGATTTATATTAAAGTTTTGTTACTCAGCGCAGAGATTGAGGAGAAAGATATTTTAATTTTCATAGAATCATAGAACCCCTACAGTGTGGGAACAGGCCATTCAGCCCAACAAGTCCACACCGCCCCTCTGAAGTGCTTCCCACCCAGACCCATTCTCCTACCCCTATATTTCCCATGTCTAACCCACCTAAACTAAACATCCCTGACACCACAGGCAATTTAATATGATCAGTTCACCTACCCTGCACATCTTTGGAATGTGGCAGGAAACCTGAACACCTAGAGGAAACCCACGCAGACACGAGGAGCACGTGCACACTCCACACGCAGTTACCTGAGGGTGGAATCGAACCTGGGTCCCTGGCGCTGTGAGGCAGTACTGCTAGCCACTGAGCCACGGTGCCACTCTAGAGTTAAATGTAATGAAATCAGCTTGTGAAGACATTGATCCCCTGGTATTCCATTGCTGTCCCACTCTACTGATCTGCAGGACTGCTGAAATGAAGACCAAGGAAGTTCTTTCATTATGTACGAATTCCTATTGGAAGAATCGTAGTATATCCTAAGTGGATGTGCAAAATGTCAGATCAGCTATAATCCTATTGAATTTTAGAGCAGACTCAAGGGACTAAACATTCTACTGCTGTTAATATTTCATCTGGTCTGATGGTCTTAGAAACATCTGAACGTAGTTATTCATTACACATTCTACAATAATCATCTTATGACACAGTGGAGGGGCCTTAACTCTGGACCAGGGAGCCTGGATTCAAGTCGCACCTGCCCTAAAGGTGTGTAATAATATTTCTGAACTGGTTGATCAGAAAATAATCCCCTTCACAATGATCATAAGGGCTGTTTTGATGCAGTTGGAGTGTCTGTATCTCTGAACCAGGGGGCCTGGATTCAAGTCTCCCCTGCTCCAGAGGCATGTAATGACATCTCTGAATAGGTTGATGGTGAATATTTTTCTTATGATCATGTTTCTTTGCAAACAGAGTGAAAACTATTTTGGTGGTTATTTATTTTGCAAAGTTGTATAAGTTTCTGCCTTGTATTAGGGACCTGGTCCCCTTTGTAATTTTAAGCTGATTTCCTCTAGTTCCAACAATCATCTTGTAGTGTTAAACCATTTCCTGCTTTACACACATTATAGTGGTCATATCATCTTTTTGTGATTTTTAAACTTTTGTTTCTGTTTTGGTCTAGTTTTGAGTTGGCTGTGTCTTGATCCCTTTTGATACCTACAGCCGTGTGTCACTCCTATATAACTGGCTGTTAATTTCTTTGTATAACTTCTTTTCATTTGAATTTCCTTAAAGTGTAATTTTATGGCTGTTGGAAAAGCATGTCAAATGGAGCTAGTTAGCTGAATTTTGATTAGAGTATGTTAAAATGTACAATCGCAGAACATTTATTTGTATAATTGGCAAGTAGCAAATTGGTGTGCACAAATGTATTCAAAGGCAATTATTAGGAAAGAATGTGCAGGTGGTATCTCCATAATCTAGTAGTCTTGGAACCATGCCTTTGCTGGACTGTGGAATTTGCTGGATCGTGGAATGTCGCCTGTCAGGGTCAGCATGGGAATATCTAAACTTGTTTAAGAAATGCTATCCAACATTAACGGAGTGAATATCAGTTATTTTGGAGAATAAATACGATCTCCTTACCTGTTAATATATATCTGGAAAACCAGAAGGACTGCAGGGCTTTGTTCCGGCAGGTCATACCAAACTGCAGAGTTTGCCGAACCAGAAATTGCCACTTTAAAGGAGATACATTTTCAGAATACTGGTTGTATGAACCTGACATTTGCAATCCAAATGACAGTAAAGCTATTAACATCTACTGTTTATTGAAGTGCAAATAGCACATCCAATTCTGTTGTGGACAGGTGCACAGTTAAATACAGATATTGAGAACTTGTGTTTGTAGGTGTACTGCTTTGCTGTTAATTTCACGTAAATAGCACCTAGCTGACTGGCATCCCATTAAAATGAATAGAGTGATGTAAAGTTTCTGTATTTGCATTTTAGTAATGGTATATATGTAGGTAAGGTGGGGTAACCATGGGGAAATTCAGGGATAGGGTAGGGATTGGGCTTTGGGTGGGATGCTTTTTGGAGGGTCGGTGTGGACTCGATGGGCCGAACTGTCCGCTTCCATGCTGCAGGGATTCTGTGATTCTGTGAAACGTATCTAGAAAGTTTGGCTTATCTATCTCAGTCTAAGCACTTTCATAACTGCGCAATAAGTGTTAATTATTGCCAGTCGAACACACTTGAAATGATATTTAACTACTAGAAGTAAATTTTATTTCTTCATGTTTTAAGAAAAATAAACTTTCTTCCCTTCTGTCCTCATTCAATATGCCCTTCAATGAGTTATCTTCCACGATCTTCCAATTTTTTTTCCTTCCTCTTGCTGTTTCAATGCCTAATTTACTATTAAATACACAGTTTTAATTATGATTTCTTCTTTAAAACTCTCACCATTAATTTAAGTTCTTCTGAATGAGTAGATACAGTTGCTTATCCTCCTCCGTTCAATCCCAGATGGTCTGCCATACTGCTCAGTGAAGCACTTAGACTTTTTTCTCAATAGCTGACTAAACCATGGTATTTTTAGAACTGTAAAATAATATTGGAGTTTTCCTTCAGAATTTTATTCTTAAATAACAACATATTAAAATTATTAACAACACCTGGTGCACAGTAGTTCATAAAATGGGAGAAGTTACACTTGTGAGAAAGAAATATCTTGGAGTTATGTACTACCTTTTACCTTCTCAAAATGCATTACATCTACTTAACCTACTGTCATCCAGTGTTGTAAGAAATGTGTTAGTTTTGCACATAGATCCACATACAATAAGGACAGAATGGCCAAATAATCATAACTTTTGGCAATGGTGGTGGAAAAAGTATTACCTATGTAATGGAATCTTTTACATTGACTGACTGGGAGGGAGGATTGGGCCTTGGTTTAACATCTAATATTCAAAGAATTGTACCTTCAGAGTTGCTGTGCTTCATCCGTATTGTCCTGTAGTTTCAGCATGAATTATGATCAGTCATGGATTGACTCAAAGGTGAGACTGCTACCACTAAGACAAAGCTGACAATACCATAATGTAGCTGATCAGATAAACAGTGCAGCAAACAATACATGTGACAAGCCACAAAACTCAAATCTGACATTTGTTCATTGACGCACAAATATGATCAAAGCAAAGATTATTACAACACAGCTTTAGTAATGACAAACATAACGCAGAAAGAATAAATGGAAAATGTGTTAACAGAATTCATTTGGCTGTAGATTATTTTACACTATAAAAGTCATGTTTGCATGTATTATTATATCAAAACTTTCCAATGAAAGCTAAAATAATGCATTCAAACCCATCTATAATGGGTGTACAAAAGATGCTGTTGCGTTTTATTGAAGAGAAATTCATTAACCTTTAGTAAAATCAATTCCATTGCTTGTTTTAAAATGAAGGTGTATCCTTTGTTGTGTTCAAAAGATTTGCACCTTGCCTTTGTTCTGCTAAATATCAGTGGATGCTCCTGTCTCTGTTTTCATAAATTATTCACATACAAAGCTCCAAGTACATGATACCTTCATGATTATCCAACGCTTTTAAAATATAATGTTTGGCATTTTTTGTCTCTTTTTTTAAAGATTTCTTCATAAAAGTTGAATTGGTGTTATTGTTCACATTGAACAGATGTCAAATAATTATTTTTTAAAAATTGATTTCTGAAATAAATTGACCTATATGGTCAAGGTATTTTTAAAAGGAAGCCATGCATTTATACAGCAACTTTCATGATTGCTGGATTTTCAAAAGTCATTTACAGCAAATAAAGTAATTTTGAAGTGTAATTTCTATTCTAATACAAGAAGCTTGACAGCCAATTTTAATTTACTCCTTTTTAGGTATCATTAATTCAAGCAGCACTTTATAATGGCATGAGAAATTCTGCATGTGAATTTGTGGGTTTGAATTGTTACTTTATTCTTTGCATTGTACTACACCTAAAACCTGTACGAGTTCAGCACACAGCAACCCAGAGCCGCATTATACTACTCCTATAGGGCGTTGATGCTTTCAAAGTTAACTTCCCATTTGACAGCTGTTCACGATCTGATTTCAAAAATCTTCCTGGAAGTATATTGGGGAAAAATATTACAGCGAAGCACGATTACTAGCCTTCTTTCTCTGAGGTTACACTATTCATAATGAAATGATTTGTTGAGTGGTTGTGGGAGTGGTGGGTAAGGCAGAGCTCAGAAATGTGCATAGCCCTCTGCTGCCTTCGTGTGAGTTTGCACAGTGCTATTCACCTATAAAATTATCAGCACAGGAAACCCTGATCCTGATCTCACTGTGAAATTATCTTTGTGTCTATGCAAGTATCCAGCAAACAATAAGCTGTTGTAAAATTTCCTTCCAGCACACATTGCAGTCAGAAACTCCAATCGACTGTTGCATATTATTGTCTTTCCTCTCCAGGTAAGGGCAAAAACTTGAATGTACGAAGACCTTGGAACAATAGTTCAAATTGGCTCTGAGATAGAGACTTTAACATGCTAACATTAATATTTGCACTTACACAGAGCTTTAACGCATCAATCTCGCCATGCAATGAATGGGAGAGAATGGAATAAAGGAAGGACATTTGGCTCTCCAAGATAAATGCTTCCCAGGATCGATTATTCAATATCCAGAGAGAAATTTGCAGAAGGATGTTTGAGTGGAATTGGTATTTTTGAGACAGACGGCGGAACTGTCTGAATTTGTGTGTGCGTCTAACTCTTCCTAAAATAGTAAATGAAATGTTAAAATGTCTCAGCTAGCTATCGTACTCCAGAATTAAATGCACAAGCATATTTTTAACACATAGCTTGGGTGAGAGTAATGTGACGCCAATCTAACTAATGGATTAACATGAGAGTTAGTGTGACCTTTGAGTTAAGTCTTTAATTCTTTCACAGCACGGTTGCAGTGTATGTGTATCGTTGCTTTTCCACTCCTTGGTTTCATTTCAACTCCAAGTCCATCTGCCTCTTGTCATCTCATGTTCTGTTCCTAAGGTCTAAAAAAAAATTGTTCCTTCCATTTATCTTTCTCACTCTTTTCAAGATCTGATGGAAGTATATAAATTTGTGAGAAGCAAGATTGAGTGGATCTTTGGAGTCCTTTTTCCAGAGTGAAGATATCAAATACTAGGAGCATAAGTTTTTAAGGGGAAAGGTTTAAAGGAGATTTACAAAGCAGTTTTTTTTTAATATGGGGTGATATGTGCCTGAAATGCACTGCTGGGAAAGTGGTAGAAGCAGATATGATATCAACATTTGAGACGTTTAGACAGACATATGTACAAGCAGGAAATAGAGGAATGTGGACTGTGTGCAGGTAGGTCAGATTAGTTTAGCATGACTTCATGGTCGGTGCAGACACGGTAAGCTGAGGGCCCTATACCTGTACTGTACTGTTATAAGGGTTTGTTTGTAACACAGCAACAGAAGATTAAACATGACAGCGTCGTCTGTTATTGTTTTAGAATTTGTTAGTAAGAGTTGTCCCAGGATGAATTGGGTTTAAATCCTTTTTTTCTCCCTTTCCTGTGGAAAATGCCTAGTCTCTTGTTGGTGCCTCCAAAGAGCAAAGTTTGAATAAATAACTTGCGCATGTCTAAATTTCACAGGTATCTATTTGCAGCTATCATTTGTTGTGCAAAGCTTTTGTGCTCTAATTCACTGCTCCATCATGCTGTATTGTTCTCAAACTTATTGCCTGCTCAACCCTTCCCCTGCCAATGCACACACATACATGTCTTCAGGGTGTCCTCACTTGTGCATCTGAAAATTATGACTTTAGGTGTGTTATGGACCAGGCCCCCTCAAATTATTTTAAGAAGGTTGCCTAGACCCTAACTTTTCTTTATTTTAAGGGTAGATGTGAAGTGAGTGTTCCATATGTAATGTGATTGGTCAAAGCACTCGGCTTTGAGCAAAAGAGAATTTATTTAAATACTACAGTTGCAACACGAACAAAAGCGGAATTTAGAGTAACTTAACTATTGGAAAGCAACCAATCCGATACAGCAACTTAACGAATTAACTGTTTCAACATAGTGACATCCCATAAAATTCCATGAATGGCAAAAATATAAATTCAAACACAGATTCTTACAGCCAGAGGGGAGCAACATCTAGAGAGAGATTTCAGACAAAGTCAAAGGAATCCTCTATTGAAGCTTGCAACACTTCTGGACTGCCACAGTTTAAAAACCTGACCGGGGAGAACTGGCCACTCCCTTCCCTTGTTAAACTTATAAATTCCCTGGACTGGTTGGCAGCTCTACCGAAATGACCACTCTTTTAAAAAAAAAACAAGTAGCAGCGTTATCACACTCCCTCATTTTAAAAAAAACCATCAATTACAAAAACAGCTTCATTTTAAAACCCTTTAGTTTTACTGTTAGTATATATATATATATTACACTGACTCTAAGCATGCAAACATTCACTACTACATTCTATTTCAGTCTGTGTACTCCTGCCATCAAATGCCACCCTCTTTCTTCATCCAAGCTGTGACAGTGCATCAGCAATTTCATTTTCTCTTCCTGCCACATGTATGATTTTCAAATTTAAATGATTGCAGTAATAAGCTTCATCTAAACAGTCTGGAATTTTTGTCCTTAAATCTCTCCAAAAGCTCTAATGTATTATGACCAGTATATATAATTATCTCAGACACATTGCCGGTAACATTTTTTACAGTGTGAAAACAGGCCCTTTGGCCCAACAAGCCCACACCGACCCTCAGAGCATCCCACCCAGACCCATCTCCTGATAACCCACCTAATCTACACATCCCTGAACGCTACGGGTAATTTAGCATGGCCAATTTACCTAGGCTGCACATCTTTGGACTGTGAGAGGAAACCCGAGCACCCGAAGGAAACCTACGCAGGCACAAGGAGAATTGTGCAGACTCCACACAGACTGTCACCCGAGGGTGGAATTGAACCCAGGTCCCTGGTGCTGTGAGGCAACAGTGCTAACCATTGAGCTACTGTGCCACTGATAAACATGCAAGATTTTCTATTGAATTCAAAATTTCACCACCTGTTACAATGAGATTCGAACACATGTACCCAGAATGAGTTTGAGGTTCTGAATTACTAGCCAGTGACATTACCATTATGCTGCTGCCTCGCCATTTTGTTGTTAGATGTTGAAATGTTGTAACACCAACCCCAAGCTTGTGGTCTCCTTCTCAATTGTGGAATATTTCTGTTGATGAATATTCAGTTTCTGGGAGAAACATCCAATGGGTCCTTCTATCTTCTCATTGGTATAAAAGCCAAAATTGTCTTGGCTCTTTTGGATAAAGGTACCTACCAGTATCCTCTAAGTCCATCTTAGAAATATAAGTTGCTTGACCCACCTTCTCAATACAGTCCTCCAAACGTGGAATTGGATTTGAATCAGACTTTGTAACTGCATTGATTTTGCGATAGTCTACATGTAACCATTGGATATCATCTAGTTTTGGCTGTATTATTATGGGTGGGCTCTGGTCACTGCAACTCGCTTTGATTATGTTATCTTGGAGCATGTAATCAATCTCTTTTTGAATTTGTGCTAACTTTTGGAGGGTTAAGTCTATAAGGATGTTGTTTAAATAGAACAGTATTTCCAATATCTACATCGTGCATAATTAGATTAGTACTTCTGAGCTTATTCCCACATATCTCCCCACACAATAGTAATAATTCTTTCAGGTCATTTTGATTTTCCTCTGGAAGGTAACTCAATAAGTTATCCCAATTTTTGAGAACTTCCTCATTTTCCAATTTAATTTGAGGAATGTCCAATTCAGAATCCTCTGAACTTAATTCTTCATATGTTTGATCTATTTTTAATGCCCTTATCCACCTATCAAAATTACTTTGTTTGATCCTTTCAAACTCAAAGTATGTTTGTCCAGGGTCCCTCCTTAGATTCCTGAAAAGTTGTCTGTAAGCTTCTGGCACTAGCTCATATGCACTTAAGGCTTTCTTCACCTCCTCATACTCCCCAGATACCTCTTCTGATAGTGATGCAAATACCTCATTAGCTCTATCTTCCAACTTTGTTTGGATCAACAATACCCACGTGGTCACTAGCTGCTTCATTTGTTTAGCTACTTTCTCAAATGAAATGGAAAGAAATAACTTCTACACCCTTCTCATCAAACACATATTTAAACAGAGCCCAACCATGCCTTTGGGTACGATGGGTTTGCTCATCATCACCATCTTCCTCATTAAGCCTACCTTCTACATTCATCTCCATCCTTTTAAGCTGACTCTCCTGTCTAATTGCCAACTTCTGAAGTTCAAGCTCTCTCTCTTTTTCCCTTTCTTCTGCTAAGGCCTTCCTCTTCATTTTTTTAAAATCGCCAGGGCGATTCTGTCCTTTATTCGTGTTGATCGGATCGGGTGATTCTTTCCTTTTCTATTTCCTCTACTTTTAACTATAACTAACTTAACTGACCCGATACAGCAACTTAACAAATTAATTTTTTCAAATAGTAACGTCCCATAAATACACCCCTTGCCAGAAAGGTGAATTCAAACACAGATTCTTACAGGCAGGAGGGAACAACATCAGAGAGAGATTTCAGACAAAGTCCAAGGAATCCTCTACTGAAGCTTCTGGACTCCAACATCTTGTGACTGCCACAGCTTAAAAAAAAACTAGGAAAATCCTGAAACTGGGAGAACTGGCCACTCCCCTTCCACTGTTAAACTGTTAAACTCCCTAGACTCTTCAGCACCTCTGTCCAAAGAAGCTCTCTTTTTTTTAAAAAAAAAAGAACAAAATAGCCTTGTTAAAGTGGCAGCATTGTCACAGGTGAAACAAGTGAAGCAATGTTTAAGTGAGAGCTAGGTTCCTGAGGACAAATTTTACCCAGAACAGCCAATGGAAAAGTGAAATACTGTGTCATATGTGCAAACACAAGGTGAGACACAACCAGAAAGTTAGGAATATTGAAACAGGGACTGGTACTTTAAATGACATGAGGACAGATGAGAAAGGAACAACTCTAAAGCAAAAAAAACTTAAAAATGGGTCATTGAAACAAGGATTCCCTGTAATATTGTTTTCTCCTTTTGAAAGTTTTTTTTTAAACCTTTTTACCTAATAACCCACTCACTAATTATAACCAAGCCATCAAGCAGGTAAATGTTTTGATTAAAAAAAATTGTGGAAGCTGGAAGTCTGAAAAATAAAATAAATTGCTGGAAATATTTAGGTCAGGCAGTATCTGTGGAAAGAAACAGTTAGCATTTCAGGTCAATGGCTTTCATCAAAGATGTTGTGTTAGTGACAAATTTTTATGAGCAAATATAGAGCCAACAGGTTCATGAAAGGCCAAATGGAAAGCTTTGTGTTAGGTAGAAATTAGAAGAGATTAACTGATGAGAAGAATTCATGGTGCAAGGCAAAAGGGAAAGGCAATGAGAAAAGCTGAGAAAGAAGATGGATTTAGAGGAAGTGTTAGGCCAGAACCACCACTAGCATCTGCTGTCCAGAGCAATGATTAAGATATGCTGTAACTTCGATTTAGCCTGCTGGAGATGTGTTTGATTTTTATTTGAAACATGATTGAAATCAAACACTTAATGTGTGTAAATCCTGATCATGTGTTCGAATGTTAATGGACTGCACCATCAGTTTTAGAATTTTAAAAGGTACAGAATCAAAAATAATAACTTTTTCTGAAAAGTAAAATACTGCAGACTTATACATTTGAAACTAAAACCTCAATGTTCGGAATGGTTGTCATTTAGGTAGCAGTTCTGGTCAGTGCTCTTTTTGTTAAAGCTGGAAGATGTTATAATTGAACAATTAGAAAATCAGGGAAAAGGTAAGAAAAGAAGGATCTAAGAAGGGGTGGAAGGCAGCTAATGATGAAATGATAGAAATTATAATTATGGCTAAAGAAGGCAATTGGAGAGCGGAGGATGGTTCTGAACAATTACAGTGGAGTAACAGTCAGAGGAATATATGGAAGATCTGACAAAACATTGGAAGCTACAGTGCTTCAGGAATATGAGTAAGGAATTAGGAATGATGAATGTTTGCCTGACTTTTTTTTAATGGCTTATTGTTTAATTGTTTTGTCTCTTATTCTCAATAAATCTCATTTTTTTTAAACCACATCATATTCATTCATATATACATACATATGAATGCCGTATATTTGCACACATTTTACAAGCTTCAAATTGCACAGCAGTAATTTGATCTTTATTCTCTTAAATGTTAAGGGAGCAGTAAATGAGGCCAAGATGCAAGGAGAACCTCATTGTGAATAGTCTTGAGTATTTTTCAGCTGAGTGTACATATCATCTTACTGTTTGCTTTCTGTTTAAATACAGAGTTGTGTTACAGATGGGCTGTGCAATAATTCAACTTTATACAATGGTTTGGAAAAAAAAAGTGGTGCAGTGTTTTCAATCAGAGAATTCTTTGCATTGCTGATAAACCACATTGTTAATCTCCATTCACAACTTCAAATGAAGTAGCAGATATCAATTTACAGTAGAACCAGGTTCCTAGGTTCATAAAATTCAGTAATATTTGGGTCACCTATGTTGCACAAAATCTCCCCAGAATAGACAAAGCCATCATGAATTGGAGTTCAGTGTCAGCACCATCGTGCCAGAGGGAATAGTAGAGTCACCATTGATCAGAAATATAACTGAACCAGTCATTTGATACTGTAGATTCAAGAGAGCAGACAGATATTGCTAATCAGAGCAAGCAGTGATCTTCTCAAGGCTGACTGCATCACGTGGAAGGCACAAATTGAAAATGTGATGCATTACTTGCCATACACACCTGCGTGGTTTTATTAGCAATGGCGCTCAAACCTAATACTATTCAGGACAGAACAATTAACTTAATTGGTACCCCACATCACTGAATTCAATAGCTTTTTACAATGACTGTAATATGTATGTCCTACAGGAAGCATTGGCCTGTGGTAACTTTCCAAATTGATTTTCAAAAGTATCTCCCTCCTGTCTAATCTCTAACACTAAGAAGGCCAATTTAGCAATATGTGGTATTGCCATCACTTCCAAATTGGACACCAGGTTGCTTTAGTATTACCCTTGACTGTTGTTGGTCAGAATTCTGGAATTCTCTATCTAATGTTCGAGTGTAAGATCGATAACCCCAAGATTTGTAATGATTTGAGGACATCGTTCACCATTACTTCCAAAGGGTGAGTAATGTGTCCTCGCTGGTATTGCACATATCCAATTTTTAAAAAAAAAACAACTTTGGGACATATAGAATGGGTGCACATTATGCAATGTGCATAGACTTTGATGAATTTCCAAATATTCAGAGCTGTCCATGGATTCCAATTTGAAAAGCTGTGCCGTAGAGTTTAGGTTGCAATATTACCTGATCTCCATCCAGCTCAATCAGAAGGACTACATATCATCTCCTGGGGGAAGAAACAATTTTATGGCAATCCCGGATTGCGTGCAGATTCTGTTCCTGAGTCCTTTCACAACTTGATTTCTATTCAAGTTGGAACACAATGCAGGATAATAGAAAATGGCCGATCATAAGTATAATGACTGTTTGTATGGTGGGACTTCAAAATCACACCCCTGTCTTGGAGTGCAAGTGTAAACTGGGACCCCTGTACTCTCTCTTGAGAACAGGTTGCCTAGAATGCTTTTGATTCTTCATAATATGAAATCCAGAGTAGATGCCTACAAAACAAATTGTGGAATACTCCTGTAATGAACAAGGAAGTTTATGATTTCATGCTGTTAGTCCTAAGAAAAATGTTATCCTTGCTAAGCAAGCAAAACTTGGCATAATATATTAATATGTAAATTGTCAAATTTGAATGAATATTGAAGTATTGTTGACGCAAAAAAATCCATGAGTCTAGTTTGAAGATATTGGTTCCAGGTACATGAATTGAACAAATCAATAATGAAGAAGTCAATTGCTAATCAGTTGTGTTGTAGAGTGTAAGATGTTGACCTGTTTTGCAACTTTCGTGCTGATGTGTTTCATGTAAAAAGTAGATGTGCATATTTTAGGTACAAAAATAAAGTTTGACCCTTGATCGGGCCTACCTATTTCCTATATGAATTCTATTCACATCCACTTCTCAGATAAAAATAAAGCATGGCTGTGTCTGCACTTGGATGGCTGTAAAAGCGCTATTTCAAAGGATAGTGGAAAAATTGTTGTACCCTGCATCCTGACCAATCATTTTCCATCAACAGACATCACAAACAAATTGTCTGGTCATTATCATAATTTTGAATGTGGAGGCTTGATGTACATGAATTTGTTGCTTTGTTTTGTCGATTACAACAGTAACTACTCTTGAAAAGTACCGAATTGTTTTTGAAGTTCTTCGGGATATCTTGTCACCATGCAAGTCATTCTATAAATACATATTCTTTTTTCTTCTAATGACTTGTTTATTTTAGGCTAGAAGCTGGTTAGGTCTTTATTTTTATATTTGAAGTTTGCCAGTGGTCTATAGTTGGCCAATTCAGGAGAGAATTCGGCACAGTTCTTAGAACCATATGTCAAGGAACCTTCTGAGACCAAAGGGCCATTTTGGACCTAGCAATGTGACCGGGTTGATTGAAGACTGCATAGAAAAGATTAACCTAAGCAAAAGCAGTCATAACGTGGAACTGTACATTCTGTTTAAGAGTCTCATGTATGGACCATAACTAGTGTCTTAAACTTGAAGGCAATTAGAAAACAGTTGCTAAAGTGAATTAGGTAATTAGGTAAGTTGCAAATAAACATTGATAGATTTGGTTAAGTATTTTATACCCATCTTCTCAGTATCAGAAACAATAATAGAAAATCAAGAAACAATAGGAGGTCAGAGCTTATATAACTAAAAATAAGATAATTCAAGTACTGAAGAGTCGTGAGGCTTGACCAGTCCCTTCAACCTGCTGGTCTGCATACTAGGATTTAAAAAGAAATGGCTGTAAAGATAGTGAATGGCTTGGGGGAAATTTTCCAAAATTCTTGAGATTTTGGAAAGGCAGGAAAACCACAAATGTGGCAACACTATTCATGAAAAGTGGAAAATAGAAAATAGGCACTTACAGACTTGTGAGCTGAACATCGATCAATCCAATATTAATAAGGTAGGAGCACAACATTCCATAAGTCATCGAACAATCGGACAGAGTCTGTGTTGTTTTGTGAAAGGGAAATTGTATTTGAGTTTATTATGATACCATGAGGATTCAGTGAACAGGGTGCATGCATTATACTTAGATTTCCAAAAGACATTTGATAGCCTACAGGGAAATGCTTCAAAGTTGAGATGTTAGTGAGCGAGAGCGATATTTTGCATGGACAGGGATCAAAAAAAGTCAGAATAAGTTAATCATTTTCAGGATGACAAGCTACAATTAGTGGAGTACTACATTGACCAGTGTTGGGACTTCAACTGTTCGCAATCTATATCAATGACTTGGATGGAGGAACTGATTATATTTTGGGATGGGTAGTGAATGCTGGCCTAGCTAGTGATGCCCTCATTCTGTGAATGAATAAGCAGAAAAAAAGCCAAATTTGTTGATGATGCAAAGGTTAGATATGAAAGTAAATTTTGAGGATACAAGAGGGATATGGATAGGTTAAGCGAATAGGCGGGAAATTGACAGATGACTATAGTGTGGGAAAATATGAAGTTGTCCTCTTTGGCAGGAAGAATAGGAAAGCAGAGATAAAAGGTACTGCAGATGCTGGAGAATCCGAGATAACCAGGTGCGGGGCTGGATGAACACAGCAGGTCAAGCAGCATCACAGGAGCAGGAAAGCTTGACGTTTTGGGCCTAGACCCTTCTTCAGAAATGGGGGAGGGGAAGAGGGTTCTGAAATAAATAGGGAGAGAGGGGGAGGCGGATAGAGGAGAGGATAGGTGGAGAGGAGGCAGACAAGTTGAAGAGGCGGGGATGGAGCCAGTAAAGGTGAGTGTAGGTGGGGGGGTAGGGAGGAGATAAGTCAGTCCAGGAAGGACGGACAGGTCAAGGGGGCGGGATGATGATAGTAGATAGGAGATGGGGGTGGGGCTTGAGGTGGGAGGAGGGGATAAGTGAGAGGAAAAACAGGTTAGGGAGGTGGAGATGAGCTGGGCTGGTTTTGGGATGTGGTTGGGGGGAGGGGAGATTTTGAAGCTTGTGAAATCCACATTGATACCATTGGGCTGCAGGGTTCCCAGGCTGAATATGATTTGAATGTCATTTAAGTGGAAGGAGATTGCAGAATGTTACAGCACAGAGGAACCTGGGCATCCTCAAACATGAATTATAGGGAATCAGCATGCAGTTACAGCAATAATTAGGAAGACTGAACTGTGGCACTTCAAGAGGAATGGAGTATAACAAGTAAGGACCTCTTTCTACAACTGCACAGATCGTTGGTGAGACTGCAATTAGTAATTAATTTAGATCACAATTAGGAAAAGTATATACTTACTTGGGAAACAGTTTAGAGAAAATTCAATTGGCTGATTACTGGGATGAAGCATTTTTGTGTGACTAAAGGTTGAGCAGTTTATGCATATGTTCATTGGAGTTTAGAAGAATGTTAATGAAATGTAAAATTTTGAGGCGAGTGGGGCACTGACCTTTTGAGATGCTGATACAATATTTACCCCTGTGGGAAATTTGGAACCAGAGGCACAGTTAGAAATAAGAAGTCTCCCATTTAGATGGAAATGAGGAGGGATTGCAGTTCTGAGAGGATCATTAGTGTTTGGAATGCATTTTCACAGTGAGCAGTGGCAGCCTGATCATTAAATACATTCTGTGCTGAACTAAACAGATTTTTGCTTGACAAGGAAGTAAAAACTTATGGTGCAGTCAGGAAAGTGAAGTAAAAACCATTATCAAATCAGCTATGATCTTACTGAATGATGGAGCAGGCTTGAGGGGCTGAATAGCTTAGTCCTCTGATATAATTCTTAACTCAATCCATGCAGTAGGTAATGCTGAAGGCAGCTTCAGATGTCTACAAATAATTAACTTGTGCTGAGAACTGCGACTGATATGCCAGGAATCACCAGAATAACGGCAAAATAAAGGCAGCTATTGTTTCATGGAAAAAACTGTAATATTTTATCATCACTGAAATAAATGCTGTTTTTCATTGCAGTGTCTACTTGATAATGAACCTGAATTTAAATTCAAAACTATATTGTGACCCAAACTGTCAGAATGATGTTGGTCGGAGTACCCAGATGTTAGACTATGGAAAATAATCAGCTAGGGCTCACTGTTTATTGTTATCCAGCTCACAAACTGGAAAATACGCTAATTTAAGGACAAGATCAGCCACTGATCTGATACCCAAGGTGAGTCACCTCCTGGCACTTGCTGTGCTCACCCATAAGTAACGGCCAGTTAGGTGGGTTAATGAAAAGTGCTTTGTCAAATTGTATGTCGGCAAGATTCCATGGCTTCAGGAAAGAAGGGAGAAATTGAAGGTGAGAGATTGACATGTCGACTGGAGTCAGTTACTGTCCTGACTTTGTTCCATACTAAGCAAATCAAATCACTACTGTATTCAATACAACAGGTCAATAAACTATTCAGTAATTGTGTATGCATGTTGACAGTGCAAATGTTTATTTTTAAAGCAGAGATAGGTCGAATCTTGATTACCATGGGGATGAAAGATTATCAGGGATGTGAAAGAATGTAAAGTTGAGGTTAAAATCTGATTAGCTGTGATCTTATTGAATAGCGGAGCAGGCTCGAAGCTACAGTTTGTACCATTTATCTCCAATTGAGAAGAGAACATGGGACCAATATTTAACTACAAGCTACTTTGGCTGTATGTTGCAGACACCCCCTTATCCTTGAATTGCATCATAAATGCATTTTAATAGAACATTAAGTTGAGAGGTTCACCTCATTAACATTAGGTGCTAATACATGCTTGGGTCTTCCTTATTCAGCTGCAGTATTTTTATAGCACCTTATGAGAACCAATGAGCACACTTTCATGAATCAAATGGTATGCTTTGTGTTTGAAAATGTTCTACATTAAATTTCCTAATATGCGGGAAGTCTGTTCTGTAAATTTATCTTATTTGCAGCAACTACATTTTGTGATTAGGCTTGCCTTCATTGGAATGGATAAGCTCCCTTTTCTCTCTATTTATTTGTCACTGCATTTGTGAAAATGCCAGTGTTCTGAAATGCATTAAGAATGGATTGTATTTGGAGTGGTGTTTATTTAATTTTAGAGAAACAAGTTGGTTCCCATAAATCTGTACATGTTTGAAGAGTTGCAGCATCCAATTTACATCCTGCAACGTTGAAACTGCTTGCTGCTTGTTGATCTGTTTACCCCATTCAATGGAGGCATTTCTGCCTCTCGGTCATGGGATGAGTTCAAGCCCTTTGCCAGACACTCAAAATGATATGCTGAAGTGATGTGAAGATCAGAGTAAACAAATTCATCAATGCTGAATGGTTTGACGGGGTTATGATGAATTCATCTAATCTGAATATGGTGAAAATCCATGGGAAAGATGAGATGATACCGAAGCAACTATGTGCAGCCAGATTGAAGGCAGTTGAGCTCAATCCAGAGCCCCAAAATCACTCCGTCTGTCTACCCTTTCAAACTGCATTTTGTCCAGTTTGTTTTTAAGGGACTGCAGTATGTATTGATTTTGATTTGCAGAAGAAAGAAAAAACCTTTTTGAAGGTCAATAGAACAGGGTGAGTTTGAAATTATCATTGTGGAGAATAATGGATGAATGTTTAACTTGTTCTCTTGTGTTCATCTCTGCATTTTGTTAAGAGGTGTGAGGTTTCAGTGCAAATTAATTTACACATCCTGGTGATAGTATAGAGTGAGGAATGTCACATGACAACTTTAACATGCATGTGAACCGCATCATGAGTTTCTGACCGTTTTTTTTTAATTTTAAAGTACATATTTAATTTAAGTGATTCTGCAGGTTGCCCGGTTAGTAAGCTGTGAATTGAGTTACTGTTTAGTTGTGATTATTCATTAGAAAGCTAAAAGAAAATCAGTGCACTCTAAATTCAAGTGCTGTTTTAGTTTCTTGCAGTACAAAGACACACAGAACGGGACAGACGTGAACATCAATCGGTTTCATTTTGAGGGTACAGAATATGTTGCTGATTCAGATTTTGCATGTGTACTGAATGTTTCATTTTATAAATGGCATATTTGAATCAAAATAGCCAGAAACTATGAAGTTATGCTGAATTTCTCATTCCCACTTATTTTTATAAAGGATTTCCAATTCGTGCAGGAGAGTTTTACACTTGGTTTGATTGACAAAATTGCTGTTAGTGATAGATCCTGAGAAAAGAGCTCTTAAAAATTAAAGAAGTCAATTAAAACCTTTAGGAACAATCTTCTGGTCAGTTATTTGCATTATTTCAGGTTGGATGCAAATATGAAGCCATAGCGACAGGCCAACACTATGTTCATGCTTTAGGTGAGACCAAAATTGCTACGATCAGCAGAGTGCATCAAACTGCCAATACTGGCAGCAAGGAATGTGTTAAGGTGCACATATACAAACATATTGACGAAGTGAGAAGCAAGTTTAAGATGATGACCCAGCTTTTCATGTTATTAACTTCGTACACCATGCCAGCACTAAAGCAATCAAAATCTTTTACACTTATTAATATCATATGTCCTGGAAAAAAGAAACCAGGACAACACATGCACAAAACTAAAATTGACAAGGGAGGTAGCGCCATCATATTACCACTGCAGCGTGGATGATGATTACTCCAGCAAGTGCTACTCCACGACACAGCCTACGAGAAACCATTCCTCAGCATAAAATGAATCATCAATTCTGTGCGTTGGTAGCATCACATTGCAATGCCAGTAGGCGCACTCGGAGTCATAGACATACAGCGTGGAAATCAACCCTTCGGTCCAATCAGTCCACATTAAACTAGTCCCACCTGCCTGCTCTTGGCCCATATCCTTCCAAAACATTCCAATTCATGAACTTATTCAAATGACTTCCAAACGTTGTAATTGTATCCACATCAACCCCTTCCTCAGGAAGTTCATTCCACATGCAAACCACCCTTTACATAAAAAAAAATGCCTGTCATGCCTCTTTTTTAAAATCTCTCTCCTCTCACCTTAAAAGTGTGCTCCCTAGTCTTGAAATCCCCTTTCCTAGGGAAAAGACAACTACTATTGACTGTATCCACATCTCTCATTATTTTATAAGCTTCTATCAGGTCACTTTTCTCAAGCTCCTGTGCTCTAGTGAAAACAGTCCCCAGCCTATCCAACCTTTCTTTATAACTCAAACCTTCCACACCCGCAATATCCTGTTAAATCTGTTCTGAACCCTCTCCAGCTTAATATCCTTCCTGGACGACCAGAACTGGACACAGTACTCCAGAAGAGGCCTCTCCAATGCCCCGTACAAGCTCAACATGACTTTCCAAACTCAAAGCAATGAAGACAAGCATGGCAAATGCCTTTTTAACTACCCTGTCTATATGTGGGGCAAACTTCAAAGAATTATGTACCTGAACCCCTGGGTCCCACTGTTCTACAACATTACCCAAGGCCCTACTATTAATTGTATAAGCAGTATCCTTGTTTGTTGTACCAAAATGCAGTACCTCAAATTTATCCAGATTGAACTCCATCTACCAACCATCTTGACTTTCTGATAAGTTCTGTCCGGTAGATACCAATACCCCAGTGGTGGCAGTGTTACTAGTATGCAGGTTTTAGTCATAATTCATAAGATTCAAGCAACACCCACTGAGGTGGAAAAGAACATGTGATGGAATAAAATATTTCAATAAATCCCAAGGATGTGACTTTAGTGAGGCAGAAGCTAGCCAGCAAGACAGAGTGCATGCTAAGTAGATTACTTAATCCACACAACGATCAAGATATTTCTCCTTATCTACATGCTTTAGACTGTAAAGTTGAAGATTGCCTCAAGATTGGGGCTGGATGA